>OY728130.1:1237904427-1239154427 GCA_963277665.1 Viscum album | reverse complement strand
GATTTCCATCCCTTAAGATGGTGGCCTTCATGATATTTTCCTATTCTTGATGAATACATAAAAATATAATGCTTTATTTTATCCTGATGAACATTAGAACTATTTTGGGAATGTTATTTCTAATAAAATAGTTCGTGATGAGTAGGATCTATTTCTTAATTTCGGATTCAGAAAATTTCATTATAAGATTCCAATTCTAGTGGGATTTGCAGATCATGAAATGAGATAAAATGAATTCAACATGGTATCCCTATTCTTTTATATAAACACCCAATGGGATGTTAGTGATCTACTAATGTAATACTCTTAACACATTAATAAATTTTCATATAATGTATCATTGATAATATAATGATTTTGGATATTTTTTAGCTAGGTGGGCTACCAAGTCGATTTGGTGGTGTATTTTCCCTTTTACGTTGATAGTATTTGGGTCTTAATCATAAGAATTTTTTTTCAAATTAAGAAGTATATTCCATATTTTTTGTTAGTTGTATTTTAAAAAGTAATCTAGAAATACCAATGGATTTGTGAATTGGGGCATGGGTATGGGAAAAAAATTAATATTTTATTTTACCTTTTCAAATTTCTTTTCATAAGCAATATTTATTTTTCATCCATTTTCATATTTTCATCATCCATATATAGTTAGAGTGGATACATTCACATTTATTTATTTTAACAAATGTGGTCATCATGGATATCCTCTATTTCTTTAAAAGGAAGGGGACCTATGTTGGGATTCAAAAATGTCCATTTTCTTTGGCAATCATCTGGTCAAGAATGTATATTTATTATTAATGATGATGAATCAGGCTTGACTAGCCTCATTTTTCTAAGTGAACCATGATATGATGGATTTATCCAATTCGATTTATTATGGGGATGAACTTATTGATGAAATATATTTTCTGTGTGAGGAGGACCATCACAAAAAACGTCATTATTGGGAGTAATACCATCATGGCTTGATGTGCTAGGACAAGGAAGAGTTATCAAGTATTTACCTTATAGAATACATTCATGGAGGATGGTAAAATGGGGAGGTCCTTCTAACTATTTGATATTTCTTCCTCATAAAGGGATTCTAGGACACTCCTTATTGGATGAGATTTCATTATCAATCAGATTCTCATCATGAAGTATCCTTCATCATAATATATCTTTAGAGGATCTTTAGAATATCTGGTTATAGTATTGTATAGAGGAACTTCACAAATACCTCCTCATTATCAAAAATATTCATAAGTAAGAGTAGAATCTTTATCCTCTACATATATATTTATGATAAATTCAAGAACAAGATCATTTATTATAGCTTGGTCATGGACCAGATATTCATTCCCTGACTACAATTGTTGATTATTACTTTTAGATTTATTCGTTTAAGTGACTAGAGTTTCCTGTTTTTGGTGACATATTTCATATGTTGAATCTTGTAAGATTAGTTCCTACATCGATGATGGATTTTTTGATAGATAACTATATTTTTTTGTAGTGATATATTCTTACCATGGATTGGTCACACGAGGAGACACATTTCTTCTATTTGGAATATGGATTTGTTCCCAATCCAGTTGTTGATGAATCATGGGATTTC
The DNA here is from genome assembly GCA_963277665.1 of Viscum album. NCBI lineage: Eukaryota > Viridiplantae > Streptophyta > Magnoliopsida > Santalales > Viscaceae > Viscum > Viscum album. The sequence continues at coordinate 1,239,152,827 of OY728130.1, read as the reverse complement.
CATTACCCTTATAGATGGTATCATGAATTTGAGTCTTCTCCTTGGAAATGCATGAATTACTCATATGATTCCCATAAAATGTGGACATGGTGTTGGGTTCTAATATCATAGTTAGTATAGATTCTATTATTATATCATAAAATACTTTTAGAATGTGTATGTGGATAAATAAATATATATCCATCATTTCCAAGATACAAGGTGTGGCTAAATTAGATTAAATGAGGATAAACCTTATTTTTTTAGCTGGAGTTGGTATTTTTTCCTTCTACTATCCCCCAGTTACTTCGGGTAATTCCAATAACAATCAGACATGGGGGATAGATATGAGACTCTACCCTATTTTTAGTTTAGATCTACTAGATGTTCTCACCATGTGAATCTAAACATTGATAATGATATTAATGGTTCTAAACATCTATTCTCATTTTCCCATGGATTGATTCATAGTATGTCTAAGGTGATTCTTTGGGTGTTGCCTAAATTTTCTTGTAGACATGGCTGGTGGAGTGAGGTGTTGGTGTCTATTCGTTATTTTTTACCCAATATTTTGGACAAGATTCATTGGAGGATACATGGATACATCCCTACTCAATGGTAACCAATTGATGACCCTGGTATACTGGGATGTGTTATGTGGTCTGAGTGACCTGATCCTAACTCCCAATAGTGGCACCTCATAAAATAGATATATTCATGTCAAGAGAAACTAGAGGCAATGGATGTGCGAAGGAGCACTTTAGTGGGACCCTTGATTTATTGGGACATAGCCATAATTGAATAAAATATAAACCTCCTAGAGATTTTGAAGGGATTTATTATGTCATTATGGGGATCTGATCTGGAAATAGATGGATAAAATAACTTACTTTTTCATCTTCAGAGCCACCAACCTTCACTATGTGGATGGTCAGTGGGGATAAATGAGCTATATGAATTGTCAAGCTACCTCCACGGTTAAAGAAATTTCATTTTTTTTGCCCTAAACTAGCATGTTTGAAACCCAAAGTTGGATACCCTAGGATGGTTATGGTTTTCTAAGATTTTATAAGGACCCGATAATAGTTCAAAATTTTTGGATTAATAGAAATGAAGATCTTACATTATATCAAAGGGAGATATAGAAAAATGTTCAAGAAATACCAATAAAGGGAGAAAATAAGAATTTTCATCATAGAATCATATAAATAAATTATCACATGATTAATTAATTGTATTGTATACATATTTTAGGTCCAATATCATTTTATACATGATGTGGCATGAAATATGTGTCACACATTCATCTTGGTTATAAATAAAAGTTTGGATCACATATTTTTGTTTGTGTGAGGCATGAAAAAAATGTTTTTTTATTTGTTTGGGGACAATGCCTCATTTATTTTTTGAGCAAAGCAAATACCTCTTTAATTGGGTAGAGGGAGACACATTACATAGCTCGAAGGCCCAATGGTCATTTAGTCCATTACATGGCCCACAATTCCTAATTTTTTTCCCAAGTCCCATTCTGTGAATATTAATTCTACAATACCCACCTGTTATATTACCACGCAGTACCCACCGCTACTACAGTGCCCTGCCACCACTACAGTGACTTGCCACTGCTAGAGTGCCGGCCATTCCTATAGTGCCGCTACAGCTACAGTGCCTGCACCCAATGGGTTTTGAATCCCCATTTTTCATGTAGGATTACAGTGTGCTTACCACTAAGCCAAACCCCAAAAATAATAAAAAAATGTTAGGATGATTTATGGCAATAAAAAAAGGATTCACATCAGGTTCACCATTTTTTCCTACTACGCATTTGTACCCATGCTCATTTTGAGTTGGTTTGGACATACATTAAAAAGGAAGAAGCCCAATATGATTCCTCCAATGTTTCCTTAAATGCACATGGGATGATAGGATAGTAGGTAAGTCTTATCACACCCTTTTTGAAAATATTGACTAATCCAAGAACCTCTTATCGATTTTTGACATATTCATGAATCCTTTTTTGACTATCAAATTTCATACAAAGTTCCCTTATATTGAGAATTAATTAGTAATCATTTTTTTATTTTAGAATCATTCATATGTATCAAATTTTGTTCTTTAGTGGAGACATATATATATATATAATGATCTTCATTTATGGTACACATTTATTATAATATTATAGATTTTTTTCATGTATTGTTCTGATGCTGGTTATAAGCCACACAATCATGCACTCTGTAATTTATCATCACCCGGTAAGATAGAATAAATAATTATAGTAGGAACTTTCCCATGAGATTTGATTCATATATATCAAGGTTAAAGGATTTATAACTGACATCTTTCAGTTCCACCTAATTTATAACATAATACCTTTTAGGGACCTTTGAAGAGGACCATACAGTTATTTTTAACATCCTTGCGAAATAATATTTAGTTGAATGATTCATAGTCAATGTATGGTATGAGAATTATACTATAGAGAACCTAATGAACCAAAGGGGATATGATTTCCTAGGTGGGGTATACTCTTATTGGGTATATATCCCAATAAGGATGTTTATGAAAGGGTTTCATAAGAACTGTAGTCCTCTGAGTTGGATGCAACCCTACTGAGGATATGGCCCAGATAACATTATGTTGAATTTGGTGTGTGATTTTTAATGAAAAGGGGGATTATTATGTATCACATTTTGTTAGGAATAAAATACCATATATTTTGACATGGTTGGGTATCACACCTATAAGATTTCCATGAGTGTTGATTCAATGGATATATGGACCCTTGATGTTTTGTGTGTGGTTTTGTGGATTACACCATAATAGAGGATACCTATGTCAAGGAGGGAGAATGATCCATCATAAGGAATCTTAACCAAGAAATGTATTTGATAATTCATATTTCATAATCATTAGTAGCCTCTAATATTATGGGATTCATTATTAGTGTTATATACAAGAAGAGGAAGAAATCTGGAAAATAACACAATATATTTCATCTACAGGTGGATGAGGACAATTTGAAGGGAGAGAGAGGGGTCTCAACTATTTGTATTCACTTTTGTTTTCAAATTCTGGGTAAACTATGAATAATAGTGGTGTGTCCTCCTACTATTGTATTAATATAGTTGGGATGAATCTATTCCTATATTCCACTCTTTTTCTATGAAATCATGTAATAATGGAAGAGGGTAGGGCTCTTGGTCACACATTTTTCTTCCTAGTCTATGTAAACTTTTGTCACTATACATTTGGTATGTACCCTTGTAACCAAGGGAATATATGATTAAGAACATTCCAAGGATCGGTTTTGTTAAGTAGTAAAAAATACAAACATAATTTACCATGTTAACATATGATCGAGATGGTAGACTGATATACCATTTAGTGTTATCATTCATATCATGCAGATTTGAAATAGATATTGGAATGGAGGTTCTAGAAGGTTGTCAATGGGGACTTTTCGTTTTGAAACAGGGTCTTCATGAAGGGGGATAATTGGATATTTAAACATCATCATAGGTTCTCAATAAAGGGGCCCCGTTAGTCAATATGACATCACAAGAGGGGCTTTGTGAAGGGAAATTTTTCAATCCTACCGCTTCGTGAGAGAGGATGGGGGACAAGATTGTTTGGATAGTTAATGAATGAGAAGAAGCATGGATGAACTCTTAAAATATGTGTAATAATAATAAAGGATCCCATACCACATACTATTTATATATGGTTTGGTAAACCACACATATTTCATTGACACGTTATTCATTGAATTCTAGACTGGATAGGGATTTCTTCTATGGATGGATGGTTTGAAAAGGACCCTTTTCTTTATGGATTAATTATTATTCCCTATTATTATTTTGGATATGTGGAAAATTATTAAAAGATGAAATATATTTCTGGGATTGTATTCATCTCTTGCACAATTATTTTACTCTCTAAAAGCCACTATTTAATGCACAACCAATATCAATCTATGTGTGTGGATTTTCATTGTTGTAGAGATGTAATATTTCAATAGCCACATGTGAAAGAGTATTGCTTTATAGGCGGACGTATCATCCATAAAGTATAAAATATTCATTTCGAGGGAGTGAAAATTGGATTCCTCTCCCCAAAAATGAAATTCATTTGATGGGGTGAAAATAATGCCTTGATATGCAATAAAATGTAAAGATACAAAATACTTCTAGTTTGTTGAAAGGATTAAAATGTCTTACTAATTATGATATGACCATGTTTCAATATATATCTTAGAAAAATAGGTAATCATCATTCTATATTTTATAGAAGCCAAGAAACCTGAACCAGTCATTCCAGAGTATCAGTTGAAATATAGACCCATGAGCATAATGTTAGGGCACATGATATGGTATTGTTGTTTAAATAACATCTTTCAAATGATGGCTGATTGTTGACAAGTGAATCTCGATATTTTTTTTGACAAAACTAGCATGCATTATGGACAATATTCAAGAGTAAGAAGGTGAATAACAAGAAGTTACCAATAAATGTTCAAAAAAATAAATGATTGGATGAATGGAAATACTATCAAACAATGTCAATTTATTCTCATTTCATACTTCAAACAACCAATTTTCCACCACCTACCTTCATTGTGGACTAATTGATTTCATCGACACCATAACTCTCTCAAGGCTAACATTACTATAAATGGTTTGGTGATAAGAGAATAAAACAAATGGAATACAAGGAAATTTTACCAAGGAAAAATATTTCATTGACTATATCAGAATTCCATCCTTCATTCCTAATAGAATGTAATTGATCCCTCAAATATTAAAATATTAACATAACCATCAAATCGTGTCCCCATCAAATAAGTAGTGGATATTCAGTCAAATTTATATAATAAATTTTATGGATCCCTTATATGATGATTATTTTTATTATCAAACTGATATTTCCATTGAAAAAATGTGGATACATGAATCATGGTTTTATGGGTAGAGGAAATAGAGTGTTTCACAACTGCATCCAAATGGAAAATATTTTTCACGTCCTTGATATAAAAATATATTTTTTAAATACCCATTAGAATGATCTTTGAAAATTCCAATGATAGAATGAGAATGAATCTAAAAATTTGAAAACCCATTCAAAATTGATCATTTTCGATGAAAAAATGATAATTGGGGGATAAATGAATAGAATAATGATGTGGGTATGAAAAGATGGACCAATCAAATAGAAGAGAAAATCCCTTCCTCATTTGGTCCTCCAACTTAAAAATCGTCCCTAAGAACATCACGCTTAAAAGGAAAACAAGGGAAATTCTACCAATAGAAAAAATATATACCTTTAACCCAAAACTATGATATCCCTAAGAAATAGTCCATGGTTCCAATAATGTGTTCAATTATAGATTCTTTCAATATGATTAATTCTAGACGCGAAGTAGTAGTCAAAGAATTTATATGACCCCAAGTATTTGAATCTGATATATCTTATATTGAGGTGTATTTTTCTCAAATTATTTCTATCATATGCCCACAATAATTAGAAATGGGATAATATATATGAGTGTCCCACTTGTTTGTATATGGATATATTGGTTGGTTTCTCTAGATGCTTCCATATTATGCATATAGGGATTGTGGGAGTTGGATGGTGTGTGTTCCTTATCATGGATTTCCTCCATGTTTTCCTAGAGGGATTCTTTGTGTTCTTCCAAACACTATCTCCATTATTTGGTAGTGTTGGCAGGTGATGGTGGCTTCACAAGATTTTCCTAATAAAATCCATGCGGGATACTTTGAAGGGAATTTATCTATGAACCTAATCATAGATAAAAAATCACTACCCCTGAAAAAATATTTAGTGTTCCCCTTATGATGTGACTTATATTGGACACCCAAGAGATTCACCCCTTCCATGATTACTCATTGAGACCTCACAACACAAATTAATTTGGTTGTTGGTATAAAACCATAAATGGGGCCTCTGTCTCATTTGGTAGAGAACATTAGTGATCCTTGGATGAGCCTCTCTAATATGAGGGAGTAATATTTTGTAGTGTTTTAGGTATAGTCTTCTTAATTTTTTAGATATGAAAACTAATTTTGACTGGTTCGAATCCCTACACTCATCATTGAGTGGACAATCGGTGGGGTTTCATGTGATGGGGGGTTTGTTTTGTAGCCTCTCATAATATAATGGTAATATTTTTTATACCCATAAACTAGAATGTTTGAAACCCATTATTGGATATTTTGGGGTTTGTTAATGATTCCTCTAATTGGATGTGGTCCAAACAACAATTTTAAAGATTGTACTAGTTGAAGGTACACCATTGGATTGGATTGAAGGGATTTCATTACAATGTTCCTGATATATAGGTGAAAAAAAATAATACCTCTCAATTCGGCATCTTTATAAATGATCTCATTAACTATTATGTTTTTTGGATCCATGTTTTAGGCCTACATTCATCTTGTATGTTAAGGGGACATGCATGTGGTCAATTCATTTATCATCATTAGCGATTCACATTAGGTTCAAATTTTTTTGAATGTGTGAGGTACACAAAAAATCGTTCAACTATTAATGACGAGAACAATGTATTCTCATCAGGTTCACAATTACCACTATTCATTTTCACATGAAGTCATTTTGAGTTGGTGATGACCTTGTTTCCAAAGATAGTCAGCCACTTGGATTCCTCCAATGATAGGTTATATTGTGTATGGGATTAGAAGAAGACAGGTTGGGATAATCCCACCCTTTGGGGGGAATTATTACATAATTGAGTACTCTCTTATTGATTAAAGATGTATTTTTGAATCCTTTATTGAATCCAAAATATAATATTTGGATCCCTTGAATTGAAGAGTAAATATTTATAATGTGGGGATTTCAGAATCTTCTATATTTATTTGAGATAATTCATTAATGGATACATCTATATGTATCTATGGTTTTCCATCGATGGTACACTTTTATAAATGGATTTGATATTATTATTTTGTTTATTTTTCAGATACTAGTTGTAATACAAAATGTTAGGATCTTAGTAATTTAACCCCACTTGTTAATATGGATACCGTTTTGATAGCGGGATCAGGCCCAAGGAATGGGTTTCTTACATATCCATTTAAAACAAATCAAAATGCACATAGATTAGAGACACTTAAATACACGCATCATAACTATTATTGTAATCTGAAAAGAAAAAAATCACCCAGTTCAATGTCATGTGAAAAAGATATATACATGAAATTACCATTGTGAATGGCTGGTATATGAGTTATACCGAAGTAGAATGAAGGACCCAGAAGGTGTATGAAATCCCATTTGGGGTATGATCTTATGATAACTATATTCAAATATTGAATAAAATGGAATGGTTTATGAAGTAATAGGTCCCTTCAATGTGGATTCATCTTTATTAGGGATATGGAGTAGAGATCATTTGTGGGTATTTGAGATGTTGTTTTTTGACCTTATGAATGCTACCTATATATCCAATTCTTCTATAAATTAATTCCCATGTAGATCAAATTTGATGGGAATTAAACCAAATTAGAGTCCTATGAGTGATAATTATTCAAGAATATGGCCCTTTTATGGTTGAGTTATGGTACCATAGCTTACACCATATAGGTGGATTCCCGTGTCAAGGAATGTGTAAGTTCCATTATAAGAATTATCGACATAGTTAAGTATTTGATCATAAAAATTTCATGACCATGACAAGACTTTAATCCTTCTTGAGTCCCGACCATTAATTGAAAAAAATAGGAAGTGAATGATTGACGAAACAACACAATATCATTCATCCTTTTGTGGGTGAGGTTGTGCAATGGAAGATTGAATGATAGGGCTTTGGAGCCCATATCCTCTGTTGTTTTTAAGACATTGTCAGAAAAGGAGGAGGAAGGGCGTGAAATCCTTCATGGGGATTACTCCAAGGGGGATGAATGGATTCATATTCCCCATCCACAACAATCAATATATGGAATAGTTTAATAGGGTTCGACTATATGCCTCATATTTTTATACCTGGCTTATAGAATCTACTATCATTATACCTAATGCTGAGACCCTCATTACCATGACAATGTGTGATTAGGAATATTCTAAGGATCTTGTTTATTAATTAGATTATCAATAGGGCCTTATTTTCAATGGGAATTTATGATACATAGGGTAAACTTATATACCCTATAGTGTGATAATATGTTTCTAGAAACTTTAGAAGTGGTCTTGAAATAGTAGAACACAATGAGGTTATTGGGGCCTTTGTTCTTCTTGAGAGGTGCTTCGTGAAGGGGGCCAATTGTGTAATAATTATTTGTGATAGAATATTATTTAAGAGTCCGAGTGGGACTTAATTCTTCATGATAATTTCTTCATGAAGGATCCATGTTTGATCTGAGTTCTTCATGATAGAGTCTGGTAGAGTGGATTTTTTGGACAGTACCTGACGTGGGAGAGCCAAGGAAGAAAGCTTCATAGAGGGATACCAAGACTGAAGGAACACATCACTTATACTATTGTATATTCTAGATGGTACATGGAAAAGATTTCACCTTCATATGGTTCACGAAATGTGGGCTTACAACAAGATTCTATTTGTGGATGGATGACCGAAAAACACCATTTTCTTTTTGGACAACTTTTTAGGCTATGTAGATAGATGATCATGACCTATTTTTCAAGGTGATATGTGTAAAATTTTTACATTCATAAATTTATTGATTATACTATCTTTTAATCTCACATAATTATTATCCTCTTAGAAATACACATATGAATTAACCACCCCCATCCCTCTCTATGTGTCTGTTCATTATAGGGATGGAAATCTAACCACTAAACCATCACCCCTATGGGTTTTGGGGTTTTTAAGTGGCCATATCACCCCACCAATGGAAAATAGTTTTTGGGGAGAGAATAATGGATTTTGCTAAAAAAAATTGTTTTTTTGGGGTGAAAAAATAGAGCCTATCCCTATAACCAAAATTCAATTATGGGCAAGAAAAGAGGATTTTGCACCATGCAAAAAATTCTATTTCAAGGGTACTATGTTGAAATTCAAATCATATTGAGATTAATATTTTTGAAAATATGGGCTACAATATACATCATGGTATATTACCATATCAATTATTATTAACATATAGCAATTATATTGAGTAATCCATTTAAAAATACATTAAAAGCCTTCTAATTTTCTATTATGCCATTTTCATACCCAACAAAATAAGCATCCCATTTTCATATGAGGTATTTCTTGGCATCCCATAATTCTCATACAGGGGATCCCAATTTTAGATAGGATAAAATTATCCCTTATTAATATGCATCATAGTTTTATATAGGGTAATATCATAATTTAACCTCATGGGTTAGGTTGTAGGTGTTTCTAGTTCGATGTCATAATTCTCAAACATTGATTTCCACAATTTGGAAATAACTTGGCACAGATTGTAAGGATGGTTACTTGTTTAAATTCACATATATTTAACAAAATGGGGAAAGGATTTATAAAGGTGGACTATGTGGTGTGAAGGAGGGATGACCCAAATTGTAATGAGGGACAAAGGGACACTATTCCACAAAAAACATGAAAATTGATATGGGGGGATGACACCCTAATTATAGGGAATATATGGACCTAAAATTACTCAAGGAGAGGTCTTGGACCATGATGAAAGTTCTCAGTGTCTCTAAATATACCATTATGATGGGAATCAATATACACATAGCTCTGGATTGTAGTGTCGAAGGAGAATGATCCTTTTAGTGGAAACACTCTCGAACGGGGTTATTTAATCATAAAATATACAGATATGAGGAATAATGAATTTTTATGGGCTAAATAATCTCACATTATGTAGCTGCCTAATTCTATAAAGGATAGGATCACAGTTATTCATTGTGCGTCACAAACATTGGCGGTATTGCACATTGAACATCCCATTATTTTCTCCTCACTTCAAATCATGATGGAATCTCTTCATAAAAATTGGTGAAGGTAAATGAATGGGGATTATACCTAAAAGTGAGGACCATGAGGGTGATATCATCCCTAGTAATAGATGAGTTTATGGAGAATCTATATCTGGGCCAAGGGAGAGAAAGTCTACGCTCCACTATATAACCCATCCAGATAGGATTCTAGCCAAATGTAGTTTTGGATGGATGGTGGATTTATAGGATTTCTAAAACACAAGTGATGAAGTACACCATGTGAATGATGTTTGAATGGGAAATGTTTATGTTCAAAATTATTGACCAGTTCTGGGCTCTTCAAGGATGTTTTTGTACTGATAATGTGTTAAAACTTGGCCATAATTGAGGTAAGGGGGCTCTGAACCACATAAAACAATATTGAATCCAGTTTCACCTTATTTATGTTTGAACAACATGGAACATGGAAAAATGATAAATGTTATGATTTTTCCACTAGGTAAGTGTTTATTTCAATGTAATTGGACAAGTATAAATGTGGTCAACCCCAATATTAATGTAGGACACATAGTCCCGTATAGAACCCAAAAAACTCAAAATAAATTGCAGATACATTAAGATCATAATAATTGGTTCTAAACGATGATGGAAAATAATTTAAATTACTAATATCTATACGATGTATGTGTTGGTATCAAGGTTATATCTATGGCACTAATTTGGTAAGACCCAACATGAAAGGATTGAATATAGGTACACACACCACAAAAATTCTCTGAGTCAAATTTCATATTGTTTATTATCATTATTCATGGACCGTGAATGTGGGAAATTGGAGGAAGAGAGGATCAATTTATGACTGAGACCAAATATAGGGATTCTGAATTACACTATGTATCCCATGAGAATGGAAAATAATACACTCATATTTATTAAACATGGTTCATTCAGTGACCATTTCAAAATTATAGGTATATACTCTCTGACAAGGGAATCGAAGAAACCCATGAATTTTATGCAATATCTTTGTGTTAATAACTTGGGGGTAAGGATACAATTTAACATTGTGTGATTAGGATATTTGTTTTCTTATATTATGTCATATGAGGCATCCTAATTTCAAACTCCATAAGTTGTTTGACTACCTCCTAATTATTTTATGAGGAATTCTAGTTGTATATGGATTAATATTTTTTTTGGATAATCTCATAATAGTCATACGAGAAATCCATGTTCTGTATGGGGTTATATTTTATACCATTTTATTTTTATCATTTGATGAAACCCAATTTTATATGGGGAATGATTTTTGGACCTTCTCATACATTTTGTATGAGACAGTTTGGTTTTATATGAGGTAAAATCATCAGTCATTAAGATGATTACTAGAATTATATGTGGTAATATAATAGTTTAACAGCATGTGATAAGGATTTCCCACATTGTAGTTTATGGTCACAAAAATTGGACTATATGGGTTTCATATAGTTTTATTTATTAATCATGGACCAACTGAAAATCCTTTAAGTTAATACTTTTCTGACCATTTCAAAAAAGTTATGGTACTGTTTCATAGACCAATAAAAAGATATTAGTTAATGTAAAGAAATAATGGACCAATGAAAATAGTTTAGATTCATGTTTCATAGACCACGTGGGATCCTTACATGAAGTACTTCTTGAGAAAAGTTAAATAGGTGTGAGGCGTGTTATTCTCTCCACCAATGGTGATCATAGACTATGCCCCATAATAATAGGCCTTGTGAATGATATACAATACATCCCACAAAGACACCAAAATTGGTGTTTTATTTTAGGTTATCATTGGTGTTTTGGGATCCCGTACGATGTCACCATGGAGGAATAATTATATGAGAATATTTTTTTGAATGGTATTGTTATCATGGTATGTTGCCTCTCTGAATTGCGGAAGTCCTATAGTCATTTTTCCATAAATGGTTTAAATTTAGAATGATGAATATATTTCTTTTTTTATCTCACATGTTGGTTATAAAAAATATTTCATTGAAATTGGAAATGAACCTTGATGGGAAAATATGCCTCATTCACTACACTATAGAGTATGGGTTACTTTTATGGAATTCCATGTTTTATTTTTATAGGACTAGAGGGATTTGAGGATATTTTCCATAACACACTTCTTATTCTTTCCCACCACCTTCAGCAATATTCAGTGATGGTCTTGTTGAACACATAAATATTATTATTTTCCATCAAATAGTAGCTAGAGGTATGGATGGACTAGATGTCTTACATGGAATACAATTTCTTCAATAGATCGTCCTAGAATTTAGTGTCATTTTTGGTGAGAATATCCTGAGGAACTCATTGATGGGTGTTGAGGGAGATCAAGAACTTGATCATGAACTAGAATTTGAATTCCTTGAGGGGAATCATTTAGGAAAACATAATGATGATGTTTGTTGTGGTCTGAATGAACCTTCACTAGTGATCTATTGTCTGTGGGCATGGCCCCATGACATAGATCCCCAATATTACAAAGGGCCATGAATACCTTTTTGCGGGTAAGAGATATAGTATATTATGAAAAAATTTAATGGATTATATATGCATGGAACCTCTTGTCTTATATAACAATGTTGTGGAAAATGTTATGGTATAATAAACCCTACCATAAAAACTGGAGGGAGTGCTTCAATACCAGTTGATGGGTGCTAAATGACTCGAGCATGGAGTTCCTACCTAAACCGAGGGATATTATCTTTTTTGATGAAACATCGGCTAATCCTATCGAACCCAAAACTATAGAAAATTTGCTTAATGTTGGGAAAACTATGAAAGATAAAATGTTTTGAGCATTTTTATATTTTCTCATGATCGCCCTGGTCTACATAAAGAGTACCACGTTGATGATACCCAATGAAAGGAGTTTTCCAATTCGGTGTTTTTGGTACCTTGATAAAACATGATTTTTTTTGGAATAGATGTACTAAAAGAATGTTTTTTAACTATTGTATTCAGTTATCTTATGTGGAAGTAGAAATGACACTCTGATATACCACATGAATGATATGGAAATCCTATTCAAGGTTTAGAAGTGGAAAGATAGGGCTTTACAATGTATTGAATTGACTATTATGAGACTTTAGGACATGGCTCACCTTGTTCTGAGAAGGGAACTAGGACACTAGGTGAAGAGTGTTCTATAGAATGGGGAAATGATCTTTATTTCTAACAATGTATTCACCATTGATTTAATGATCCAAAATATTATCGATTCAATTTTTTCCCTTATTATAGTAATTTCATAATAATATAAAATCAAATTAAGAAACAAAATGCAACATCATGGTTACATGTACTATTAGGTGACCATGAAACATACATTTTCCACTTCTGTGTTTTTAATTTAAAAAATGTCACATTCACGATTGTGATCTGTATGATGTTTGGAGTTTGATAGGATAAAATTGATTTTTTTGTGAATAGTAACTTATCCTTATGAGTAGTAACCTACCCATATGAATAGAAATATTAAGCTTATGAATTTTAAATCATTCAAATGAATAGTAAACTCACTAATGAATGTATACGTATTATTTAGGCATATTATAAGTGGAAATATGACCATAGTAAAAGTATGGGGATTTTTATAAGTCATAAGTAAATAATTATATTTATTTAGTTAATTTAAACAAAAATATTTTTTCATAAAATGTATTCATAAATTTACAATTTTATGTCTTCTAGGTTAAAGATAATTTTATAATACCTTACGTAATTATTGAAAGAATTATAAAATCATTTTAATTTAAAAATATGTATTTTTCAAGTAAATCATGATTTGAATTAAAAAATAAATTATTTTATACTTAGAGAATATTTATTTATACATGGAGTTTATTTTTTTATTCTACACATCGAAAAATGTTTAGGGATATTTTTTCGGATTTTTCTGATTTGCATTAATTTTTGGTGAATAGTGAAATCCGATAATATACAAAATATGAAAAATAAATGAAATTCTGCATCATGTTTTGAGTCATGGATGATGTAAATGAACACTGGTTCGAACTCACATGAACTTTTTAATATTTTTAGTCACATGAATCCCTATTATTTCTTGTATATTAGTGAAATAAAAAATTAATGAATATAATATAAAGAAAACTCTCCCCCCTGCACTATAAACACCACTCCTCACACCCTTATTTCTTCACACCTCTAAAGATTGAATACATAAATAAATTCTTCCTCAATCTCCCCAAATATGCTTCCTAACATCCTACATCCCTTGGTCTCCTCAAAAGAATAAATACTCTCCCCTAAAGAGGCTATCAATGGATATAAACTCAAGTAAATTCCTCTTTCTGACTCTTTTAATTTTTTCATGTTCCTTTCTTTTTCTTTTCCTTCCACACCTAAATTCACCCAAATGGTATGACAACTCCACTAATATACATGTAATGTAATGAGATTATTCTCATCATATAGTGCCTGATAATATCACTTTCCCTCTCATTTGAAACTATAAATGGATACATTATCTGAGTTGTGTTAATTTATCACATTCATGGACAATGGGTTTTTAATATTCATTACCATCATAGAGAATGGTCATGAAACCATTTTAATGGTTTAAAAAAATAATACTATATTTATTTTATCTTATGTTATGTTATCAAATCCTTGTACACTCGTGATATAAAATAATAATAATAAAGTTTATTGTGAGAAAAACCGCAAAATTAGTCAATGCGTTCATAAATGATAGAAAAATTAGCACTCTAGAACAATGAATTGATGCTCTATAACTCATCCAAAGTTACATAAAATAACTGAGAAAAATTATAATTATTAAAATTAAATTACTAAAGGCTATGTAATTTTAATTAATAAATATAATGTCATTTTAAGGAATTTAATGTGAAGAAAGTGTTCTAATAGAAGGTAAGGGGAAATTCTCAAACCCTGGTCACTGTTATAGGGGTTTCGTTATTAAAACCATTTTAGGTATGGATATTCCATAATAATAATTTATTCATAATTAACATACCTCTTCATGGATATACGTTTTCTCTTATTGATTTTATGAAAAATCAAATATTTTCCAAAAGAAATCATCTATCAAATAAACACACCCTTTTTACCTCTCAAAGATTGTTTCAATATGAAATAAAGGGTAATGGTTCTACGTCAAGAATGATATTCCATAATTATTTTGTGAACCAAATGTTTATTAATGTATGGTTAATGAATTGAAACCCATTTCATTCCATGGGTTAATTTATGTTCAAATATGACATATTTTCTTTATGGTGTGCATGGGAATGTAAATGTTTTCATGTGTTGGGTTTGCCAAGAATTATATAGTTAAATATGAATGTTTGAATATGTTGGGTGCACCCAGAATTATACGGTGCTCTAATGGATTGGGTAAAGTGATGAATCTCATGTGTTAATGTGAAATTATGCATGAACATGATTCCTGATTTGTTCATAAATATGTGTGGTAGTAAACTGCTAATACATGATGTTTTATTTTTATGCATTTCCACATTCCATCGTAGTATATAAATGATGTTATGATTATCCTCACCCCATGTTACATTGTTTCATGTTATTATTTTTACACATATTGGTATTTTTGGTCACCCCTTTTTTATGTATATCCACAGATGAATACATTTACTAAGGTGTACACAATGGAAAATAAGAATCTAGAGAAGAAGGAATTAAATAAATGATTATGATTTATGTTGTAAATGTTAGGTATGTTTCTAGTTTTCCCAAGGAATTTAACCTTTAAATCCTTAATGTATAATGTTTTTAATAGATTTTCATTAAAATTATGTAAAATAAATGTAAGAAAATAATGGTTCTTATAGTTGTTATCAGATGAATTGTTTAGTAAAATTTTGAATTAGTTTTAGTGAACCCCATAGGAATCATCCAGTACGTGACAATGTACAATTATGCATACAAGAATCTTCTCTAAGCATAGGGATCCCATAATATATGATTTTAGTATGAATGTTAAAATTGAATAAGTTATTTATTCATGACTCGTTGGCTTATGTTTAGTTTTGACCAATTGTATTTTAGAAAATGTTAGGAAACAAGAGAATCTAGGGAAACAACCAACGCATGGGCCAATGCAACGATTTTCTAGATGACATCACAAACTCTTTGGGTGGTGAAGTTAAAAAAATCAAGGTAATGATTACCCAGATTTCCTTGGATATGAAAACTATCATGAATAATGTGTAATTTACACCTTCACCTAAGTGGGAGAAATTGGATATAAAGTGTTTTGTGCAGCAACAAATACGAACGTTTAGTGGATCTTCTGATCCACTTGTTGTAGAAAAGTGGGTCAAATCTATATAGAAAAGCTTTTCTATGCTTCAATATTCTGATATGGAGATGGTTATTCTATAAATTTATCACCTAGATGTGGAGGCTGATTAATGGTGGTCTGTGATTAAGAACACCATGCTGGCTTACCAAATTGAAGAGATGGATTGTGAAGACATAAAATCATGTTTGTTAATAGTTATTTCCCAAGAAATATTCATACAAAGATTTAGAGAGAATTTATAGAACTCAAGATAAACTAAGGAGAGTATTTCATGGCCTGCAAATAGAATTTCACAAGTCTTCTAAGGTACTCTTTGAATTTTTTTATCAATAATGATAAAAAAATTGATAGATTCTTTAGTCAGATAAAACTACACCTCTTAAAGAAACTTGAAATTAAAGACATTGAGAGTTACAAAGATGTTGTTTGAAGAGATCTAAAAGTAGATATAGAGATTATAATGGTACCATCGATATGGTGATGATATACCAAAGGTGGAGTTTCAAGTCGAAGGATCTAATCATAAAAGAGGGAAGAAAAATCTATCGGCCACATGCCAAAATTGTTGAAAGAAGCATCATGGGAATCTCCGCTAAGATATGGTGAAATGTTTGAAGTGTAGAAAATAATTCCACAAATCTCTTGAATGTAAAAATACATGATAAGGTATGATAATGTGGTGGAATAAAATAATGAAACACCCATGGTAAAATTCTACAACTGTAGGTAGCAAGGGAACTATGCAAGCTTGTGCACTAAAACTCGAGAACTTGAGGGTAATTAGGGTAAGCAGCCACAAAATCCAAAGGAACTCATTAATGATTATTCATTCAAAACTATGGATTTGGAGAATGAAAATGAGTTCAAACATGGTACACTAAATATTTACTCATGAATGGGAAAAGTCTTATTTGATTCTTGTTATACACATTCTTTTATATCATGCATGTTTTATATAACTATAGAATCAAGGCCCCAAAACCTTGAAGTAGAGATATCTATAAAAACACCTAGAGGTGAAATCATTATAACCAAAGTGTTGTAATATTCTCTTATTTTAGTATGTGGGTAGATTATTCTATCAAATTTCATGCTACATACCATGGTGAAATTCGATGCTATAATGGGAATGAATTGGATTTCATTATATAGAGAACATATAAACAATAATAAAAAGGAAATATCTTTTCATATTCTAAACCATCCCTTACTTATATAAAATTCAATGAAGATTATGAACATCCTTTTAAAAATACATCAATGGTGTGGGTGTTGATTCCCTGTGAAAAGGAATTCATTTATCTAATGGTCGAGTCAAAGGAAAGTGTCAACCTAGAAAAAATGACCATCGTGAGGGAATATAGTGATTCATTTCACGAAGAGTTACCTGGAATTCCCCCATATAGTGAGGTAGATTTCTCGATAAAACTCATACCTAGAACTACTTCTATCTCAAAGTGTCCATATAGGATGGCTCCTATCGAACTGGAGGAGTTAAATAATTAGATGAAATAACATTTGGAAAAAGGGATCATACACCCTTGTCCATCTCCTTGGGGTACGCTAGTGCTATTTTTGAAAAAGAAGGATGTATCGATACGATTGTGTATTGATTATCGGTAACATAACAAGATCTCCAAAAAGAACAAGTATGCTCTATCATGCATTGAAGACTTGTTCAATTAGATATGAGGAGATAAATACATCTCAAAGGTGGATATTCATTTAGATATCATCAGCTAATGGTGATAAATGATGATATTCTGAATAAATCATTCCATAAAATAAATGGTCACTATGAGTTTCCAGTGATGCCCTTCAGGCTGACAAATTCCCCTCAAATATTCATGGATTTGATGAATAGAGTCTTTAGACATTACCTTGATAAATTTTAGTTTGTTTTTATCGATGATATTATAATCTATTATAAGATAATGGAGGAACGTTAATAACATATAATCCTTGTGTTGGTGACAATGATAAAAGATATGTTTTATGTCGAGTTCAACAAGTGTGAATTTTTTATGAAGAAAATCATGTTCTTGGGACACGTGATCACAAGTGAGTGGATTTATGTGGACCATTCCAAAACAAAGGTGATTGGGGAATGACCTAGACCCACAAGTGTCACATAAATACATAGTTTTCCTGGATTAATGGGGTGCTACTAATATTTTTTGAAACAATTATCACACTTATCAAACCCGCTAAATAATTTAGAAAGAAATTTTGGTAAAGAATGTATGGATGGAAGAATGTGAGGGAAGCTTCAAGAAGCTAAAGTGAATTCTGATCACTGCACCTGTAATCAAATTACTAAAGTGTGGTGAATGTCTTGTGATATAATGTGATGCTCAAAAGAAATTCTTTGGCTTCTTACTATTTCCAAATTTTAATGTGATATCCTACGCCCCATAATAGTCGAATATCTATTATAAGAACTACTCAATTTATGATCTAGAGCTACCAGATGTGATGTTTTATTTGAAAATATGGTGGAACTACCTCTATGGAGAGAGGTGTTGACATATACAAAGACCACAAGATTCTAAATTTTATATTCACACAAAACGAATTCAAAATTTGTTAATGGATATAGTTATATGTAATTAAATATTATGATTTATCTGCTCACAATCATCCTGGAAAAGTGAACATGGTTGATGATGCTATAAGAAGAAAAGAACCTACTTCTCTACCCATGTTCTTGATTGAGAAAGACCCTACATTCATGGATATGCAAAGGACAGATTGGGAAATCATATTGTAATTTAATACATCCAACCTTTCCCAAATGTTTTCCCAACAATCTTTCCAAGAGATGACTAAAGAGTAACACAGGTATGATCCAGAGCTACCAATAAGGGTGAATGTAGTAAAGTAAGGGTATAATGACCCATACTTTACATACATTGTTAATACTTCAAAATTGAAGCACACTTATTACAACATATGACAAAACCACAAAGGACCGTATAGGTATAGTATCTTTAGAAACTGGGAAACATAAACAACTGGTTCATAAATCTTCTACAGTGTCTCCCATTTATTTCATCATATCTTGGGTCCCTTTTAGCATATTCTACTTCATATCCATCTTCCTGACCAGGGGAAAAGAAAACATAAAAGGGTGAGCTCAAATGCTCAGCAAGGGAAAATAACGGAAATAAAAATCATATCATATCTTTTTGAAAATCATAACCTGCAAAAGAGGTCATAATATCTTAACATGGAATAAATCATAGAAGTGAAAATGAGATCCCCATAATCATAACATGAAACGTGAAACTTTGTGGCATGCACACATAATCATGGAAAATCATTTCATGTTATTCATGACTCATTGCCAAGACTATCTTAGTGGACAAAGTCCCTTTCTGAAACGAGTTCACTCCTCGTTTCAGTCTTGTATCACTGAACCGAAATTACCTTCCATTCCAGCCAAGTCTATCTCATGAGATATAAATCTTTACCCAATGCATTGGAGGGAGATATAGGTCCCACACATCTTATAATGAATCTTTTCTTATGTGTGCCACATAATCATAAACCATACATCATAGCGTAACCCATGTAATAAAAATGGGATTCTTAAACAACATGACATCATAAAACAATTCATATAAGATAAAGGAATTCATAAAAATATTTCTATCACAACATAATCAAATCCATGTAATAATAGGGATAAAAACAAAACCCTTTTATTATCTTATATGGAAAATAATTTTGATAAAATACTTGAACTCCATTCTTGAGGAAAATATCCTTTCTACTTCAAAAACACTTTTCCTTTCTTAACATGTCATACAATTTTAAACTAAAATAAGTTGATTAAAAGAAAACTTGAATACTTGTAAATGAATCTTCTTGGAAATAATGTTTTAAGAATCCATTCATGCCGTATAAGTTAAAAAAACATTCTTCGTACTTTTGTCGGAAAAGTCAAAAAGTACCTCGTACGAAAAAACGACAAAAGATTCGTTTCATATTCTTTACTAAAAACTCACCGAAGGGTAAAATTGGATTTATAATATTGTAAGTGGATGGAAACAATATTACATATTGAGGGAAAATGGATGTGGATGATAAAATACACCCCAATAAATACTTACGAATAAACAATCTCGGATAAAAATGAGATTGTGATATTTCCCTTACCTTAGGTCCGATTTGCTTTGTACATGTCTGAAGCTCCTGTATAATGGTTAAAATAATGTTATTGACTTATTCCAGAATCATACATATTGATATGATATCATATATGGTCATATTCTTAGCTTCTTGTTAGTAATATTTCATTGTAACTTGTTACTCGGGTCTTTATTGCCTTTTGTTCTTATGCGTGTTTTGCCAAATAAATTCTTATTCTTATTTTACGGTTATAGATACCTTATATCCAGAATGGTATTAGTGTAAAATATATCATATTTATTCATTCAATTCATTTATATAATTACTATGTAATGATGATCATGTAGAACGAGTCGCATCACATTGTGGAGACGGTATTCCGTACGTACACACGAGTGATGATATCGTTCCTATGATCGTGGAATTGTATTGGAGTATATGTATATTGTTTCAGTATCAATATTACTTTATAATAATCATAAATAGTTACTCATTACACCATTATACCCATCCACGTAAGGTGATGGTGGAAAATAGATTACACCACGGCGTGGAGACGGTATTCCGTACGTACGCTTGCGCGATGATTTCATTTTTCCGTAGGATGGATAGAAGGTGAATTAGGGTTGTTTCATATTTATAATAACATGTCAGTATGTAGGTAATACTGATGTTATTACTTTATCATTAAACAACTAAAGAAGAAGAAGTTGAAGAAGAAAGAAATTGAAAAGATCGGTAATGGATATTACCTCTTCTTTGGAACGCCTCCTTGAATCCTCCACTTAGGGAACTATGATTGGTCTTTGAAGAAGACCAGGACCTCTAGGATTATTCTAGGAAAGTGTAGAGGAGAAAATGGCAGGGGTTGGCCGAGCTTGAGTGCTCAAATTGGTGTGAGGAGGTGGGGGAGGAGGTTCCCTTTTATAAGGGAGGAGAGGGGCACCTTAGGAATATCTCAAAATATTAGTTTATATTAAAGTAAAAATCGGTTTATAATGGTTCCAAGGGGTCTTATTTCGAATCTAAAGTGGGTATGGGTCTAAATCCTATCAACCAATAGGATTTAGACAAGTTTAGGGTATTATTTTAACCATATCAATTAGTTTTAACTCTAAGTTAAATAATTTAACTTTTACCGTGTCTTTTTGTTTTCTTTCACTATATGGTTAATACACTTACTATAACATGCTAAACGATCTCCAAATTGTTTATTATTAATATATATATACTTATCTAAGACATTTGGCCGAACCTTATATTTTTAGGAATAAAATTACAATTAATAATATAATATTTAATTTAAAAACTATTTTGTGTCAATTTTGACACTATTTGATATATGATTTTTGTGAAAGTCATAACAAAATTATATGTTCGAACCAAGTTGATTAAATCAACACTAATATATCATAGTAACCTAGAAAATTAGTTTAATTCATAAAAAGTCTCAAATTACATTTATGTTGTTGTTTATAACATCAATTATGTCAATATTTCATAAATAAGATAATTACTACATCATCATTGTGTCATAAATAAATTAAATTATTTAATGTCTAAAAATTATAAATAAAATACCATTATGTAGGAAATATTTTTATCTTTCTAATGAATATTTATAGTCGAATGTATCTTTTGTATAACCCCATATTAGAAATGATTTACTTATTAAACTTTGATTTTAACTATTTTAACCCTTATTTAAATAATTTAATAATAAATGTCCTAATCTAACCCATGTGGGCCTAAATGGTCATATTTTATTCCTAAGTTTTTTTTTGGTCGAATTAAACTTATCCAATAGAATTAGGACATGTGTTAGGGTAATAGTAATATCATATTTACCCCTATTTACTATTAACCGCGGTAAAAAAAGTAAAAAGTTACTATTCACCAAAAAATTATTTTTATCTCATTGAACCACATTTTACTTACTGATATCAACCGTGTCTGTCGGATTTTTGAAATTCGTTCACAGAAGCGGTAAAATTAAGTTTTACGCAAAATTCAGTTTTTAACCTACCACTTAGTGGTTTCACTATTCATCAAAAATTGAATGTTTTCAGAAAGATACCAAAATTTAACCCTAGGCTGATTTCGGTATTCCAAATCCAAAAATGAAGTCCATTTTGAAAGATAAAATTTATAAAATTTCAAAAAGTGGTTATTAATATTCATAACGTCTAGTTTTAATAATATTTTAATAGCATATCGTTGTTTAGTGAAACTCAGTATTGCGTACGACGCAAGCTATCGAGGAAGGTCGCGATTGCGTGTAAAGTAAGCCAAGCTATTATGTAGTGAAAGATTCCTTTGATGATATAGAAAAACAAAATATTACTCATAAAAATCTCAGGTGTTACATTCTACCCCCCTTAAAAAGAATTTCGCCATCAAAATTCGTCACTTTGTAACAAACAGATGAGGATACTTCTCCCTCATCATATCCTCAAGCTCCCATGTAGCTTCTTATAGTTGGTGGTTCCTCCATAAAACTTTCACCAATCGAGTGGTCTTGTTTCGTAGGACTTTTTCGCTACGATCCAGAATCTATATCGGTTGTTCTTCATAAGAAAGATCTTGGTCCAGTGGTACAACTTCTGAGCTGAGTACATGTGAAGGATTAGTTATGTACTTTCTCAGGAGAGATTAATGGAACACATCGTGAACTTGAGAGAGATTCGGTGGAAGCGCCAATTGGTAAGCTACCTTTCCAACACGATCCAGTATTTCGAAAGGACCGATATATCTAGGGCTCAACTTCCCCTTCTTTCCAAATCTCATAACCCTCTTCCAGGGAGATATTCGTAAGAACACTTTATCACCCACTTCAAACCCTAGGTCTTTTCTTCGGTTGTCGGCATAACATTTCTGTCGACTCTGAGCTACTCTTATGTGTTGTTGAATAGATGTGAACTTTTCTGCCATTTAATCAACGAGATCATGTCCTAATATCTTTCTTTCCCCAACTTCATCCCAGCAAGTTGGAGTCCTGCATCTCTTTCCATAGAGAGCTTCATAAGGAGCCATCTGAATACTGGAGTGAAAGCTATTATTATACGAAAATTCCACCAAAGGTAGGTGTTGATCCCAACCTCCTTTGAAATCCATAGAGCAAGCTCTCAACATATCGTATAGGGTTTGAATTGTTCTCTCAGACTGACCATCTGTCTGGGGATGATAAGCAGTGCTGAAACTCAACTATGTATCCAGAGTATGCTGAAGACTTCTCCAGAACTTCGAGGTAAATCTCGGATCCTGATCAGATATAATAGAAATTGGTACTCCATGAAATCTTACCACTTCGTTTACATATATCATGGCAAGCTGATCAAGAGAGAAATCCTCTCTAATAGCAATGAAGTGTGCAGACTTTGTAAGACGATCAACTATGACCCAAATAGCATTATTTCCTTTGGATGTTTTAGGAAATCCTGTGACAAAGTCCATAGTGATGTTTTCCTATTTCCATTCGGGTATGGGTAATGGTTGTTACATCTCCTTAGACTTCTGTCTCTCAGCTTTAACTTGTTGACAAACCAAGCATCGAGAGACATATTCAGCAACATCTCTTTTCATGCCATCCCACCAAAAGTACCATTTTAGGTCCCTATACATCTTCGTGCTTCCAGGATGAATAGAGAATGAAGAACTATGAGCCTCATCCAGCAGCTCCTTCTTTAATTCTGGGATGGGAGGAACACAAACCCAATTCCTGAACTTTATTATCCCATCACAATCAAGGTTTAATTCAAGAACATTTCTCACCTTCTTTTGTAACTCGACATCTTCTTTCTGTGCCTCTTTAATCTTCACATGTATAGATGGTTGAACATTCATTTGAGAAAGATAAGATTTTCCCCCTTCCATTATAATTCCAAGATCCATCCTTTGTAAATCCATAAATATTGGATCTTTTGTGATCCTCATCATGGATAAACTAGCATTGTCTTGTCGACTTAATGCATCAGCCACCTTGTTTGCTTTCCCAGGGTGGTAATGGATTGAGCAGTCATAATCCTTAATCAGCTCCAACCATCTTCTTTGATGCATATTCATCTCCTTTTGTGTGAAAATATACTTTAAACTTTTATGATAAGTATATATATCACACCTTTCACCATAAAGGTAATGCCTCCAAATCTTTAATGCAAAGATTACCGTAGCTAACTCCAAATCATGTGTTCGGTAATTTTGCTCATGGATTTTCAACTGTCGTGAGGAATAATCTATCACCATATCATTTTGCATAAGAACACACCCCAATCCCTTCTTGGATGCATCACTGTAGATCACAAACCTTTCTCCACTACAAGGCAGTGTGAGCACAGGTGCACTGAATAACCTTCTTTTCAACTCCTTGAAATTCTCTTCACATTCCTCTGTCCAAACAAACTTAACTCGTTTCCGAGTCAACTTGGTGAGTGTATTAGATAATCGTGAAAAATATTTTACAAAACGTCGATAATATCCAGCCAAACCAAGAAAACTTCGAATCTCAGTTACTGTTTTTGGTCTTGACCATCTTTCGATAACCTTTGTTTTTGCTGGATCCACAGATATCCCCTCTTTTGAGATTATGTGACCCAAAAATGCAACTTTTTGAAGCCAAAATTCACACTTGGTAAATTTTTCATAAAGCTTGTCCTTTCTCAGGGTCTTCAATATAATTCTCAAGTGATCTTCATTCTCTTCCTTGCTCATTGAATAGACAAGAATATCGTCTATAAAGACTACCACAAATTGGTCAAGATAGTCTCTAAAGACTCTATTCATTAGATCCATGAAGATAGCAGGGGAATTAGTAAGACAAAATGGAATCACTATAAATTCATAGTGTCCATACCTTGTACGGAAAGCCGTGTTTGGTATATCCTCCCTTTTGACCCTTAATTGATGATACCCTGAACGAAGATCAATCTTGGAAAAGTATTGAGCTCCGCGTAGTTGGTCAAATAAGTCATCAATGCGTGGGAGAGGATATTTGTTC
Organism: Viscum album; assembly: GCA_963277665.1. Taxonomy (NCBI): domain Eukaryota; kingdom Viridiplantae; phylum Streptophyta; class Magnoliopsida; order Santalales; family Viscaceae; genus Viscum; species Viscum album. The sequence goes on along the minus strand of OY728130.1, from coordinate 1,239,127,442 downwards.
TTGATAGTGATCTTGTTAAGTTCTCGATAATCAATGCAGAGTCTCATTGATCCATATTTTTAAATAGAACAGGTGCTCCCCAAGGTGACGCACTAGGGCGTATGAATCCCTTATCAAGATTCTTCTGGAGTTGCTTCTTCAATTCCTACAACTCAATTGGGGCCATTCTATAAGGTGTCTTTGAAATAGGCAAAGCACCCAGTACGAGTTCTATTGAAAACTCAACTTCACGATTTGGTGGAAGACCCGGTAATTCCTCCGGAAAGACATCATCAAACTCTCGTACGATGGGCATATTCTTAATCGTGAGTTTCTCACCAACCATTTGAGATAAATAACCTTCATTTAGTGGAATCAAGACCCATAAGATGGAAGAAATTTCCACTAGAAGGTTATATTCATCCTTGCATCGATAAATGATCGTAGATTGATCTGGAATATGAAATGTGACTTCCCTTCTTTGGGAATTGATATGAGCTCCATGTAGAGAAAGCCAATCCATGCCAAGAATCACATAAAAATCCACTAAAGGATCACAAGATTTGCAGGAAGAACATTCCAACAAACTTCGATCGGAGAAGAATTATAAACTTTTGATGCGACTGTTGTGCCATTAGGTGTTGTCACAACTAACTCAACATCTAATTATTGAGGTAATATGGTGATACCCTTAGAAAATTTTTCAGAAATAAAAGAGTGGGTGGATTCAGAATCAAATTAAACATTTGCTACTTTAGAGTGGATGGTAAGTGTACCTTTCACCACTTCGTTATCATACTCCACATCGCTGATAGAAATTTCATGTGACTTTCCTTTGTCTTTTGCCTTAAGATTTTGTTGACATAGACCATCATCATCAACCCTTGGATTTGGGCATTGATTGGAATAATGCCCCATCTCCTTGCACTTGAAACATTGAAGTGTAGTAGGTTCATTCTGTGTATCCCTTCCTTTGTTTGCATCATTAGACATCTTCTTCCCATTATCGCGGCATTCAAATGCTTGATGACCTTCCTTTCCACATTTGAAACATTTACTTGTCCCTTTAAGACAACTCCCTCCATGTTTCTTTCCACACATTGAGCATAAGGGAAAGCTCATCTTCTTTTCAGTGTGCTCTTTAGATTTTCCTTTGAATTCCATCTTCCTCTTATTATCAATCCCATGTGACTGATGGGTTACTCCAATCTCTATCTCGACTTTGAGAGCACATCGAACGATTTCCTCATAGCTATTGAAGTCCCTTATGGATAACGGCCTTCGAAGACTTGGTTTTAAGCTACTAAAGAATTGATCGATCTTACTCTCAGGTTGGATAATAATACCAGAAGCGTACCTTGCAAGTCTTGTAAAATTTGCTTCATAGGTACCAACAGATTCATCATCCCTTTGCTTCAGTTCAAGAAACTCTTTCTCCATCTTTGTTCGGAGAATACGAGGGAAGTACTTATTGAAAAATAAATTCTTTAACTCATCCCATTCCATAGACTCAATTTCATCCCTTTGCCTCATATTCTTAATAATATTCCACCATTGATCAGCATCTCCTTCCAAACGATACACTGCTAGGATGACTTTATCATGTTCAGAACATTGAAGAACTGAAAATATCTTTTCAGTAGTACTAATCCATTGTTCAGCAACTAATGGATCAGTAGACCCGCTGAAAGAAGGTAGACGCTGCCTCATGAAGGATTCAACTGAATGTTGCTCCTTCCTTTGCTCGTTTGGAAGCCCTGCATGATTCATAGCTTGAGAAAGTTGTGTGAGCATGGCTACAAGATTTTTCATTCCAGCTCCCATATCGTTTGGTTGCTCAGGGGGACAATCATTGCATTGCCCATCGCATTCTGCATTAACACAATTCCTTCGGGTTCCATCCATTGACTAAAACCAAGAAGAACAGTTTGAGCAACACTAATTATAATAGGAAAACCACATAATCAAGGATAAAATTTCACACTTAAGGTCTTATCCTAGGGTATTCATGGCCATTTCTAAAACACTAAGATTGTGTTCTATGCTTAGACTTATCCTTAGGGTTATTAGTAAGGCTTTCACATCCTAGTTTCCAAAGGTTGACTATAACTTTCCTCTGATACCAACTATAACGACCCATACTTTACATACATTGTTAATACTTCAAAATTGAAGCACACTTATTACAACATATGACAAAACCACAAAGGACCGTATAGGTATAGTGTCTTTAGAAAGTGGGAAACATAAACAACTGGTTCATAAATATTCTACAGTGTCTCCCATTTATTTCATCATATCTAGGGTCCCTTTTAGCATATTCTACTTAATATCCATCTTCCTGACCTGGGGAAAAGAAAACATAAAAGGGTGAGCTCAAATGCTCAGCAAGGGAAAATAAAGGAAATAAAAATCATATCATATCTTTTTGAAAATCATAACCTGCAAAAGAGATCATAATATCTTAAAATGGAATAAATCATAGAAGTGAAAATGAGATCCTCATAATCATAACATGAAACTTGAAACATTGTGGCATGCACACATAATCATGGAAAATCATTTCTTGTTAGTCATGACTCATTTCCAAGACTATCTTAGTGGACAAAGTCCCTTTCTGAACCGAGTTCACTCCTCGTTTCAGTCCTGTATCACTGAACCAAAATAACCTTCCGTTCCTGCCATGTCTATCTCATGAGATATAAATCTTTACCCAATGCATTGGAGGTAGATATAGGTCCCACCCATCTTATAATGAATCCATTCTTATGTGTTCCACATAATCATAAACCATACATTATAGCGTAACCCATGTAATAAAAATAGGATTCTTAAACAACATGACATCATAAAAGAATTCATATAAGATAAAGGAATTCATAAAAATATTTCCATCACAACATAATCAAATCCTTGTAATAATATGGATAAAAATAGAACCCTTTTATTATCTTAGATGGAAAATAATTTTGATAAAATACTTGAACTCCATTCTTGAGGAAAATATCCATTCTACTTCAAAAACACTTTTCCTTTCGTAACATGTCATACAATTTTAAACTAAAAGATGTTGATTAAAATAAAACTTGAATACTTGTAAATTAAGATTCTTGGAAATAATGTTTTATGAATCCATTCATGCCGTATAAGTTAAAAAAACATTCTTCGTACTTTTGTCGGAAAAGTCAAAAAGTACCTCGTACGAAAAAACGACAAAAGATTCCTTTCATATTCTTTACTAAAAACTCACCGAAGGGTAAAATTGGATTTAAACTATTGTAAGTGGATGGAAACAATATTACATATTGAGGTAACATGGATGTGGATGATAAAATACACCCCAATAAATACTTACGAATAAACAATCTCGGATAAAAATGAGATTGTGATATTTCCCTTACCTTAGGTCCGATTTACTTTGTACGTGTCCGAAGCTCCTGTATAATGGTTTAAATAATGTTATTGACTTATTCCAGAATCATACATATTTATATGATATCATATATGGTCATATTCTTAACTTCTTGTTAGTAATATTTCATTGTTACTTGTTACTCGGGTCTTTATTACCTTTTGTTCTTATGCGCGTTTTGCCGAATAAATTCTTATTCTTCTTTTAAGGTTATAGATACCTTATATCCAGAATGGTATTAGTGTAAAATATATCATGTTTATTCATTCAATTCATTTATATAATTACTATGTAATGATGATCATGTAGAACGAGTCGCATCACATCGTGGAGACGGTATTCCGTACGTACGCACGCGTGATGATATCGTTCCTATGATCGTGGAATTGTATTGGAGTATATGTATATTATTTAAGTATCAATATTACTTTATAATAATCATAAATATTTACTCATTACACCATTATACCCATCCTTGTAAGGTGATGGTGGAAAATAGATTACAACACGGCGTGGAGACGGTATTCCGTACGTACGCACGCGCGGTGATTTCATTTTTCCGTAGGATGGATAAAAGGTTAATTAGGGTTGTTTCATATTTATAATAACATATCAGTATGTAAGTAATACTGATGTTATTACTTTATCATGAAACAACTAAAGAAGAATAAGTAGAAGAAGAAAGAAATTGAAAAGATCAGTAATGGATATTACCTCTTCTTTGGAACGCCTCCTTGAATCCTCCACTTAGGGAACTAAGATTGGACTTTGAAGAAGACCAGGACCTCTAGGATTATTCTAGGGAAACAGAGAGGAGAAAATGGAAGGGGTTGGCCGAGTTTGAGTGCTCGAATTGGTGTGAGGAGGAGGGGGAGGAGGTGCCCTTTTATAAGGGAGGAGAGGGGCACCTTAGGAATATCTCAAAATATTATTTTATATTAAAGTCAAAATCGGTTTATAATGGTTCCAAAGGGTCTTATTTCGAAGCTAAAGTGGGGATGGGTCTAAATCCTATCACCCAATAGGATTTAGACATGTTTAGGGTATTATTTTAACCTTATCAATTAGATTTAACTCTAAGTTAAATAATTTAACTTTTACCGTGTCTTTTTGTTTTCTTTCACTATATGGTTAATACACTTACTATAACATGCCAAACGAACCCCAAATTGTTTATTATTAATATATATATCCTTATCTAAGTCATTTGGCCGAACCTTAGATTTTTAGGAATAAAATAACAATTAATAATATAATATTTGATTTAAAAACTATTTTGTGTCAATTTTGACACTATTTGATATATGATTTTTGTGAAAGTTGTAACAGAATTATTTGTTGGAAACAAGTTGATTAAATCAACTCTAATATATCATAGCAACCTAGAAAATTAGTGGAATTCATAAAAAGTCTCAAATTACATTTATTTTGGTGTTTATAACATCAATTAAGTCAATATTTCATAAATAAGATAATTACTGCATCATCATTGTGTCATAAATAAATTAAATTATTTAATGTCTAAAAATTATAAATAAAATACCTTTATGTAGGAAATATTTTTATTTTGCTAATGAATATTTATAGACGAATTTATCTTATGTATAACCCTATTAAAAAAGATTTACTTATTAAACTTTGATTTTAACTATTTTAACCCTTCTTTAAATAAATTAATAATAAATGTCCTAATCTGACCCAAGTGGGCCTAAATGGTCATATTTTATTCCTAAGTTTGTTTTTGGTCAAATTAAACTTATCCAATAGAATTAGGACATGTGTTAGGGTAATAGTAATATCATATTTACCCCTATTTACTATTAACCGGGGTAAAAAAAGTAAAAAGTTACTATTCACCAAAAAATTATTTTTATCTCATTGAACCACATTTTACTTACTGATATCAACCGTGTCTGTCGGATTTTCGAAATTCCATTCACAGAAGCGGTAAAATTAAGTTTTATGCAAAATTCAGTTTTTAACCTACCACTTAGTGGTTTCACTATTCATCAAAAATTGAAAGTTTTCAGAAAAATACCAAAATTTCACCCTAGGCTAATTTCGGTTTTCCGAATCCAAAAATGAAGTCCATTTTGAAAGATAAAATTTATAAAATTTCAAAAAGTGGTTATTACTATTCATAACGGCTAGTTTTAATAATATTTTAATAGCATATCGTTGTTTAGTGAAACTCAGTATTGCGTACGACGCAAGCTATCGAGGAAGGTCGCGATTGCGTGTAAAGTAAGCCAAGCTAGTATGTAGTGAAATATTCCTTTGATGATATATAAAAACAAAATATTACTCATAAAAATCTCGGGTGTTACAAAGGGAGGTTTACAACGATCCATATAGAATATGCTAGTGATATTATGTTTGAAATGCCACATTGTGTACATTCATCACCTAGGATAAAAAATGAGATATTTGACAATTCACATAGCTCTCCATTCTCTATCCATCTTGGTAGCACCAAGATGTACTGTGATCTCCAAGAACACTTCTGGTGGGACAACATGAATAAAAAGATTACTAACCTATTTAAATGTTCTTGATATATCAGAATATTAATGTAGAGTGAAAAAAGTCCAAGGGGATGATGAAAACATTTCCAATACCCATGTGGAAATGGTGGAATTTTACTGTGGTCTTTGTCATGGGACTCCTTGAGATGTCCATGGGAAATAATTTGATTTTGGTTGTGGTTGACCGAATTAACAAGACTGTCCACATTATCGCAATTTGGGAAGACCTGTCACTTAATAAAAAAAAGATATATGTGAAGGAAGTAGTGAGAAAACATGGGCTTCAACTATTGATTTTCTCTGATTATGATCCAAGGTTCAAATCAAAATTCTGCAGGAGTCTCTAACATGCTTTGAGTACTGAATTAAATTTCCACATGGCCTATCACCCCCAAACTGGTAATCAATAAGAATGGTATATAAAAAGTCTTGAAGATATGGTATGAACCATCTTATGATAATTCAAAGGTGGATGGGATCCAAATATTTTATTGGTTGAGTTCTCTTACAAAAATATATTGCACTCAATTATTCAGATGGCTCCATATGAAGCAATGTATGGAAGGCGATGTAGAACTCCAACCTGTTGTGGTGAAGTTGGAGAATGAAAGATACATGGACATGATATTATATAAGAGATGATAGAAAAGGTTCAAGGCATACAGAAACATATCAGTGTTGCTCATAGTTGAAAAAAGATCTATATTAACAAGCGTCGAAGGGACTTGGAGTTTGATGATTGTAATGAGTTCTTCCTTTAAATATAACCATAGAAGAGAGTCGTGCAGTTTTTAGAGAAAGGGAAGTTATGTAAAAGGTACATTTCTTCCTTTTAGATCCTTGAACGTGTAGGAGTCATGGACTATTGGCTTGAAATTCCACTGAATATGGCTCAAGGTCATGATTTGTTTGACATATTAGTCAAGAGGAAGTACATACCAAATCCCTCACATGTAGTAAACTCATAGGTGGTATAGCTTGAAAGTGATCTCTCTTATGAGGAGCTTCTAGTAAAGAGTATTGAGCAAAGAGATAAAGGTCTATGCAAAAAAGAAAACCCACCTACTCAATGTGTTATGGAGGGAAAATAAGTATGAAAAAGAAACCATGGAACCATAATATGCGATAAACGAGAAGTACCCTAACCTTTTTATGTAAAAACAATTTCAAGGGTGAAATTTCATAAATTGGGAAGAATTTAACAACCCAAAGATCAATAAATAAAATATATCCCATATTTTACTAATGTCATATTCATATAAAATAAAATTAGGAAGAAAAATTAAACATCATGTTTAAATGAACTACTATATTATATATAAAGGTAAATTATCAGATTCCTTATTTTGATGTTTGAAAATCTGACCCTCAGAATTGTGATCAGTAAGATGTTTGGAGTTTGATTGAACACATTTAATTTTTAGTGATTAGTAACCTAACATTATGAAGTGTAATGTACCATTATGAATAGTAATATGACCTTTATTATTATTAAATCATCCAAAATAATAGTAACCTCACCCATGAATGAATAAATAAAATTTAGCAATCATATACTTTATAAATATGACCGTAGTAAAAGTATTGGTATTTTTATAAGACATAAATAAATAATTATAATTAGTTATTAAATTTAATAGAAAATTTATTTTCTTAAAATGAATTTATAAAATAAAATTTTTATGTCTTATGGTTTTAAGATAACTTTATAAGACCTTATATGATTTTTGAATGAATTATAAAATAATTTTGAATTTTAAAATCTGGATATTTCAAGTAAATTAGGATTGTAATTAAAACATTATATATTCATATTTTTAGAATTGTTATTGAAATTATGTTTACCTTTTTTTATTCTACACTTATAAAAATGGTTGGGGTGAATTATTGGGATTTTTCTAAAAATATTTATTTTTGTGGAATATTGAAATTTGATTATTTACCAAATATGAAAAAGAAATGTATTTCTATATAATTATTGTGTCATGGCTGCTGTAAATGGCCATTGGTTAGAATTTAAATTCAATTATTACTATTTTAAAACACATAAATCTTCATGATTTTTTGGCTCATGTAGAAATAATAAATTAATGAATATAATATTCAGAAAACCCTCTATCCCTCCACTATAAATACCACCCCTCACACCCTAATTTATTAACACCTATATCGAATCAATATATAAATAAATTATTTCCCTATATCTCCCCAAGATACCTCCTCACTTCAAGTACCATTTGTCTCCCCATAAGGGCCAATCCTCTCCCACAAAGAAGCTGCAAAATGAGATAAATTCAAGAGGTAAATTCCTCTTTCCGATTCTTTAATTTCCTTTCAAGTTCCTTTTATTTATTTTTATTTCCCCACATACATTCACCAAAATGGTATGATACCTCCAGTAACATAAATTTAATTTAATTATATTATGATAATTTGATAGTTCATCATTATCTGACCTTCCATATCATTTTATACAATAAATGGAAAGACTGTCTGAGATGTGTTAATTTATCATATTCCAGGTTGACATATTTTCAATTTTCATTACCATATTAGAGACTAGTATTGAAACAATTTTAATGGTTAAACCGGATCATAAAATATTTATTTTATCTTATTTTATATTATATAATCCTTATACACTCACGATATAGAATAATAATACAAAACAAGTTCATTATGATCTAAACCGCTAAATTAATCCAAGCATTTATCATTAAAATTTTATCTAATAATTCATAAAAATGGTATATAAAATTTTTATTTTAAGATAATTTACTTCTATTGAATGTAAAAAATAATATATATTAATAATTATTAAGGTTTAACCACATTTTGAATGAACATCCTTTCATGAATACAATAGAATTGTTCATAAAAGCTACGAAAATTAACACTCACGAACAATGAATTTAAGCTATATAACTCATCCAAGGGTCTATAAAATAACAAAATAAGACAAAAATGAATCAAAATCATTTATTAAATTCTATGTAATTTTAAATTAATGAATCTAATTTCATTATACCTGAATTTAATGTGAAGAATGCATTCATACACAATGTAAGGGGAAATTCTCGAACCCAACTCTCTTTCTCTGAGTTTCCCCCTTCAACCTATTTTTAGTATATATATTCCCTAAATATATATTATTCATAATTATTTTAATTTTTATGGTATCTATATGTTCTATTATTTATTTTATATAAAATTGAATGTTTTGCAAAATTTCTTTTCTATCAAACAAACACACATTTTTTTACCACTTGAAAATTGTTTCACACTCAAACCAAGGTTAATGCTTCTTTGTCAATAATGATATTCCATAATTATTTTGAAAACAAAATGTTTATGAATATATCATTTATTATGTGGAAAACATTTATTTCCATTGTTATTTTATGTTCATGTTTGACTTATTTTCTATGTGGAATGCATGATATTGTAAATGTTGTGATGTGATGGGTGTGCCTGTAATTATATAGCACAATATGATTATTTGAATATGTCAGGTGCACCCGAAATTATACCGAACTCCAATACATTAGGTATTGTGATGAATCTCATGAGTTAAAGTAAAATTATATGTGGACTTGATGATAATTTTGTTCACAACTAAGTGTGGTAGTTAACCACTAAGACATGATGTTTCATTTTTATGCATTACAACATTCCAATAAATTATATAAATGATGTTATGATTATGCTCACCACATGTTACATTATTTCTTGTTTCTATGCTTACAATTACGAAGATTTTAGATGACCCCTATTTTATGTATATCCTCTTGTTTCTACATGTACTAAGGAGTATACAAGGGAAGATAAGAAATGAGAGAATATTTAATTAAATATATTTTTATAGTTTATGTTGTAAATGTTATGTATGTTCCAAGTTTTCCCAAAGAACTAGACCCTCAAATCCCCGTTGTGTAATTTTTTTATGTTGTTAATCATTAAAATGATGTAAATATATGATATGAAAATTAGGGTCTCTATAAATTAACTATTTAATTTCTATTTTGGAGTCTTATTTCACATGAAAAATATGGACATCAATCTCGACGACCAACATGAGACCACTAATGAGATCCTGGTAGTCTGTCTCATTATTTGTGCAACCTTATGACAATAGGAACAAGTATAGAAGGAATACCTATACTAGGGTGATAAATATGTGTCTCATGCCTAGACTGTTAAGTGTGGGATTTTTGATAAAGATACTAGTCCGGATCAATGAGGCACCATCGAAAATAATATTCTATCATATCATATTCTGATCCACAATGTGTATCGCCTCTTATGAGAAATCTACATCTTGGGGTTGTTATTCTACAAATGGATGAGTTCACATGTTGTCTTCCAATTCCTTTCATTTAACCACATTATATAGAAAAAACATGATTCCAAACTACTAGAGGATCACCACCCAACATACCAATGGTCACTTTAGAAAAGGGGTGATTTAGAACATACATTTGTGGGTCAAATAGGGACACCATCTATATCTTGTGATGCTACAAATAATGCCTAAAAAGTTTTATTATAATAAATGTTTCAGGTAGATGTTCTCGATAGGGGTTATCTATTCCTCATGTAGATGATCATGCATCTGAGATATTTCAAACTATTGTCTCTATCCTAATGGATTATGTAGGAAATAAGGGAAATGTATTACCATTTTAGAGTGGTTGCATAGAGGACCAAAGGACTTGTTAAAATGGGTGTAATCATATTAAGAGTTTTTAGTACGTAATACTTTATTTCATAAAACAATGTTATATGTTAACCATCATGTTGTAATGCAGTGCCTTTCTTCGTGAGCCTTGAGAAATGATTACACCATTCATCTATATTTTTGATAAATCAATTCAAGTAATATGAGTGAAATTGAATGCCCTAATCCTCTTGTATGTTTCTCTAGGGATCCTTGTGATCTATTTCCTTTATATTCCCTTGTTGAATCTTAATGGATCTCCATCATATGATAAAGATGGGAATCATACCAAAGGGAACCCTAAATGAACAATTCACGGGATTCATCATCAAGTGCCAAGAACAAATGATGTAATCAACTTTATCAAGGTACTTGATATGTTATTTTCACCATATGAATTTTACCAAAAGGACATCCACTTATAATTCCACCAGTTTCACATGAATATTATTAAATATGTTATGCTTTGGATCATTAATAATTGTAACTGAAAATCTTTAGACCAATGGGAATACAATGATTGATGAATGTAACATTATTCACCATAAAGGTGGTGGAATCCTCATCATATAGGGTCATTTTCTTATGGTTATACCTTGAGTATGCATCAATGATTGGGACATAATAATGCCAGGAAATCACATTGATCTAGAACTCTATTACGGGAAGGGAAAATAATACTTCAGATAATGAAGGATGATGTATCATAATTTATTATAGGATATGATCTTCCCATTATTATTCCTGAATGGGACAATATTCTCTAACCATATAGGGTACCCAACATCCCAGATGATGTTGGATTTAAAAAGATTGTCAAATTCATCATTGACCATAGTGCTGTGAGAGGGTTTCTTCTTTTTGGGAGGCTTTTTCAACATTTGATGACTCACTGGGTGGATAAGATGATGAATACAAACATAATTGTATAGTCCTAGAATCCCATCAAAACTTCATGGAAATATGTCAACGTGTTATTTAAAGAAGGTCAAATAATACTTATAAACCTCTATGGAAATGGATTAGATATTCCATGTTGGACTCAGATCTATTACAATACCTAGTTTCACCAAGGTTTACTCCTCTATAATGGTGGAGAAATCCTCTACAAATGTAGGAGGGGTATATTTAATGTCCACCTTTTGTATATGATATGAGATTCAGTGGGAATGGGCATCTAATTTAGTTTAGGAAACATAGGGGAAGAAATGGTTCACGTTTGGGTGAACAAAAAATCATCACATAGGGGTTATTGTCTAGTAGAAACTATGTCGACAAAGGTTTTCGATCCAATTTTGTCTAATATATTGGAGGTAGGTTTACCAGTGATGTAAATTCATTAGATATGGGCTGAAATTCACTATGTCAGTTGAACATTGGGAAACATGAAGGAATATTATGTATTTGTTTTCATATAAAGAATTTCTCGGTACATCATAAATGTATGGGTTTTTGATATTACCATGGAATATCTAGTAGAGAAGTATGAGGTAATATATAGAAGAATCATTTGGTTAGAGAGAAAGAATCCATTTTTTATTGAGAAAATGAAAAAACCCATAGGTCTAGTGTTATATAATATAACTAATATATCGAGAGAACAAAGATGTTTTCCTTATCTACCCCTGAAATGACTGTAGTCGTTATCATATAATTGGTTACATTGATGGGTTCAAACCCATCATCCTAAAAAAACATTACTTCTCTTTTTCAGTATTCGGCATACATTTACCAAATTTCATAAGATCCTAAGGGAGAAACATCACCATAGAGTACCCCTACCTGACCTATGAGGGAGTATTTGAGGCATTAATGATCTGAGGAGGGGACAACCAGATGAAGATGAATGATGTTACAAACTAGTAGCATGTTGTATACAGTATCCTATGAGGGTACCATGAATTATTTTATTTCAATAATTCAACAAAAATAGGTATTCATATAAACCATTCCATGTGGATTCTTCTCACTCTTATTATAACCCATAATTTTTAGGTTAGAGGGACTCATATCTTCCTTTATCGAACCATGGTAGTGGAGTATCCTAGTAAGAGTTTGGATGATCTGAGAACCCTTATCCACTAGGAATCAAAGGATATTCATTCCATTGAAAAAGCCAGTGATGTATAGTGGGTGTATGTTCTCATTTATGATTACACCTATTTCCTCTTGAGAGAATTAACTGATGGATTAGAATTAATATTTCTTAGATTCCTCTATATTATGTGACTCATCATCAATTATCTTATCTTAAAAGTAGAGATGGATTTTCAAAGATTCTCTAAGGTCCTCACACATTTCATTTGATTATAAGTGGTCATCAAGGGTTGAAATACTACCAGGTATCCCAATTAGTTTATTCAAGATATCTTACATCCATTCCAATAAAATATTTTTCCCACAAGGGGAATATCATTTGTATTAGAGAAACGTGTGGTGTTGAGTGAAACATTTCATTTTGGATATTACTATAATTATTTGGTTGTTCACCTGAGTTAATTCTCTAAAAAACTATATTTTGATTGTCAGAAGGTTGATGTCCAACTCTAGATGGACTCGACTGATCATGCTACTCTCATGGCTAAGCTGATCTATCAAATAACATATTCAATTTTGGACTATACCTAATATATGGGACTTTTAGAAAAATTATTCAGGGGATCTTTATAAAACTTATTTTCTAGTATCAGTATAATGTAAGATCTAGTTTTCCTATGTATTATGAAAACCTTTGTGCCCACCTCCTTTCCATTGATGGTGTTGGGAAAATTCTCCTGGGGGTATTTCTTAGAAATACAATCCATTAGGTATCATGAAGTGTTCTAATTTCATGAAAACATTGAAAAAGGTGTTATTATTCTTTTTATCAGTGTGGAATTATTTGTTTGGTGTGACCATAGAGGAATCCCCAATCTTACGAGGCTCGAAGTCACCGAGAGTGTGATACGACTTCAGTATCGGTTGGAGGCTCCAATATCCCTTGCACCATCGACTCATATTCTTCCGAGACATGGAAGGATACGATTCATATTCATATTTAGTGGATAAAGTGTAAGCATAAACCATATGATGTTTAACCATGTCCAAATGTTTGTGGATGATGCCACTGTTGTGAGTTACTACCTTGTGATCTAACGAGTCATAATATATTTTTCCATTGGTTGGGAGACTGATTCAATTTTCTAGATCAATCACTATAACTATCAGGATTAGAGGAGACCTTCAACACCTATTATGGAATGTAACACAACATGAATGGTAAAAAATCTAATGTGTCGTGGAGAAAATATTTGAACAAGAATAATTCTTTGATGGTGTGTCTGAAAATCATGTGGTATGTGAAATTATTGGAATGGACAGTGAGCCCAACCTCGTTAGTCCTCTTACACTTTGGAAGTATCTGAATTCCATTTTCCAGATAATATAGGAAATATCCCAGGACATGTGAATTTCTAAATTAATAATCCATATATATTCACTCTGGGTAAGTTATTCTAGAATTCCATATATGACAAGGGGTGAGATCCATATTCCCTCATCATGGTGGACGTTCTTGGAGAGGTGTTGTATGACCAGTCCATGTAGGGTGAAGAAACACCCTACTAAGGCTATAGTAGGTGATGTTCAACTCATAATGGATCATGCAGGTGCACCAGCTTTGGATCCTCTACATTCATAGTGGTTGGAGTCTCTTCTTTTCAAGGTCCAATTATCTTAACTAAAAGAGGAAATAGTCATGACCGTTCTCTAGTCCACTACAAAGCTTCATTTAGACACAAGGACTTTTCATAGCTCTCAAAATCAACCTGGGTAGTTTTTTCTAATGAGTGTTGGGAAAAGATCACCCTAAATTTTCCCACGAAAATCATAATATGATGTTCTTAGGACAACGACATGTCAAGTAAAAACATGACACCCTTTCACCAAGTTATATGTTTATAAATAACTCATCAGGGCTATATATTCACTTAAATAGATCCGTAAAAGATTCCTTGAATCTATGGGAGATGAATAGATAGGGGAACCATCTTAAAACATCTACCAAACTAAAAATATAAACTATAGATATTGGGAAGAACTAAAAAAACATATTTCCATCAAGGTTCTAGAAAACACATCAGTTTTTGGTAGACTCTATCTATTATAGGGTCCCCAACATTGGTCTATAACTTGAAATAGAATTATAAAAGTGATTTAGTGGGTCACCCAACCCATTTAATGGGATGATAAAAGGATGTTAATACTTCTCAGAGTTGGAAAATTTCTACCCATGTTAGGTAAGGCTTTTTACCAGGAGGGATTTCCACCAGTCTGGTTTCTAGGTCCTCGAATCGATTGGAGAGGTAAGATCCAAAGTCATCATGGATATTTTCAATTCCAACCAACTAATTTCAAGGACCATCAAAATTAGTAGTGGTCTCATCAATGTGATATGTATTTATCCATGATCCCACCATGGATAACAGTAATAATCAGTCAAATTCAGATACTCATAGAATATTCACTGATTATATCCATCAATTTCTACACTAACTGGAATTGAATGGATACCAAGATAAAATGGTGGATCAAGTCAAGGAGGACTTGATTCCATACTATATTATTGAGGTTTTCCTTATGGAATTTCCATAATTAGGGTGCTAATCAGCAATGGGTTTGGTGGTGAACAAATTTTATTCCTCAAGATGTTTTAGAATGGTGGTAACCATGGGATCTGTATATTCATTTCGCATAGAATAAAATGGGTTTAGATGGTCTGAAATGACCCTTTCCATTTTTGATATACTGGAGGGTTGGAAAACAGTCCTCTTTATGGGGATATATAAGGAAAAGTTCATACCTCTTCTAAGGATTAAGAACACTTGTATGGAAGTATTTCGGGTACTATGTCACCCCTTGTGGTGGGTACTCATTGTCAAGACCTTTTTTGGTGCCCCTATTCACTTTATCCTTGAATAGTTCTTTGAAAACCATTTTAAGCATGGTAATACCCAGAGGGTATCTTTCATTGTCTTTGGATAAAGAAGACTATCGAATGATAGGGCTAAAATATCCAGTAGAATATTACCCCTAACCACATATCTCTATGTGAATATACACTTTTTCCACAACCCAGTGGAACACTTTGAGTCTCTATACATAAGTATATTGAAGGTTCTATAAGAAGATTTATTACTCTGGGAACTTCTATAAATGGTCTGATGCAATCAAATCCTTGTCACACTAGTGATTAATGGAATTGACATTCTTATGTCTTCTCATATAAGAAAATTTATGATCGTGATGTAAGTGCAACATCACATAGATAAACTGGTAGTAACAAACTAGCTAGTCCTTTGTAAGGGAATCTAAGATATCGATGTCTGATTCTACAGGTGTCCAGAATACCACATATAGCTATTTGGAAGCAAGGACCTTCCAGAGGCCCTCTTTTTCATAAGACGGTTCCTCTTGATCATCCTTGGAAGTTATTAGCTATATTCGGGAAAGGGTTGGTAGGACTGTAACACCCCTAGATTTCATAGTAAGTTAGTTTCCTTAAAGTAATACAATTTCTTATGCTACACGCAACACCGAGTTCGAGATCTCCACGAATTATTAAACCAACTGTTCAAAAAAGTGGTTATGAATAGTATTAACTGAATTTTAAATTTTATATAATCCATAAAATTTTAAAATCCATATTATGTATTTATTAGACATAATATAAGAACAAATTCAATTTTTTAGATATAAGAAATATTTTTTTAAAAATGCGATTTTACCGCCTTTTATTAGAGAAACATTTTTAAATCCAATATTTGCCTCTTTTAAATATTTAATTTGACAGAAAAATGACTTCGTTAAAATAAGTACTTTAAAATTTAGTTTTGATAAATTTTCCTTGCTTTTTTCATAACTTTCATATTTTCATGAATGGTGAAAAATACTAAATTTTAATTAAAAAAATTTATTTTAATCAAAATAATTTATAATTTTAAAATATATATTTGCACGGTTTTGAGTCATAATTATATTATATTTTTATCATTTAATCTAATGTTAGTCATTGCAGGTAATTTTACATTTATATTGGAAATAAAGACATATCAATATTTTGATAGTTTGTACTTCTCAAAAACCCACTTTCTGGTTTTGACAATAAGAATATGTTTTTAAAATTAATTAATACAACTTATATGTTCTCAATTCTGTGAAATAGAAATTTTTTTTTAATTTGAAATATCAAAATTATCTTAGAGTGGATTTTTTGATTTTTTTTGAAAACATTCGGTTTTTGATGAATAGTGAAAAACACCGTGTTATTGTTTAAAACTGACTTTTAATTTATATAATTATATAATTTATTTAAATTTCTTTTATGAAAAAATACATAAAAAAACCTACATAAATTCAATTTAATAAATTGGTGTCATTTTATAAAAAAATTATATGTATAAAATTTTATTGAATATTTTAACATCTTTTACCCACCTACTAGGAACATTTGAAAATTTTCATAAAACATAAATTTTCCGCTTCTATGGATTGAATTTATAAAATCTAAGAATAATGAATGACATCAGTATTTATAATGTTTTTCAATAATATGAAAATAATTGTTGGTGACTTATAACTGTTGAATTTTATTTACCGCAGTTACAAGTAAATAGTGTAATTAATGGTAAAAATGATATTATATTTACACAAAAACATGTACTAATTCTATTGTATAAGGTTATTTTGATAAAAAAAAACCTTAGTAAAAACATAATATCCTTTTGATCCACTTGGATTAGATTCAGACATTTATTATTATTTTTTCTAAAGTAGAGTGTAAAGTGTAAATTTCAATGTTTTATAACTAAAACATTTTAAATATAGGTTGCTACATAAGATAAATTCAACTATAAATATTAATTATAAATATAATGATATTTCCTACATCATTATATTTTATTTAAAAACTCTTGAATTTAAATAATTAAATTTATTTATAACATAATGATGATGCGGTAATTGCCAATTTAATGAATGATTAAAATAATTGATATTATAAATATAAAGATAAATGTAAATTGAGCCTTTTGATGGATTCAAATAATTTAAAGGTTAATATGACATTTTATGGTTTATTTAATGATTTTATTTAGAATTAATCAAATTGTTACAACTTTAACAAAAACCATATACTTAATAGTTTCAAAATTGACATTATTGAGTTTTTAAAAACAATTCTATTTTATTAAATTATATAATAGTCTTAAAAATATATGATTCATCTAAAGGACTTATATAATGATATATATGATATTAATTAACCACATTTGGTTCTCGTTTCCGTTGATAGTATGTTTATTAACTATATAATATAAAAATACACAGAGACATGGTAAATGTCAAACAATTTAACTAAGAGGTAAATATAATATTTAAGGTTGATATGCTGACCAAAACCTATTTTAAACATATTGGTTGAGATATTTTATACCCCTAACCACCTTATACACGAAATTAATCTATTTGTAGACATTAAGAATCAAAAATGAATTTATAATTAAATAACATTTCATGCTTATCCTAAAGTGACCCTCACCTCTCTTATAAAATGGCAGCTCCCCTTCTCTTAACTTCACAACTCCAAATTCGTTTGAATCGTACAAAACCTACACAAAAATCCTCCCAACTAATATCAATACATCCTAGAGGCCTTCCTCTGATCATAAAGTCAACCTATGGAGAAATTTTAAAGAAATTAAAATGAAGCACGCAAAGAAGAGGTCATATTTTATCACCTCTTTCAAAGTTATCTTCTTCTTCCACTTCCTATTTATTGGTTGTTTCCATAAAAAATTAAAAACATCAGTACCTTGTATATAATTTTATATGATTATAAATATGTTATAGTCATATTCATAATTCAATTTATCTTATGAATGAAACAAACACCATACGTGTGTACGTACGACATACCCTCTCCATGTCGTGGTGTAGTTTCTATTCAACACTTTATTATTTGTATGGGTATAATAATGATGTATAATTGATGTAAATAATAAATATAACATGTAAATTATTCTGTATATATGATATAAAATCCAATTATATATGATTTAACATTTAATTGAATGTTATTGTCGCTCATGTTTACATATGGATTACTATCTCCATGAACGCGATTTGATTGATTCCCCACCAAAACCATTCAAGAATAATTTTAATTTTTTGATTAAAAATAATTTTTAGGAAATTAATATAATTTTGTATATGTATCAAATACATCCTATACATGAAAAAAATGACTTACATATGAAAACAAATAATGGAAAACGAATAAGTTTACACCCATAACAAGGATACTACTAAAATATTATTAACAAAACAATATTAAAAGATCATATATGATATCATATTTTTGTATGTGGTTATATTATAATTTAATAACAATTATTTAACAATTATATATGAGGTTAACATACCCTTGTCTAGAGAAAAGTAAAATGTAAGGGGTTTTCATCACACTTTTTATTCACATGAGATTCATGCTATATTTGCCGCTAATTCCTTTAGTGTGGTGTATGTAATGTCCATGATTGTATTTTTTGTGTAATATAATTTAATTTATGGGTATTTAAAAATTCATTTTATGATCATTTTTTCATGGTGTGTATGCTACGTATGTTACCAAATCGGTAAGGGAATTTCTAATTTCAATTTCCACTCATTGGGTTTTTTTCAAACATCATTGATTATTTTAATCCATGATCATGTGCGAAATCAGTATTTATTTATTAATATAGTGATTTCCACTCCCATTTGTGTGGATATGATTTTGATACACATAATAAGTCCACTAAAATATTCTCCAGTCATCTATATGAACTTGATAAGAGTAATATTAACTTGATTTCCAGTCATTGAGTTAAACATCCAAGTCATTGGTGTTGTTTTTATAAGAATATGTGTGAATGTAGTCTGATTGCTTTACATGAATATGCAGTAATATTGAGTGTATTTATATTTTTCGCACATAATTATGTCAATTATTTATCCATAATTGAAGAATACAGTCTTTAAATGATATTTCATCTGAATTTACATTCCATTGAGTCTTCTTTGTTGTTATGTGCCAATTCACTTTTATATGGCGTATATATTGCACTTTGACATAGTATGTAATGAATACCATTATTATCATGATATTATTATGTTTTTATTACCTCAATTATTGTTATTCAACCATTTATCATTTTTTTAAGAACTCTAACTAAAATTTCATTTTAAATGTTTTAATGATTTATACTTATAAATCATTCTCATTAATGTCCACGTATTAAAAATGGTTTTAAGGATTTATTTATATGGACATAAATGTTTAAAATTAAATTCAATTTTAAATGTTTCAAAGTTTTATGTTGCATTTTGATTCAAAAATATATTATTAGCAACTTCTTGATAAATAGTGAATCTTTTAAATGTGTTCAAGAAGAAGGGGATATTTCTGTCAAATACTTTTACTAATTATTTTCATCTATGTAAATATCCTTGATTATATTTTATTGTTTATTAAAGTTGATATATTATAATTTAATCTTCAATATTGTATTTAATGTGTTATGTTTGACTGTGGATGTTCTATTTTTATACCATTCATGGTTTTTGGTTAATGTATTAACATTTTATATGTTAGTTTTAATACGAATGTTTATGTTATATTTCAACATTTTCATATGATGAATTTATGGGACTTTCTAAGTGATGGTTGGAAACTACTATAGATCCTAAATGCATCAGTGGGTCTAATTAGAAGAACTACGATTTTGGAACAAGGCCTTCACAAAATCTTATTTGTAGTATTGGCACGACGCCTTGACTATGTGGTTATGATGTCCGACATTATGTATCCCATCATTATGAAATTAGAAATTGATATTACATGTGATTATTCAAATAGCTGAATAACCATGTGAATATGTAAATGGTATTATTTGATTTATATTTTCCATATTATGATGATGTTTAATTTTAAAAGGCTTGTGTTTAAGTCTTATACATTCTCTTAAATGTTTATGATTATTTATGATAGTTTCTTTTATATTTTTCTCCTTATTGAGCATTTGGGATCACCCCTTTGTTCTGTTATATTTTTTCTAGGATGTGAATAAGTTTATTATAACTAACCAACATGAATAGTCCAAGGGATATAAGAGTGTTCAAGGGAGACACAATATTGTAGTTTTTAATTAGATAATGTAATGTAAAACATATGTATGTATCTAGTACTTCCAATTCTAAAAATCTTGTTGGTCATTAGAGACTCGATATATTGTTATCATGTCAATGTTATGTAATAATGCACTGACTCTATGTAACAAGGGATGGGGTATTCCTAGGACCTACATAGACTACATATTTTACTACTTTACTATGATATAAGTTATTGTATGAGTCAAACATACATGGTATTATAGGATATATCTTTCTAGAGATTCGAGCATCATCATCACATCCCTATATGATGGTTTGTTCAACACCACCACATGTGAGGGGGAGGAAAAACCAATCTATGTATAAATATAGTGATCAAAATCTATGGATGGAAACCCTTATCATGTGATCTACCCAATTTTTCATGTCGATGTTTGGAGGAGGGAAACTTGTGGTGGTGAAGATGATTTCACTGTGATCTCCTGTAAGGGGGATAGAAAATCCACAACATGTAGGTATCTGCAATGGGATTTAGAGACCATTTTCACCTCATCTTCAAGGATTGTGAATTTAAATTATTACTATCGTACCCTAATCCCTGATAGTTGGTCTTAAGGATCCATTTATGAGTCATTATTCAGATCATAATATGATAGGTAAATTTTAATATCCAAATAGGGCATGGATACCTTCAGAGGGAGGGGAGATACATGGTATGTATATTCATTTAGAAAATTATTCCCTCTCCACTTGATCTGGACCACTTTATTACAAGGGTCACTTTGTTTGAACAAAATTGTCAATGTTTAACTTATTCATTCCTTCATTATCTGATGATGATTCTTATAATGTAACGCATGAAAGAAAACACACAAGCCCACATATATTTACATTGTTCACCATAACTGGGCTAAGTCCTAGGAGAAAACAATAGAGATGTGCTGATGTAACTAATCCAACTAATCTATTTTCTAATTAAATGGTTTGGGCAATATCACTTCTATGCTTAGGCTCTCTACCATTACCAATGATTTAGTTTTTTTAATTGCATTTCAAAGGTTCACTCCCTATATTTCATTCTATGGATCAATACAGGTGGAAAGTATCCCCATATTCCTCTTCATTCACTCACTATTATTGGAAGAGATTCACACATAATTTATGGACTTCTAGGTTACTTCAATTGCATGAATTATGTATCCCCATATTTAGATAGATTCTCTATTGAAGTTCCACTTTCATCAACTAATTAATACCGTGTTACCACATATATAATGGAATACATCATACATTCACACAACCATGACATGTATTTCATGAAAATTTAATGCATGGAACAAAAATTTCAACTCTGTCATGGAATACCAACTTTTGAACTACTCACTACTTGCATGACACACCCTTTTTATTCCAAACTCACTACTGGCACCCAACCCCCTTATGAAATGGGAATTTCGTTCAACTCTCCACATATATGAACCAACCACTTGTGCGGCCACAACTATGATTTTCATATTTTTGGAGCTTATAAAAAATGAGGGGGGGGGAGTGGTGGTATTTACATATTTTTAGTCATTGTGGTCACCTTGCATGAAAGTAGTGAATCTTTTCCCAAAAAGAGAAATCCTCGACCATCCATTTTTCTATCGAAAACTCACCTTGCATGCCAAACCATAATTTACATTCCCTTCATTCCAATAACATATTTCAATGAAATGTTCTCGAGAATCGAATGGTGAAAAAATTTTCAATCCTCCTGAACACCAGCATGAAACCCCCATTTTCAAAAACACATTTTTACATTCTCTAATTTTTTAACCCAAAAATTTGGAAAACGATGGAAAATAGTTCCACCTTGTATACGATCCTTTTGGACTCCATCCAGATCCACAATTCCTTTATCATGGATCCTTGTCAACATATATTGTCAGAAGTACCTATAGAATTCCAAACCTGACTATAGTGACCTTATTTTTCTACAAATACAATCAACCCAAAAATGAATCAATGCTACCTTGAGGGATTGTTCCCCAAAAATCAGCCATTTGGGTTTGTTGACAACTCTTCATACGTTGATACCTCTTTAAAGAATCTTATATATTATAACACCCTTCACTTAATGTGAATAAGATTGTGAGTAATGATTTCTTCACCACATACACTAATTCAACATGAGTCATGATCGACATGAGAAATAATAGTGTATTGAAATGTTCATCAATTAATAACGTAATTGCAAAACCACTCAACTAATTTCATCACAAACGCCATTTTTCGTGATATGTAATATTTGATCAATCACATTTAGCATTGTCAGATTTAAAAATTCCTATATCTTGTTGCTCCCCTATCTTTCTACTATACTAGTTCACTTCTCCCCATGCCTTGACAATGAAATTTTCTCCCTATTATAGCCTCAATTTCTCCCCTTTGTCAATGAAACCAAAGTTCACTTCATCAATGAACCCAAAGGACACTTCATTATGGTCTATAATAGGGTAGTGAAAAAAAATTATTACATTAAGTAAAAAACAAAACATACCTCTAGGAGAGGGGGTCCTGTATTCACACTGTTTCAAGTGCAGGGAGTCGATTGAACTACCAGATACATTCAATGCCTCTCAAAAACTACTTTAGGTAAGTATTTTGTCAAAATGAATGCAGCCTTTAGTTTTATAGGCACATAATCCAACTTCATAATACCTTTTTCCACCTTTTCCATGATAAATTAATATTTAAATACAATTTTCTTAGTAATTTTTTGATAGACATGATTCATCCAATTATTTATAGAACTTGAATTATTATAAAAAATTATTGATGGAGAATTCACAACAACAGCCATATCATGAAGCATATACATCATCCAAAATAACTTGGTGGAAGCCTGAGTTCCCATAATATATTTGACTTCTACGGTTCTCAAGGAAGTTCAGCCTTATATCTTTCTTAGCAAAGAAATACACAGTCCATCAAGATATAATGTACCACCTAACATTGACTTTTTTTCATCTGCTGATCTGGCCCAATCTGCATCTTTATATCCCAATAATAATGGATGATATATTTCATTATACATGATTTCAAAATCCACTTTTCTATTGATATACCAAAGTATTCTATTTGGAATAATCATTTTTATTTCATTGGGATTTCACTGATATCTCACTACTTGGAATTTGGATTATAAAATATCATGACTTTTTATTGTCATGTATTACAAACATCCAATTAATTTTCTATATTAAGTGATATTAAATGCCTTTCCATCATCATCCCATGATAGTTTTATCCAGGTAGACACTAGATTTATCAACTCTATAGAATCTTCCATTCCAAATTTTCTCAAAGGCTCCTTTTCATTTTTTTTGAGAAATTAATGTCCCATTATCCTTTTGATACCTATAAATCGAGGAATACATCAGTTCACCAATCATTGACATTAAGAACTCACTTTTCAAAATTTTTGGAAAATTGTATGCACTGCACTTCATCTGATCATCGAAGGATTATGTCCTCAATTTATAATAGAACCAAAATCCTTTGATTACTATCATTATTGAAGTACATATTTTAATCAACTCCAATACAATGAAAACTATGCGTTTTTGTAAATTGATCTTGGCTTGAATATCATGCTCTTGGTTTCTTCATAAACCAATATAAAACCTTATTCAACTAAAAATCTTTTTTATCATCTTCATGAATTATATATCTTTCTCACTATTAAATATATTATTTTTTATCCAGAACCCCATTCAGTAATGAAAACATGACATCCATCTTGAATACTTTGAACATTAATTGCACTACTTTGGACAAGAATAATCTAATTGTATGTAGCCCTGGAACATGTAAAAATTTCTTGTCAACATCGATACCCTCTATCTATGATTACCCTTTTCACACTAGTCGTGCTCTGTTTTGAATTATATCACCATCTACATTAATCTTATTGCAAAAGACCCATTTAATCCAAATGATATTCTTGTCTGTTGGTCTCAAAACAATATTCCATGTGTGATTGTTCTCTATTTTTTCAAGCTATTTATTCATAGACTAATCCTAATTCTAATATCCAGATACTTCATCAAAACATTTAGGCATTACCTATGACAATATAGATGCATGCAATCATGAAATCATTCTTTGTGATTGAACTGAAACTTCTGGATCACCAATGATGTTCCCCCTATAAATTTCAACTCAAATATTTATATTTCATATAGATAAATATTTGAATTCTACATTCTCATCATCAAAACATTCATCTAAATCATCATTTTACAATTCTACTCACCTTTAGATTCTTACCTTTTCATTTCATCCATAAAGAAATTGTTCAATGTTTTGTTAAAGATTCTATATATTCTCTACTATAGTGACATCATTTATATTAACTACATTTATAACCTCATTTTTAAACATAGTTGACATTCTCTCACACCATATTGGTATCCAGAAAATAGTCAAATGATTCTAAATAATTAGTGAAAAATATATAATCATTAAATATAATATTTTTTCTCTATCTCTCCAATTGGTGTTCTTATTGTGAGATAACATAAACTCTCAGCCTTTGTATCCCATTGAGATCATTTATCTGATTAAGATTCGGAATTCTCTCCCTATGAGGTGAAACTCTTCTTCTTGATGGGACTTGTATTTTTAACCATAATCACTCTTCTCCTCAAGGGTTTTTTTTATTCAAATGATGCACTTTTCAATTCTCTATCAATAAAACCTCTTAGCCTACATAGTCAGAACTCGATGTAAGAAACAAGAAATAAAGATAAAAACCTAATCACTATATATTGGGCTTAATTAATAATAGATATAAACTTTGAACTCATTTCCAAGAATTATTCCTGATCAATTATTCATCTATTGTAAGGGATTTGAATTAGTTGAAATTCTAGAGCACATAACATCAAAAGTTTTCACCTTTTGATGCCACATACCCCTGGATTGTATCTCCACATGAAGATATAATAAATGAACATCAGTTAGTAGAATTTATATAAATAGGGAGAGGGGATTACCTAGAATCCTCAAGAAGAGAATTGTGGTCAATAATGATGGATTAACCCTTTGATACTTTCTTGCCAAGAACTATACACTATATAGGATTATTACATCTTCCAAGTCGACCTCAATTGTTCTGGCTATATGACAAGATATTCATTGCACAAATTTTGAGTCTTTTTATATTATTTGTGTTCAATGAATTTGCCCTTGGTCACAATTTTGGATTTATACCTATTCGTAAAAAATTTCTTTATTGAGGCTCCATCCGAATTCCAATGTTTATGACTATTTCATTAATACAGAAATCTTTTCACTTGTCATCTTCTCTTGATTTTTTCTCAATTAGATGGTTCATTCTTTTTCTTTCAATTCTCACAATGTTTCATGTCATGTTAATTTTTCAAGGAATTATTTATTCATTTTTATTTTATCAGTAATTCGAGTTTCCACATTTTTTCATTTTGATGGTGGGTTATTATCTAAACATATATTATTCGTAATCAAAACATAAGTTGTTCCTACCCTTTTCTCCCAGGTTAGTTAACATTCACTCTAGGTGAGCTATTGTGACTATATTAGATCAGATGCTTGACACACCTTTCATTTAGTTCCAAGTGTTTCCTCTAAGGCTATAAACCTATTTTTCATGTTATCAATTTTCCATCAAATATAGGCATTGTCGTTATACCCCAAAAAATTGGAGATCTCATTTTGAATTCCTTTTCCTCCCCTTCTTTCTTCTTGCTATAATATCTTGTTGAATACTAATGATAAGAACATATAAAACTCTCCCATTAAGAAATACCTCATGTCACAATTTATCTATTGATATGTTGATACATCTTGAGTTTTTCTTCTAATATTGAGTGCATGGAATTCATTAAACATTCTCATGGTGTGCCCCATTCATAAAAAATAGTCTCATTTCATGGATACATTCACACGAGAGAATACTCCTTTAGATTTCACAAGATTATTTTCTCACACTTATATGTAAAAATATTTCAGTCTCTATATCATGAAATATATTCCAATGTCTCTGAATAAAACAAATGTATAATGGGGAATTCCACTTAAATAGAACATTATATTATTTCAGCCATTTAAAACCATTTTGGCATTTATTTTTTATAAAGACAAGTTTTCCTATTTCTATAACTGTTCATAGCTCTCAACTTATCATGGATGGGAGATCATTCATCCCATCCATTGCCAATTTTTTCCAATCTTTATAGCCTTTGGGATGAGAAAATATTTTTTTTTTGTCTCTTAAGATATAACTTATTTTATTTTCATTTTATCATCACCTGCCAAAGGATAATCAAATAGTAAGTTTATGGAATCCATCAAATTGGGATTTCCTTCAATTTTATATTTTTCCACTAATTTCATGAATGATTTTTTCTCTTCTCCAAGATGTTAAATATTATTATCCATTGATTTAAGTTGAACATTTTGTTTTATCTTCATATTCTTTCCAATTTTCATCTCATCTTCAAATTCTCATGTGCGCTTATCTATTATGTCATATTCCACCTTTAATATAGACTTAATTTGAGAAACATGATCATTACAACACACATTATCATATTGTAGCCATTTATTTTTCCGAAAAAGTTTATATAGTTGTATATCAAGGTCATCATATTTGGATTTTAGATTCATAATTTCAATTGATTTCATTATCTTTCCCTTTTTACTAGCTTTGAGGTTTTATGTTAATGTAGAAATATTTTGGTGTTTTTCATTTTGGGAATAATTATTCTCCCTTAGATTAATAGAGACATAAATAATATTTTTATTTAAGCCTTTTATCCTATTGAACTCAATTTATAGTGTTTGTATTTAGATGTAATTAGATTTATTTTCTTCATCCAGTTCTTGATCCATTTTATTCTCTTCTTGTAATCATAAAACTTTTGACTTATTGGAATTTCATAATCATTAGTAGTTACAACATGAAATGGAATTTCAAGTTCTTCACTCGTTACAAAAACATCATTTAGTCAGTATATCGTTTCATTTCCTGATTCATCAATAACATGCATTAGTACACTTTCAGATTCCTTAAACAAAATCACACTTTTTTCATATACACATCCACACTAAAGAATATTTAATGACCTATATTTTTTTGTTGAAGTTATTCTCTTTCACATTCCACACCAACATAAGAGAATATTTTATCATTAACATCAACAATTAAATGAAACATGGATGAGAAAACAAATTTGATAAAAGGAACCCACCCTATGATACTAATTGTTATTCCCAAAAGGGTTATAAATACTTTGAAGGGGGGGGGGGTGAATCTGGTAATAGATAATATTTTCAAAAATTATTTCTTCCCCACTGGATCATGACCTATTTTTTACAGGGGTAACCTTTAAACAAAAGTGTTAATGTTTATTTTATTCTTTCCATATTTATATTATGACAGTTCTTTGAATGTAATACATGAATGAAAACATAAAGACACACATATGTTTACTTTTGTTCACACTTACTAGGATACTTCCAAGAAGATAAAACAGTTATGTGTCGATGTTCCCAATCCCTAAATTTCAATGCCAATTACAAGGTTTGGGATATATCACTTATATTACTAGGGTAACTACCTTTACAATATTAAGGTTTATCTCACTAAATTCCCAAGGTTCACTCCCTATGCCTCTTTATCTGGTTCAGTGATAGTGGAAAGGATCATCATATTCTTCTTTCTTCCCTCACTACTCTTGGAAGGGACACACACATAGTTTATTGAAATTTTAGTCCCCTAAATTTTTTGATTGTTGCATCATTTACTGTAGATATATTTTCTTTTGATGTTCCACATTCATACAATGATGAAAACATCATTACCAAAAATGTACTGGTAAACATCACACCTTCTCACAACCTAGGGATTTAATTGAGAGAAAATTTAATGCATGAAATACTAGTTTCATCTATAATTTACAGAACAAAATTTCAAACAGATCATTTCTTGTGAAACACACCATTATTATGCCAAAATCACTATAGAAACACAACTCCCTTCTAGTAAAAAATATATGCACACCTTTCTTCTCTCGTGAACCCACCATTTACACAACTAGATATTTGATTTTATCAAATTGTTGAGATTCTACCAAATGAGTGTGTAGCCTCTTAATTAAATATTGTAAAAAACACACAATGAATTCTAGAACTGACTATGTAGACCCACATTTTCCACAAACCCAATAAACCCAAAAATTATTCAATGCTACATTGATGGATGTTTTAACATCTATAAGGTCAATGATGATATGTCACATCAAATTATTCTTCCTATTATATTGATGGATATTCATTATTCCACAAGAAAACTCTTTAATGAAGGTAATGTCTTTTTCATGAGGAGAGACTTCCATCTTATTGTTTATAACATGGTTAGGACCCCTACATAATTGGTGTGTAATAGGGAGGACCTTAATTATTGTTAATTTTACTACAGGGAGAAAAACATGTTCTTTGAAAAAGGATCAGGGTGGGGAGGAACTCTATACTAGTAATTAATTTAGGGGAGAAGACCTCTACTCTGGTTGGCGATGGTTTGGGGTTGACCTCTAAATTGATTATTCTCATCATTTAATGAATTTTATTGGCTATCAATGGTGCTAGGGATGAAGTGAGTCATTCATAACTTTGTGTGATATGGATGGGTCTTGATCCCAATCAAAAAAATATAGATCCATGTTCACCACCTACATGGATCTAGAATGAAATTAAAATTATGGTGGGGTCAATTGGAGTGGTAGAATGTTCCCATTTTCTATAATTGGTATGGGACTCCCCATGTTAAACATATTAGGTAATTTGGAAATGGGATGTAATAGTGGGGGTGAATTTCACCTACACTTCAACTTGTAGGACCAGCTGGTGCATGCAATGATGAGGCCTGGTGGGAGACCTTTTATGTTTCACTTCAGTTGTAGTCATGGTTGGTATGAATCCAACATAACATATATCCTCAGCATAATGGGTTGAGACATCATATTTCCATGGGTAGAGGGTCTGAAATTGGTACATTATCTTCATGTGGGTGGGGGTATTTTCACCCTGTGCAGCCCTTGAGGTTGGAGGTGCTGATGAGGTGTTGATGCCTCCGGGTCCCAGTGATGCATATCTCTATTTGGGATGATACCCTCCAATCCATATTAGTGCATCAATTGTGTGATCCCCCTCCCCTAGAAGATCTTATATGTTGTTATGGATTTGTTTTTCCTAATTGTAAAATGCGAGTAAGATTTCTTGGTAGATACATAGGTGTGTGGTATTGTCGCATAAACATTTCTCCTATCATTGAACTTGCGAGAAATTAACTGTCAGATTCATGTAAAATGGGTCTAGTAATTCATGAGGATTCATCTGTCAGTACATGTATAGTAAATATGAAGTCAAATTCCATAATTTCTTATATTCATTAGAATAAAGAGAGGTATCCATGCTAATGATATCACAAACTTAGTATTACCAATATTAACTTTTCCAGTTCACCTATGAGTTTAATGTAAGGCTTCATATTCTTTTGGTGTAATCGTCCTAAATATTTCAAAATTTAATGAATTTAAATTCCAACACTGAACAATATTCCACTAGTCTCTATGATTTATAATAAGATATTCTTGTAGGAATTAGTATTTCTCTCCATTAATCTTGACGTCTGAAACATCTTGGACTATTTATATTTTTGATTGTATCAAATATTACATTTCTCCAAAGTTTAATGATATGACTTTCACGTTGGGATCACGATTTATTTTTTTAGTTATTTCTTCATGGTTTATACACATCACATATGTGGAAATGTTTCCCCACCTCCACACTTTCAAAATGTTGGTGGATTTCATCACTTTCATCAGCGATGACTTATCCAGGATCAAAACAATATTATGGGATGGCGATTATTCATTCAATGAATTACTCATTTAGACTATTATGCTAATTCACATATCCCACATCTATATTGCCATGTTTTTGGAACTCATTCCAAAATTCATCTCAATCTGGATGCTGAATAAGTAAATTACCATAACATGGTAGAGAAACAACCATTTGAATAGGTTCAATAATCATGTTCGGAACATCTATGAATGTATAGACATTTGGTATATATGGAATCATTATGCCTTCAATTTTAGAGGGCATGTAATTTTAAGCATCATAGTTGTGTAACCCATGGATTATCTTGTTTTCCAAATGGTAATTAAATCAAGGTTCTTTAGTCTTTGAAAGATTGTTACCTCAGGAATCCTTTATTTTTTGTATGGGATCGAGATATTTGGATCATAGATGAGTTTAATGTATTTTGTAAATGGGAACATGGTTAAATTATTGTGAAGAAAGGGTGGGTACTAGTTTAATGTCTTGGGAGTACATGTTGGGAACATGTTTTTGGTCTTATTGGGACAAGATATGCACATGTTTTATGTATTTCAAGTAAAAGATATGCTCAGGGTCAATATATTGAGAGGACCAGATAGGCACAAGTTTAAGGTCTTGTGGGGACAATAATTTCATTGGATTAAGGTCTTTTGGGGATATAGTGGCTGTTGGATTATGGTCTTACCGGGACTGATTTGAATTTACAGTTGACATGGATCGATTGAGGTGTGTCCCTAGGGTAGAAGATTTCACACCTGAATGGTAGATCATGACACTATATTTAGGTGGACAAAGGGGGTGTCCTCTGAGTTATGAATATTTTAACCCTAGGTGGTATATTAGGATGCACTATTGAGGTGGATCATGGGGGTTCATCCCTTGTATGTAATATTTCACACCTCAGTGGTATATCATGATGCTCTATTGGGGAGGATCTTGGAGGTGTCTCCATGGGTGGGATGATTTCACACCATTAAGGTTGATGAAGATTCCTTATTAAGGTGGATCATAGAGTTTCATCCCTACGATAGATGATGTGACATGTGGGTAATAGGTTAGGGTTCCCTATCGAGGAAGATTATATAGGTGTGTCCCAAAGACAGAATATTTTTCCCCTAGATGGTTGATCGGAATTCACTATTATTAAATTTCAAGGATGTTTTTTCATAGGAGTTATGATATCACATGATGATGGTAAATAATAACATCTTCTTGAGGTATATTATTAAGGGATTTCTCTATAAGGGATAATTCCTAACATATGTTGTAGTTCAGGGTGACCTATTGATTTGGATAATGAAGATGTGTTACTATGAAGGAAGATTTCACACCTTGGTTGTATATTAAGTCTCCGTATAAAGGAGGACATCAGAGTTTTCCTCAAGTAGGGATGGTTTGACACTTAGATGGTTGTGCAAGATGCACTATTGAGTTAGATAATGGAGGTGTGTCTATAGGAGGGAAGATGTCACAAATAGGATATGATAGTGTAGATTGAAACATAGGGAGGAATTCTATGTACACTATTAAAGAGACTTGTATCATGACCAAAAACATTTTATTCAATTATTTTAGGAAATTTGGTAAGAACAATCCATGCAGTTTAACATCAGTCATTACGGATGCTTGTTTTATAAGAGTGTCGACAAGGGATGATGTGGGTATTACATAATAAATCATCTCAATACAAGAGGTTTCATCCCTTATGAGTGATACACAAGACATATTATGTTTATTTAAAATATTAGTATGAGTGTGGAAATCCCATATAAATCATAAATAGATAATCATATGTTTATCATGTTGGGTAATGAAACCATTTTATGACATGTTTTTGGGATTTAGGCATTCAGTTTAATGCCATAAAATAATGATATGGTGCTTAGATTTTTTACAGCATGAAAATAAGATGGGTAAGGGGATCTCACCTTTAGGTGGACCATGATATGTTGGGATGATAATAATCATTTGTAATCCCCATTTACACAGGGTCATAGTTTCCCTCAAAGATTCCACCTATATGGTTTATATGTACACCTCTCAATATCCTAATGGTAGGAAATTTCATTGGAACAATAATGGTGGATTTTCCATCAAAATTTCCAATTTTAGGGAGCATATTCCAGAAATATATATTTATTAAGGTACCTATTATTATAAGAATGTTATTGGATGATTTCCTAGGTCATACATGAAAGAATGTTGATGGACACATGAGTTGGTTGTATATTCTATATAGGAAATTGGGTTGTGTTTGATCCAGTCTCAGATTGGTATGAGGCCCCAATGCATTCTACTTTGGTGAATGGTAGTCAACTGAAAGAGGTACCCTAGGAAGGCTCAAAATCAGTGATTCATGATGCATGGGGAATCATATAGAGGTGTAACTGGTTTTTTATGGGACTCTTGGTGATCAAGTGTTTCATGAAGGGGCATGATTTATAAAATCGAGTGACATTGCCTTAGTGTGAAGTCCTAGATTCCATCAGCTGGTTTTATGAATATTAGGTACCATGTGAAACCCTATGAGCCTCAGTGAGAATCATATCCATTGAAGGAAATTGGACATCGTTAATGGAATCTCATCACTGGGTTGAGGTTTCCAAAACCCCAAGGGAGGTGGTCCTGTGAAGGATGGATACCTTGGGGGATCCATTTTCTCACTCAATTATAGAGAACATGAGTATCAATGACTCATAACACCTATCAGATTTCAAAATACTGCACATCCAATAAAATAATTGATATAAATGTTTATTTATAGAGTGTTTGATTAAAAATGTTTGGAGCCATTCAAGATGTTTTATGTGATCTATGAATGACTGTGGATTTAAAAAATATAATGGTTGTTTCCTAGAGGTTACTGTCAGGATTACATGTGGCTAGGACCTTCATGATAATCAGCCATTCAAAAAGGTGGTGATATTCATGAATCAAGTACCTTAGATGTACTTTGGTCTATTTTGGATCAGATTCTCTCTGAACCTGTTATTGATTCCCGAAAAAATCATATTACATGGATATTTAGGCATCTAATGGGAGAATTAGATGTCTGGTTCAATGTCATAGAAAATATTTTATATTTCCAAACATGAATGTTTTAATCTACATTTCCAATTTCTGGTAGTTATTGTGATTAAATTATATAAGATGAGGAGGAAACCTCTTGAGAAAATATGAAATATACCCTTGACTCTCCTCCAGAGTAACCTAAATGACAATCGTTGTATAAATCAAGGGAAATATCTATAAGAACTACCCATATCCATGATTTTTATAGGGAATTGACATGATATTACAGAACTAGAATCAACTTCCAATGAGGTTTTCCTCCTAGGGAAGCTGTCCTTTTGATTCCCTCAATATCCTAGAATTCTGTTTTTTTTTTGTAGTAGATTTAGTTTATTCTATATATGAATACATTTTTAGTATTCTTTCTGAGAATAATATATTATTTAAACAAACTAATGTGTAATAATACTATAATTAATTCCCTATAGAATTTTGGGAGACAATGAGCTAGAAATTTCTCCTACAGATGAGCTAGAATTCAAGATTGTAGAAATGGAGGGATTAACTGGTGTATTTTCTGTATAGGATGTAGTGTTCAATGGGTAGATCGAAACCTACATCATTAATGCCTTCAAATCATGTATGGTGTCTCTACTATGGATTTTGGATAACTATGTCATTTTCAAATTATGAATTAATCTCGAATTCTATTTGATAAAATATGAGGACATATCCCCTATGAGGACATGAATGAAATAGAGTCTTGAGTATCTAGCCCCCATAGCAGTGAGTAGAGAATCAGGGATAAAAACTGAGATAACAAACATTATATAATAGCATATTCCTACAATGAAGGCAGGGGTCAATTTACATGATAAAAAAATCTAGACAATAGGGAATAGGTTATTGAAAATTATTTACCCTTTGATGGGATTCAAATGACGATTTTAGATATTGTCGACATTTTGGATGAGTTGTTGGAAAATATCTATATAGAACCATCATTTAGGTATGATTTTAAAAGTATTATCCAACCACTAACACACTCAAATAATTCCAATAATGCAAGCCTACACTCCTATATATAGACATTTTTGTGTTATACATCAGAGAAATAAGTGAACTGATCTGTTTATGGCATGGATTAGTGTTATAAAATTATCAAATAAATGCTATTTACTGATTTGGTGGGACATGTGGGGTCTATCCTCTATTTTATGATATTTATTTTTATATTATGATTAGTTAATTTATAATATTGATATCATATATCAAAAATTCCTAGTTGTGTAAAAGAATTGTGTCTTAATGTAATTCGATGAAATCTAGTGTCAGGACAGCAACTTGTGAATAATATCACATTGGGTGGATGAACATGAGATATCTCAATTGGAGGAGTGTTAATGTTATTATGAGATCATTATTTCTGGAAGAGTGGGAACCATTTTTAAAATAAGTCCATAATTTGTGGAATCTAAAGATGAGGATGCCATGGTTGTACATTTAACAGTTTAGTGTAGGATCCAACGAGACATGGTGTATGTCTATGTGCTTCAAGTGAAACCCAAGGTAGAGGAAGTGGGAGGGGGAATACAAAAATTGGTTATAAGAACTCATCTATTTTAGAAAATTTCAGACCTTATTAGAGAAATATATCTCTCATTCCAATCCATAGGGGAATGTTTTTTTGATAAGGGATAGGATGCAATATCTGAATGACCCTTCCTTTCCTTATTTTCAGTACTAAAAATATCCCTTTTTTAATTCCCTATAGTAATGTTTTAACACAATCAAATAAATAATTAAATTCATTATAAATATAAAATACCACATGATTCATTTATAGTGTAGGAAATATGAGGAAAATAAATGTTCATCTAATTATATGACACCAATGGATTAAGGGAATGGGTGTGTACCAAAATATTATTTCAATCATAGTTGGAAACCCATTATGTTTGGAAACTATGTTAGTATTGTTCTAAGGGAAATATTAAATTAACAATGTTAAAGGTGAAAAAGGTGTGAAACCAAGGGTGTTGGAATTATACATGAGAAATTTTTGGGTGGATAGAGGTATAAAATGGTATCAATAGTCAGTACTGACTGATAATGGAAGGAGATGGATTTGGGAATACTATTGTAAATTTTATGCTTAGGGGTTCCATCTCCAAAGTGATAAAGATTTCCCATCTTAAATGTGTTCCCTGGATGGATGGTGACCCTATTTTTTCCATGCAATATCATTATATGGGAGTCTGTTTATATAATTTTATTTTTATTCACGGTTTTAGTGAAAGCATGGGAGGTCGGTGTTTTGGGATTATATGATCACTGTAGGAAGGCCTTATAGAAATTTCAACGTGGATATAGAACAAAATCAAGGGGACAATGTGTTTTGATGGAGATATGGATTCCCAAGAAGAGTTCAATAATAGTTACATTTATACTAATTTTCATCATGAACATTGAATGGCCTACCAAATAGATGTAAAATATGTGGGGGGTAAAATGAAAATTCCAACTAGATGAGAGTCACATTAATGAATATCACACTATACTCTATGTAAGGTATTCAAGATATTTGAGGATTCATAGTTTATAGACACAAATACACTACTAAAAGGAGGATAATGGTTTAATTTTTCATATCTATGATAATTTTTTAAGACTCTCCTTGAGAAAATGGGAGTAATTTACAATAAATTTTATAGTTTAGAATCATAATTGTAAGTGATGTGATGAGTAACAAGAGTATGATATTCCACTTAATTGGAACCAGATGATTCATGTAACAACACATAATGATAAATGGGTAAATGGATAAATGATATGACTCATGTCAAAAAGATGCACCTTCCTTTTCAAGAGACTACCTGATTAGAACTCCACTATTAAGCATTCATGTCTTGGAGTAGTGATCAGGATGGGTGACCTTATGATATGTTTCCTAGGGTGTGTGTGAGTTAGGAAAAATCACACTTGAAAAAACATCTATTGGATTGTGGAGGCATTCATTAGTTCAATGCCCCATTTGGGCATGCAGGTGGGCCATAGGGTGGGGACTATGTGTCTTTGGGGTGGCTGGAGGTACCTGGAGGTCTAGGACCCGACGACCATTTTAAAAGTGGGGTGTATGTTCTGTCACCGAGACCTAGTTGTCACATTTGGTATTAGAGGAGGTACCTAGAAATAAGTGTAGTGCACTACCTGGGTTGAGATGTAGTGCCCACAATGAGGACGTTGGGCTCTAGGGGGGAGATTGTATGTAGAGACCCGAAGCTTAACGTACATGGACATTACATTACATTTGCGGAATACTTAGTACATAACAAAAACACATACACAAGGATCGTAATAGTTTAGTGTCTTTGGAAACTAGGAACGTAATCTTCTAATCGTGGTGAAAGATCTTCAATATCTCCTATAAAGATCTTCCCCTTTTTTTAACCTAAAACCTTTATTTATATCCTGGGGAAAAGAAAACATAAAAGGGTGAGCTCAAATGCTCAGTAAGGGTAAACAAAAGAAAAAAAAAATCAACCACATCATATTCATAAGAACATAACTTTTGGAAATCTTAACCTGCAAAAGATAGCATAATTTCATAACATGGGATAAATCATAGTAGTGAAATGAAATCCCAATAATCATAACTTAAAACATGAAACTTTGTGGCATTCACACATAATCATAGAGAATCATTTCTTGTTAGTCAAGACTCATTGCCAAGACTATCTTAGTGGACAAAGTCCCTTTCTGAACCGAGTCACCCTCGTTTCAGTCCTGTTTCACTGAACCAGTATAACCTACCGTTCCAGCCATGTCTATCTCATGAGATATAAAATCTTTACCCAATGCATTGGAGGGAGATATAGGTCCCACCCATCTTATAATGAATCCTTTCTTATGTGTGCCACATAATCATAAATCATACATCATCGCATAACACATGTAACAAAAATGGGGTTCTTGAAACATCATGACATCATAAAACAATTCATATAAGGTAAATGAATTCATAAAAATAATTCCCTCAAAACATAATCAAATCAATGTAATAATAGGGATAAAAACAGAACCCAATATTATCTTATATGGAAAATAATTTTGATAAAACACTTGAACTCCATTCTTGAAGAAAATATCCTTTCTTCTTCAAAAACACTTTTCTTTTCTTAACATGTCATACAATTAGAAACTAAAAGAAGTTGATTAAAAATAAACTTGAAAACTTGTAAAGGAAGCTTCTTGGAAATAATGTTTTTAAAAATCCATTCATGTCGTATAAGTTATAAAAAACATTCTTCGTACTTTTGTCGGAAAAGTCAAAAAAGTACCTCGTACGAAAAACGACAAAAGATTCCTTTCATACATATTACTAAAAACTCACCGAAGGGTAAAAATGGATTTAAACAATTGTAGGTGGATGGAAGTAATATTACATATTGATGAAACATGGATGTGGACGATAAAATACACCCCAGTAAATACTTACGAATAAACAATCTCGGATAAAAATGAGATTGTCATATTTCCCTTACCTTAGGTCCGATTTGCTTTGTACGTGTCCGAAGCTCCTGTATAATGGTTTAAATAATGTCATTGACTTATTACAGAATCATATTCATTGTTATGATATCATATATGGTTCACTTATGACATTATATTACCCGTTCTTTTGTAAACTCCATGTTAAAGAAACGTTTTGGGTAAAATCTTTTCATTTATCGTATGTGTTTTGACATGTTGTTCTTGGCATTATTATTACTTATATCATGATTTACTTACTTCCAGAATATAAAATATTATTTATATATCATATATATTCAGTATATATATATATAATAGATAGATAAATGAAATGAAAAACACCGTTCATGGAGACGGTAGTCCGTACGTACGCATGAACGCTGTTTTCCTTTCCTTATTGTCTTGAATGGAAGTAAGTTGATGACATACATATATATATATATATGTATACATAAATCCAGTAGCTTTATAATGTCATATATTTCATTATTATTTCTTATATATACTTTATAATCATTGTTAAATGGTTAACATGGAGAATGAATCTCATCGCGTCGTGGAGACGGTAGTCCGTACGTACGCACGAGCGATGATATCATTTCCATAAATATTGAATTGAATTGGAGTGGATTATACAATATATCAGAATCAATATGATGTTGTAATAACTATGTATAGTTATTCTTTACACCATTATACCCATCCATGTAAGGTGG
The DNA here is from genome assembly GCA_963277665.1 of Viscum album. NCBI lineage: Eukaryota > Viridiplantae > Streptophyta > Magnoliopsida > Santalales > Viscaceae > Viscum > Viscum album. Next base: position 1,239,088,424 of record OY728130.1, on the reverse strand, counting down.
TGGTTGAAAATAGATTACACCACGGCGTGGAGACGGTATTCCGTACGTACGCACGCACGGTGATTTCTTTTTCCGTAGGATGGATAGATGGTGAAATAGGGTTATTTCATACATATAATAACATATCAGTATATGAGTGATACTTATGTTATTACTTCATAATTAAACAACCTAATAAGAAGATGTGGAAGAAGAAATAAAGATGAAAGAATTGGTAACGGTAATTACCTCTTCTTTGAAGCGCCTTTTGGAGACCTCCTCTTAGGGAACTAAAATTGGTCTTTGAGGAAGACCAGAACCTCTAGGATGTTGCTAGGGAAGTGGAGAAGAGATTTTGGCAGGGGTTGGACGAGCTTGAGTGCTCAAATTGGTGTGAGGAGGAGGGGGAGGAGGTGTCCTTTTATAAGGGAGGAGAGGGGCACCTTAGGAATACCTCAAAATATTATTTTATATTAATGTCAAAATCGGTTTTTAATGGTTCAAAAGGGTCTTATTTAGAAGCTAAAGTGGGGTTGGGTCGAAATCCTATTAACCAATAGTATTTAGACAAGTTTAGGGTATTATTTTAACCTTATCAATTAGATTTAACTCTAAGTTAAATAATTTAACTTGTACCGTGTCTTTTTGTTTTCTTTCACTATATGGTTAATACACTTACTATAACATTCCAAAAGAACCCCAAATTGTTTATTATTAATACATATATCCGTATCTAAGTCATTTGGCCGAACCTTAGATTTTTAGGAATAAAATAACAATTAATAATATAATATTTGATTTTAAAACTATTTTGTGTCAATTTTGACACTATTTGATATATGATTTTTGTGAAAGTCATAACAGAATTATATGTTCGAACCAAGTTGATTAAATCAACATTAATATATCATAGTAACCTATAAAATTAGTGGAATTCATAAAAAGTCTCAAATTACATTCATTTGAGCATTTATAACATCAATTATGTTAATATTTCCTTAAAAGGGTAATTACTGCATCATCGTTGTGTCATAAATAAATTAATTTATTTAAAGTCTAAAAATTATAAATAAAATATCATTATGTAGGAAATCGTTTTAGCTTTCTAATTAATATTTATAGTCGAATTTATCTTATGTATAACCCCATATTAAAAATGATTTACTTATTAAACTTTGATTTTAACTATTTTAACCCTTCTTTAAATAAATTAATAACAAATGTCCTAATCTAATCCAAGTGGGCCTAAATGGTCATATTTTATTCCTAAGTTTGTTTTTGGTCTAATTACACTTGTACAATAGAATTAGGACATGTGTTAGAGTAATATTAATATCATATTTACCCTTAGTTACCCAATTTACTATTAACCGCGGTAAAAAAAGTAAAAAGTTACTATTCACCAAAAATTATTTTCATCTCATTGAACCACATTTTACATACTGACATCAACCGTGTCTCTCGGATTTTTGAAATTCCATTCACAGAAATGGTAAATTTAAGTTTTATGAAAAATTCAGTTTTTTAACTACCACTTAGTAGTTTCACTATTCATCAAAAATTGAAGGTTTTCAGAAAAATGCCAAAATTTCATCCTAAGCTATATTTCATATTCCGAATTCAAAAATGAAGTCTATTTTACCAAATTCATAACATAGAAGTTGCATTAATTAATTTTATAATTAAATCCCGCTGTTAAAACAAATAGCGTGTTTTTAAGAAACAATATCTATCAAAAGATTGACACTTGATTATGTCTGGTTTAAATGTGAAATTACAACCAATGACCAACATTGTATTAAATTGTAAAAATATATTCTAAATATACTTTAAAACCACTCAAATTAATAATTTATCACTATTAATTATTTCGATTAAAAAGTTGTTTTTAATTATAATAGAGTAATTTTCACTATTCATCGGAATATGAAAGTTATCCGAAAAGTACCAAAATTTCACCTTAGGCTAAATTCGATACTCCGAATCCAAAAATGAAGTCCATTTTGAGAGCTAAATTTTCTAAAATTTAAAAAGTGGTTATTACTATTCATAACGGCTAGTTTTAATAATATTTTAATAGCATATCGTTGTTTCGTGAAACTCAGTATTGCGTACTACACACGCTATCGAGGAAGGTTGCGATTGCGTGTAATGCAAGGCAAGTCAAGGATGCGTGTTGTGCAAGCTCCTTTTGGTGTAGCGTACAACACAAGGCATTAATAAAACTAAAAATAATATTTTTCATAAAATCTCGGGCTGTTACATTCTACCCCCCTTAAAATGAATTTCGCCCTCGAAATTCGTCGGGGTTATAAATGGTTTACTATTCGAAAGTTTCTTTAATAGAAACCCACATCGTAAAAAGGAATATCAAAACAAATCTTTAAAAACAAAAGTATGAAATGTAACGGTTACCCAAATAAACCAATCACTGGGTTTCCACATAGGTGAAAATATGGATATGGAAGAGAAATCTAACCATCATGTTCTGATGGAGAGTGGTAGAGAACATGGCTATGGAAAAGCCAGTAATCACAAATCCATAGATTTGTGATGATATAAGGTACCATCTGATTCATCAGGTATAAGATCACTAGGACAACATTTTTGGTTTTCAAGATCGTTTCCCTAAAGTTAAAGAATTAGAATAAATAAGTACTTTATTTTGGTACAATCTCACTGTTGTTCGTGCCTTTAACAATTTCCACTTCATCTCTTAAATAAATGAAGTTGAATTTGTTATTCGTGAAGTGTTAGAAGATCATGTGATAGAATGACGGGTCATTCCATCTGTCTCAAAAGGTTAGAAAAATTTATATACATAAGTCGATCTATAGTGGGATTAATCATATATGGTTCCTAAAATGGGCTTATACTTCATATATCATACTGCTTAATATAATAAATCTAGTTTCTACTAAACAGGGACTTTCTGTAGGTTAGTGGTAGGTGATAAAGGCCAGTCGCACTTCGGTTGTGGGTTCGATTCCCACAGCCTTGTCCGAAGCGATGGGCTGTCGCCCGTCCTGCAGGTTGTCCTTTTTATAAAACTATATTACTATAACATCCCATCAATAATATCGAAAAAACTGCTATCCTTTAACAATACTAACTTATGTCCAACATAATCCATTCCAATCTTTAGGCTTATCCATAATACTGCAGTCCATTCTCATAACATAGTGAAAACGATTACCAGAGATCATAAGATATATCTTGTTGGTCACATTCCAAACATTCAAAGGCCTTAATCTTGTACTCTCTTGAATACCCATTTAAACATATTGAAAACACAAATTCTATTAAAAGTTAACTCTTTCCACATACCAAAATCCTCAAAATTCTATATACTAACACCATGATATCACTTAGTCCTTATATCAATCATGAGATCATGAATACTATCAAACATTTAATTTTCTCCTTATCCCTTCATTATGCGCATATCATCTACATTCCAAAAATATCTGAATAACCTTTCATGGATACTGGTAACATTAATCAGACAACAGTGTAACAATCCTTACATGTCTCTTTATTCTACAGTACCATGAGATTACTTATACAACATTACACATGATAAACATGTAATCATTCCACTACATTCTTAAACCATTGTCCAAGATTCAACAATTCTTTCATCTCACATATCATTTGTAGTCTCTTCATCATCATCAACATAAATACTTCCCATACGACCATACTGATTCTCTTCATGAGACTTTCCCTTAGGGCATTGGTTTGCATAATGCCCGTACATTCCACATTTAAAACATTTAACCAGTGTTGATGTCGTAGCAATACCATTATCCTCATCCCTGGTGTTAACTAAACCTTTTCCTTTGCACTTACTGGCTTTGTGTCCTTCTTTTCCAAACCCATTGCATCTTCCAGTTCCTTTGAAACATTCTCCTTGATGCCTCTTCCCACATGAATTACATAGGGGAAATTGAACTTTCTTTCCTCTATGATCATCATGAAACTCCATCTTTCTCTTATTAGCCGAGTTAGGAAACTTACCAAATTTTACTTTATTAATCATATTATGAGATTGCTGATTCGGCATAATAATTATGTTTGGACTTCCAAATCCCATTTCATTATGAAGAATATCATTCCATAGTCCATCATATCCTCCATTATCGTGAATCATCTTGTTTCCAGCCATTCTCTAAAACCCAAAAAGAATAGTGTGAGAGGCAAAAATCATGCTAGGGAAAACAACATAATAAAGGGGAATTACCTTCAATATCTAACATCTTAGGTTTAATTCTAATATCATTAGCGTAATTCTAGTACTATAACCTATATGTATACTTAACCTTAGGGACATCCCTAGACATACCTTAGAAATATCTCTAGGGATCTCACTAACGTTTTCGCATCCTAGTTTCCAAAGGTTGACTAAACCTTTCCTCTGATACCAACTGTAGAGACCCGAAGCTTAACGTACATGGACATTACATTACATTTGCAGAATACTTAGTACATAACAAAAACACACACACAAGGATCGTAATAGTTTAGTGTCTTTGGAAACTCGGAACGTAATCTTCTAATCGTGGTGAAAGATCATCAATATCTCCTATAAAGATCTTCCCCTTTTTTTTACCTAAAACATTTCTTTATATCCTGGGGAAATGAAAACATAAAAGGGTGAGCTCAAATGCTCAGTAAGGGTAAAAAAAAGAAAAAAAATCAACCACATCATATTCATAAGAACATAACTTTTGGAAATCATAACCCGCAAAAGATAGCATAATTTTATAACATGGGATAAATCATAGTAGTGAAATGAAATCCCAATAATCATAACATAAAACATGAAACTTTTTGTCATTCACACATAATCATAGAGAATCATTTCTTGTTAGTCAAGACTCATTGTCAAGACTATCTTAGTGGACAAAGTCCCTTTCTGAACCGAGTCACCCTCGTTTCAGTCCTGTTTCACTGAACCAGTATAACCTACCGTTCCAGCCATGTCTATCTCATGAGATATAAAATCTTTACCAATGCATTGGAGGGAGATATAGGTCCCACCCATCTTATAATGAATCCTTTCTTATGTGTGCCACATAATCATAAATCATACATCATCGCATAACACATGTAACAAAAATGGGGTTCTTGAAACATCATGACATCATAAAACAATTCATATAAGGTAAATGACTTCATAAAAATAATTCCCTCAAAACATAATCAAATCAATGTAATAATTGGGATAAAAACAGAACCCTATATTATCTTAGATGGAAAATAATTTTGATAAAACACTTGAACTCCATTCTTGAAGAAAATATCCTTTCTTCTTCAAAAACACTTTTCTTTTCTTAACATGTCATACAATTAGAAACTAAAAGAAGTTGATTAAAAATAAACTTGAAAAATTGTAAAGGAAGCTTCTTGGAAATAATGTTTTTAAAAATCCATTCATGTCGTATAAGTTATAAAAAACATTCTTCGTACTTTTGTCGGAAAAGTCAAAAAAGTACCTCGTACGAAAAACGACAAAATATTCCTTTCATACATATTACTAAAAACTCACCGAAGGGTAAAAATGGATTTAAACAATTGTAGGTGGATGGAAGTATTATTACATATTGATGAAACATGGATGTGGATGATAAAATACACCCCAGTAAATACTTACGAATAAACAATCTCGGATAAAAATGAGATTGTCATATTTCCCTTACCTTAGGTCCGATTTGCTTTTTACGTGTCCGAAGCTCCAGTATAATGGTTTAAATAATGTCATTGACTTATTACAGAATCATATTCATTGTTATGATATCATATATGGTTCACTTATGACATTATATTACCCGTTCTTTTGTAAACTCCATGTTAAAGAAACGTTTTGGGTAAAATCGTTTCATTTATCGTAGGTGTTTTGACTTGTTGTTCTTGGCATTATTATTACTTATATCATGATTTACTTACTTCCAGAATATAAAATATGATTTATATATCATATATATTCAGTATATATATATATAATAGATAGATAAATGAAATGAAAAACACCGTTCATGGAGACGGTAGTCCGTACGTACGCATGAACGCTATTTTCCTTTCCTTATTGTCTTGAATGGAAGTAAGTTGATGACATACATATATATATATATATGTATACATAAATCCAGTAGCTTTATAATGTCATATATTTCATTATTATTTCTTATATATACTTTATAATCATTCTTAAATGGTTAACATGGAGAATGAATCTCATCGCGTCGTGGAGACGGTAGTCCGTACGTACGCACGAGCGATGATATCATTTCCATAAATATTGAATTGAATTGGAGTGGATTATACGATATATCAGATTCAATATGATGTTGTAATAACTATGTATAGTTATTCTTTACACCATTATACCCATCCATGTAAGGTGGTGGTTGAAAATAGATTACACCACGGCGTGGAGACGGTATTCCGTACGTACGCACGCGCGGTGATTTCTTTTTCCGTAGGATGGATAGATGGTGAAATAGGGTTGATTCATACTTATAATAACATATCAGTATATGAGTGATACTGATGTTATTACTTCATAATGAAACAACCTAATAAGAATAAGTGGAAGAATAAATAAAGATGAAAGAATTGGTAACGGTAATTACCTCTTCTTTGAAGCGCCTTTTGGAGACCTCCTCTTAGGGAACTAAAATTGGTCTTTGAGGAAGACCAGAACCTCTAGGATGTTTCTAGGGAAGTGGAGAAGAGATTTTGACAGGGGTTGGCCGAGCTTGAGTGCTCAAATTTGTGTGAGAAGGAGGGGGAGGAGGTGTCCTTTTATAAGGGGGGAGAGGGGCACCTTAGGAATACCTCAAAATATTATTTTATATTAATGTCAAAATCGGTTTGTAATGGTTCCAAAGGGTCTTATTTCGAAGATAAAGTGGGGTTGGGTCGAAATCATATTAACCAATATGATTTAGACAAGTTTTGGGTATTATTTTAACCTTATCAATTAGATTTAACTCTAAGTTAAATAATTTAACTTTTACCGTGTCTTTTTGTTTTCTTTCACTATATGGTTAATAAACTTACTATAACATGCCAAACGAACCCCAAATTGTTTATTATTAATACATCTATCCTTATCTAAGTCATTTGGCCGAACCTTAGATTTTTAAGAATAAAATAACAATTAATAATATAATATTTTATTTTAAAACTATTTTGTGTCAATTTTGACACTATTTGATATATGATTTTTGTGAAAGTCATAACAGAATTATATGTTCGAACCAAGTTGATTAAATCAACATTAATATATCATAGTAACCTATAAAATTAGTGGAATTCATAAAAAGTGTCAAATTACATTCATTTGAGCATTTATAACATAAATTATGTTAATATTTCCTTAAAAGGGTAATTACTGCATCATCGTTGTGTCATAAATAAATTAATTTATTTAAAGTCTAAAAATTATAAATAAATTATCATTATGTAGGAAAGCTTTTTAGATTTCTAATGAATATTTATAGTCTAATTTATCTTATGTATAACCCCATATTAAAAATGATTTACTTATTAAACTTTGATTTTAACTATTTTAACCCTTCTTTAAATAAATTAATAATAAATGTCCTAATCTAATCCAAGTGGGCCTAAATGGTCATATTTTATTACTAAGTTTGTTTTTGGTCGAATTACACTTGTCCAATAGAATTAGGACATGTGTTAGGGTAATATTAATATCATATTTACCCTTAGTTACCCAATTTACTATTAACCGCGGTAAAAAAAGTAAAACGTTACTATTCACCAAAAATTATTTTCATCTCATTGAACCACATTTTACATACTGACATCAACCGTGTCTATCGGATTTTTGAAATTCCATTCACAGAAACGGTAAAATTATGTTTTATGAAAAATTCAGTTTTTTAACTACCACTTAGTAGTTTCACTATTCATCAAAAATTGAAGGTTTTCAGAAAAATGCCAAAATTTCATCCTAAGCTATATTTCATATTCCGAATTCAAAAATGAAGTGTATTTTACCAAATTCATAACATAGAAGTTGCATTAATTAATTTTATAATTAAATCCCGCTGTTAAAACAAATAGCGTGTTTTTAAGAAACAATATCTATCAAAAGATTGACACTTGATTATGTCTGGTTTAAATGTGAAATTACAACCAATGACCAACATTGTATTAAATTGTAAAAATATATTCTAAATATACTTTAAAACCACTCAAATTAATAATTTATCACTATTAATTATTTCGATTAAAAAGTTGTTTTTAATTATAATAGAGTAATTTTCACTATTCATCGGAATATGAAAGTTATCCGAAAAGTACCAAAATTTCACCTTAGGCTAAATTTGATACTCCGAATCCAAAAATGAAGTCCATTTTGAGAGCTAAATTTCTAAAATTTAAAAAGTGGTTATTACTATTCATAACGGCTAGTTTTAATAATATTTTAATAGCATATCGTTGTTTCGTGAAACTCAGTATTGCATACTACACACGCTATCGAGGAAGGTTGTGATTGCGTGTAATGCAAGGCAAGTCAAGGATGCGTGTTGTGAAAGCTCCTTTTGGTGTAGCGTACAACACAAGACATTAATAAAATTAAAAAGAATATTTTTCATAAAATCTCGGGCTGTTACATTGTAATACCCTAGAATGATAAAAGGTTAAATGACTAAAATATATGACTCATGTCAACAAGGTGAAATTTTCTTTTTAGGAGCATACCTGATTAGAATCTCATAATTAAGCATGCTTATCCTGGAGTAGTGATCAGGATGGGTGACCTTCTGGGATGTTTCCCAGGGTGTGTGTGAGCGAGGAAAAAGAACACCAAAGAGGACATGTGTTGTCCTGTGGGGACATGGGAGGGCCCTAGGGTGGGGACCCCGTCTCTTTGGGGAAACTGGTGGTACATGGAGGGCTGGGACCCAATGACCATGTAAAAGGCGGGGTGTCTTTTTTGTCACTAGGACCCAGTTTTCACATTCCAGTTCCATTTCATTGGGAAACAGGGAGAACCACATATCAGATTTACTGATGAAATTTATTACACATATGAACAATCATTTTCATCTATAATTCCATTCTAGAATATTCCCATGATGGTAGGGATGGAAACAATCGATATACACCATAACTATAGTGGAGATCTTTTGGATGTGGAAACATCATCATGGTAACTTAATCTCTTGGGCCACAAATTGTGCTAATCAAATGGAAGGTCAAAGAATTATCCCAACACCAAGAGTTTACAATATCATGGATAAATCATATAAACAATGTTCACCTAGTTTATAGGGTAATGCGAAAAAAATATATTTACTAAAATCTTGTCCATGAATCAAGGAAAATGAAATGTTCCCCTAGTTCTACAGTTTTTATGGTCCTTAAAAATTGAAATGTAGGGAATATGATCTACATGAAATAAATAGAAAAAATAAACAAGTAGAAATGTGGACACTAGTGATTATAAAATTTATATCATGGGGAATAGGAATATAGTTCAATCACAAGACGAATGGACTATATGTTTTCTGATGATTATACCAATACATTGTAGAAATATTCTGTATCGATGAAACACCACCCTTGTGTGGAGGAAGTGGCTAGAGTTTGAAAATGGCAGTTCATGTGGAGAAATAAGGTAGGGGAGTGGTAAAATTAATATTATTCATGATGCGATTATCCTGGGAATAACTACATATTATAAGTAATTGGAATCAAGCCCCATGTAGTACTATATGGTGGGGTGTTAGCATTATAATGATTATAAGTAGCCATTTTTCCTCCCATGGGAGTAAAATGGGCAGATTCTATAGTTCATTATTATTTCAAACTCTTTCCAACAGGCCGCCATCTTTGTGTTAATGTGTGTTAGAGATCTTGTTACCAAACATTTCCTCAATCAAATGGTGGTGTTCGTTCATCACATTCATCATAAACGCAAGCCCCATTATTGAAATAGTATTATGGGATGTTGGTTCCACCTTCTATGGATCCCACATTGTAACATCTTGCCTATTACAAGTCACCCTCATATAGTTAATTCACATTAATAGAAATCATTCCCAGTTCTATCTCTGTGTGAAAACTAGTTAATTAAACCTATTTTATCCAGGCATTCTAGTTTGGTCTTGATAGACTACTGGTATATTTTTCTAGAGTGTAGTCATGTTGGGAGTCATTGTCTAATCTGGGCACTAGGATCATTTTTCACCTATATTATTCATCATATGGGGGAATATCATGGAGGTATCTTATGATTGTAACTCATGTCATTTGTGTCGATCATGAGGTATATAACGATGATGTATTATATCTTATATGTATTTCTCATTATTAATCCCATGGTTTTCATAAGGTAAGAGACACCATAAGTGAATATATTCTATGAATTCCCCCTTAGGAATCCCATGATTTTAAAGAGGTATATTCATTTTAGGTGAAAAGATTAACATCATGTGGATATGGATCATGATGTCCAGTAAGGATAGATAGGGGAACAATTTTAATTTCTTTTAGAGACAGATTTGATTAATCATGATTCCCCATGAATGTAGATCAAGGAGGTGTATCCCCATGGTGGGAGATATCACACATGAAATATTACAGATTGATGCATCAGGACTCACCATGAATGTGGAACTGGTATCTGTATTAAATAATGGGAAGATGTCATGCCATGAAGGCTAATTAGAATACCCCTAGAGGTGAATTTGGGAGGTAAATCTCTTTGATAAATCACTTAAATTTACCAATTGTAAGGATTAGTCCTTTGATAGTCATTCTATGTACCCTCTATATAAAAAACAAATTAAAAACCATATAGTTTTATGAGGAAATTTATGTTTTTTTAACTAGAATAGTCCATGGATTTTAACATCATGAAATAAAGATGCTCTCATTGTGAAAGGATCATCAACATGGGATGGTGTGGGGGGTACACATTGGATATTCCCATTAAAATTGGATTTGTTTTCGTTGATGGAGTAGGTGTGGGGAATATGTATTTATATTCTTGAGGGACTTGGAGGAGATGTGATCACCCATGCGCGGGCATGATCATACAAGGGACGTGACATAGAGAATATTCACATGGATGATGTTTTTGGGTATAAAATTCCTAGAGGATTCCTATATATCCAAATTATTTTGGTTTCATATCCCATATACATTGAAATAAGTTCACTATTATACATAAGGAAGAGGACCATAGGATATTGTGCTTGGGTCTTAGTTGTAGAATATTCCCACATGATAGGTATGGTTATTAGGGAAGACACTCTGTATAATGCCTGTTTAAGGGATATTTGGGATTATATTTACAAATAATGACCATGGTGGTGATTTATAGGATGTAATGATCTAAACCAACATCTATAGACACATGATTCATGTTCATTATGAGAAAAAATAGAAAGTAGTAGATCTGAAATTTCTGTCATGAAAGATGCATCAAAGATAGATGGTGTTGGGATTACGGCTTTATTTTCTCCATGGAGGATTCCATTCCCTACGATGAGGATATCATTCCATGTTAGAATGGTTTCATTATTTGTGAGGGTTGAAATTATGTAGATCATCACCTGCTACTCACACATAGATAATTTTGTTCTTATTTCATAGTGTAATGCAATAATTTGAAGTCTTCTATTGAGGATGTCGTGAATAAGTAGTTTTACAATATGCTTCTCAAATGTGGGTGAATCACTCTTCAACCCTTGGCCTAACATGACCCTAGATAAAGAAACTATGGGTGGGTCATGGCCTTGGAAATGAAATTATATAATGAAGGGGATAATATACAATCACATGTTCCATGTAATAATTCTAATGCTAAGAAGAAAGATAAATTAGTTGGCCTATATTAAAAATAAAAAGGTCGGTGAGAGTCTCCATAAACACATGAAGTGAAGTGGGCTACAGTAAAAGGTGTAAAAGTTCATATAATGACATGAGGTTTGGATAAATCAATCGTGGTCGGTTAGTGGGGATTTGGGCACTTATCCTTCATGAAAAGGTATCAACAAAAAGGAGGCTTCATAGATAGGACCATGAAAGTGGATTCATGAAGATTTGGACCTCACAAAGACATTTTTTCTCAAATCTAATGTTCTTTATGGAGGTTAGGGAATAAAAAAAGTCTTAGGTTTCCAAAATAATGTTCACATTGCCATAGATGATGTACAAGTTCATGTGGGGGGTACTTTGTGAAAGGATGAAAGCATAAAAGAACCTCAAGTTCCAAATATGATATTCTTCATTCGAAAAAGGAATATGCCTTCTAGAGAATAATCTCCACCAATAGTGGATACCTTCATGAACACATTAATGGCGTTTTAGGATGTAAAAGTATAATATATGATCCATTTTTTTCTGGTTCATGATTCTCAAGAGGCTCGGGGGTTGGGAGAAATTTAAAAGGTAAATGGTTGGGTTACCATATCAAGAGTAGTATACTGAATGTTTATTTATTAGAAAGGTGTTTCATAAAGAGAGAATGTAGTTAAAAAAAATTTGTCACACAAATGTGTGTCACCCTATCAAACTTCTGAAGGAACCCCATCAATTATTTGTGTGGTCGTGAAGCACCATCGAACTCATAGAGGGACACCATCCCGACATCCCACATGTTCAGAGGGGAATTCGTGGTCGAGGAGAGCCCCAAGATCTATATATTCATGATTCAGAAGGGAATAATGATAGAAAATAATTTAGATCTCTATTGTGATGTTTTTTCATGAATTTATTCTAAACCTTTTAATTATTCTACTATGAATCTTTTGGAACATATTTCAGTGCGAACTAATCCCCCCATAGAATGAGAGTCAATAATGAAATTTTTGGTAAGATTTTGAGGGATAATCACTAAAAAATGATAATACACTATCTTTGAAAATGATCATTCCTGATACTCACTCTTGATAATCACTGATATGAAGTCAAGTCTAGCACTTGGCCAGATGAAAACCTATATATAGTGGATTGAGTGAGATCCATAGGTGAACTAAACCATATTGTAAAGATAATATTTTTCCTCTATTTTTCAGGAACCAAGTCATCTTCATGAATGTAATCGATGAATGATACATTAGAAAACCAGACATCCAGAGTTTTGTTTCACAATCTATATAATGTGAACCAGACTTCACGAACTGCATCCCCATGAAGAGAGCCTTATGCGCCATATCCTTTTGAACTGATCACCATGAACATGCTTCACGAATTTTATTCGTAAAGTTAGTTGAGATAAAAATTAATACTTTAATATAATTGAAACTCATAAAGTCAACAAAGATATCACATGGAGGGAAGACATAGAAAACAACATCATGGTTGGGGAGTGTGTCTAACGATCCTCGTACCCTGAAACACTTTCAGAGATACTATCATAGATTCAAAAGGAATATCCTTTATGCAAGAGGATTCTACATTATTACATTGTTTTTAGGTATGATGAATTCATCCCATATCTGAGTACATACAAAACATAATACTTTTTAGAGGCATATAAGGGAAATTCCGGTGGAAAAAGGATGATTCATACCATATATGGAATGATCACACACCACTTACATGGAGCATTATATTCAAACACAACCAAAATGTCAATAGTAAGAAGTTAGAGGACTATTAATCCCCAAAAAATTATAATAAGATCAAAAATTGATTTTGGAGACTCTCCCATGTGATGGAACGATGGCTGGGATTTACACTAGGGTGGAAGCTTAATAGATGTGTAGCTTGGACCTACTAGGAATTCACATCATGAAATAAATTTGAGGAAGAGATGAAGCACGAAGGAATTTATAAATCACCATGTCTTTCATAGTGTCATAATTACCATCCATAGGTGATCATGATTGAGATGATGATAAGATGGTCATTGGGCACCACTACATTATACATTCATCATAGGGAGGTCTTCATCATCCTCTAGGTCCATCATCAATTCTTTAGGATCCGGATACCAGTGGTGGTGTATAATGATTTCCTCCATACAGAAAATGAATTGGGAGACCAGGACAAGATACTAGCTTTGTGGATGGAATTGTTTGATCTAGTGAATGACACTGGTGAATAGAATCTAGGGATTGAGGACATTACCTTCAAGTAGTGGCTTAGATATTTCGTGAAAAAACAATTGAAATAACCAAATTAAGGATGAAATATAGTATAGATGCCGATGTTTATGCCTTCCACATATCCTAGTGGATACTCTTGGAAAAATGAGGGATCCAAATAAAATATGTTGAAGGTGATCCAGTGGTCTATGGGGGGGCATAATGTCAAACTGACTATCAACCATAGTCTGGCATGAAGAATTCATTGAAACATTGATTTTTTATTGTCTCTCCCTGTGAGGGTTCACACATATGGTTGTAGTTTATAACCTTCATAATTTCATCCACACTTGTAATGGTGTAGTGTGTGAATTTATTCATCATAGCATTAGTGAAATTGTACAAGTTACCTCACCAAATTATAAAGGGGAATACACAGATGTGTGTGTATGGGCCCTTCCCCATTAGGTACATTTGGGTGAATGCACATATGAGAGTATATGTTCATAAAAAACTCTATTTTCATACATTATAATTATATATAATTTTTAGAATATATATAAAATTATTCAAACTAACACCCAAATTCTGTACAAGTATAGTGCTTTTCAAAACAAAGAAACATAAACATTGGTACATAAGGGAGGAACATTATCTTATACTAGCTTCTCCCTGACATGAAACATTCTACGACACATCAAAATAATACATATCATCATAACATGGGGAAGGAAACATAAAAATGGAAGAGCTAAAATACCTAGTATGTGTAACAAAGAGAAATATTTTAGCATAATCAGGATCATAAGGGAAATAGTATATGATCAAGAAAATATAATATCATACCCTTTATATCAAATAACATATACATAAATCATGGAATAAGTCATGGTAGTTCATATGACTTGCATCATAAGAAATTAAAGTACATAACCCATGAAAGCATTACATAAGAATAAAACATGGAATTATGGAAAACACATAGGCATATAATATGATTTCCATTGTTTCAAATGAATCACTATGAAGATCATATTAGTATTATGGGTTCAGTCCCATTACCATCATGTTATTCATGGTTCCCTCCTATGGATATATTAGTAGCAAGAGTTCCCTCATCATACCATTTTAGTAGTCATGGATCACTCTCTTTTCCATCTTAGTAGTTCATGTTCACACCCAAGACAATCCCGGTCTATCACATGAGATATACATCTTTACCCATTGCATTTTAGGGAGATATAGGTTCCACCCATCTCATAGTGAAATCATAAATACATGTTATAGAAGATAATAAATAGTAATATAATAACTCATGAATTGAAATGGATATTTTAAAAATTTAATCATATTATTACCTGTGAAAAAATACAGGATTCAAAATCATTTCGTCATAAAAATAAGACATGAAATGTAATGGTTTTTAGAATCATATACCACATGAAAGTGAATTAAGATTAATAAAAATTATACCATCATATTATAATCTATTCAGAGAAATAATATGAATAAATTTTTTTAATAATTTCCCCAAAAGTCATGATTACCCCCATTGGATGTTATTTTAGAAGGTAAATAATTTTTATTGTTATTTTGAAAAAAAATCATTAATAAAATATACCTTCATCATTGAAAAATTGTTTTAAAAACATAAAATGTTTTGATAACTGTTTTTTTTTAAAATATAATGGAAAAAATATAAAAGAAGAATTTAAAATGATAACATGTTTTTAAAATAACTTTTCCATGAATGTGGGATTCAATTATATTTGGAAAAAAATTGAAAACATTTTGAAAACATAGTTTTTGAATATAATATATTTCTGATCGAAGAAAAAGCCCCTCAAATTTAGTTAAAAGAATTATCTTAAGAACCTAAGAGTATATACATGTTAATAATACATGATGATAACTGGAATATCCATAGTATAATAACATTGAATAGTGTTCTTGATAGATGGATCATGATATTTCATTAATGTAAGCATAATCATAAACAATCTTGAGTAGTGATGAGATTGTTTCAATAAACTCTTACAACTTGGAAACATAGGATAACAATTTCCATGTAGGAGAATTAAATTTCATGAATAATTATATATCCTGAAAATATGGAGATTTATGATATAAAATATTATAATTAGTATATAAAACTCCTTGAAAATAAAGGTTAATAACATGATATGTGTCTCAAAGATGGTAAATTGAGAAAAAAATAATTTTACTAATTTGTTAACATTTATTACATAGTTTCCATGAATGTAATATAATGAAATGGATATTTAAAAACCCATAATTATATGTTTTAGAATCATTTGATACATACTTGGGTATTATATACACCATGTAAAAGGAAAGAGTGGTGAACATGGCATGTATCTCAATGAAATAAAAAGTTAGATTATATACTCTTACCTTGTGTCTTGACTCTCATCATACTCATTAAAGACACCTATATCATAAATATAAATTTATTCTAAATCATATAAAAAACCATATGTCTATATATAATACCATATATGGTTTGATTATGACATTATATTAGCCCTTACTATCAATCTTATGTTAATGTTTTACTTCAGTTAATATCCTATTCATTCTTCGCATGGGTTATAATTTGTTATATCTTTGGACCATATACATATAACATGTTTCTAGAATATAAACAATGATATATATATATATATTATATTCAGTATATGTTTATTAATATACCATATAGAATACAGAATAATGAAATGTAATATATTGTTCTTGGAGATGGTATGGCATACGTACACATGAATGTTGCCTTAGTTTTTATTGCCATATTTAAACAATGTAGTTAATGAAATACGTTTATATATATGTATATATATATCATTATTCAACTATAATTATTATATTATATATATCATAATATTTCACTAAATATATCCTTAATAAATTCCATGTTGCGTGTGAAGGAATCATATTTCTTTGAGGGGGCGGTAGTCCACACTTCCTCAACTGAAACTATCATATTTAAACCAATTGGAACATAAAAATTTATGTGTCATAAAATAAATAAATAAGCATACATATATAGTAAATATAATATATAAAAAAGATTTTCCAACATAATTTCTACCATGGGATGCAGTAATGGATAAATGAACAATCATTGTTTAGTGATGCAGTAGTTCTCCGTACAAATAAAAACTATGTCCATTACCAATTATATGGAAGTGTGTGTATGTGTAGGTAAAAACCTTATCATAAAAAAATCATCGTATATTGAGGATAATACTGTTGTTATTCAAAAATGGAATAAATATAGTGGATGGGTGGAGAATGAAAATAAAATAATCTATTTTGAGGGATAGTCTTACCTCTTAATCGGGTAACTCCTTTTCATTTGCACCAAAGGGATTCTTTGGAAGGATTTGTGACCAATGGATGATTCAAGGAGGAATTTAGGAATTTTTAGGAAATACTGGGTTAGAGTTTCTTTCATAACAATGTGTCTTGAGTGGTGTGAGGATGTGTAAGGAGAGGAGTCCTTTTATAAGGGAGGAGGAGTAATACTCTTGTAATATTTTTGAAAAGGGAAAACACACCCTCTATGTTTTTGTTGAAAAAGGATCCAATAAAGGAAAAAATTTGATAATATGGAGTATTGGGTCAAAATAATGTTATCAAATGGAATTTAGACCAGTGTATAGTTCTTTTTGAGTCTTACATTTTCGTTTTAGTCCTTAGTTATGCTAACTTTTACATTATGTGATGTAATAAGTTGTAATTAATATCACAAATAATTTTTTTACAGAAACTCATTCAACCTTTTTATAAATTATAAATTATATTTATTCTTAATATTTAATCAGTTTTTCCTAATATAAATCTCAAAATTTTATGGTATTAATTTAAATTTAACCCCACTAATGGGATGACGCTATAATGTTTTAATATAAAAATGATCAAAAGTTTTCTATGTGTTTATCCAAATTCAATGTGAAATTGGTTCCAATGACGTATAATTTATTACATGATAGTTTTTTCTTCTAAATAATAATTTAAAAACAATTTAAATGTAATTTATCCTTATAAATAATGTATATTGAAAAGCCATTTTTAACTAAAATTCAGAATATTCACTATTCATTAAAGAATGAAACATTACAAAAAAATACCAAAAATTCACCATAACCTAATTATTATTATTAAAATTAAAATATAGTTTTTATTTTTACAAATAAAATATATTAAAGTGACAAATTTTGGATTTAAATATGGATCTCCAATAAAAGGCAGTAAAATTGCCTTAATAAAAATATTGGGTTTTATTTGTTAAATTGTAATTATTCTTATCTTATGATTATAATATCTATTGTATTAATATAAAAAATATTTATTTGTATATATAAAATAAATATTACATTAAAATTACTTACTAATTGTAATTAATTTAACTTATTTGTGTTGGACCAATTTTTTATCATAATAATAGATTTTATAGAAATACTCATTTTATATTCAATTGGTTCTTATATTACATTCTAAATAATTAGTAATTAATTAATTAATTTCTTAGTCTTTTAAACCATATATTTAAATAAGATAGTTAATAGTATTAAAAAATATATTCTAACAGCTTGGTGTTATATAATTTTATTTTTTAAATAAAATATTATTGTTTAGTAACACTCGGTCTTGCATGTTACACAAGTCATAAAGGAATGTGTGTCTCACATAAAACATATGATTACCTTATAGTTTTTTATATTGAAATATAAAAATTTTATTTTTTGTAGTTTATTATAAACATGGGATTCTATATGAAGCAAACAAAAATTAGTTCCTTAATATATATATAATAACTATTATTAGTGTGGAATGAAATGAAAAATATCACAGAGAATAAACAAATTGACAAAAAATTTCACAAAATCTCAGAGGATCACATTATACCCCCTTAAAATGAAAATATCTCTAAAAATTACCCTTGATTATAAAAGGTTTAATACATTATAGTTCCATTCATAAAAACCCACATCATAAAAATTAATATTAATGGTTCTTTAAAAAAACTACAACTGTAACGGTTACCCAAAGTAACTCATAACTGGATTCAAATTTAAGTGAACATAGGTGGCAATTGAAGTTGATGACATGGAAGGGAAATATAACCATCAAGTTCTGATGGTAAGTGATAAAGAATAAGGTTATGATAAATTTGTCAATCACAAAGTCATATATCTTCGATGACCAGAAGGACTATCTAATCCATTAAGAATACAAGTACTATGAAAAAAATTTATTTATAGATTTTTTTCCTAAAGTTGATGAATTTTTATTAAAAGATATTGCTGCATGATTTCAAGAAAATATATCCCTTTATAGTTACTTGAACCTTTTCACCACTTTCTTTAAAAAGAAGTTTAATTTTTCATTCATGAAGGACTAACTGATCATGAGATCCATGATAAGTCATCCCATATTTTTTAATTTACCATCAACAAAATATTTCTAGAGCATGTTGTAAATTAATAATGAAACCTCATGTGGTGAGAAAATACATTAATCACACCAATATCATCATGATTTTATCCTGAACAAACCAGAAATTGTTAACCTTATAACCCTTATGAATGATCAAAACATTACAAATAATGTCAAACAATATTCTTAATATTGACCCCCTATATCAAAAAGTAGATCTTTGTTTTCACAATCAATCCTGTGAAATCCCTTATCACATATTCTCATGGGACATTATAACCACTGGGATAACCATAAATACTTTTTGAAAACATGCATGCTTCATTATTCTAAAGGTTATTAGGTATATTCATTAAATACAAATATTTTTTGTAAACTTTATAGCATTGAACACCTGTTAATAAGTTCTTAAGTAGTCACATGGTAATCTGTACTGTCCGATTTACATATTCAAATCTAAAATATTTTTATAAAAACTACAAAAGGAATATATTAAGGGTTATCATTCCGTAGTCAAAATATTTTCCTATCCATCAGAATCATTCAACATAATCATGTAAATTCATAGTGAAAAACATAAACTGAACAATACTTGAATATTTCACCATTCATACAACATAATTAATTAATCAAAATAAATAGAAACATTTATTTTTCCACATAATCCAAATTTCATAAGAAGGATACCTCATCATGTTACATAATACCTATTTCCTTTAACCATTCCTCTATAGTCTCATCATCATCAGTAGTATAACCATTACTCAGACTACATTGATTATTTTCATTAGAATCCATCAACATAGGACATAAATGTTCTTAATTACAGTGCATTACATACTTAAAGAACTTAGCCTTTGATTCTTTCATTGGGAGGAAATTATTCCCATCCATTTTTTTAGTTTAACCCTTCATTTTACCTTTGCAGTTACATTCTTAATGTAATTATTTTCCATAGTAAAAACATGTTCATGGTCCTCTAATACATTCACTCATTTCATTATTTCAATATTATTGACACAAAGGAAATTTAATCTTCTTTCATCAGTAGTATCCATTACTCAAACTCTTAGAGAACCCATTATTTCTCTTCTATAGAGATTCATTCAATTGGTTATGGTACACATTGTTTTTCATGTTATTTTAAAACATATTTGGAAATATCAAAATAACATTCAGTACTATAATCATCCCACGTGACTTATCATCAAAAAAATATTCCATCGAATTCAACACTAATCTACTTCTTTCCACTCCCGACCATTGAATAAAACAAGAAGCATAGTTTCTCATTATATATCATAGATTAAAACCACAAAGGTAGGAAAATAATTACTTATTAGATTTTTAAATCATGAAACCTTAATTAAACAATGACACCCTAGAATTATTATAGGTTATTCACCATCATTAATTATTCAAATCCATCAAAATGGTTTGTCATGTGTTTTTTAATTTCCAAATCATATCCCTCAGTAGTGTCAAACTACGTGTGCCAATAGGCCTATTATTTTGTAACAAATTACTCCAAGCTAAGCCTGATACATTTATCATAGTTCTTATCCATAGGTACATCTGTTCAAGAGACACATACACTTGTATTATCCAGACAAGGATATTTTTCTATGAAACCAATCACTCTATAATTTATCAAAAATCCATAACAATTTCCTATGATTTTGTATATCCTTAAACTTATCGTTAGACATTTCATTACGGTTCTCAATATAGTTTTTTCATCCTAGTTTCCAAAGGAAAACAGAAAGTGTTTTCAAATTAATACTATAGAAAAATTATAATATCATACATTAACATTACATAATATTTTTAGAATATATAAAACATTACACAAATAGACTCCCAAACACTGTACTATTCTACTACCTTTAGATACATGGAATAAAAAAAATTGTACATAAGTAAGATACATTATCTTAAAATAGGTTATTATTGACTAACACCCTTCATATCTATAAAAAACACATTTCTAATATTCTTTACTTTGATAAGGAATCAATAAAAATAATTGAGCTCAAATTATCAGTAAGGGTGAACAAGAAATATATGTAAGAATAATCATGAGAATACGAGTATGAATATATGGACTTGAAAATATAATATCTCACACTACATATAAAATAAAATATACATGAATCATAGAATAAATATGGGATGTTTATCAGATATAAATCTTAAGGAAATAAAGAAACGAATCCACA
This sequence comes from Viscum album, assembly GCA_963277665.1. NCBI lineage: Eukaryota > Viridiplantae > Streptophyta > Magnoliopsida > Santalales > Viscaceae > Viscum > Viscum album. The sequence goes on along the minus strand of OY728130.1, from coordinate 1,239,066,691 downwards.
AATGCATAACATATGAATATAGCATGGAATTATGGAAGAACCATAAGAATATAATTTTATTTCCATAGTATCTAAGGCATCACTACCAAGAACATCAAAATAGTTTAGGTTTACTCTATATGTCAACTTTTTACTCATTGTTCACTCCCATAGACATCATAGTAGTCGTGGTTCACTCCCCAAACCGTATTAGTCTATCTCATGGGAAATAAATCATTACGCAATTCCTTGTAGGGAGATATAGGCCCCACCCATCTCCTATAGAAATAATAAATATGTATTCCCATTGACCATAAATAATCATATCATAATAGATGAATTGGGATGTGTATTAAAAACATGTAATCTTATCATAATTGTGAAAAACGAAATGTTTCATAATCAATTCATCTAAAACATAACCCAGGAAAATGAGCGGGATTCAAATCTTTATAACCTTTGAAATAGAAACAAGTTTCATAAATCTCACGAAATCAAAAAATAATTCAATTATACAAATAATAATATTGGATTCATTGAATAATGTTTCCAAAGAAATCATGATTTACACCAATTGATGTTATATTATTGGGAAAATAATTTTAAATGATCTTTTAAAAATACTAATTGAGGAAAATCTCCTTTATCTTTTGAAAAAAATATTTCTAAAACATAAAAACATTTGAAAACATATTTTATTGAAAATATATTAGAAAAAATACAATGAAAGCATCAAAAACCATAAAACAATTTTAAAATCATTTTTCCATTAATATGGGATTAATTAATCTTTTTAAAATTATTTTAAAAATTATTTTGTATACACTATTTTTGAATATAATATATTTCTTACTCAAGAGAAAGATGATCAAATTTTCCATAAAAACATTACATTAATTACCAAAGATTGGAAAAATTGTATTAATACATGAAGATATATTGAATAACCATCATAAAAAAAAATTCATGAGTGTAATTGAGGTATGGATCATGATATTTCATTAATTGATTCATAATCACAGACAATCTCATGAAGTGATGATATCATTTCAATAATCTCATAACACTTGGTAATTTGGGATTATACATTCCATTTATATAAATGAAATTATATGAATATTTATATATCATAAAAATAATTATATTCATGATATAACATTTCAATTGTAGTATATACACCACTAGAAAAACTATAGGTGCATAACATGTCATGTGTCTCAAAGAATAAAAACTGAGACAAAATCATGTTATGAAATTTGGAAAATTTTAAAAAATAGTTCCCATAAATGTAATATAATCAAATTAATATTTATATAAAAATAATTTTAAGTATAATAATCATAGAATATATCCATAGAATGTATATACATCATAAAAAAGTACACAATGGTGAACATGGCATTTATGTCACAGAAATAAAAATTGAGATAGAATCCAATTACCTTGTGTCTTGACACTCGTCGTGCTCATTCAAACCACCTATATCAAAAATATAATTTTATTATAGATCGATGAAAAAAAAAATTATTATATACAATACTATATATAGTTTTATTATGACCATCTATTACCCTATTATTAAAAATCACATGTTAGGGTTTCACTTCTGGTAATTTCATCTTTGTTCTTCGCATGTATCTTGACTTCTTATTTCACAAGTTCTTATAATTATATCATGATTCTAGAATTTAAAACATTGTATAAATATAATTTAATTTTAAGTATATTTTTGTTATAATAATCTATAGAATATATATGTTTTAAATGGAATACACCATTCATGGAGATCATAAGTTATAGTTATGCATAAACATCGTTTCCATTTTTGTTATTGTATTGAAAAAATAAGGTAAATTGAATATGTGTACATATATATATATATCATTATTATAGTTGAATTATTTTATCATAAATATTATAGGACTTCATTAAACCCATCATTAATACATTCTCAATAGTGTTGGAAAAAATCATATTCCTTTAAAGTGGTAGTAGTCCACACTTCCTCAAACAAAATCATTATATTTAAACAAAATGCAATGTAAAATTATATGTGTTTTAAAAAGAATATATGAGAATAAATACATAATGATGATAATTTATAATATATTTAAATATTGTTTCCATCATTATTTCCACCAATAGTAGTGGTAAATGAAAAAATGAACAATCATTGTTTAGTGAGGTAGTTGATCACCGTACCCATAAACAACATGTTCATTACCCATTAGATAGAAGTGTGTGTAAATGTATTTAAAAAACATAGTATAAAAATTTAATATCATATTTATTATAATTGTTTTGTTATATGAGAAATTAATAAATTTAGTTGGGTAGGTGGAGAATGAAAATAAAAGAATAGAATCCGAGGGAGGGTCATACATCTTAATCAGTTAACCCCTTTTAGTTTTCACCAAAGGGATTCATTGGAAAGATTTATTACCTAGAGAGGATTAAAATAATAATTTATGGATTTTTGGGAGTTATTTTGGATGTTTTTTGTTGAGAAAAAAGAGGATTTATAGGTGTATGTATGGGGGAGAAGAGAAGGACTTTTATAACAGAGGAGGTGTGGTACCATTTAAATATTTTGTAAAATGGAAACCCAAGCCACGTTATTTATTGAATGTGGATACCATAATGTTAAAATATAGATAAAATGTTTTATTGTATATAGATATTCTAATTAAATGGATTTTTGATAAGTTTATAGTTCATTTTGGATTTTAAATTTAAGGTTTAGTCCCAAGTTAAGCTAAATATTTCCGTAAAATATGTAATTAACTTTAATTACATTCACTAATTTTATTGGGAAAATTTAATTTTTACTTCTATTATTTTATATATTATACTAATTAATAACATTTAAATAATATTTCCAAAATTAAATTAGTTATGTTGTAGAAATTAATATAGATTAAATCTCGCTAACGAGACAACACTAAGGGTTTTTAAAGTAAAAATTATCTAGTGTTTACTATGTTTTTATTTCAAACATCAATGTGAAATTAGTTCCAATGAACTAAAAAGGATTAATTGATAAAAATAGTTTGAAATTAATCTTATAATTCAATTTAATATGTGATTTATCCTTATAAATAAGTTATATGATAATGAAATTTTGAAAAAAAATTCACAGTTTTTCAAAATTCATTAAAAATGATACTTTACTGAAAAATAAGGATAATTAATCATAGAATAAATTTGTTTATTATCATTAAAACATTAAGTTTATTATGACATATTAAATCTATAAAATTTCCAAAACATTGATTTAAAATGGTTTATCCCTTAAAAGGCTGTAAAATTACCATTATAAAAATATAGGCTTCTATGTGTTAAATTGGTTTCATTCTTATCTTATGCTTGTAAAATATATTGGATGAATATATAAAATATATCCAATGATATATAATATATATCTATTAAAATAAAATTACTCACTAATATTAATTAAATTCATTTCTAGGTCTAAATCATCTTTTTGAGCATAACAATATTTTTTTATAGAAATTCTCCATCTATATTCGATTGGTTTCTATATTCACTTATAAATTATATTTAACTAGTTAATTAATTTAATTTTTTTTAAATAATATATTTAAATAATATATTAAATAATGTTCATAAAATCTAATTTAATTATTAGGTTATATATAACATTATATTTAAAAAATATATTTGGACAGTAGCAATCGGTCTTGCATGTTATCCAAGCCATCAAGGAAAGTTGTTCTCATGTGAATAATAATCAAACCAAAGTGTTCTTAAAAGGTAAATAAAACTATTATAATGCATGTAGTGCATGATTAACTTGGAATTTTGTATGATAAAATCCAAAATTAGTGCCTTAATATATTTAACAATTATTCACAATGTCGTGAGATATGAAAAATATCAAAATAAATTAATTAATTGAGTTAAATATTTCAAAAAAATTATTGGGTGTTTCGATAAGTACCTAAATCATATGTCCACTCCCTCAAGAAAATATTGTAATTAAATCATGTATATTGTTCAATTTCAACCAATGCATATGGGTCAGGGGGAAGCGATGAATAAATATGGGTTGGAGGATCAATACATATATCATAAATTCCCCATACTAATAGGGGTGGAGATAGATCAATGTGTAAGGACCATGGAGAAATGATCATACAGTCCAGACATTTTATTTTGGGTACTTGTTTCAAGGGTCGATTATACATCATTTTGGGGATCAAACAATCCATACCAATTCAGAGTGAAATTTATGTGTATGCAGAGATTAACTCTGAAGGTGTAATCAGAGGTGAATCATGAGTTTCTCCCTTCTTTGATGCGATAGCTATGGTGCATCTTATTGTGTAAAAATTTAATGATGTGAAACAATTTTACACCATCGACTTCCACATATGGGATTACTCATAAATATTCATATATATTAGTGATTGTGTATCATGTGGTTATGCCGATGCAACGGGCCACAAAAGAAAATGACGGGGTGGTCCCTCAAGAAATGGGTCTAAGTCCAAATGTTGGGTGGAAAAAAACCATGATGTAAGTGGTAGTACACTATACAGGATAACAGTTGTTCGTCCAGTAGTTTGTGTGCCAGAACATGCATGGGGTGAAGGGATATGAGTTGAAATACTAGGGACCACATCCTCAAGAATGAAATCCTGGGAAGAAGGGTAGCTCTATGGGGTTTCCCATATGACATTTTTTATACTTCCAAAAGAATATGCCACGAGGACATTCCCATTGATGTTTTCCTTTGAAAATATTGGGAAAACAAGGATTCTTATATGATGTTCACCAATGATCATGTAATTTGGAAGAATATCAATAGGTATGTGAGGTGTCTCACTAGGATTGGTCATTATAATGGATTTTTCCTCATTTCATGGGATGAGGGATGAAATATGTTGTAAAGGCAGATCAACCAGTTCATTCCCGGTCACTACACATCCACAGACCAAAAAGGTGAATGTTTTTCCATAGAAAACCTCTCACAACAATTGTTGATTGTTGAATCAAGAATTCATGATCCTTTTTTCAATGAGTCTATAAATTCATGGGGAATATACACTTATCGAGGTAGTCATATTTTAGAAAGATATTATTATGATCATTTAAATGTTCGGATCTTATGATCATTGGTAAAACTTTTTCTACATTACTATGGTCTAACTCCTTTTTCTATTTTCATATGAATCAATCATAGTGGAGGGATAGGTCTAAGGAGGTACTAAAAATTTTGGTGAGGGGGCCTAAACCCATGAAGGTGTAGACATGGTTTACCTTTTGATGTTTCATCTATTGTGTTTCAATCATTGAACCCCCACCACACAACAAGGCAAACAACTACAGACACAACCCTACCCAGGTGGATACCTGTAAACCTCATGAAATTATCACTGGAGTATAAAATTCACCAAATTCAAATTCATCAATAACATATTTGAATACATTATTTCCCTGCATATTATTGGGATACATATATGTTAATGGGATTTGAAAATGTGCTGGGTATAAAACCTTCAGTTCCATAACTCACTATTAGCTACATATGAGGAAAAGGTGGCGAAAGTAGATGCTTATCTCCCATCGAAGAAGGTCGGAGATCCAATAGAAATAGGGCCAACTGTAATGGTTCTATTAGAGGATATTGGTGAGACTACACCTTCAATTGATGTGATCAGGACAGGGCCGACAACCTGGATGACTAATGAAACTATGGTGGATAATCTGATCATAGAGTTTCCAATGTAGGCATCTATAATAGATGAAGTTATGATGTTGGAAGCATCGACGATGATATTAACTATGGAGACATGTGATGATGCATGGGGTGAACCTTCCCTGAAATTTTTAATAGTGGAGGTTGGGGGATAAAAAGGTATGTCTTCTCATCCATCATTGGAAGAAATTTATTCTATAATGACATTTTCAACCTCTATGATCCAATAATGTATAGTAGAGGATTCTTTTATAGTAATAGAGGTTGTTGAGTAGTCCCTTCTAAAGGTATTTCTCTAACCACACACTCCTACTGATATGCATTGTGTCAGAGGCCTTCCCTCCATATAAGTCTACACCACCAAAAAAATTTAATGCTTTAATACTAGGGGATTCTAGGGATATATTGTTTTTTCGTCGCATAGAATGGATAAATGTGTGTACATTTATCAACCATATCCACATAGTAGAAATACCACAACATCTGGGTTATCTCTTGCATTGGTTAGTCAGTCTGGGGACTAATGAAGTGAACTCAAACGATATTTATACCCTATCTAGGTATTTACTCATCAAACAAGAATATATGGAATGGAAGTAGTGTGATCTGTCCAGGAATTAGCCTAATGATGAGAGCTCTCAAGTGATCCGAAAATATGATAATGAAATCTCACTTCTTTATTAGTTCGAACATTATCATCTCATGATCACCAAAACTAGTTTTGAGATCATAATTAGTCAGAGGGTTCATCTAGTAGTGGTCAAGGATAAAGAGGATGAGTAAATTAAGGAATAATCTATGTTATGGACTGAACTAGAATGATATCTGATTAGGATCAAAAATGACTACTCTATGGCCAACAAGGAGAGGGAAAACAATATGTCATGACATGAAATCCATTATTCCTCTCAAAATTTGTTGGATGATATTGAGAACTAAATTACTAATGTAGATACTTAAAGGATAAATTTTGTAGAGGAGAGGCTCGAATATGTGGTGAGCCTATGAAACATTAGTTTTTCTAATTTTCTAGCTCAATCATATTTCCCAATTTTACTAGATTACTTCAGTCATATTTCTATGACAAATAACAACCAATCCCTGAGATGAAGTGGGTCACGCCCAATGTGTCAAATAGTTTATGGAAATGTTATTTCATTACATATAAGAGTGTTGGATAATAAATGAGAAATCGATCAATGCTATTATTGACAGACCAATGAGAGTGTTTTGGCTGATAAGGAATATGACTAGAGTATGAGGCCCTCAGAATAGCTGACACCCATTTCTAATATACTCTAGTGAACATGAGAGGTAAATCCAGGGGAACAGAATTATATGTCAACAAAGGGGAATGTGAAGTAATAATATAAATTACCAAGATATGAAACACAATGAGAGTGGAAATATATGGCCCCGGCCTTAAATATTAATTAATATTGAATTAAATGAATAATTCACATTGTGGATCTTTTATGGTTTAGAGTTTTAGATAATTAGAACATAACAATTACATCTCAAAAGATTTACAAAGTAGACACTTCTACTAAGTTTCCATAGAATAAAAAAACTCTTAAAAAGAAACATGTCTACTTCCATGTTTTATATAGCATGACTTTCCCTGGATCCCATCCTTGACCCTATTCCACAATAAGTCCTGTGAAAAACATTTAAAAAACTTGGGGTGAGCATAAAAAGCTCACTAAGGGATACACAAAGAATGAAAACTGTTAGTTTATCAAAACAACAAGTAAACCATGTATACTTTATCAATGTAATACCTTCACCTTCATGAAGTAGTAAAAAATATTCATTGAATAAAATATAATTACTTACCCTTTTGTAACCAAAGGATTACCATAAAACCCATATAATGAACACATAACATATAAAGGTAACTTGGGACATAAACATACTTAAGTGGAATAACCATACGGTCGACTTCCACACATATCACTTAATGGAATAGCCATACGGTCAACTTCCATACATACTTAATGGAATAGCCATACGTCCGACTTCCATACCCAATGAATTGGAGGTTATAACGTAACCACCCATCCTAGTATTCACGGCACCACCCGTCATATGGTTTATCACGTAACCACCCGTCAAATGTCCAAGTACCAATATAAAATCATAAAACATAAAACCAATATAAAGGAATGATAACATTTCCACATTTCAATCACAATATATCATTTAAATATATTGACATAATAGAATCATTTATCAAAACCATTTTCAATACCAATATATATAAAATATTATATGGTATTTATTTTATTTTAAAAACATTAGGGCTTGTTGAGGAATCCAAAGACCAAATAATACTCACGGTGGCAGAAAAGGTCATTGTAACCGCGTATGTTAAAAGAAACATTCCTTTTTTTCATTTTGTAAAACGCTTCGTAGAAAAAGATTCCTTTTGTATAAAATTAAAATTCAAAGGGGTTTATACACCGTATAAAAGAAATTTGTGTATAAAACGAAATATGCCTCAATGAAAGGAGATTGAGACGAAGTCCCTTACCACGGGTAAGACTTGACTCGATCGTTTTTTAATGTCCTGAATAATAAACGTGAGTTAATTTATACTTTCTTAAAAACCTTCTTCAAGTTCATTGTTAATTTTATATCACTTATTATCATGTTATAAACATTATGTAATCATTTAAGTTAATAATGTTTGTTTTGTGGATATTTGGTTCTTAAGTCGAAAGTGGACTTCTTACAATTACATGTTGTTCGTGTGGTCAAAGGTTCTTTATATCCAGAATTAAATTCCTGATTTGGATATCATATATATCATATATATACATCATATACATGTATTTATAATATTACATAATCATTTAGAGGTAAGAAATGAAATGCACTATTCATGGAGGCGGTAAACCGTACGTACGCATGAACGCTACATTCATTTCTTTGTCATATTAATGGAATTAAAAATAAATGAGAGATATGTATATTTTAATTCCAGAATTATATTCATCATTTAGATGTATCATTCATCATATATATCCATCATATACATGTACTTATAATAGTACATTACATTTGGGGATAAGAAATGAAATTCACCGTTCATGGAGACGGTAAGCTGTACGTACGCATGAATGATACTTTAATTTCTACTTCATATTTTAATGGAATGGAATAATAATGATGTAGAGGTATATTATAACTCCAGTATAACATCATATATAATAACTTTAAATCCATCATTTACACATCCCACATATGGTATTAACGAATCACATCACTTTGAGGGGGCAGTAGTCCGCACTTCCTTAAATGAAGATATCGTGTTTACCCATAATGGAAACCATAAAGTTATGCCCAAAATGAAAAATACAGAAGCTTAAGGAAAACATAAACGTATTATATATCATATATAAATATAGTGTCATCTTAATGCCACCTTTGAAAGTGTTAAAAAAATGTTGAACAATCATCGTTTCAGGAGGCCGAAATTCGGCATCCACAGAAACAGTATGTTTTTTAACCATTAGATGTAGGTGTGTGTAAGTGTAGATATAATACTTATTATAAAAACATCCTAGTTTATTTATGATACCGGAGTTGTTACAAAAGAAATGAATAAAAATAGTCTAGGGGGTTGGAGAAGCAAAATAAAACAAAAGGACTCAAGTGAAGACATTACCTTAAAATCGGGTAACTCCCTTTGGTTTGAGCTCAAAGGCTATTTTGGGAAGACTTCTGCCCAAAGTGAGGCTTCAAGGAGTAATATAGGGAAGTGGAGAGACAAAATGGGCATGGGTTGGATGATCCAAAGGCTTTGGGAGTGTGGGAATGGAGGTAGAGGTGGGGGCCTTTTATAAGAGGAGAGGAGGGGCACTCTTGGAATGTAAGAAAATGTTACATTAATTTAGAATGAGTTTCGGATTTTAATGGTCCCAATTTGATGTGTTTCTAGGATAAGGTGATAAGGGTTCGAAATCCACCCATACAAAAGGTTTTGGAGATGTGTAGGTCATAGATTGTACATTATCTTTCCATTTTATTTAAATCCTTTATTAATGAGGTAATCGCTACATCATCATGATGTCATAAATAATTTAATTTATTTAATGTCTAAAAATTATAAAATAACTACCATGATGTAGAAAATATTTTTATATTTCTAATTAATATTTATAGTAAAAAATCTGAATTGTATAACCCCATGTAAAAATTGTTTTAGTAAAACATCTCATGTTTGTGTTATTTTTACTTTAACATTAAATAAAAGGATATTTATGTCATTTCCAAACCAAAGTGGCTACATGGGGTCCCCAAGTTGACCCATGGCTTTTCGTGGTCGGAAATGACACATAAAATAAGGGTAGGACATGTTTCCAGGTATTTTCATTTTATTATAATATCATTTTTTCCTTAAATTGCACTAATTACCTCTAATCGCGATTAAAAACTTAATAAGTTACTATTCACCAAAAAATTATTTTAATATCATTGAACAACATTTTACTTATTAATGACAACCATGTATGTCGGATTTTTGAAATTCAAAACACAGAGGTGGTAAAATTTCATTTAAACGAAAAATCAATTTTTAAGTACCACTTAGTGGTTTCACTATTCATCAAAATTGAAGTTTTTCTGAAAAATACCAAAACTTCACCCTAAGATATATTTGATATTATGAATTCAAAAATGATGTATATTTTAAAAAATTCAAATCATATAAGTCACATTAATTGATTTAATAATTAATTCCCGCTGTCAAAACAAATAGCATGTTTTTATGAAACAATAAGTATCAAAAGTTTGACACTAGTTTAAGTCCAATTTCAAAGTGAAATTGATTCCAATGACCACCATTGGATTAAATGGTAAAAATATATTCTAATTTCACTTTAAATCCAATTCAAAAGATTATCTAATCATCTTAATAAATTAGATTAAAAAATAGGTTTCGAATTAAAATACAACATTTTACACTATTCATTAAAAAATGAACTTTATCGGAAAAATACCAAAAATTTACACAAAGTAAATTTTGATGTCCCGATTCTAAAAAAGAGTTATATTTGGTCCAATAGAATGTATAAGAGTGATCAAAACTATATTTAATGACGTTTCACCATCAAAAGGTGATAAGTGAATCTTTAGTGAAAATTATGGAATAAATACCTAAAATTGAATTCTTTCCGTATTTTAAGCCTTTATATTTTATTGGACAAATTTAAAAACATTTAAAAAACATATATAATCATATTTTAGTTATTTCTACCCATTCCCGCCAATACAACGGCTACATGTTAACTACCATTTAAAATAATATTATTATATTACTAGTGTACAACGTAAGTTTTCAAAGATACTCATCGTTGCGTATCGAGTACGCTATCGAACGTAGAAACCCATTTTAATTAAAATTAATATTTAATTCTTAAATATTAATAAATATGTAGATGTTTTATTCATTATTTACCTGGGATGTTACATCCTTCCCCCCTTTTGGGAATTGCGTCCTCGCAATTTTATTCACTTATCAAAATAAGTGGGGGTATTTATCCCTCATAGTATTTTTAGATTCCCACATTGCCTCTTCAACCATATGGTTTTTCCACAAAACCATTACCTGGCGAATTACATTATTTCTCAATACTTTCTCTTTTCGGTAAAGAATCTGGACTGGTTGTTCTTCATAAGATAGGTTCTCTTCCAGCTGAACTACCTCTGGACTCAAAACATGAGATGGATCTGGTATATACTTCCTCAACATCGAAACATGAAAAACATTGTGTACCTGAGATAAACTCATAGGTAAAGCCACTCAGTAAGAAACTGATCCAACTCTCTCCAGAATTTCTTATGGTCCAATGAACTTTGGACTCAGCTTTCCTTTCTTACCAAATCTCATCACACTTTTCCATGGAGAAACCTTGAGAAAAACATAATCACCTACCTCAAAAGATAGATCCTTCCTCCGGTTATCTGCATAACTCTTCTTCCTGCTTTGAGTTGTTCTCATGTGTTTCTGAATCAACTGAACTTTTTCTGCCATCACTTCTACCAATTCTGGTCCCATCAGCTTCCTTTCACCCACATCATCCCAAAATGCTGGAGTTCGACACCGCTTCCCATATAATGCCTCATATGGTGCCATCTATATACTGGAATGAAAACTATTATTAGAAGAAAACTAAACCAAAGAAAGATGTTCGTCCCAACTTCCCTGATAATACAACGAACAAGCTCGTAGCATATCTTCCAAGGTCTGAATTGTTCGTTATGACTACCCATCTGATTGTGGATGAAAAGATTTACTAAAATTTAATTCAATACCCAACGAATTCTGAAGGCCTTTCCAAAAGTTAGAAGTGAACCTGGGATCACGATCGGACACAATGGAGAGAAGATATCCATGTAACCTGACTATCTCTTTAAGATACAAACGAGAAATTTGATCTAGGAAAAAAGTATCTCGTATAGCAAGGAAATGAGGAGATTTAGTCAAGCGATCAACAATAACCCAGATTGCATTATTACCTCTAGATGTCTTCGGTAATCCCATGACAAAATCCATGTATATGTTTTCCCATTTCCACTCTGGCACTAGTAAAGGCTGAAGCATCCCTTTCGGTAACTGCCGCTCTACTTTAACCTGCTGACAAGTCAAACACTTAACAGTAAAATAAACAATATCTATTTTCATTCCATCCCACCAGTAATACTTCCACAGATCTCTGTACATCTTAGTATTGCAAGGATGAACTGAAAACGGGGAACTATGAGCTTCACATAAGAACTCTTTCTTCAACTGTGAATCACAAGGCACACACAATCTCTTCCCAAATCTCAAAACACAATCATTATCAATGTTGAATTCAGGCAACTTACCCTTCTTTACCAACTCTACCTTTTTCTACAACTCACTGTCTTGCTTCTGTGCTTGCTTGATTCTGTCTGATAGAGAAGATTTCACTGATACCTAAAACAAAACAGATGAAATTTCTTCACCAACAACTTCTATGAAAAATTTCATCAAATCAAAAACCAAAGGATCTCGTTCCAAACGTATCATGGTTAATGAATAATTACTTTGTCGACTCAAAGCATCATCCACCTTATTTTCTTTTCCCGGATGGTAGTGAATTGTACAATCATAATCCATGATTAATTCCAGCCATCTCCTCTGTCTCATGTTCATTCTTTCTGAGTGAATATATACTTTAAACTTTTGTGATCAGTATATATTTCACACTTTACTCTATAAAAATGATGCCTCCAAATTTTTAATGCAAAAACAGCAGTAGAAAATTCCAAATCATGTGTAGGGTAATTTACCTCATGAGTTTTCAACTGACGTGAAGCATAAGCAATTACCTGATAATTCTGCATTCGGACACAACCAAGTCCCTTCAACGAAGCATCACTGTATATAACTAACTCACCATTCCTAGAAGGAAGTTCCAAAATTGGATCATTCACCAATCTTCTTTTCAACTCCTGAAAACAATCATCACATTCTTTTGTCTAGATGAACTTAACACCCTTACGAGTTAGCTTAGTCATTGGACTAGATAACCGTGAAAAGTTTTCAACAAAACTTCAGTAGTAACCTGCAAAACAAAGAAAACTACGGATCTCAGTTACATTTTTGGGTCTTGGCCATTCTTCAACAACTTTTGTTTTAGCAGGATCAACAGTTATGCCATCTTTTGAAACAATGTGACCTAGGAAAGAAATTTTTTGTAACCAAAACTCACACCTGCTGAATTTTCCATATAGTTTCTTTTATTTTAAGGTTTTCAAGATAACCCTTAAATGACTTTCATGCTCCTCTTTACTTTTATAAAACACCAAAATATCATCAATAAAAACAACCACCATTTTTCACCTGAGTGAACTGAGCCATCAGTGCAACAAACTGTTTAGTTCTTATTCCGACCATCTCAGGATTCTGATTTGAAAGGTAATTTCCCTCTGTATGCTTTCCCAAAAAAACTGTTTTGTTTCCTCTATGAAAAACCATTCTTAACACAGAAATATCTTAGGTGAAGCAACATGAAAATCTTTAAATGCTATATCATTTAAATCATACCAAATACAAATTTATAATTTAACAATTTTCTAACTCCTAAAGTTGTCTAAACCGACCTTTGATACCAACTATAAGGCCCCGACCTTAAACATTACTTAATATTGAATTAAATGAATAATTCACATTGAGGATCTTTTCTGGTTTAGAGTTTTAGAGAATTAGAACATAACTATTACATCTCAAAATATTTACAAAGTAGACACTTCTACTAAGTTTTAATAGACTAAAAAAACTATTAAAAATAAACATGTCTAGTTCCATATTTTATATAGCATGACTTTCCCTTAATCCCATCCTTGACCCTATTCCACAATTAGCCATGTGAAAAACATTTCAAAAAACTTGGGGTGAGCATAAAAAGCTCAGTAAGGGATACACAAAGAATGAAAACTGTTAGTTTATCAAAACAACAAGTAAACCATGTATACTTTATCAATGTAATACCTTCACCTTCATGAAGTAGTAAAAAATCTTCACTGAATAAAATATCATTACTTACCCTTTTGTAACCAAAGGATTACCATAAAACCCATATAAATACCACATAACATATAAAGGTAACTTAGGACATAAACATACTTAAGTCAAATAACCATACGGTCGACTTCCACACATATCACTTAATGGAATAGCCATACGGCCAACTTCCATACATACTTAATGGAATAGCCATACGGCCGACTTCCATACCCAATGCAATGGTGGTTATAACGTAACCACCCGTCCTGGTATTCACTGCACCACCCGTCATATTGTTTATCACGTAGCCACCTGTCAAATGTCCAAGTACCAATATAAAATCATAAAACATAAAACCAATATAATGGAATGATAACATTTCCACATTTTAATCACAATATATCATTTAAATATATTGACATAATAGAATCCTTTATCAAAACCATTTTCAATACCAAAATACATAAAAGAGTATATCGTATTTATTTTATTTTAAAAACATTACGGCTTGTTGAGGAAGCCAAAGACCAAATAATACTCGCGGCGGCGGAAAAGGTCGTTGTCACTGCGTACGTTAAAAGAAACATTCCTTATTGCCATTTTGTAAAATGCTTTGTAGAAAATGATTCTTTTTGTATAAAAGTAAAAGAAAAAGGGGTTTATACACCATATAAAATAACGTTGTGTATAAAACGAAATATGCCTCAATGAAAGGAGATTGAGACGAAGTCCCTTACCCCGGGTCTGACTTGACTCGATCATTTTTTAATGTCCTGAATAATAAAATTGAGTTAATTTCTACTTGCTTAAGAACATTATTCAAGTTCATTATTAATTTTATATCACTTATTATCATGTTCTAAACATTATGTAACCATTTAAGGTAATAATTATTGTTTTGTCGATATTTGGTTCTTAAATCGAAAGTGGAATTCTTACAATTACATGTTGTTCGTGTGGTCAAAGGTTCTTTATATCCAGAATGAAATTCCTGATTTGGATATCATATATATCATATATATCTAGAATATACATGTATTTATAATATTACAAAATCATTTAGAGGTAAGAAATGAAATGCACCGTTCATGGAGACGGTAAGCCGTACGTATGAATGAACGCTGGTTTCATTTCTTTGTCATATTAATGGAATTAAAACTAAATGAGAGGTATGTATATTTTAATTCCAGAATTATATTCATCATTTAGATGTATCATTCATCATATATATCCATTATATACATGTACTTATAATAGTACATTACATTTGGGGATAAGAAATGAAATGCACCGTTCATTGAGACGGTAAGCCGTACGTACGCATGAACGCTACGTTAATTTCTATTTCAAATTTTTATGGAATGGAATAATAATTATATAGAGGTCTATTATTACTCTAGTATAACATCATATATTATAACTTTAAATCCATCCTTTACACGTCCCACATATGGTATTAACGAATCACATCACTTTGAGGGGGTGGTAGTCCGCACTTCCTTAAATGAAGATATCGCGTTTACCCATAATGGAAACCATAAATGTATGACCAAAATGAAAAATACAGAAGATTAAGGAAAACATAAACATATTATATATCATATATAAATAGAGTGTCATCTTAATGTCTACCTTTTATGGTGTTAAAAGAATGTTGAACAATCATCGTTTCGGGAGGCCGAAATTCTCCATCCACGGAAACAATATGTTATTTAACCATTAGATGTAGGTGTGTGTAAGTGTAGATAGAATAATTCTTATAACAAAATCCTAGTATAGTTATGATACTGAAGTTGTTACAAAAGAAATGAATAAAAACAGTTTAGGGGGTTGGAGAAGCAAAATAAAACAAAAGGACTCAAGTGAAGACATTACCTTAAAATCGGGTAACTCCCTTTGGTTTGAGCTGAAAGGCTTCCTTAGGAAGACTTCTGCCCAATGTGAGGCTTCAAGGAGTAATAGAAGGAAGTGGAGAGACAAACTGGGCAGGGGTTGGCCGAGCCAAAGGCTTTTGGAGTGTGGGTAAGGAGGTAGAGGTGGGGTCTTTTATAAGAGAAGAGGAGGGGCACTCTTGGAAAGTAAGAAAATTTTACATTATTTTAGAATGAGTTCCGGATTTTAAAGGTCCCAATTTTATGTGTTTCGAGGATAAGGTGATAAGGGTTCTAAATCCACCCATCCAATTGGTTTTGGAGATGTGTAGGTCATAGATTTTACATTATTGTTCCATTTTATTTAAATCCTTTATTAATGAGGTAATCGCTGCATCATCAAGATGTCATAAATAATTTAATTTATTTAATGTCTAAAAATTATAAAAAACTATCATGATGTAGGAAATCTTTTTAGATTTCTAATGAATATTTATACTCAAAAATATGACTTGTATAACCCCATGTAAAAATTGGTTTAGTAAAACATTTCATGTTTGTGTTATTTTTTATTTAACATTAAATAAAAAATTATTTATGTCATTTCCCACCCAAAGTGGCTCCATGGGGTCCCCAAGTTGACCCATGTCTTTTCATGGTCGGAAATGACACATCCAATAAGGGTAGGACATGTGTCTAGGTATTTTCATTTTATTATAATATCATTTTTTCCTTAAATTGCACTAATTACCTCTAATCGCGATTAAAAACTTAATAAGTTACTATTCACCAAAAAAATATTTTAATCTCATTGAACAAAATTTTACTTCTTAATGAAAACCATGTATGTCGGATTTTTTAAATTCAAAACACAGAGGTGGTAAAATTTCATTTAAACGAAAAATCATTTTTTTAAGTACCACTTAGTGGTGTCACTATTCATAAAAAATTGAAGTTTTTCAGAAAAAACCAAAACATCACCCTAAGCTATATTTGATATTCTGAATTAAAAAATGATGTCTATTTTACAAAATTCAAATAATATAAGTCACATTAATTAATTTAATAATTAATTCCCGATGTCATGACAAATAGCGTGTTTTTATGAAACAATAAGTATCAAAAGTTTGACACTAGTTTAAGTCCAATTTCAAAGTGAAATTGATTCCAATGACCACCATTGGATTAAATGGTAAAAATATATTCTAATTTCACTTTAAAACAAATTAAAAAGATTATATAATCATCTTAATAAATTAGATTAAAAAAAGGTTTTGAATTAAAATACAACATTTTACACTATTCATTAAAAAAATGAACTTTATCGGAAAAATACCAAAAATTTACACAAAGTAAATTTTGATGTCCCGAATCTAAAAAAAAGTTATATTTGGTCCAATAGAATGTATAAGAGTGATAAAAACTATATTTAATGACGTTTCAACATCAAAAGGTGATAAGTGAAACTTTAGTGAAAATTTGGGTATAAATGACTAAAATTGTATTCGTTCCATAGTTTAAGCCTTTATCATTTATTGGATAACTGTAAAAAAATTTAAAAAATATATATAATCATATATTAGTTATTTCTATCCATTCCCGCCAATACAACGGCTACATGTTAACTGCCATTTAAAATAATATTATTATATTACTAGTGTACAACGTAAGTCTTCAATGAAACTCATCGTTGCGTATCGAGTACGCTATCGAACGTAGAAACCCCTTTTAATTAAAATTAATATTTAATTCGTAAATATTAATAAATATGAAAATGTTTTATTCATTATTTACCTGGGATGTTACAAGAAAACTGATATAGGATAACTACTGACCATGTTTGAAACAAAGTATCTATACCGTTAGCAGGGAATGGGGAAAAACAAACATTTTTCGACTAACAAACATGTTCAAAACACATATACTATATCGTGTTTTCATCCAAAATCATCTAGGGCATTAGCCCAGGTCTGTAGGTGAACCTGACCTCACACCATCACTATTAGGTGGTCACCTCAATCATTGAAGATAATGAGGATCTAAATTATGGGAATGAAAATCCTAGAAATAATGTGGTGGAATGTTTGAATTGATTCCAACACTCCTTGAATTATTCCTCTTTTGCTAGGGGAACATTTTTATAGGTTTATTGGTCTGAAAAAAGTTGAAAACCATATTCTATTGGGGAATTGTGTCAAATTCCAAGATGAAATTGAAAATATGAATGATGTGGTAGATGATGAAAACTAGAGGAGAGGACCTCTCAGGCATGGTACTGTGATGTTTTTCAATTTTATATCATATAATAAGGATTATAAAAATGATGTTAAACTTCATACCGTGAGGAAGGTGTATGGTATTGTTTAATATATTGTGATCAAGATGTTTCTCATGGATTATTGTCAGTAGACAAGAAGGATGCGCATAATTTATGTTTATATTGACTATAGTATGGCCACGAGTTTAATGTTTTATTTCACAAACCGTTTTTGGTAGTGGTTATCCTCTGTGGTGGTGGAATTGTGGCATCTCATGGTTATCGTGAGGCATCCCATATTTGAAAAATGGGGAAATAATTATTAAATATAACATAAATATCATATGAGGAATCCAAATTTAAAATGGGAAAAAACATCTCTTATTATGATTTAGGAGTCATCTTGGATTCATATAGAGTTATATATCAGTATAGTTTCATGCGTTGAGTATGTAGGATCCTTTTTTATTGTCATAGAGTTTTTAAATTTTGATGATAGTTTAAGTTCAAATTTTTGGGAACAGTGAGATGTGTATTCTCACATGGGTGCGTATAGTGAAATATAGTGATAAATCTGACCTGGAAGTGGGGGACTATGAGGCTTGGCACAACAGTAAATATTCTAGAGAGGAATTACATATATTTTAATGTCATCATTCTTGGACTTTTTTGACCAATTTAAGGTCGCGTTTCTTATAACATAGGACAGATATTAGTTTTTATTTAATCATAGAAACATGAAAAGGGGGAGTGCCTCATGTGGTTATTTTTAGTGCTGTATAATGAAAAACATTCCTTTAATAGGGCCAATGGGGCCTAACACCCCACAACATGGAGGCCTTCACCACATAACTGGAGTAACCCCGCATGAATGTTTCACAAAGAAAAATGCACTGCAATACCCATTTTAATGGAGAATCACAGACAATTTAATTTCCTAGAATTGGGAAATGGGATCTATATTTAAGTTCATGGTGTTCAGGTCTAAAATGGGAATTTATTCAGAGAAAATGGGAAGAGAATTGGAGTAATAAACTCTGATTCAAATGAAGGCCTAATAGTTCTACCACCACATATGTCATCTTGATGAAAAACCAAATATACCTTAAATTCATGATTCATGGACCGGTAATCAGGGTTTAAGTTGATAGAGCATTTAGTTCTTTCATATAGTTTAATATCATGTTCAATGCAATATGAACACAGTTTGGATCCATATTTATGGGATGTGGGCATGTTGTTTGATGAAGTGTGGTATAGAAAATAGTCATTATGCAGTTTAGCATCAAAAAATCTATGACTCTAGCACTGTGTAGATTATCATAATAAAATTGGGAGGTATGTAGATACTCACGTAGAATACTTCTCTAGAAACATCGAATTTTTAGAATGAGTAATTTTCTCATTTTCTATGGTGGTCTAAGACTGAACACCATGTTGAATAGACCTTACGAAAGGTATACGGACCTTCCAACAGGGGATCAAAATTTTATAGATTATTTCTATGTATCAGTGGAACTCTAAGTTCTAGTACCATGCCACTCTATAGAATGGATCATAGGTTAATGTTCCTGTTGAATGAACATTCTATCTTATTATGTTCCCACTATAGATTGTGGAATATTGGAATTTTATTCCCCTCGAGGTCTTCCAACATAGAAAGATAAACTTATACCCATATATATGATTTTATGGCCATTAAAACCTATTTAGAGAGATGGAATAGAATATCAATGGATTAGATTTTCATTTTTTTGAACACCATGGAATATAGATTAACTTGGGTGGAACTGCGAACCATCATCCAATAGGCCCCGTGGGCATTGGGGAGTCTGTTTTTCAATCTTTTCTTATTCTATACGACCATATTTCTAAAAACGTTAGAGAGCCTCTCACTAAATTACAAAATATATCAATTTACCTAAACATGGTAGTGGGAAATATGGTTGGACCACATGTTTTACATGGAATATAACATCATCACCTAAGGGGGCTATAAGTTGGTACCATTATATGTGAAAATTTCATGGGGAACTCTAAACCGATGAATGAATTTAGGGATCATTAATTTGATCACATATTTGGCCTTGAATTCCTTGGGAGAAATGTTTCCTTCTTAAATGGATATGAAATCCTTTGAGGTCATGATAAATATTTATGAGTAAGCCATTACAGTTGGGAAAAGTCCCACTACATCAAAGTAGGAATATTTGGTTGTGTGGAGGAGCATCAGTGTTCAATACACAAAGTAGGAATTAATCTGAGGAGCATGAATCCTATTAGAATACACAATGTATTCTTAGAACATGGTGTATCAGATGTTACCCTACCTCATTATCCGGTGGGATAAATTTAGTACCACATTATGAGAACCACATTACCTAGCATGAACTTCCTGCATTACAAGGGGAATCATATCTCATTGGATGCAATATGGTATAGTTCCATCAAATTCAATTATGTAAAGAGTATTTTTATGGTTTTCCACACTGAAGAGGGTGGAATGTGATAGAAACTGATGAATTCACTCAGATATAAAACATTTTGGCAGGAGGATACCATTTTGGAGATACTCGGTGAAAATATTTCTCCATTCAATAGTTTCTTCTTCCATGGGGGCTTGAGGGTCCTGATGTAGAAGTATCAATAGTGGGCTAGTATAACTATTAGTTATCATCCTCACCATTGGTGTAGGTATATATCACTCTCTGATACTCCACATTAATGAACACGTCATCCTGATAAACCTCTAAAACAGAGGTGACTAGACATTTTAAGGCATTGACTCAACCATTCTTCCAACAAAGAACCTGAAGGGAACTAGTCTATAATCTATTGAGTGCACACCAGTTGGGTAACAAGCTCCAGATTTATGATATTATTTTCACCCTTAATATATTTTATGACTAACTGAGTGCTTACATTCACGTGCAAGTGGGGAATAATAATATCAGGTTCTATCTCAATACCTCTAATGGGATCTCGATACTATACATCATTTTCTGTGTAGCCTGAGGAAAATAATAAATAGTGGTGCTGAACATCACATGCATACAAGAGAAGATGATCTCCAAGTATACTCTATTGATTTTTTGATCGTTAATCCTGCAACTAGTTGTTCCTTATGAGGAACCATAAAAAATTATTTTATAGTATGGAAAATTTTAATATGCTAAAAGGATATCATTTTTTAAGAAATTGACATCCATATGATATTATTTAGGAGGTAGATGGATGACCATAATGAAAGCTAACACCTTCCCATTGACATATTTCAATGGAATTAAAATCATGTAAAATTGTATATGGATAACTACCTAGTGTGTTAACTAACCTATCTTCATGGGAAAATATGGAATAGACATAATTAGGTATACCCTATACACCAAAAATATTTCATAATGCTGGAAATAATGCCAAAACATTTCCATTTTCAAAACATCCATGAGGAAGCTCTTATCAAAATGAAAGTATCGGGTCTCTATATATTAGAGAATGAAACTATTTTAGTACAAATATTTATCTCTTATTTCATTGTTCATTTGGGAGATAAGGGTTTTGAGGATCACTCATAGGCTCTCACATAGAAGACCAGTGGTTTCTCAGAGATAGGTGGAATAAAAACCAGATGTTATCATAGAAATACTATCAAAGGAATCCTTGCACCTTTCATCCCACTTTTAGACAATACCATTCATCATAATCCAAGAAAAGGTCTTACACTTTCCATTTAAATTTTAAATTAATCTGCGAATGTAAGATAAGTTTACATGAATGCCTTAGAGCTACCAAATGTATCTTTGAGGAGGAATCTTGCATGTTGATTTGATCATCTATGGGGCGATATTAATGCCTTTGTATATGAAACTGAATCTAAGAAACATCCTAGAGGAAACACTAAATTTCAACATCACGTGGTTCATTATCTAATGTCATGAGTGGGGGAAGTCGAACACTTTCTTGAGATATCACAGATGGTCCTCATTCTAGAAGGATTTTACCACTAAACCGGCCATACAACATTTCACTAGCATCCTAATGATGGGTTTGATGATGTGGTAAGTGGATCACTGATATGTGGCTCCAAAATTCATAAAACTAAATGAAATTCCATAATAAAAAACCCCCATTATGGTGAAATGAATGAGGTTTAATCCATAAATACAGGGTCTCTCTAGAAATGAGTGTATTAGGATTATCCATACCAGAAGGGTAGAGCCTAGAACAAAACTATGGAATCAATCAATAGCTCATTCACAGGATTGGTATTATCATCCTTCTTAATGAAGTGTTTGAGAAACCAAAAGTTGATATAGACTCAAATTTTCCAATTATTAATTCTAAATTGGTCAATTTTGGATATCCATTTTGGGTTCTGAAATTCCTTAGAAATGATTATTTTGATAATCTAATCATCTCCTTCATTAACCATGGCTCCATGGGAAGGGTTCATTTTTCTAGGATGCGGCTTGAACCCATAAAGAATATGAGGAATATAATCACAGTGGATGAAGATCTAAGGGTCTAGTCCTAAAATATCATTTTAACCCCTTGCAAAAACATCATGATGTTTCTTAAGGAATGCTTCCAACAAATTCTACTCCATCATAGGAATAGATTCCCTTATTTACCCAGGTCTCGTGACTATCACAGTACCACAGTTTACCTTAATCAACTCACCGAGGGTCATAGATACAACCTCTTTGAATATAATAGGAGGGTCATTCAACTCATCTTAATCATATGAGGGAGGAGAAATAGTGGTTTGAGGTTTGTCCTTGCAAACTGATTTAGGTGTATCATTGGTACCTTCTTGGGAAAATATAGAAATTCATCTAGGGGATCCTTCTTTGTTGAAACCTTGGTGATATAGGATTTCATTGAAATCCCATTAGGTCTTCGAAATTGGGGTCCATGATTGGTATGATATAAATGGTGGATGTTAGGATTGGGACAACTCATCCTGGCTTGGGGAAACATGCGGGAATGTCATGCAATGGTGTCCATAGCAGAAACCTCCTGAAATTTAACATGGTTGGGTGATTTTAGTATCACCTGAGAATATCATGTATAGATGTACAATGTAATCATCCAAAATTCTGTGTACTTAGGGAGACAACACACATTTATCCTAGAAATTAAAAACAAACATCCCATGTCTAGGGTCATGGACTCTATCAAGTGGATTGGGAGGATGAAATAATCTTCCATATCTTCCAATGTACATGTCGAGGTGGTTTTATGCTCATGCTCATTGGCTTGAACCTACTTTCCCATGCCCTTGTAATAGACACTATCCAGGTACTTCATATCATAGGAATAAAAGGGAGATTCATCATTATGAAGCATGACTACTCATTAATTCAGGGACTAAATGAGGAATTGGTGAGATTTGGATGGGACTCATTCATGGATATGATGCTAGGTCCTACCTATGAATTCATAATATGTAGTATCCTATGATACAACCTTGAATTCATATATATATTTATATGTACTATTCCATCGAATCAGGTGATTATCCAAGTCCTACCACATGGTCATCATTCAGTCCATTCATAATCTGTAATCTCCAAGTCAATGGGACACATGTTTTCTTCAGTGAGTCCGAACTTGTGGAGATTCCAAGTCATGATGAGATTTCTATTGGAATCTATGTCTACTAGAACAATATGAAATTATATGAAAGTGAACTGACATTTTATGTTAAGCGAGAGATATTTCTGCTGCATTAGTGCACCTTCAAAATCTATAGGTAAAGGGATGATGACTTGGGACTCTTCTTTCATAACGTCTATTGAATTTTAGACAATGGAATAAACTACATTTTCTTCAAACTAGATGGTATTATCAAATATTCTACAAGGTCTTGATTTATTTGATTCAAAAAGATATTGTCCTCAAGTATCAAAAATCATGATCATATGCTAGAAAGCTGCTTTATTAGGTAATATATTCACTCCAAAAGTTTTTTTTTCAGAAGGGGGACTCTATTTAATGGTAGATGGGATGAGGATGGTTTGATATACTACTAGGTTCTAGATTGTGCTGCAAATATCCATCTTCTCATCATCTAAATCACAAAAAAAATCAACAAAATCACTATTGGCTAACTATCATCTAGTTGCAGACTCGATTTAGGTGGATGTGTCTGACTATGATGTGTTTTCAGATGTTTTAACATATTAGTTAGAATGATTAGTTATTTTAGTGTGTCCAATGGAGGAAGTTTGGAGGACATTTCTAGGTGAGTTCTACATTGTATTTGTTTCTTGGTCATGGTAGAATGCACGGCTCATCCCAAATCACTAACATGATCATCCTACTAGCTTTAGTTCCATAAATAAATCTTTATATTACTTCAGATAGATTAATTACTATTATCTTAAGGGCACTCTTCAGCATATGGTAGTATTAAGGGATCTAGTTACTGAAAATAAATCATAGTGGCTTATTCCTACTCATCATCAAATATGTATTATAGAGATTGGTGGAAACTTGGGGACATTTTAAACTCTGGAAGGATGAATTATAATACTCTATGGTAATGATTTGACACTACTGGGAACTCTACTTTCCCTTACGATGTCGATGCCTACTGTAATAACATTTGGAGGGACGTTTTGTGGATGTAAAAAAATAACAAAGAGATGGAATGGTGATATATGAAGGTTTGTACCAGCCTAATTGGGCACCAATGACACCATATTTGTGAGAAACTACTCTTTGATCCATCTAGTTGTAATACATATGAGTCCCATGATTGGAAACTTTCTTCCATATACATTCACTATCTCAATCAAGATCAGGGAAGATATGTTCCACCTATGCTTTGACATTTTCAAATAGAACAAACCCTTATCCACAGAGTCCAAAATGAAGTCCAAGGAAACAAATAGTTACTCATTGGTATGTCTAAGGATCTTATGGTACGTGAATTGTATGGGGAGATTAGTACACTCAGCTTCATCGGGCTTCTTTCACTCTGGAAGCTTGAGAATCACATGGTCTATGGAACTAATGAATTAACAAAGAACTTATGCATCCTAAAAATAGTAAGTCTAGTTCCTTATATCTAATATGATAACATTTTTTGAATTTCCCTGAAGCGAGACTGGAGTAGGATGAGTTTACAAAGACACAATATATAATCTAGGCAACTTTAATTCAAAGGGTGGTTCTTTCCAATTCTTCATGAGGTGAGGATGAGCTGTATTATGTTGTCTCACTCGATGAGGATCGACAGGTAAAGGGGCTAACAGCTCTATTGGCTCGAGAGCCTCTGCATGTACTATGGAAGTAGTCTCACCTTTGGCAGTCCAATCTGAGTGAGAAAGAGGAGGCAGAGAGGAAGCTGGTTTAGCATGATGAAATGATTCCACTTGGTGTTGGACTCCATTAAAAATGTCCTAAAATCCTCATGGGATTTTCTATATGATTAGGTTAGGGACTAGATGAGTCTTGATTTTCCCCACACACATCGTCATCAACTTATCTTGAGTCAAATGTATATCGAGTGAATATGTGAGGCCCTTGTAATGTGACGATATCTGCATCATGCACATCACATAGTTTCTTGCACATGTAGAGTAAAAAAATTCGTGTCTTCTATGTGGTGGAGTTGAATGGGTATAAAAACTATCTATAAATTTCTTCATAACCAGAAATGGACCCGATGAAAAACTATTTTTATGAGACGAACACAGGTCCTTCCATTATCTGGACAAAGTATCAGAGTTTGGCGGCCTCCGACAGCTCTGGGGTACCCAAAATTGGGCCACACCATGAAATGATGTTGGAAAAATAATGTAGTGAGTGGTTGATCCCATTAAATAGGGAAAATATATGGTTAGAAGAAATATGGTGGTTCTCGCAAGTCATTCACCCATGTCAGTTATAGATTTCCATAAGTTGGGATTGCCACAAATCATGTCTGCATTGATTCAGTATGAGTGGTTTGAGAAGACAACAATTCATCTTATAAATCTTCTCTATGATGACAATAATTTTTATTCCCAATGTCTTGAAATGCTCTTGTAATTGTTATACAGGCTTCACATCTCATGGATTATATAGATTTGTGTCTCGTGGATTATTATCACACTACCTAGGTAGATTATATGACTCATATACCAATTTTTTCCATAAACGCCATCCCCATATATTCATTTATTCACATGATCCCCATTATCAACATGTGAAAACTAGAAAAGGATAACATTATAATACACAAGTGAAGGGGGAGTTTGATCTTGTCTAGGAGGTCCAAAATATATTTGTCTTTCTCTAATGAGCTCACTAATGATCCTTTCATGACCTATGACCTAATGGAGTAGGCATGAATTAGTGGGATTGACCTATATATTCTTAAAAATATTATATTTATTAGAGGAATAGTGATATACCAATACATTTTTGACATTGTGTCCAATGAGAATTGATGTAAAGGTGTCTTTGAGGCTATGAGGTTAAATTTTCTAGTGAGTACAGACACCTGTTTGAGGGTATTTCTTGTACTGTACTGCCAAAGGAGGTGGGTTTTCCTTTTCATGCTCTACACCGGAGAATCCTTCCATCTGGTATTGTAGTGGGTTGGATATGACCTTGTTTAGAGTATCTATACTCATTGGGAGATCTTAAATATAAATTTCTAGGTCAAGATATCAGAGGATAGGGTTTAACTGATGAGAAGTGCACTGTCCCCAGAGCTAGAACTACACATATAGAGACACATCATCCAAGATTCTATAGAGCATAATTAGGCTCCTAAAGATTCTTAATTGGTGGTTTTTGTGGTAATTTGGTGACATAGGGTGATGAGGAACTAGTTGGGGTTCTATCATATCCATTCAACACTTCTTTAAAATGTTTTCAAAG
The DNA here is from genome assembly GCA_963277665.1 of Viscum album. Classification (NCBI taxonomy): domain Eukaryota; kingdom Viridiplantae; phylum Streptophyta; class Magnoliopsida; order Santalales; family Viscaceae; genus Viscum; species Viscum album. The sequence goes on along the minus strand of OY728130.1, from coordinate 1,239,039,449 downwards.
TTATCCAATATTTCTTGGTAGACAACTCACAATCACAGATACAAGGAAGCTCTGCCCATATTGACATGTCAAAACATTCTACCAATCCCTATGTGAGGGACTCTATAATGTTGATGTTGTAAGTTTAATTTGGCTAGAATAGTAAAAAAAATGACCATAATCTAGAGTCTCCTATAAGATTTGTTTCATATAAATGGTTCCATGTTCATCTTCAGCGATGTTTTTATTTGGACTTGGCTATGAAATGGGTTATGGTACTACTGTAGGTTAGTGTAGTGGAAGGCTTCCTAATAGAGGGCTCACTTTATGGGTCAACTACTCGCTGCCCACAAGAAAATATGTTGTGGTCAGTGCCAACCTCATCATAGATTCCTTATATGATTGGGTGTTCACCACTAACTCATGTATAAGTGTAGCAACACTCTTTGGTGGCTCCTTAGGTAACTCATTTCTTGAATGATTCATCCCATAATAGAATAGATATCTATGATCTTGACTAGTAGTGGAGAGGGAGAATTGAGATGATGGAGATGGTTTCACTATGATCCCCTAGAAGGGGCCCAAATATTTTTCCACCCACATGTACCTATTGAGGGATTTGAGGATTTTGTGGATTTCAAATTTGAGGATAGAAGACCCCCCCCATGTCAGGTTCTTGCCCAAGAATATGATGTTCATGGATGAGATTAAGGATCCATTAGTGAGTCAAATTCCACCCCCCCCCACACCCATAAATTCAAATACTTGAAAGGTTTTATGATGACTTGGTGATTCTAGGATTTTTCCTTTGGTAGAAAAGGTTCACACTTCTACCTAGGATGGTTCTTATGGGTTCGGTAATTCCTCTAAATGGGGAGGAAATAAGATATGGTGGGTGGTATCATTGTGAGTACAACCACATTGGTATGTTGGGATATATTTAGGTCCTATTTATAAATTTTTGTTGATGTGGGAAGGTCCTCCATGTTGACTAGTGGATGGTGGGGATGACCTCTACCCGAGATATTGATGAATGAAGGAGGAATTCTGATTAGGATAGTGGGGATATTGGGAGGAAATCCATGTTGTTCCGTAGAAATTCCTTGGGGAGGACCTCTATACTGGTAGGATAGATGCGTGTGGAGGACTATATCCCATATAAAAATGGGCATGTATAGGACCATAGTGTTGAGTTGAGGTTATACGGGGAAGGTATCTATACTAACAACAAGAAGTGAGGGTGTAAATCTACCTTGATTAGTGGAAACATGGGGAGGAATCCGTTTTTTATTCTAAAATAAGTGAAATTTCCTCAACTCTAGTTTTTTCAACACAAGGAGGACCTTTTTGTTGGTTTTAGATGATGTGTGGTGGAACTCTTTTTTTATTTGTGTGAGAGTGGGTAAGACCTCCTCTTTTGGATGGGAATGGCATGAGGAATACCTTCACAATTATGAAAATACTTATGGGGAGGATATCCATGTTTTGAAGGATAAAACTATGAGTAACTTTGTACTAATTATCAATTATGTGGGGAGAACCTACACTTTAATTTGTGGGCATATGGGGAGGGCCTCTATGTTTATTGTGAGAGTGGGTAGGACCTACTCTTTGATTGTTGATGGATGAAGTAGGACCTTCATTATAAATCTCACAATCATGGGCTGACCCATAATGGCTACTAGTAGCATCAATGATTGACTGAATCAACCCATCTAACCATCAAGGAAGCTGAGTTCCTAATCCCAATAAAGATAAAATTGATTCATACAATCTGGATCAAGGATATGGAAGTATGTTCTAGTGGTGGGAGGGGCCACTGAAGCTATGGAAGAAGAACCCCCTTGTTGGGAATTATTCGAGGCATGCACCATACAATTATGCCATGTGGTCCAAACCAAATATGACAAATCTTATGTAAATAAAACATGTTATTTTTATTAAAGTAACACACATTTCTACAAATATAAGGGACTAGTGTAATCCCTCCTTGGTGGCTCCTAGGTAGTAGTCACAGTCAGTGTGTCTCGGGAATCCACCACTTCTGCGATGTAGGGTATAAATTCAAACAATTTTTTTTATTTTGATACTCTCAATATTATTCACTACCGAAGTGGGGAGGGATGACTTTGTAAATGGCCATTGGGGGAAACAATGTGGGAGATGGCTAGAATGTTGGAACCAAGGCTACTCGTTGATAATAATGGAGATTGGTTTGGGTTTGTTATCAATCAACTCATAGACGATTAGTGAGATTTTCAAAGAATATTGTTATATACTTGAGGTTTAAAATAGTATAGAAGGTTTCATAGTTTCATAGTGTATTCCAAATTTTTAGGCCTCAAAAATTGGGAGTTTGGTAAGGGTTCGCAGCAATGGTATGCGTTGAAGGTGTTCAGTACATAGTGATGGATCACAGTATGTTGTGAAGGCATGTGGTACGTAGTGAAGGTGTGTGGTACGTGGTTAAGGCGTGCAATACATGGTGACAGAGTTGGGTATGTGGAACAATGCGTAGAACTGAAAATAGTTCACAATGATGGAATGCATTTAAGGCATGCAATACAAGAAATGTTGTTGAAAACAGTTCGTAGTGATGGTACATAGTGAAGAGATGCAGTACACATGTCAATAGATATGTAGTATGAAAAAGGTTAATGGTAAGAAATAAATGATCATAGTTCAAGGTATTGTAGTATGTGGTAGAGGATAAAAGAAGTATAGGGAGTTTAGTTTACAGTGAATATTTTCCCACCTTGAAAAATTGGGTAAATCATATTACCAAATTTTTTGGAGTTATGTGCCTATTTAATGAGCAGTAATCCCATTTGTTAAGAAATAAGACAGGAGATTAAAATTTGAGGAAGATACAAAAATAGGTCCAAAGTGGTACACAGAGGAGAATATGGTACATGGTGATAATAACCCATGTAATTTTACAGTTCACTGAAGAAAGTGTGGTTTTCATAGGAAGCACTCATAGTACTTGACCGAGTAAGGCAGTACGCAGAGCAGGACGATACATGGAGGAATGGAGCAGTATGTGGAGTAGGTAAATATGCAGATAAGGATAGTTTTCAAAGGAGTTGCACGGTACACACAAACAGCTGGATGGTACTCAAAAACATCAGTGATACGTGAAAAAAGTAGCGGTACACAGAAACATCAGCAGTACGAAGAACACCCAAGGAAGACTGAAAATTGACCAAATCAGTTTGTGAAATTATTTTCCAAAACATATCAGTGTATGGGAAAATTAATTACATCTATAGATGATTTAGGGTCGGCAGCATAACATCCATTTACAATTGAGGATGGATGACCTAATGCTAAACCATTGAAGCAAACATCAAGTCATTAAACCGACTGAATATTCTTCCAACACAGTGAGCAAGGGGGATTCGATAGTAGTGATCCGAATGATGCAATGTGCTATCCTTTAAATCATGTAAAGGAAGTGTGTCTGGAACAGAGTGACTATTCTAAACTCTTGTAATCCATAACTTGTGATGATTAGTGGCTTTTGGTATGACTGACACACTGTTGGTGTATGCTCCTTGGACATTTCCATTTGTGGTTAACCAAGTAAAATTGTTGTGTCATTGCTTTTCATGTGAATTTTTATTTTCATAAAATCCTCTTTAGATAGGTTTAATATGTTTCCACCAATATTGGAACAAGATACATCAGTTTATAAGAAAACGTTGACACCCTAATTCATCACTCCCATCTCAGGGTGTTCCGGGGTCCTTCACTAAAAACATTAGGTCTTTAAGGACCATATCCTTTTTGGGAATAACCCATCCTACTCGTACCCACATAGAAGGGTGTACTTCTCCCACATATGGATGATTTCTAAGGGGGAGATAGGTTATGGGTTCCCAGTAGTCAAGGCCATATCAAATTTCATGTTAGAAGTAGTTTCATAAAGGATTGTCACATTATCAGTTCTCCTACCCGACATGTGAAGATGTTTGGTGGTGGATTTCCAATGGTTGGGATCTTTCAAATAATGTGGAGTCATCAATCCATATATCAAAAAATAAATATATATATAATAACCTGAATTATTAAAATAATCTAAAAGAAAAGTATTATCTATATATTGGATTTCAAAGACCGATAATGACCAACATTTACTTCCCCATTTTTCTTAGAGTCACAACCTAGACCCACAATATTCTTGGTGTGACCTAGTGCTAGATATTCAAATCCAATGAGATGATAATCTTTTCATGTATGAAATCCTCATAGTACACATTTTCTTGAGATGATATTCACATTTGATTAACTATTTATTTTTTTACTCTTTCACTAAGGCCAACACATGTGTGTTAATGTGTGCTCGTATGATTTTCCCCTACACTACCTCTTTCTAATGGTGGGTGGATTTCTTCACATTAATCAGGGATATATTTTAATTTATTTAAATAGGATGATGGAATATTTGTTCATCTTTCAATGGATTCATTTTTGGCACTTTTTCCTAGTATGGGTCTCTATCATAAAGTAATTTCAGGTTTATTGAACTCACTCTCAATTACATCACACTGTGGATTCATATTAACTACACAACATATGTATGGACCTTCTTGTTTGGTCTTGATAGGAAAACTACCATTTATCAAGAGAGGAGTAATGTTGGGGATAACAGGATTTTGTTGATTCTAGGAACAATAGTCAATAAATTTCTTCCCCATATGAGGGAATCTCATTGAAGAATTTTTGGTGTGATACCTAAGTAATTACGTGTTGATCATAACATATCTAATTATAAATTAATATATATTCCATGCATTTCTCACCACACATCCCATAGTTCTAATGAGGTAGTTAATTCCATAGTCACATATCTTCCACGCCTTTCACCATAGGTATCCCATGTTTTTGAGGAGTTGTATATTATTGGTTAGATGTTTAGAGTATTTTGGAGATGGATGCGGGTGTCTTGTAGAGACATATTGCAGCATTATTTTAACAACTTTTGGAGATGGAATTGATTGATCACAAATCCCCTTAGATGTGGATCAAAAAGGGGAATCCCAATGGGAGAAGTGTCACAATATATGTTTTATTCAATGATGGATTAGGATGCCCCATGGTGGATGAAATGTGATGTGTGTCCCTTAAATATAATATGTAACACCACGATGGTTGATCATAATTCCCCATGAGGAGGTTCAGGGAGGTACATCCCGAGGAGAGAGAACCATAGTTTACCATTGGTAAATATTGAACCTTGGAGTGGTATCTTACAAACCATTTTTAAAGTACATTTATCAGAAATCAAATAGTTCCATTCCATAGTTTGTTGTCTTTTGATAGGACGGTTCCATACCGTTTTACATCGTGCGGTAAAGACACTCACATTATGAAAGGACAATCAACAATGAATGGTGTGGGGATTATTCATGGGATCTATGATTCGTAATAGGATTTTTTTTGTTGGTATTGGTATTGGGATTATGCATTTACCTCCTTGAGGGACCTCCATGATATATTGTCTCCCATGTGAGGGGAATGATTCTTCCAAGGATGTGACCAATAAAAACAGAGGATAGATGTAGTTTTTTGGATTGGACCTCCAAATGGATTCCAGTATATCCTTATTAGATGATAATATAAGCCCACATAGATTGACCTGGGTAAGGGATTTTACCTATGAAGGTGGCCCATGAGAGTATGTGGTCAGGTATTACACAAGGAAGGATCCCATTAGACTAGTAGTGTTGTTTGGTTTTAAACTCAAGAGGATTCCCATTAGAATGGAGAATGTTTCTTATATCTATAAATAATGTCAATGTTTGTGTTTGGGAGGATAAAAAAATCACCACTAAACTCTAATCCCACATGAGTCAAACTGGGTGTGAGTAATGGGAAGAAGTATTAGATCTGAAACTCGTGTCCGAAAATAAGAATCAATGAGTAATTTTGTCAGGATTAAATATCAAAGCTGGAAAAGGTATATGAAATTCCATGTGGGGAGGATCTCATTCTATGCGAGCAGGATCTTGTTCCCTTTGAGGGTAGGTGGCGTAGAGACCATCCTGTGCCACACACACATGGAATAGAATGTGATTATTGCACTAGGTAAGTCCACATTTTAATTTCATTTGTTGAGGACATTGGGAATATGATTTTTCGCATCATGCATCTCGAATATAGGGGAATCAAACTTTACCCCATGGGATTACAAGATCAAAAATCATTAAGTATTTTGCAGGTAATGCCCTTGGATATACTAGGCTATTTAATGTGGAGGAGTTTCAAGTCATGGGGTCAATTTTAGTTTGACTATACTGAGATGGATCAATTATTAACATACATATACTAAGAAGAAAATTGTATTCTAGTGTATCTGGCCAGACATAAAGTGGAGTAGGCCACATGAATGTATGGAACTGGTCACAAATGGACATGAGGGGTGGTTTAACCAAACCAGGATGGGTGTGGGGACTCAAGGAACTAAACTATTGAAAATTGGTATCAATAAAAAGGAGGAATCATTAGGTTGACCAAGAGATGGTTTTAGTGAATATTAAGGCCTCATAGAGAGGTGGTTCAACATTTTATGGTGATTTTCAGAGGTCTGGGACTCTATGAAAGAGTTTTATTCATGAACCATGGTGACCCCACCAAATAATGATGTCCTGGTTAGTGAGAGGAGTTCTTTATGAAGGCTGAAAGCTTTACTATTCCTCGTTTGCTTCATACACAATTGTTTCCTTCATGGAGTGAATAAAACCTCACAAAAGAAATCTCCATCTTGGGTGAAGGATTTCAAGAACACATTAAAGAGGGTTTTGTGAATCCCATGTACCAGGGATGATCTTTATTTATTATATTTTGTGATTCTTAGGAAGTTTGTGAGTTGGGATAAATTCATATTTTGAATAGTCGGTTCACTTTCCAAAAAATGGTGGGCTGGAGATCAATTTAAAAGGAAAGCAGTTTCATGATGATTGTAAGTGGCTCAGGAAGAATTTTCGGGATTCATGAATGGACGTAGAATAATTGAATTATTAATTTAACCCCTTCAATCATTCGCCTGGACATGAAGCGCCATCATACTAGATGAGGAAAAATGTCACGAATTCATGAATTTTCGTAGGCTAATTCTCATACATGGATCATTGTGAACTCCATAAATTAAAGGAGAATCTGTGTGTTGGAAAATATACTCCTTTAGAAGGTTTTGGGTTAGTTTATTCTTGGATTTCCTCTAAAATGGTCTTCTCTTCATTGGATATTCTTATCGAACATATTTTTACACAAATAATGATTTCAAATATTACATGTTTACTATATTGTTTTATATTTATATAGATGGACTAATTATACAGTCTTTAACATCATTTGAATATGTTATTGAACAAATATTTTAATGACATATGATAAGAATGGAATGGTAAACTTCTAGGGTGTATGTTCATGTTTCATTAGCTAATGTGGTGGTTTGAGATTGTTTGTATGGTAGCGAAGATAACACCAACTAGATGAGAAAAAAGGGAAATGATAATCAGCATCACAGACACATTTTCATGATGAGGGTACACATTGTTTAATATTAAAATTCATCCAACAATAGGGTGGTTAAAAGTTTATGGTCGCATAGCATTGATATTATCAGGGGGATGATTATCCTATTTGAGTATAGAAAAACTGATGTGAAAATGTGGTTCAATAGACCTAACAAACTATAATTTAGAGTATGTAATCCATGAAAGATGAGGTTTACATACATGCATTCCATTTAGTTTATTGTTATGATTTATAGATCAAATCCATTTGATCTAATGTGGATGGAATTATTGTGATGGATGTCCCTATAATTTATATATATATATATATTTTACACATGGAAATATGAATTTGAAGAATTATGGAGGGTAAAACATAACTCAATGTTAATTTCATATTATAATTTAATTCATATTTTCATGGAAGGGGATAAATTTTTAAAAGTTATTTTCTTTAATTTTCGTGAATTTGTGGACTCAATGGGAATGGTTAGGATTTTCCTAGGGATAATCAATGAACCCTTATAGCATTATTACTTCTCAATCTAGTCATAATCCTTTTTCCATGTCACTTTGGGTGCTTGTTGAAAAGAGGCATGAATGTTTATCAGGTCTTACATTGTGGGATTGAAACTAATGATCCTTTATGTCTCATTTATAAAATAATTTTGTGGTTTTCAAAAATACCATTTTGGAATGTTTTTATGGTCACAAAAAATTGATTATAGTGGGTGAGATATGTTTTATATAATGGATCATCCACCAATACCCACTGTCTATGGTCATAATTAACAATTAATGGTGTTCCCTATAATGTAATTCAACCCAGAAAAAATGGTAATGACTAGATTTAATGGTTTGATTGATAACACATTAATGATCTGAATTGAAAAAATATAATCCTTAGTCCATTAAAATTGTTATTGGGATGGGATGAACATAGTTTAAGGTCTTGATTCTTGGAAAAGTGAGTGTTTCCATTAGTTTAATGTCATAATATTTAGATAGATGGTGTACCTAAGGATTTAGTGTGGAATGATGATTACTAAAAAACCAATTGGTATTAGAGTAAAAAGAATATTTATAATAGTCTATATTAATCCTGACGATGTGAACAAAGATTAGAATCGTGATTATTGAAAGAAATAGTTGTTGTTATGATTATATGGTTGGGGAACTTAGAACAAAGGGGTTTGACATTTAGGTGAATTTATAGGATATAATGATAATGTTGATAATCCAAAATGAATCATAATACAATATGAATCATGCTTGGTATTTGGAAACATGGAGTATCATTAGTCTTCAAATGTAACAAGAGTGTGAATGATATTTTTAAAAATGAGAAATTCTTGGTTAATTAATCATTAGATAAAATTTAGGGGATATATGCATTGATCCATGAATGAAAATGCTATTAAAAATGTAAATACTGTAAAAATATGTGGGTAAAATGAAATAAATTTTGTGCCTAAAAAATCATAATTATGAAGAGCTGAAATGGGTCTTAAATGAAATCTTACCATTCCCATGATGGAAGGTTCTACCACTATATTTTCGAGGATTATGAAAAACACTATAAACCACTAAATGTTTTTTCCACATGGTAACATTATATATCAAAGAAATCCATCCACTGCGTGTGATTAAAAAGGTATGTGATAAATCTATTTCCATTCTATAATTCCATAGGGGTGTCTATTTGGATACAGAGGCCTATAAGGATTAAAATGAGGTATAACTGATGTGTGGATATAGATTATATGTGTTTTCAAATTTAATTTAATACAAGGAGTGATACGCCATTGTTAGTTTAGGATTACTGATGGGAAATTTCAATGAGTTACTATTGAACATATTCCCAAAAGGTAAGGAAATTTCACCAATATAGTTTCCACGATAAATCATATATTCATCCCAAAATATCCCATGAAATTATAATCATGTAAATTGTAGTTCATGATGGCATTCTGGTAAGGGACTACACCATACTGGAGTGAAAATGTTGAAGACTTTCACAAAAAATGGGTTTCCCGCTCTAGTGAGGATAAAATTGATTTATATTTTTTATATTTCACATTTAAAATATATCAGTATTGTTTAAATTTATATTACAATGAATATTTACAAAAAAAATTTATAATATTTGGAGGTTTTTGGGAACACAGTTCACCATTATAAAATTATGAAAGGATGAGTGATGTTTTAATATCTTATGGAAATCAAGATGGAAAAAAGTATAATATTTATTATGAGATTGATATATCATACAGTTTAACCGTATGTGACCATGATGTTATAAAACAATGTAAATTTCGGAATATTACATTTCAAGGAAAATTTAATTTTTGGGAGGCATGATGTGTTCACTAACCATAGTTATTAATGACTATGAAGCATTAGAGAAAATAATCATGTTGACATAGAGGTATTATTATATGGACTCCATATTGGGTGATTTAATTTCTTTATAATTCATGTCTACAATGAAATGACCATGTAACCCTAGATGAATTGATGATGATAAACATACATAATGAATGATTGGTTCACCTAGTTCTAATAGACCTCAATATTATGATATTCATGGATCCTGTTCTCATATATGCCATCTAATTTTTCTAAAAAGATATTAAATCTATTTTTTGGTGTCTAAAGATCATAGTTGGAACTATATAGTGATGGAAGATAAACTTAAAAGGTTACTTCATTTAAATTTACATATAATAGATTATATGCAGTTGAATTTGTGGGATTTTGAGTTGTCATGTGTTTTTCACATAAGTTATTGGAGTGATTTTTAGGCCAACTCATTTTGTTTTCCCCTACCATAATCTTTGAAATGTTACAAATGGTCATGTAGAATTCTTAAATACTTCCACCCTCTCATGTGTGGTAGCATGATTTACTACTTGACATGATGTAGTATATTGAATATAACCACTTTTAATTGGAAAATCATATATTGGTACCATTTTCTCAGAGATCTGTGTGAGGAATAATAAAACTCATTATTATAGTGGATTTCTTGAGGCCATGCACACGCTAAATCATTACCTCATCTGATGGTGATGTCTTTTGTAAATTTTTGTAAAAAATTATTGTGGTGATGATGAACTAGCACTATCAGGCTATAATTCGCATGTTGGAACACCATACATCTATTCACTATTGTGTATATGGGAACAAATTTTTTTAATGAATAATATATATTATTGTATAAAAAAAGGTATGATGAATATTTCATTAACTACAAGTTTTAAATAATTTCATGTTGTTCATAACTGTTCTTGTATTATATATAATTTTTTTGGACATGGTGAAAGAGGTTATAACCCAAGTGATGATCCATAAATGGAACTCAATAGATCCCCAAAAAATAGGATTAATTATTTCACAATGATGTAATATTAAGAATTCCATAAAATATGGTTCTATACAGTAAATTCTTTGAGTGGGTGTCATTATAAGGGGAATTCCATCTCTCACATAACTAGTTTTAAACTAACATAGTTCAGTCTAATGATATAATAAAAATATGGAGGAACTCAATTAGAGGAGTCATATATTGGGTTACTACATATTTCAAAAGGGAATATGAAGGATCTTTACAGGATGTTCTAGTGATTATTTGGATCACATAGTAGTGATCCTAAAAACATATGATTGGGAAATTACCTTTATATGAGGTATATGAATGAAAAATTCATCTTAGTTAGAATCAATATTGGATGGGGAAATGTTTTCAAAATTATATACTCAATTATTTTATGATCTTCTGATATGAGTCAAATTTGGATCTAAAGGAAAATATTCGATCAGCTCTATGGTGTGTCCATAAAATGAACTAGCTATATTTTTTTATATTATGTAGCCACCATTGGAAGATACCAATAATATATCTAAGTCACCATTCAGATGAAACTATAAGACCTTAGTCATGATAATTATCTCAAGACAATTATTTAGGGTCTAATACATGGTCTCATTATCTGTACATTCTAATGAAGAGTAGAATGAACGTATCATGATTACTTATGATTGAAGAAAATTACCTAAAGGGAAGAATTATTTTTCTTAATGTTATTTGGACTTACCTATGTCAAGATCCAAGAGGAAAAATCGATGTTAATATTCTATAATGGGTTTAATAGGTCAATATATATGTTATAAGAATCTAAATGTTCATATCATGGGGAATCTTCTTATATGGCTCGTTTTTAACTAGGAAACACACTTTTGTAGTCCCTCAACAACATTCTTAGGGTGGAGGGGGGCTTGATGTCAATCTATATTTGGATTACATCCCAACATACCAATAGACTATCCTATATGAGATGAAAAATTATATATATAAATGAGTAAATTTAATAAAATACTATGAAATAATAGTTCAATATAATTTAAAATAACTTCTAGACGTCATGGGAACATTCTATACAGGCCATGTATTAGATCATAGAACATTGTCTTCTCTTTGTCACCTAACTGATAAATGCATAATTTTATCATGAATTTGGAAACCTCATCAAATATTACAATATTGTGGGAACAAAATACTCTATGTATAATATATAGAATATAAAGTCCCACATTTATCTGATATTACATGGAGGCGTAATTTCACATATAGCTATGAACATTTATAAATTTACCTCAATGACTCTTTTACTTATAAAGAAATAGGGGAACCTAATAGATTTAAATATAAATGAAAGTATAATGTGTTTCATTTTAATTATATAGTAATATAAAATTTCAAAGAATCATTACTAAAAATTTGAGATATTCTGAACATTTCTAGGACATGATCACAAAATCATCCACATTACAGTCCAGTTGTATTCAAAATAATGGATTCAAGTTGTGGTTCATTTCATTATAATAGGATTCTATGTAATTGACCATTACAATGGGAATCAGTAGTAAGAAGAAGGTTCCATAAGGTTCCCTACTGTTAGTGGATTCTTTAAAATCAATATTTATCTAGATTTTGTTCGCTTTAGATTATACATCCATGAAGAAAATGGCTTGGAATCTAATAATTGTGTCAACAGGTACATATATAAAGGATTAGGAATTTTTACATGAATAAATTATGGTTGAAGACCCATAGGTGTATTGGGACATTGATTTCATTCTCATTTTTTCTAAATGAGAAAAATCTAGACAAAAATTTAGTATACTAAAATTCCATTATAAAAACATATTTGAATGTTTTATCATCATCTACATTGTATGTTACATCTGAAGCATATTGAGTTTTTTAGGTGCATATTTTCGAATGAATTGACTTATATTATTACTGATATCGATTAAGAAAACCTAAGGGTAATTACATAGAAACTCATTATACCTATGTGAAAATATATCACCACCATAGATGGTAGTGGGGAATCCCACCTTGAAGAAAGGATTTGCTTCATCAAAATCTGCTTATTCCGAATGATGGAAATTAGAGGAGGGGATAACCAATCATACAGAAAATATTATTGGATAGAAAATTCCCATTCCTTTTGATGGAAAAAATAATCACTATTTTATTCTTTTCCCTATTATTTTTAAATATCATTGAAACAAATTCTCAGGATCATATTTTTCGTTCCCATTGATGTTGGGGTTTACTATTTCTATTTATACAATATTTCTTAGTCATCATTTATTGGGCCACACAATCACATTGATGGGAATTGGATGTTTTTTTATGATCAATATTATAACACTAATAAATATGAGACACAGGTGTACTTGAGGAGTTTTCCTATTAAGTCCATGTATTCTGATCCTGGAGTAAAATCATCACATTTTAATTGTGGAATATCCCAAACCTCCCTTTGTAAAAACATGATATTTATGTCTTCAAGAATAGAACCTCTAATTTCATTAATAGTGTCATCACCAAGTGATTGAAAGAGATGTTTGGCATGAAATATCAGTAAAATATGGGTAGAAATATAAATAACTAGTGGAATTAATATAGGCCCACACATTTTCTTCCTATGTGGAGTCCTCCAGGATTGGTTGGGCTCTAGGGACTTCCCCGAATGTTGAGTGTATGAATTCATTTATAGAATAGAATGGGGTTTCACATTGTGATGTTTCATTGTAATCATTGATTTATTTTATAATGAATCTTCCAAAACATGGATTGATCAAACATTAATGGGGGGAATATAAGATATTATGTGGCTATGTGTTGTACCAACTTATTCCTAAAATCATGGATTATTCCCATGAAACGGTTGTCCAATATCCTCGCTATCCATTCATTAAAATTTTATACACCCTGATCATATAAATTCATCCATTACTATAAATTAATAAATATTGGGGGGTTCTATATGAATATTTATGCACTAAAATATCAACACCCATATCATATATATCAAATTATAATTGTTCATGTGCACATTCTATCATGATGAAGCATTGAATGATAGAGTTTTTAAGGAGTCTATGCTAGGGAATTATGATATCATAGATAATTTACCTATACATTTGGGATTCTTCATTTCCAAAAAAAACATGATTATATTAATATCAAAGGAAAAAATTTATAAACTTATGAACTTTTTATTAATGAAGGAATATAACCTATTTAACATATTTGATTATGGAACACTTGGTGTGTCACTTTAACAAGGGACAGGGGAATCATAATTTTTGCGTGAATTCACAAGCTGAGAATTTTTTCCAAAGCTTATTGAAGCGGTATTTGATGAGGGAGTATACCCTAAATGATAGTAGTTGTTTCCAAATACTTTATCTTATATGAATGATCTAGATTATGTAGTTAGATATATAAATTCTTTCTCCACAACATATCTTTATGGAGGAACTACTCATTATCCCTGAATTCCAACATCCCTCCTATATATTTTAGGAAGAAAATGGTCAAAAAATATCATCATATAAATTATTCATGCACATGAAGAACAATTATGAATATAAAATATACAAATTAAGGGTGTAAGTTCATCCCTTCCAGAAATTAATAATTTCGATGAGACATTCTTTATCATATTTTTTCACACAGAGAGGTCGGTGAGGAATGTATTATGCAAGGTGAAGATATATTGATAGTGGAATTTTTTTGGGTTTATCATACCATATAGTGATGGTACATGGTTCTTGGGGGATATAAAATATTAGTAGGCCAGATGAATATTTTGAAAATTATGTATTCTTTGGAAACTTCATTTTTATCTAGACATAGCACAATTAGGCCATACTACATGCCAAAGTTGTAAATGTATTACACTTTCTCACCTATTATAATTTAGGATGAAAGAATTGGAGTTAATAATATGGTAGTGGAGGAGTATGAACCACCATTATTTGATATCAATTCCTCTATGGATTCTCTCCAAATAGTTTTGTGTTAATTAATTCTATATATCCAGTATGATACCTAATCAAATCACTATATGGATTTTCGACATGTGTATGTTCCATGATTAGATGGATGGATCAAGAGGTTGAGTGGTCATTCTATAATTTTTGAACTTACAGTTTATTAAATTAATATGGATCCACATAAAACACAAAAAAGTGTATCTAACATCTAGTTAAACGAGCCTCAACTTATATTGGATGAAAAAAACCCATGTTCTTATATTATGGACGAACTACTGATAACGCATGGATATCTAGCCATAAAAGGGTAAACATTTTGAATCATTTAGGAAGAAAATTTAATATGAGTTAATTGATAAAAGTATTATTGAAAAAATATAAAGTTTTTTGGGGTAATGTCTAGTTTTTTACTTCAATAACCTAGATAGTTTAAGAACAAAAAAACACCATCTGATGCCTTGGTTTTCTTAAAGGTATTTAAGAACAACTGAGTATCCCTTTATGGGATTCCCATATTCTGATCCATATCTCACATAATTAGTATGTGTACCTATCAGAAGTACTTCTCGATATGTTGGATCCATTTTGTGTGGATCCTCTTCCCCCATATTCTATTCTTCAAAATTTATGACCTACGTATTTTGGGTATTATTCATGATGTCATTTAACATGGAATTGGATACTGGGAAAGATCATAAATCTTTGAGATATATTTTAACTTGATGGTATTTTTTCATCATGGGAGTGGGATAAATAAAATGGTCACATAAATAATATAGAAGTTTATATAAACATTATGAGATTCATGTTCTTTAATTTGATGAAGCATAGTGAGAATCATTTTACGAGTCCTCTAAAAAATAACCTACTACACATATGAATTTGGAAATTGATCCACTTGAATCATTATGATGTAATCATTTCAGAACTAATTATGTTGATATATATGGTGTATTTAAATACTATAATATGAAATTCTTCTTGAATAGTGATGGTTAAATGTTAACAATAGGTTCTTGTAGAGTTCTAATATGTGATCTATAGAGAGAAGCTCAAGGAATGTGACGTTCAATTGTGAATGCAACAAAAAAAGTTCCAAATTTTCATTTACCAAGATATATTATTTAATATTACTCATATTATTCATCATCTTTAAGTTATTCATACAATATGTGTCAAAACACACCGATATGTGAAAATTATAATGTTGGGTGAGAAATTTAATGTGTCTATTTAGTTTTGTCAGTTAGGAAGAAGATGAATCACATGAGCCAACCATTGTAGAAATTTAGAGAGTTTAATTCCTTGGTGGGGTATGATTCATAACCATAAACATGCATGATTATTCTTTAATTAACAAATTATAATTTGTAATCTCATTTACTGTGTATGGTTTTATGGGATTACCTTCATTATTAGAGGGAACAAAGTCAGTCCTGGATGTCAGAACTATTTATAGAGTGGATTAAAATTATAAATTGATTAATGGAGGAAAGGTTTCATAAATTGAAATTTTATAAATTTAATATATTATATATTTCACTTATATGTACTTGTGGAGGTATTTTAAGACCTTATAAATCTAATCATCGATGATGGTTATCTAAAATAAATAATCTTATTCCCCTAGCTCTAGCTATGGAGTTTGGAGAGTTTCTCCAGAACCATCATTATAATTAAATATTATTACTTTAATGGTAACCTATAATTGGATAACCAAAACCTTCCTCTTTCAATGAAATGATACCTCCCTAATCTTGAGCTTCGAGGGGTATGAATGATTTTCCATGAACATTTTGGTTTGTTTTTCAAGTAGGTCCATTCTGGTAGTTAGCAATGCCTCTATCATGGTTATGTCCCTCATGGAATTGGAAATTTTTAGAATAGATATTACCTTTATAGAGATTTTCATAATGTCATGGAGTTACTCCATATTTGGATTAATTAATGTAAATTTAAAATCCAAGTCAGTGGTCGGTGGGAAAATTGGGTAGGAAATCAACTCATCCTACTCAATGGGTAACTCGAGACTCAATCCCACCCTATTATAAATAACCCCTTACCATATTAAGGATAATGAAAAATAATTTCATGATAGTAGGGTAAATTGGATTGGTTTAATTCTAATTCATGCATATAGGTATGGCATACTGCATCTAATGGGGGTTCTACAAAGTTTTTACCAAGATAGGAGGTGTATTTATGAAATAGACATTTTTTAATCTATTAATGTCATCCTACATTATCACTGTCATCAGTTGTAGGGATCCCACTTATGTGAATCCCTGAGATAAATTCATTTTTCCCCTGATCATCCCTATATTGATCGATGTAAGGTTATTAGCAATCTGGGCATTCCATGAAGAGTCACATAAAATCCTGGAATTCTCAATGGTAGTTATTTCCCTTTCATTCTCTATATTTATAGTGGAATCAGTGTGTAATTACATTCTATATTTGTTTTAGAACAATAATTTGGTTATGAATATATTCTCACACCTCAAATTTTTGAATAAGGGGTAAGATTATCCACTTATTCATGAACTACAATAGAGACATGGTGAACAGGCCCCTATAGAAGATGTATAGGTGGTCATTAATGTATGAGCATAGTTCTCTCTGACTGTGATACAGTTGAATCTATTGTGAAAAATAATTCTTATCGTTCGTGTGAATTGATGAGTGTTATCTTTATTAGTTTTCCAATGGGACCACATGGATCTAACTAACTATACTAGCTTAATTAATGTATTTTCCAACATTTCAAACAATACTCTTTATATCCATGGTATAATAGAAATAATTCACATCAATGATGTATATAAATTTGTCAGACTAAATTTTAATAATCAACATAATATTTAATGAGAAGATATACACAATGGGTTAACCATTAAATGTCTAACACATATTTTGGGTAGTGGATTCACTCTATATATTATTCTATTGATGAGAAAAACCCCATTTCCATTAATTAGTACATTCCAAAAGTAAATGGACTTCAACACAATTCCTAATGACGAAGATTCATTGATTATATTTAGGTTATGGGATGATAGTTACTTCATATTTTGATTCATCATTATAAATTTTAACCTATTCTGGAATCATTCATAGCTCTAATAAATCATCATGAATTTCATTCTCAATGCCATAATCTAGAATACACATGTTAATTAATATACATCTTATCATAACAGTGTGGCTACCTATAGTTGAAAAAAATATTTATGGCATGAATTTTAGTAATCTATAAATATCATTTCCTTTTAATCATTTTTAGGATTATTATTCTAATGAAAAAATCAGTTTGATGTATAAATACCATAGAATATCATGATTAGTACTTGTAATATTATTCTCATTACTTAATTCACCCATTGATCATCACCGTATGTAGTATATTCTGATTAAATAGATAATCTCTTTTATATAGAATGAATATGAATCTCATTACATAAGGAAACTTATGTTCATCAATTATGGGTTCCTTGGATCATCACATTCATCATAATTTATTGATAACAATTATTAGAACACAGGGATACCACCTAAATCAAAGGTGAATAAATACAATGCTATCAATATTAGGATATTATGCTCATAATAACAAGAACTCTATTCTCCATAAAAATGGTTGGTTTTCTAATGAATCATGAGGGGTAACAGGTTTAAATTAGTGTTATTTAATTACACATATTTATATATTAGTGTTGAGGGTCTCACATATTCTAGATAAGTATGGTTCAATAATTTTTTAACATCCATGTGTGGGTATTTCACATAATGTTTGTGCATTCTAGATGGTCCCACATACCATCCGCATGTGTGGGTATATCTGAGTATTAAATCATTGTAATTTAATTTCATATATATTTATCCAAGTGGAGGAATTATTTACACATATGCTCATTATGTTATAGTTTTGGAATGAGGTTGCATCCCATGGATATTCCAAACTATTGTGGGACCAATGAGTTTTTATGTTGAGTGGTTGAATATACTCAAGAAAGATAGTAAAGCATCAAAAAAACCATCTTTTATGGGAGAGTGGTAATGGCAAGTCATTTCACCGAAGGTATATTTTTGGTGTCCCAAATTATTTTTACCCAAACAAGTATAACACCAGTAAGTGGTCGATCCACAGGGAATTAATAAGTTATTTTTTATTTCTTAACATAGTTTGTTTTTTTAGTGAAGGCTGCGGAATTTAGAGTTGATTATTGTTGATTGTTTTGGATATAAAATGAATAATTGGGTTTGAGTTTCTTTTATGAAATTGATAATCAAAATAAAAGTAAAATATGGAAAAGTCGGTTTTGATGTAAATAAAGAAAGAAATGTGTTGGGGTTATATATTTATGAGAAGTTTGATTATTAAATAAAATTTTATATGAGGTTGTGTTTTTCATAATAAACCAACACAATGGGTTCAATTTGTAATAATGTTTCCATGGTCCGGTAAACATTATATTTAGAACTGAACAAAATAACTCCATGATCCAGTAGTTAGTGTTTAATAGATCATTATTTGGCTTAGTAAAATTTGAGTCGATGAATACTTCCAATAGTCATGAAATTATTCTTCAGTATTCTTTTTTTGAGTCCCTGAAAATTATTAAATTGGTCTATTATAGAATTTTCAGTGATAAGATGAAGTGATTTAAGAATAATAAGAAGAGGTTATTAGAACAAACACATTCATAGAAACTTATTAAAATTTACAACTCATCATATCCCACAACCCCAACACACTGTGTGTTTAGTTACACATGGAGGTAAAGATAAACACAAGACTCTTGATACCTGATGTGATCATGCGTGGATATTCGAGGTGGAAATGATTCTTTGGTAGATGGTGGAATGACTGTAGTATGACGACATGGTGTCTCTCCTTCGAAACATAAACTCATTTCTCCACACAATCATACCCCCTTTGTCCGGAAGCCAAGGCCTCCTTTTATAGAAAAATTAAGTACACGAAGTGTGGACAAAGTACTTGTCATGTACTTTTTTCAATGCGTTCTAGCCTTTGTTTTCTCCACTGGTAGGCGGCCCAACACACCGTCATTGACTTAGAACACTGTGCTTCTGGGTAGGTAAATATAAACGGGGTGTAGCGCCACTATACACAGCATGTAGTCTCATATTTCGGTCACTGACTGCTCCTAGAAATGTATGCACGATGTGTATCAGTGGATCATTGTGTGTCCCCTTCAGCAGGCCACATGGGTGTGTAGATGCTTCTCATCCACCAATTGCTTCTAGAATGGTATACACGGCATGTATAGTTTGAACATGGCATGTACCGGCTTCTAGTTACATGGACATGTACTTGTCCTTGTCAACCTCTGTCTGGTCTAGAATGTACACGATGTGTATAGAAGTTCATGCCATGTAGTTGTAAATTTTTGCTCAGTTCATCCCCATTTTGTGTATTTGGCCATAACACTCCTAGAAATGAACAAGACCACTGAAATCAAAGTATTTTTTCACAAAGTAGGTAGTTGAGAAAACTTGTTCTTATTTTTAAATAGAGTATATGAAAATGAATACACAAATTGGGTGCAGAAACTCCACCATACTTAGTCATTTGCTTCCCCTCAAGATAATATGAACATCTAATTAAAAGAGTCTGTATTTTAAAAGGAAGGGATTCAGTTAATCATAAATGTAAATAATAAGTTACAGGAGAAAATTTCAAAAATAATACAAAACAGTTTCAATCCAGGAGATATTTTAATAATTCCTCATATATAATTTAATTAACTACTTTCATCCTCTTTTAACACATGTTTCAACCTAACAAAAATAAGATAGCCACATGATCATTTAACTCACCAATAACATACTCACAGTCAATATTCATTTAATTAGAGTTATGCTTAATCAATGATATATACACTCTATCCATAGTTTTGCAAGAAATTCAGTTCTCCACTTTAAAATATTTGACTTACAAAAATCATGAGGGCTTTTCAATAAGGATCAGATGTTTCTGTGGATAAAGGTTTGTAGGTAAAGATGTGAAAATAACTCTGAGGATTAAAAGAGGAGTCTAAATTCATTAAATAATTATGCATGATTTTCAAAATTAAACTTATTGTAAAAACATCCTCAACAAGATTTATCAAATAATGTCATCACCACCATCACTTTTAGTTGGGTAGGAGGAACAAACCAAAAAGTGTGTATAAGGTCCCTTTGTTTGAGCCATTTTTTTAATAGAACACAAATATAACCTTTCAACGTTTCCAAAAATAGAGGTTTTGAACCCTTTTCTCCCCAAATGGTCAAGAGGCTCTCCCCCATACTTAATTTCATGACAATTCATTAATTTATACTATGTGTTGCCAATCCCTTCTTTTGAGCTCCAAAAAATAACATTGTAAAATCATAAAAGAATTAGGGTAGGAAGGGAAATAGGATTGTAATATGGATTCTTATAAAGGCTATTCATGGTCTCTAGGGGCTTCACGAAGAAACGATATAGGGTAGGTCTCAAGATAAAGGGGTTTAAACAATCTAATTCCTTAATCATTTTAATGTATTTCAAAAACTCATCACGTTTTGAAAAGAAAACATGAAAATTAGTGTAGTTATGTATATTCTAAAAATATCTCCCAAAAGTGGGTATTAGAAATAATATGAAAAAGCCTTTATAATACCTCTCAGGTGTAGAAAAAATAAGACAATCAGGACATGAATTGAAAATACTTGATTAGTCTAATCGATGTAATTATCCACGAATTACAAGTTAAAATTTTACTTATATCCGAAATCATTCTAAAATAATTATAAATAAAAATAAGCATGCAATTTTGTTTGAAAAATTTCACCTTTCATCTTATTATTGAAAAATATGATTAACCAATAATGTCCTCACATATGAAAATATATCTTCTAAAAATGATGTCTCATAGAATGGTCAAAAGCGTAAAAACTAAAGTGGTCGAAAGTTCCCCCCCCCCCCCAACTTAATCCTGCAAGTGGTCCACCAAGTGCCAAAAAATTGGAACAAGGTAAGGTGGAGACACAATAGTGGACCAGACCGAGGGTAAGTAAGGAAAGAAGTAAAATAAGAAAGAAAAGTAATCAATGGAAAAAATAATACTCCCCTCATGTATAGGAATAGTAAAAAGAAATGCGGTGTAAAGGTGCAGCCCAAAATGATCTATAGTACCTGTGAGGGGGAAAGAAAGAGAACAATTAAAGTAGACATAATAGACACAGGCACAGGATATCACGAAAAAAATATACAATGGAACACATGTGTCCCAAAACCAGACTGGGGGTCACCTCAGAAGAGGCATCATCTAGTACAGAACCAGCATGTAGAGATGGATCTGGAGCCGTGGAAACATGAGTCTCAGAATCTGCACCCAGAAGAGAAGCCCAAGAAGTAGGAGCCACAAGTATGGGACTTAGAATAGGAAGCTCAGGATCACTCCCTGAACTGGCAGCAGTGGTGGTAGTAGCTGCAGCAGCTATGCCTAGAGTAGATAAAAGAACAGAATCTGAGGCCAGTGTAGGATAATGTGGGGGAGCAGCATCATAAGGTCCAGGAGATGAGGTAGAGGCAGGTGGCGGGGGCATTGGAATACCAACATGTGGAAAACTAATCACCAACATCTAATCCAGCCGGTCCTAGAAACTGTCGATACAAACCAAATGATGCTCTATCGTATCGAGGCCGAGGGGAAGGGAGAGACCGACTGAGGGTGAGGGGTAGGGGGTATGTGGTGGTATAGAAAAAGTAATTCTAGAAGAAGTGGGGTAAGTAGAAGGGGGTGGGGTGGGGAAGCTAGAGGGGCGGGGAAGGAGTAGGAGGTGCATCGGCTGGTGCAGGAGTGTCAGCAGGTGGGCAGGGTGGAGCTTGGGCAAGGATGTAGGCAGCCCTGCTTCTTGGAAAATCCCATGCGAATAAACATGAGGTAGTCCATCCACTGAGGTGAACCTAAAATGGCATGGGGTTGAGAAGGCTCAAAATCCCCATGGTGGTGGGCAAGGAGGGTGGAAAAAAACCTGATTTTCAGGTTTCCCAGACGGCCGGTAAACATGGCATGGAAGTAGGATGCGGCAAGTTATGGGAGGTCTGTGTAGTCCTACTGGTTGACACAGGTAAGGAGATCCATGTCATGACCGGTCATGACCCCCATATCTTCATGGATGGGAAAAAGGATAGTGCTAAAGCATCGGTGGGTAAAACAAAGAATGTGGTCAGTGATATGGGTACTCTTCTGGGAGGTTGGGGTATAACGGTGGTCAGGATGAGCAATCTCCCAACACATGGAAATGTGCTCAAAATGTTTGGGTCGGGTCAAGGAGGAATCATGGGGTGGGGTGATGGGATTGGGGTAGAAACTGCACCCTCGTCCGAACTCGGTCATGGTAAGGTATAAGAATCGCCCGCCCAACCGGAACTGAACCATTGATACTGCATCGTCAGGTGTATTATGGTACTCGGCCCCATCAAACTCAAATGGGGAAGCGAAATCCAAAAATAAATCGTGAAAAATAGGAGTACTAAACTAGAGGATCAAAATTACGGGAGTATGGCTGAGAAGATACTCCATCCCTCCCCAGATACTGAGATATTGTGGGATGCTGTTATTGAGGTAGTTAACACTCAATAGAATATGGCGGCGAGAGAAGCATCAGACCCTATTGTGTGCCATGTCAGTGACCAGGAAAACCATGCACGGGTAGAGAAAAGCTACAGGTTCTGGTCTAGGTGGAGGAGCAGCAACAGGAACAGGCTCCGGGGGTGGATCTTCTGAAGTTGACAGAGGTCCACTGGATAAAGTGGTCGATGTGGGGCCGGTAACTACAGAAGGGGGCACATGAAGTGCGGCAGCCGGTGGAGAAAAAACGATGGTTCTTAGAGGCTCCAGACGAGGTGGTGAAGGAGATATTGTGATAGTCCCAGCCTCTACTGAGGTAGTTGGTTGTAGAAGGATGTCCAATGGATGGAGATCATATACCAGAGCATCTGGATCTTGCTACGTTGGAGGCTGGAGTCGTATCTGAAGATAAATGGTCCTTCTCTCTCAGTGGTGGAGGTGGGCCACTTCCCACGAGAAGGATCTTGATCTGCCTTAACTTGAAAGAGAAATAATAACCAAACAAAAGAAAAGTAAAAGAAAATAAAACAAAAAAAATGTGATAAAACTGAAAAATAAAAGTACACAGTGTGTACATTGAGAGTACACGCCGTGTAGTGAAATCTGGGTATCAAATCGTGTTCTATGGATAAACATGCCAAGGGAATAGAAGGTAGACCAGAAAAGGGTACACGATTTGTACCGAATATACATTCCATGTTCATGAAAGGTGGACATGGTCATGTATTTGTAAATACACGACCATGATTTTAACAGTTTTAATAATAAAGCACATGCCGTGTATGGATCAGACACGACGTGTTCATTACCAGAGGAACATGACCGTGTAGTGTCTAGACATGGGCTGGATGAAAGAGAAGGTATACATGGCATGTACCGAGCACACACGTCGTTTATATGGACATGGTATGGAAGGCCGTGTGAAGTTCTTACCCATGGATGGGCCAAAAGAAATGGAATACACAACGTGTACCGAACACACATGCCATGTATATGCAAACAGTGTGTGATTCCATGTGAAATGGATATCCGAGGACGATGGGGGAAAGGTACACGGTGTGTACCAAACATACACACCATGTATATTCAAATTGTGAAGCATTTAGGGTCTAGCCATGTACAAAAGTTCACGGCATGTGTTCCTCATCTCGTGGCCGTGAACCATGGAATCCAAACAGTCGGCTGATTATGAAATCACCCTAAACGCTTCTAATAACTTGAAAGAGAGGGTATAGAAGGGCGTACTAGGACAGAGGATCTCAATGCACTAGAAATCAGAACCAGGAACGCCCATAATCTATGGATTTGAGCTAAGGGGTTCATGTATCGTACATGGGAAGAAAACGGGAAGAGGGGGAGCTCCGCGCAGCACAGCCTGAAGCCGGGTGGCTGCAGCTTATATAGCTGACGTAAACGGCATGTACATATAGACTACACGCCGTGTATCACATTTTATTAATAAAACACACACACACACACACACATATATAATTATTATAGTAAACTATATAATAATAAATATTATTAATTAAAATAGTAAAATTATATATATATATATATATATATATATATGTATGTATGTATATATACATAATTTAAAAATAAAACTATAAATGAAATTTATCAGGAAATATATGTCATGTGTTATAAAATTGTTAAAAAAGAAGTACAATCTTTGGTCATGTTCCAGGGGCGAGGTTCGAACCGGCGATTGGCTGTTTCGAACGGAAGCCCTCAACCAGTGGAGAGAAGGTTGTACTGCTGCTCTAATTTATCATTTATACATAGTTATTTTATATGGACTGTATTACATGGGAAGAAGAAGATGCACAACGTGTGGTTTTTAATTATACAATAAGGGGATGAAGCAGGGAGATTAGCCATGGTCGAACCCAGTTCTAGTGGAACCAGGGCTGAGGCTTTGCCAATATGCCAAATTCATCCGCATGAATTACATTATATGAGAAAGTTTTTAATTTAGTAAGGAAAAATATGGAACACGTGATGTATATCAAAATACTCGGTGTAGGGTTTTAATAAAAGGGTAAATGATGGAAATGGGAAGGTTGTGAGGATTTGAACCTGGGTCTTTTAGAGCCAGGTTACGATGTTGGCCAACCGATCCATCCCTACCGTGGGTTTTCGTATAAGAAATTTTATATATATATATATATATATGAAATTTATTACACACGCTATGAAAGAAAATATAAAAATTAGGAACCCCATGCTGAAGGTAGGCTAGGAGGATTCAAACTTGGGACGGCTGGGATAAACTCTAGTGACCTTACCATCGGCACCGAAATCATCCATGTTTCTGTATTAGCTAAACTACATATTTATAATAGCCATAAACATGACAAAGTAAAAGTGCACACCATGAATATAGGTGGTACATGGTGTGTATCCCTTGGGTTTCCTCCCAAGAATCACCTTTGTTTTAGGTCGTTGGCTCGATGTACTTAACACATTTACATGAGATCTATGGTGGATAACGGTCCCAATAGTAGCTGCCCTAGCTTTCTAGGAATTGTAGGTTCCCTGGATCTTCTTCAACTGGAATTTCTGGAATGATAATGATATAAGAAATAAAAGAACATGGCAGATCATCCAATTAGGGATCACCCACGATAGTTATCTCATAACATCCCTCATGATTCGGCGATGATGTATGCTTTACGGCCTTGAGGACATTATAAGAGAATCTCTCATCTCCTACCCATAAAATCAACTCCCGTTGGTGTCCATCAATTAGTGCCTTTCCATTTTCTAAGAAAGACCCTCCCAAAATGATAGGTGCCTCCTGGTCATCATCCACATAAAGGATGACGAAATCTAAAAGAAGTATAAGCCTACCTACCTTGACCATCATATCCTCCAGTAGTCCCTTAGGATGTTTGATGGATCAATCATCAAGTCGATTGGCTACACGGGTAGGATTCAAATCATAGAACCCTAGATTCCTGAAAACACCAAGGGGCATGAGGTTCACGATAGCCCCTAATTCAGAGAGGGCATTCCCAAACTCACATGGTCCAATGGTATAGGGAATAGTGAAACTACCTGGATCCTATAGTTTTGGAGAATTTTAATATTAGAAAACTGTAGAACACTCCTTGGTTAGGTAAATGGTACCCATATCCTCCATCTTTCTTCTATTGGGGAGTATTTACTTCATGAATTTGGCATAAGTGGGCATCTGTGTCAGTGAATCTACAAATGGAAAATTTATGGGAAAATTATTAAATACTTCCATGAATTTTCTGAACTTTTGGTCCATCTTTCTCTTCTTCAATCTCTCTGGGAATGGTAAGTTAGGTTCAAAGGGTTTAACAACCTCCTTATCTTTATTCTGTGAAGCCTCCTTCTGTGGGATTTTGGATTAGGAGGGGTTGATATTGGTACCATCTTCATCAATAGGGGGTGTGGGTACACCTGACTATGTTGGTTGGTTCTATTGGATCTCGGTTCCACTCTGGAGCATGACATCATGGGCCTCCTCCGTCAGGTTCTTCTCTGTGTTTCTCGGTAGAGTACCAGGTTTCCTTCACAAGAGTTGGTTTTCCAATTGGCTAATCTGGTTCTCTAGGCCTCTAATTTATGACTCTTTATTTTGGAACCAAGTCTCAAAAGTAGATATAAATTTGGTCAGGAGATCCTCTAACCTTGAGGTGTTATACTACTGAGGTGGTTGTTGAGCTGGTGGAGGTGGTGGCTACCGTGGATGCTGTGGATGAGGGTTCTGATACCCTTTCTGTTGATAAGGGCCATGTTGGGGCATTTGGTACCTCTAGTATTGGTTCTGATAATGAGGTTGGTTGTTGCTGGATGGTCACTGGGGCGGTGGATTCTGCTGTTGTCGGCCCGAGCTTGTATTTTTTTGATCCCACCATGTCTGGTTCTGGTACTACTAGTACTGGTTTGGCCCTCTATTTTGTGCAACATAACTTACCTCGCTTGTTGATTGGCCTCTAGAAGAAACTTTGAATTCTCCCATGATGTGGTTATCACCACATACCCTACACACGGGGATGATTTTACACATGTACTTGGGATGTTCCCTTCAGATTGAGCGCGTCAATCTTCTTGGACACATCATCCAACTGGGCAGCTAGCATATTAGTGGAATAAGTGTTATGCATACCTTGTTTGTGTGTTCCCCACTCGGAATGCCACTGGAAGCTGTTGGGAGACATGTCTTCCAGGTGTTCAAAAAGTTTTTCGGGGACTTCCTCATTAATGTAACTCCACCAGCAGCATCCTCAATGGACATGGTATTAGTTTTCAATCCTCCATAGACATTTTGGACCTGCATTCAATGTGGAAGTCTATAGTGTGGGAAATTATGCAACATCTCCTTGATGTGCTTCCATGATTATTATAATGATTCTGTGTCATGTTGCTGGATGTTGAAGTTCTATTTCTATAGTGTCACCATCTTTGAGGTGAGAAGTATTTGGATAGAAATGGATAGGCTAGATCCTCCCTGGTGAGGATGGATTGTTTCAGCAAGACATTAATCCAGCCTTTCGCTTTATCACTTTTTTAGAAGGGTATGAGGTGAAGATAAATGTAATCTGTGGAAACTCTATGGTAGCAGAACGTGTCACAGACCTCCAGAAAACTAGAGAGATGGGCATTAGGATCCTCATTGAGTAGGACACTGAACTGAATGGTGTTCTGGATCAGTTGCAGGATTGGTGGCTTGATCTCAAAGTGTTGGGCCTACACCTATGGATGAATGATGCACATTTGAACTCTGTGAATCGATGTCAGACCATACTCCATGAGAGTACGGAGTGGAGGTGGCTGCTCAGGAAGGGGAACCTGCATGAAATGTTGGTCTTGAGGGGCATGGAATGGTCCCTGACCTTGGTTGAAATATGAAATCTACTTTGGTTGGAATTTTTGGGGCTGCTGAGGGTTCTTACAGTCATCCGGTCTTAACTGTTGTCTAGATCCTTGGAAAGATGCTGGATTGCCTTCATCGTTCTGCACTAGTTGAGTAGTTTGGTTGTGTTCATCCATTAGTGCTCATTGGTGCCTCAAAAACGTTTTTTGGTTCTCTGAGTCAGTTGGAGAAACCCAGATGACTAAGTGTTCTGGAAACACGTGAGGTGACTCCTTATACACCTAAAGGCTTGCACAAAACAAAAAACACACCAAGAATAAATGAGGAAAAAGAAAGATAAAAAGAAATGATAATAGAATTTTTTTTGTAAATTTATAATTTTTATTTTCACAAAAATTGGATACAAATTTAATTAAAACAAGAATAAAAATAACTTTTATTCAGCTCCCTAGGAACGGCAAAAAACATTTGTAAGTTGATTCACTGAAGGTATGGTTTCGATGTCCCAAATTATTTTTACCATAACAAGTATAGCACTAGTAAGGGGTCGATCCATACGGAATTTAGAATTTATTTTATCTTCCTTAACTCAGTTTTTATTTTTGTTTTAGCAAAGGCTGCTAAATTTCAAGTCAAATTTTTATGATTGTTTTGTGTATAGAAAATAATTGGTTTTTAGTTTCCTTTATGAAATTTCTTAACAGAATAACAGAAAAATATAGGAAAATTGGTTTTGAAATAAATAAAGAAAGAAATGTGTTGTGGTTATGGAATTATGAGAATTTTGATTATTAAATAAATTTTTTTATGAGGTTGTGTTGTTCATACAAACCCAACACTCTTTTTTCAATTTGCAATAAAGTTTCCTTGGTCCGGTAAAAATTATATTTATTGTTGAAGAAACTAACTACTTGGTTTGGTGGTTAGTTTTTAACACATCTTTATTTGTCTTAGTCCATTTTGAGCCGATGAATCATTCCAATGGTCATGAAATTATTCTTTGGTATTCTTCTTTCGAATCCCTGCAAATTCTGCCCTTAGTCTGGTATAGAATTTCCAGTGATAAGATGAAGTGATTTAAGAAGAATAAAAAGATATTATTAGAAAAAACAAATTCATAGAAACTTAATTCAGATTACAAATCATCGTCTCCCACAACCCCAACACACTGGGTGTTTAGTTAAACATGGGTGTAATGATAAACATAAGACTCTCGATACCTGATGTCATAATTCTTG
This sequence comes from Viscum album, assembly GCA_963277665.1. Taxonomy (NCBI): domain Eukaryota; kingdom Viridiplantae; phylum Streptophyta; class Magnoliopsida; order Santalales; family Viscaceae; genus Viscum; species Viscum album. The sequence continues at coordinate 1,239,009,880 of OY728130.1, read as the reverse complement.
GAATATATAGGTGTAAATGATTCTTCGGTAGACGGTGGAATGACGGTAGTATGACGGCCGAGTGTATCTCCTTCATAACATCAACCCTTTTTCTCCACACAATACTACCCCCTTGGTCCGGAAGCCAAGTCCTCCTTTTATTGAAAAAATATGTACATGGTGTGTGGAACATGTACATGTTGTGTACTTATGTCAACACATTCCAACCATGGTTTTCTCCACTGGTCTGTGTCTTAACACACATTATTTGACATAGAACACGACACCACCTAGAAGGTAAATGTACACTGCGTGTAGCACCGCCATACATGGCATGTAGTCTCAAATTTCGTTCCACAACTGCTTCTAGGAATGTATAAACGACAAGTATAAATGGAACACGTTGTGTCCCCTTCAGCCGGACACATGGGCCTATAAACGTCTATCGTCCACCAATTACTTCTAGAATGTTATACATGGGGTGTATAGTTTGAACACGGCATGTACCGGATTCTAGTTACTTGCTCATGTTCTGGTCCTAGTCAACATGTGTCTGAAATTGAATATACATGAATTATATATAACTACACACCATGTAGTTGTAAATTTTTTCTATGTTCTTCCCCGTTTTTTGTATTTGGTCATAAATCTCATATAAATGAAAAATATCACCAAAATCAAAGTATTTGTTCCCTAAGCAGTAGGTAATTTCTGAAAAAGTGTTCTTATTTTTAAATAGAGTATATGAAATTGTATACACAAATTGGGTGCATCAGGTATTATATAGGGATGTTGTATTGGAGATGGTATAACCATCCTGGGAACATCACTAAATGAATCCCAGTGAATATAAGAAGCTTGGTTATTAAATGCTAGGATTGAACCTCAAAGAGGCATCCAATATAACTTTTTTTGATGGAGGGATCTATATTCATGTATTTTTATTTAACACTTTATAGTGTTTTGTTGTACAATACACTAAAATTTAACATCATTTTATAAATATTCTTAAGTTGTAAAATATAATATGAAACTAGATATTTTGGATCTTATGTGGGAGACCCAAAGTCTAATAGTCATGGAATCTACCCATCCATTATTATGTGTAAAATATCACTAATATCAATAGGGTTATTCATTGATCTGATAGGATACCATTAGGTAGTAGAGATAATTGTGTGTGGGTGTGGGGGGGTGGTTATATGAGTGTACTTATCTGTTATTATTGAGGCTATCTCACACACATCTCATGAGGAAACCTTTTCCCACTACACTAGCATTCCATCACTCACCTCTCATTGTATTATTTACATGTCACATTGTTTAAGGAGGTCGAATAAAATTATGTATTGAGGAAGTTTTCATGCAATATAATATCATGTGATTATTGCATTATGTTATTTAGTTTAATGTATTTTGTATCTAATGATGATTGTGCAGAAAAATACATCATGATTCCCATTCCTAGTCAGTATTGAAGGAGAGTATATTATAGGTATACTTCAAGATTTCATTGAGTGAAATTATGTATGATTTCCATTGATGTTTTAATATTAGGGGATTATATATCAACTACATAGGATATTTTGTATTGAGAAATTAATGGACACTTCCCACTTCATGTAGTATGTAGGAGGCCTAAAATGATGTTTTCAATTATTAAGTGCATAATGAAATGAATTTACCGCATATTATCCATTGTACAAAGTGATTTGGTGAAAGGATCAATGATACCTATTTAAAATATGGAGTTTTCATGAATGAGACCTAATAAAATGGATGTAGTGCCTATATGAACTCATATTTCAAACATGTATATTTGGGGAAATGAGGAGTCAAATAGGGGTTCTAGAGTATAGTTTATAATACATTGGACTATCAGGAAACATATGAGTTGTATGATCCAAGAGTTCTATCACAAAGATGATGCTTTGATGGAAAATGGAGTAATTCACATAATTTTGGGTGTTTTATGAAACTATGAGTTTCGTGAGGGGTTTTACTTTTCATGTTAGATAAACACTTTATCATGGAATTTTTTTTCTTCTAAATTCATTTATGTGGTAATCCATATTGATTTAAAACCTATGCATGAAATTTAATCATGTTTTATTCCAGTTAGAATACATGGGAGTGTCTAGTTTCTTGAATTAGTGAATGTAATATTATCATGATCTGAGAGAATTAATCTTCAAATTTAAGATGTTTTACCCTAAAAATGGATAGTGGTACAATTTTTATATGCATTTCAAATAAATAAAATTCCGAGATCATTTATACCTTACTATCTCATGAAACATCAAATGAATCATGCAATTATACATGCATGGGATGAATTGTACAAGTTGAGTTATGGGAAATACATTCCTTTTCATAGATAATAATGGCTCATTTGGTGCAAATATTCATTAGATTGAACTTATTTATCACACAACTAGTTAGATGAATTGTTTAGTATTTTCCTACAATGCGTGGATTTTTTTGCAACACTCTAGTTGACTCCAAATTGTTTTGGGGTCCATTTAGCATCAATAGACCTGTGGTATTCTTATTCATTAAGTTATTTATAATCATTTAGTGGAAAAATTTACAATATGATTTAGAAATACATATTATATTGTGGATGTTCTAGATAAATATCACACCTTCAAGAATCTTCATTAATTGAGAGAATGATGTGAATATAATCATAGGATAAAATAATCTATTTAACACATTGAAACCACACTATAAATTTTTTCATTATCATCTCAAAAAAATATTAAATGTCTTCAGAATTTATGAAAATAAATAATATCATCACAGTATAATGGGTTCTTTAATACAGACTATGAATTTATTTTCAATAAAACATAATACCCCAAATAAATGTTTTCAACTGGTTATGAGAAATTATATTTTAATCTAAACATTATGGAAAATAAGTAGAAATAATCTTGATTTAGGGTTATTTATAAATATATCATGGCATAATCTTCAATGAAATATCATATTCTCTCCCATTAGGAATGTACTTCCATATTCTCGTTAGAGAATGATTATATCATATTTATCTAAACTACAATACATACCATAATAAAAGTTTTTTCTATGTGTTTTATATTAGTGTTTAATATAATAGATATTAATCTTTAAATCAATCTAGTTCATGCAAAAATCAACTTGTGATATCAAAAATAAGTTATTATTTCTTTTCCAGTTAAGCATATGTTCCAATTTTCTTTTTTATTAAAAACACTTTACTTAAAAAATTAAAATTTACGAATAATAAAGTTTCACACAATTTATTTATTACGAATCTCAAAAAACATTCCCCCTTTTTAATAAATAATTATATATTAAAAAAGGGATACAAACATGTATTTAAAATACATCAATAAATGATTTGAAAATAAATTTATATTTTAACATGTAATAATGGTATTCTGATAGATTTATTATCATATCAGGTCTATATGATGTGATACACTTCAATAATTATCCATCAAGAATTATATATTTTAAAATTTACTACAAGCATACTAATGTTGTGAAAAATTAATTATTGCAAAGAATAAATATCCAAATAACCTTAAAATTGATATCTTGAAATTCAATACAAACATCACCACACTTATCTAATTTTATAATTACATATATCGCTGACAATTAAATGTAATATGAAACACAAGAAATGTTAATATGACATTTAGCATCCCATTACACACTTTAAGGAAATTTATTTTTCTTTGGTTGTTTTCTTAATTAATTTGTTTCATCTTGGGTCTCCTAATGATGGATTTTTTTTTCTAAAATGAAATAATATTTAGGGATTTATGTTTTTTTGAATTAATTATGTATGGGAATAAATATGTTAATGGATTTGTTGTGATCTCCCAATATATGGAAAATTCCTCAGTTGGATTTGGGTTCTGTAAGGAATCTACCATTTTAATTGTCTGTATGAACATTAAATGCTGAGTATAGATAAAAAACATGTAATACTATCCAGGATCAACTCATGAGATGTGTATATAGCTTTAATATTATCACACCATGTTAGGGTTACATACTGTTTAATGTTAAAATATTAAAGTTTAAAAAAAAGGTGACAGATATTTCAGGGAATCTAAGTCCTATGGACTATACAAAATGTAAAGGGATTAAAAAAGTCATCAATATCACACAAATGGATGTTATGGATTTTCAATGGGAGAATCATAAATATTATTTATCAACACTCATATCTATTAGCATATTTCTCTTATCGGGTAATTTTGGAATCCTATGTTTACTTCGGATTGATTAGTTTGGAATTGGATCATCAGGGTAGTAGAATTGAATCTATCAAAGTAAGAGATAATTTTTTCTTCATCATTTATTTTTATATTAGGAGAGATGTGGAATTCTGTAATTGATTTTGTAGATCTGTGGTGATTTTACTACTTTTCCCCCTCTATATCTATTATGAAATATTGGGCTATGTTCCATTTCCATTGTTGGTTAAGCAATATTGGGTGCACGTTTTTGAGGTATATGTTGTTTTCACTTCACTGCCAACCCTCCTATTTAATTGAATAAATTCTGGGATTTATTTATCGATTCTAGGTCCTCCTTTTTCATAATTGTTTTCATCCATTTGTGGATTCCAATATGGGTTTTTATGTCCCATATTTTTAGGAAGGTGTTTCCGTGTCTAGCCTATGTAGTTGAACTTAATTACTCAAACATTTGATAAAAATATTATTTAATGGAATTGAATGAACGAATTTTTGTTTTTGTGTTCGGAACTAGGTTATTGATAAAATATAGTCTTCCTATTGTTTTGGTAACTAAAAAGGGATTTCTAAATCCTTATAAAATTACTTTATGAAATGGTTTTAAAATCATGATATGATGATATGGTTTGATTAAATTTTTGTAAAAATAAAGAACATGGGAGTAGTTCTATAGGTTATTGTATGATATATTAATAAGTCTAATATTCGATTGGGAGGATTAATCATGGTGATTTCCACTAATCTATAGGACTTTTATTCTAGGGACATGTTAGAATTGTTATTTGGATCACTTTTTGTTTTCTTTCACTTCCCTCTTGACTCAATGGATATGTCTAGAGGAACTCTGCATGTGAAATTGAGTATGTTTGGTATAAATTTTCTAGCTATCCTGACATCATATGATAATCTGTGTGTTTTTACATATGCCTCTTGGCTGATTTAGGCTTCTTTTGGAATGTATGGTTTGGATTATGATCCCATGTATTTTATATAGTATGTGGTGTATTATTTGGTTTGGTTAGATATTTTTTGGAAACATTTTGTAAAAAAATTCAAAACTGACTTACCCACTTTATATGATAATTTTGAAATAGGTGAAATTAAATTTTTACATAGGCTTTAGATAAAAACTAATAAACTATATACCAAGTATAGTTTTAGTTAATGTTCTGCCTAGATTATTATTCATATACATGATATAGGACACCGAGGTGAGTCCATACCTAGCATTTTTATCCCACCTTGAATAGCCCTTCGGTTTTGTGTATACAAGGATATATATTTTGATGTAGGTAATGGAAATTCACCACACTCAGGAGGTGAGACTTTCTATCAACTCGGGTTGGGTATCAAGATGATAAGAGGGGATATAACAACCTCGTTCTTTTTATTACATTCATTCATGATTTAGTGGAATAAAATTAGACATAATATAACTCAAAATATTTAAAAGAATATTTTCTTGGGAAATTAGGAACATTACATGACAATTTGAAACATGAAATACCACATCAGAATTGAAAAATTTCCTTACATTACCAAAACATTCCTTCATACATAACATTTAATGGGATATCCTGAGGACATAAATAAGATAGTGGTGAGCTATAAATACCAGTAAGGGAATTAACATGTAATATCATGAGGAAGAAAACAATTGTTATACAATAGGTAAATCAAGAAGTCATAAAATAAAAATGAAAATAAAGGCATGATATTGCATTATAATCAAAATATGGAAATGTGGAAACAACTTAAAATATTGCATAAAAGCTCAATGATAAAATTCCAAGACATGATAGTGGACAATGTACCATAATGTATGTATGTAAAACCATTTCACAACATGTCATATCATGATACAAAAAATTTCCCAAATCATTGGAGCACTATATAATTCTGAGCATACCCGTCACATTCATTTATTTATTAAGATTAAGTGTGCCACATAGGCCCTAAATCATCTATTAATTCGTCATCACAATTTATTCCAAAATCATGAGGTGTGGAATAAATACATGTAAGTATTTAATAAAAAGGTATATGTGTATATAATTGAACACCCTTCTTAGGGATTAGGTACGATATTCACTTACATAGTTGTTTAGGAATGGAGATTCACAGTGCAATTTTGGAAGCCTAACAACGTGACATAAAAATTAAATAAAAATGGTTGATGAGAAAGAAATATGCATATCATAATATATACATGAAATTAAATTTAATATGGTAATAATAATACCTTTTAAAACATATTTAATTTTGAAATAGAAGACATATCATAATAAAGAAAAGTGAAGATATAGGAGAAATAGAATACCTCTTATGAAATATAGACATGGGAACGAGTGTACATAGGAAAAATTAATGAGAAATAAAGGTGTATATCATCATTGGAAAATAATAATGGAATTATTGGGAAGGTGGAAAATCATATTCCAATATTTTTAAATGAAAATAAAATGGTGTATCAGTATAAGAAAATTGGATGGAAATGATTATTGAAGTAACCCTTATTTGAGTGTGTGACATAAAGTCATGAAGAGGCACTTCGTGAGATATTGGTGTTCCTTGGGTAGATTCTAAAGAACGGATGGAATATTAAGGCTTCGATTCAAGTATTTTTAGTGATGTTTAGTTTTATATATTTTGTGTTTATATAAAAAAATAGAGGAGAAGTTTTTAATATTTCACAAACTTAGTTTTTGGAATCAATATAATTATACATTCAAAACCACAAAAATTACCAAGATTTTTCAAATAGATTATTCAATGTGAAGTGTAAAAAACTATTTTATATGTCCATGAGCTGAATATATTAAATATTATCGTTTCTTACGTGCAGGTGACTCGCATTATTAATGAAATGAATGTAAAATCCTAAAATCTTTTATACATTTAGGATGATTCACTAAGGCTTTATAAAATTACTCAAAAAATTTTAAAATCACATTAATTTAGAAAACCAACATATTTTTGGATGAATATACATTAAATAGTTTAAAAAAAACTATTTGGCTATTATGATGTCGTAAAACACACTATATATTAATATGATATTTAATTTTTACCCAAAAATTCTACGGTTTCAGAAAATGAAGAAAAAATCATAGATGGATAATTTTGAAATCCTAAATATGAAAATAATATTTATTTTATCAAAATATTTTTTTATATTTCATTTTTCACTTTTAAAATAAAAATTTACATTTACGGAAAATTGATGGGTTTTGAAAAAAAATCTTAAATATTAACAAAAAGTACATTGGGCCTCATAAAAATTATATATTAATTTAGAGTTATTAATTATAATTTTACAATAATAATGTATTAAATTATTATTTCATAATTCATAAAAATTTATTTATTAATTCAATTTCAATATGAACCAAAATATTTTTTGTTCTTTAAAAATAATAATAAAATAAAAGTATATTAGTTATTCTATACCGAAATATTTAATGTAATCATAGTTCTAAAATCATGATACATTTCAATTTATTACACCATCATACGCACTAAGAAAAAGGTGTGTAATTGGGGGACTTTCATGGGGCCATTCAGTGAACATGGTTTGGTCCGTGATCTCGATGAGTTTGAACTTATCTCGTAAACGGTACCTCTTATGCATAAGTTGTTGGATATCGAAATGGGATTGGTTTAGATAATATCCCAGAAATTATATATCCCTCAGAAGCTATGATAAATGGGATTCACAGGGAATCATCCAATTGGTTGAAGACATAACCTCCTTTGTCTGTGTAGACATGATTTTTAAAAACCCTATATTTATTCTAGTCATGTTATAACTGTTCAACGACTATACTACCAATGGTAATGATAATTAATGGTCATTTATATCCAATTGGTTGTAATAAAATAAAAGGAGTGCATCAGTTTACTATATCCATTTTACAAAATAATACATTTAGTTAAATCAATGGGTAAATTTCATTTATAATAATTTGGGTCTTTATAATCTCCCCCCTTAAGAAATTTTCCCATGAAATTTTCATTTTCCACATTAAAATATTTAAGGGTAACTTCTTTTCAACACCTACCCCGGTTCCCATGTTGCATCTTCAAATATGTGGTTTTTTTACAACACTTTGACAAGATGCATCATCTTAATGAATAGAACATATTCACTGTGAACTATGATCTTCACTGTCTTCTAATAATAAGATAAGTGATTCTCTAATGGTACCACCTCTAGATTGAGTACATGAGATGGGTCTGATATGTAATTTATCAACATGGATAGATGGATTACATCATGTACTAATGATAGGTTAGTTGGGATTGCTAGTCGGTAGGCCAGCTATCTGATGTTATCAAGGATCTCAAAAGGGACGATTTACATTGGACCATGCTTTCCCTTATTCTTAAGTCTCATTACTCACTTCCCTGGAGATGTGTGTAGGAATACTGTGTCTCTTACATCAAACACGATGAATTTTCAATGATTTTCAGCATATCTTTTCTATCGACTTTTAGAAAACATGATGCGATGTTTAATGGTATTAACCTTCTCAACCATTTTGTCAACCATTTCAGGACATTTCAGTTTTTGTTCTCGAACATCATCCCATCATGTAGATGATCTGAACCTCTTACTATAGAGGGTTTCATAGGGAGACATATGGATTCTTGAGTGGAAACTATTTTTGTATGTGAACTCAAACAGAAGAATATATTGATGACATCCTCCTTTTAAGTCCATTGATAATGACCTCAACATGTCCTCAAGTATCAGGATAGTCCACTCAGATTGGCCATTACTTTGGGGGTGATAGGATCTGATGAAGTTCAACTCTGTATTCAGAGAAATTTAGAGACTCTTCCATAACATCGATGTAAATCTTGTATCTCGATTGGATATAATTGATAGTGGTACACCATGCAGCCTCATAGATTATCTGATGTATATCCATGCAATTTGATTCATCGATAATTCCTCTTAAATCACTATGATGTGTGTAGCCATTTTAAGATCATCCACCACAACCCATATAGCATTGTTTCCCCTATATGTCTTAAGAAGACTGGTAAAAAGGTCTATAGTGATGTATTCCCATTTCTATGTATGTATGAGTAATGGTTGAATTATACCCTTAGAGTTTGTCCTTTTTTCCTTCACTTACTGAAATATGAAACATATTGATGTATAACATGCAATATCCTTCTACATATTGTCCCTCAAATAGTTTTCCTAGAGATATCGATACATCTTTCTGCGTCTAGGGTTGATAGAGATGGTTGATCTGTGAGCATCATCCAAAAACACCTTCTTTAACGATGAATATTATGGGACACATAGCCTTGTACCAAATCATACAACACCTTCTTCATTTACATTGATCTCTACGAATTTTCCTTTTCTAACAGTTTCCACTTTTTTCTAAATTCCAACATCAAATATTTAATCATCCTTTAACCACCCAAAAAGAGATGGTTGAAAAATCATTTGTGAATGGATTAATGATGTTACTTCCTTTATGATTCCCATTTCTATCCTCTAAAATTCTATGAATATTTGGTCCCCCTCAATTATCATTAATGAATCTATTTTTGGATCCTTTAGACATGGAGTATCTTTCTCTTTATTATCATTCCCCATATGGTAGTGAATAGAGAATTCATAGTCATTAACCATCTCTTACCATATTCATTGGCGCATATTCACCTTTTTATATGTGAATATATATTTGAGGCTTTTTTGACATGTATTTATTTCAAACATATCCCCAAAGAGGTAATGTATCCAATTTTTTAAAGAGAATATAACTGAATCCAACTCCATATCATGTGTTGTGTAGTTCTGTTCATGAACATTCAATTGACAAGAAGCACAAGAAAATACATTGTAATTTTTAATCAACACACATCCTGTGAACTTCATCGAAGCATCACTGAATACCACGACAAGCTCACCACTTATGGTTTATGTTAGAACATGTGTAATGCTAAGACTCATTTTCGACTCCTTGAATATGTCTTCGCATTCATCATTAGATGAAAACATGACTCTCTTCTGTGTTAGCATGGTTATAGAGTTTGAAAATTACGAGAAATTTCCCACTAATTGAGGATAATATGATACTAATCCAAGGAATATATGGATATCTATCAAAGCTGTTGGAATTATCCATACTTAAATTTTCTCAGTCATTGATGGGTCCATAGATATCTCATTTCTTATGATTATATACCCAAAGAAAGTGATATCATACAACCAGAACTCACATTTTATATACATCTCATAAGGAGTTTTCTTTCACAGGGTCTTTAGAACAACACTTAATCACTCCTCAGGATCCTTCTTACTTTTAGAGTATATTAGAATATAATAAATAAACAATTCAACATATTTTTTGAGTTTATCTATAAAGACTCTATTCATCAAGTTCATGAAAATTTCTAGATCATTAGTTAGTCCTAATGGCATCACTATGAAATCTTAATTTTTGTACCATGTGTGAATAGAGGTCATGGGGATATCTTCCTTCTTCACCCTTAGTTGGTAATATCCACACTTCAGATCTACCTTGTAGAAGTATTGTGATCCATGAAGATGATCAAACTAGTCGTAAATTCATGTTAAATGATACTTTTTCTCTATCATTATTTTTTTGAGCTGATGATAATCTATGAAAATGAGCATTAACCAATCCTTCTTCTTGAAAAAGAGTAATGTAGCACCCCATGGTGATGCATTTGAGGGTATAAACCATTTATATAGATTCTTATATAGTGGTTTCTATAGCTCCTCATGTTTCAAAAAAACCATTATATATAGAGTCTTTGATATTGTCAATCCCTAGGTATAAGATCAATCCATAATTTAGTATCTCTACTAGGAGGAAGACTAGGAAATTCCTCAAAAAACACATCAGTGAATTACCTCATAATAAGAATGTCATTGAGGATGGATCCTTCCTTATATTCAATCATCTAAGAAAGATACAAAAGATCATATTGAAGTAATTTACCTTACTTTTATGATGATTATAAAGAAGATTCATCCTCTTACTTGCACTTGTATAGAATAGGGGGTTGATTTTACATATGGATTGTTATTTCCCTCTCATGACAATTTACATTGTCTCTATGTAGGGAAATCCAATCCATTTCCTGAATTGCATCAAATTACACCAAGGAAAGTATGAAACGGTTATCCGAGAAGATTAATCAAAAAATTGTGATAGAGGGGATGTATATTCATGGGATGAAATAATTTACTCATCCTTCATTTTCACTGATATTTCAAATTCCATGCTTTTTGGTGGTGTTTAGATTGTTCTGCGAAACATCTTGATATAAAAGAATGTGTTGAACCAGATTGAAATACGGTGTTTTCTAATCTTATATGAATAACTATTTTACCTATTAGCACATCAATTTAGAGATTCAATTCTATTATATTGATGGAAAAATCAATCCCTTTCATCCTTGGAGGTTTCTTGTTACCTCCAAAAACCATTGAATTTTTGAATTTTTTTGAGAAACACCTTTGTTTATTGTATTTGTAACGATTAAAAATTTTCTAAGGGTTTGGAAAAGTATTCCTTTCTACCATTTCAGTAAAAAATTTATCTTTTCAAGAATCCCTAACTATGTTCCCTTCCTTCCAACACCTAAATCATTTTCAAATCCCCTATATGAAATTTCAATTGTTCTTCATTCCACACCTTTGGAAAGTGGGGTGTTGAACTTTTTTTCACATTGCTAGATCTCTCTACTGGACAACCAAAATGTTACTCCAACTTCCTCTTCTTATCCACATGATACCCATAAGATTCGATAGTCCCCATCTCACTTTTGAGGGCACATCCGACAAATTACCCATAGCTATCGATGACATGGTTCACTAGGTATTTACATAGTACAGGTTTCAGCCGACCTAAGAAGTATAAAACATTGGTTTCAGGGGTAAAAAAAATCCAGTGGCGTATCATGATAGACTTGTGAATTTTTCCTCACATGCTCCAATTGATTCATATTATTTTTTCTTGATGGAATGGAGTTCCCTCTAAATATTAAGTTAGACGGTGAGAAGAAAATTATTATCAAATAACATTTTCCAAAAATTCATTCATCCCATCACCCAGATCTCTATCTCAGGCTTTGTATTTTTTATGAACATCCACCATTGATCAGCTTACCCCTCTATATGATAAAAAGTTAGAAGAACCTTCTCTTGTTCAGATCATTTAAGGATGGATAATATCCTCTCAATGAAGTTGATCCATTTTTTGTGACTGAGGGAACAAATTATCCATTGAATGTAGGGGGCCATTATTTCATGAAGTTCTCAATTACAACTTGTTCTTTCTCAGGGGGGTATGAATTTTCTCTTAATCTAGCTATCTCTTTAAATAATGATTTTACTGAGAGAGGATCGTGACAATGTTTGTGATTACTTCTCCCTTCATATTTTAAGTCACTTTTGGGAAGTCATTACATTGATCTTCACATCGGTTGTAGCTTGACTCCTCCTCCTACTAACCATTAGATAGAATAAATGGAATATTATGGGTATATATTTTAAACTATTATGCACATAAATTGGAATCCAATGAAATTAAAGTATAACTTATAAATTACATTTATTTCTTTCAATTATGAATTTCTAGGCTTCAATCTATGTTATCCACGATCTACTAACTAACATATATTTTTATGGGATTTTATGTAACCATATTAATGGTTCATACTAATAAAATTAATTTTGAAATCATATCCACCGGAGTGTCAAACCACAAGTGTAGCATGGAATGTTTTCATGCACTAGTTCCTGTTCAAGATTGTAACGCCCTGACCCCAGAATCCACGGGCTAGTGAATTATTTTAATATATTGAAATGATTATAAGTAATCACATCCTGAAGGACCGTTCAGTTTAGTATATTTGTAAACAAGATATATACATATGTTCAACATTACAACATGAAAAGAAAAACAAAACTATTTCATTCCATTAGAAACATCCAAGATTCCATGATTATTCTTGCATGTCACTCAAAACTAAATTCTTCATATCCTGGGAAAATGAAACATAAGAAAGGGGAGAGATCAAATTCTCAGTAAGAGTAATTAATACAGTGGAAGATAACATAAACATTAGGAATGGTGAATAATTGAAAACACATTCCTTTACAAATAATAAATGTGAACAATTTATAATAGGAATATGAGATGAGTAAATAGTTCCATAATAAAACATATCCATGGGTATTCTAATAGTCGAATAGCCACATGAAATATTAATTTATAATATCATAATGATGTAATGTATAATGCTGGATATTGTAACCACATCGTCATGGCCTCGTGCCAAGACTACAAATAAGATTTTGTCAAGGCCTTGTTCTAAGGCATTAGTTAATCTCATGTGACCTACCGATGCATTGAGGAGCTATAGAGAGCTCCACCCGTCACTTACTAAGTCCAATTAATTCCTCATATGAAATTTTTGAAACATAATCTTAACATTCATATTAAAAACTAGCATATGAAATGACAATATTTTAACCACAAACCATGAATGGTATAAAAATAACAAATCCACAATCAATCAAAACTCATTTAATATTATATAGAAGACTGTATTATAATATATTAACCTCAATCGAGAATAATGAAGGATATTGGCATATATGAATATAATAATCAAAACTATTTGAGTGAAATATCCCCCCTTTTCTTGAAACTATTTAAAAGTAACACTATTTATCAAAAAGCTGTTTAAAATAGATTTTTGAATCAATGAGTCCTATACCACTTTGAAACTTTTAAAGGGAATTTTATTTTTAAACCATAAATTTCCATATAAAAAGATCCTTAAAACCATTTTTAAAAAATGGAAATTAATAAGAATGATTAAGAAGATTAAATCATTAAAACATTTAATTGATATTTTAGTTAGAGTTCCAAACCAAAAGAGAGACACTTCAATAAAAATAATTGAGGTAATCAAAACATTATAATATCTTTAGAATAAAGAAATTCATGATATACGATGTCAATATACATTATATACACCATATAAAAGTGTAATGGTATATAACAACAAATAAGTTTCAATGGAATGTAAATTGAGATGAAAACCCATATAAAGACTGTATCCTTAGGTTTAGGATAATTAAACATCATAATTATGTGTGACATATATAAATACACTATATATGATTGGATATTCAGTGTAAATTAATCATAGTACATTTACACATATTCTTGAAAAAACAACACAAATGACTTGAATGTTTAACTCAGTGAATGGAAATTGAGTTAAGATTACTCTTATAAAGTTCACATCAATGACATGAGAAATTATCAATGGAGTGATTATGTTTATGAAAAGTATATCCACAAAATGATGATTGGAAATTACAACATAATTAATAAATAATTATTCCACATATAATCTTGGAGTAAAATAATCAATTAAGTACACATAAAGCCCAATTAGTGAAAATTGAAATTTAAAATTACCATACCGATTTGGTAACTCACAAAACATACACCCCATGAAATAAGGATCATACAATGAAGTTGTAAATACCCATTTATTACTTTATATTACACAAGGAATACAATCAAAGCTAGTACATACACCACACAAAAGTAAATAGTTGCAATACATTGTGAATCTCATAAGAATAATAAGTGAGTGGAAATCCCCTTACCCCGTTATAATCAATCGAGTCGTTTGACCAAAAGTTAATAAGCACCAAATCATTCAGAAAATAAAATGAATATAAATAAAATCATGATAATCTATATCATATGGATGTAAACAATTCACCACATTCAATTAATAAGTTACGAACAATGGAAATCTCATAGAATTAAAAGTGAGATAATAAACCCCTTACCTCAAGTCCGACTTGTCTTATATGTTCCTTGTTCTTCCTGAATAATAAACATAAGTTAATTTCTAATTGATTAAAACAAATTGAAATTTATTGTTCCTTTTATATCACTTAATACCTTGCTATAACAATACATTAATTATATGAGTTCATATTGGATATTTTATCGATTTTCTGAACGTGAGTGAAAAATGAACATGTTATAATTACAATTTTTCCATGTGGTCAAAAGTCCATTATCTCCAGATTTAAATACATGATTTAGATATCATATATATATATATTATATCCAGTATATATATTTATTTATAACAGTACACAACATTTGGAGAGAAGAAATGAAATGCAGCGTTCATGGAGATGGTAAGTCATACGTACACATGAACGCAACATTCAATTCTATTTTTAATTTTAATGGAATTAAAAAATATTTATACATAGGTATATTATAATTCTAAAATAATATCATATATTATATCATTAATTTTATCCTTTATACATCCCACATAAGGAATTAACATGTCATATCACTTTGAGGGTGCGGTAGTCAACACTTCCTCAAATTAAATTATCGCGTTTTACCCATAATGGAAACCATAAAGAAATTGTATAAATGTAAAATAAAGAAGCATAAAAAAAGGTAAACACAATATATATCATATATAAATACATTTCTATCTTAATGTCTATATTTAGAGGTGGTAGGAGATCATTGAACAATTATCATTTAATGATGTGTTTGTTTTCCATCCACAGAAACAATATGTTCTTTACCCATTAGATGGAGAATAGTGTAAGTGTAGATAAAATAATTCTCATAACAAAATCATTGTATATTTAGGATATTGGTTTTGTTATAAAATAAAGGAATAAAAAGAGTTTAGGGGTTGGAGAAGTAAAATAAAAGGAATGAAGTTTAGAGAAACAATTACCTTTAATTTGGGTAACTCCCTTTGGATTGAAGCAAACATACGACTTGAAGTTACTTCTTCTCAAGGTAAGGCTCTTAGGTGGAAGATAGGGATCTTGAGAGCTTATTTGGACAGGGTTTGGACGTTCCAAGGGGCTTTAGAGGTGTGAGGACTGGGTTAGAAGTGGCGTCCTATTATAAGGGAGAGGAGGGGCTCTTAAGGAATGTTTGAAAATGCTATTTTATTATAAACTTATCTTCGGTTTCAAGAGGTCCAAAAATAATCAAAGTAAAATATTAGATGAATAATTTTCGAAATAAAATCATCCAATAATAATTGGATAGGTTTTTCATATTTGTTTAACATTATTAATCTTATTTATTTAAATCATTTATTAATTAGGTAAATACTGAATCATTATTGTGCCATAAATAATTTAATTTATTTTATTTCTAAAAATTATAAAACAAATATCATAATGTAGGAAATAATTTCATCTTACCAATGATTATTTATAGTCTAAAAAGATGATTTATATAACCCAATGTAAAAATTGATGTACTAAAAGATATTTGTTAATGTCATTTTTGTCTTTACATTATTTTAATTTAAATAAAGTGTCATTAGCATTCTTAAGTGGCTCCATGTGGTCCCAAAATCGACCCAAGGATTACCATGGTCTACCAAAACTCATCCAATAATGTTAGGACAAGTTTTAATGTAATTTTGTATTCTTGTAATTTTTTTAACTTGAATTTCTCCATTTAACATTAACTGCGGTAAATAAAAGACAAAATTAACTATTCACCAAAAAAGATTTTCACCATATTGAACCAAATTTTACATAACAATAACAAATATGTATCTTAGATTTGAAAAATTCAATTCACAGAAGTGGTAAAATTTCATTTAAATGAAAAAGTTTGTTTTTTAACAACTACTAAGTGGTTTTACTATTCATCAAAAATAGAAGTTTTTAAGAAAAATACCAATAATTCCACCTAAGATATATTTGATATTCCGAATTCCAAAATGATTTCAATTTTACCAAATATAAAACAAAGAGGTTTCATTAATTAATTTAAATTTATTTCTTATTGTCAAAACAAATAGCTTAGTTTTAAGAAACAATAACTATCAAAAGATTGGCACTTGTTTATGTATAATTTCAAAGTGAATTTAATTATAATGGCCAACATATCATTAAATAGTAAAAATATAATATAATTATACTTCCAAACAAATAAAATTTATAATTTAACAATATAAATTATTTTGATTCAAATGTTAATTTCAATTTAAATTTAGTATTTTCACTATTCATCCAAATATGAAAGTTATTAGAAAAACAACAATAATTTATTGAAACTAATTTTTTTAGGTCTAAATTATAAATAAGAAGTTAATTTTGTCAAATAAAATATATAAAGTGTCAAATATCAGATTTAAAAACGGTTCACTATTAAAAGGCGGTAAAATTGCATTTTTTTAAAAATACTTCCTTTATCTGAAAAAAAGAATTTGTTTTTATATTATATATAAGAAACACATAATATGGATTTTAAAATTATATGGAATATTTAAAATTTAAAATTCAGTTAATAATATTAATAACTGCTTTTGAACAACTAGTTTTATAAGTCGCCGTGCACTCGAACTCGGTGTTTTGTGAGGTGAAAGCTATTGAATTAAATTAAAGAAATTGTAACATCAAAAGTAAGTAAATAATAATATATTTTCATATCTATGTCTATTTATGTATTAGATAGTGTTTTATATGCTTAAAATGAGAATAAATCCAATCTTTAGCATAGAATTCTCTAATAATTTTAAAAGACTATTTTACTGCATTTTGATGGGGAAAAATTTTAAAATATAACTTTTGAAAATTTTATAAGCTCTATATGTCAAAGAAACTTATTATTTATAATTGTGACATTGGAAATCACTTTGGATAAATTTTTGGTATTTTTCTGACAATGTTCATTTTTTAATGAATAGTGAAAATACTACATTTTACTTCAATACTGATTTTTAATCTATTTTAATTATAGGTTTAGATTATAATTTTAAATGGTTTTAAAGTTTAATTATAATATATTTTTAACATTTAATCCAATGGTGGTCATTATAATTAATTTCACTTGGAAATTGGAGATAAACAATTATCAATCTTTTGATAGATATTCTTTCTTAAAAACACGCTATTTGTTTTGACAATAAAAATTATTTTTAGATTAATTACTGAAATTTCTGTGATTGAAATTTGGCAAAAAGGATTCCATATTTGGAATCAAAATTTCCAAAATTATGTAATTAATACTCTTTTGTTTTTGAAAATTATGAATAGTAATGACATCAATTATCATTATTTATCATGATTAATTAGTAATCGGGTGACTAAGGGTAATAAAATAATATCATAATAATATAAAATGACCCCAAAATATGTTCCAATCCTTTTTTTTGTGTCATGGACGATCATGGGATGCCTTGTGCAAAATTAGGGACCCCACAGAATCACTTTTCTGTGATAGTGACTGTTTATAATATTATTTTTAAAGAAAGGAAAATATAACAAAACTATGTAACACTTAAGTAAAACAATTTTAATTGTGATTACATTAATGATCTCTTAGACTATAAATAGTAAATAGAAATCGGAAAATATTTCATACATCACGATGATTTGTTTATAATTTTTAGACAGCATTTAAATAAAATTATTTATGACACAATGATGATGCAGTGTTTACCTCATTAATGAATGGTTTAAATAAAATAAAATGATAAGGTAAAATATAAGACTCAAACATGTCAAAAACCTATTGTATTGGTATATGTCGAAACCTTATCTCCTTATCCTCGAAATTTATCACTGTGGGACCATTAAAATATGAAAACCATTTTATAATGAAGTAACATTTCAAGACTTTCCAAAAGTGACCTCCTCCCTCTTATAAAAGGCCCCCACCTCTACCCCCTTACCCATAGCTCTCAAGCCCTTGGCTTGTACAACCACTACTCATATTATCTCTATTAATCGTTCTCTTACTCATAGAAGCCTCACGTTGGTCAGAAGGCTTCCTAAGGAAGCCTTTGGCTCAAATCAAAAAGAGTTACCCGATTTAGAGGTAATGTCTTCTCTTGAGTTTCTTACTTTTATATTTCTTCTTCCCTCACCACTATCTTCATATTGTTTGATCCCATAATGAAAACATTATCCTCAATATACTATTATTTTTTTATGAAAAGGATTATACATACACTTACACACACCTCCGCCTAATGGTTAAAGAATACACTGTTTCTGTGGGTGGCGAATTACTGCCTCACGAAACGATGATTGTTCAATCTTCTTTTAACACCTTTCATGGTGGCCATTAAGATGTAACTATATTTATATATGATATATATTATGTTTATGTTTTCTTTATTCTTATGTATTTTTTTATATATATCAATCCTTTATGGTTTCCATTATGTGTAAACACGATAATTTCATTTGAGGAAGTGCGGACTACCACCCCCTCAATGTTATAGGACTCGTTCATAACATATGTTGTACATATAAAGGATAGGATTAATGATATTATATATGATACAATACTAGAATTATAATACTACTATAAATCATTATGTTTTAATTCCATTAAATATGAAATACAAATGGAAGTAGCGTTCATGCATACGTACGACTTACCATATCCATGAATGGTGCATTTTATTTCTTACCATTAAATGTTATGTACTATTATAAATACATGTATATGCTGGATATATATATAATATATATGATATCCAAATCATGAATATCATTCTGGATATAATGAAAATTTGACCACATGAACAACATGTAATTATAAGAAGTCCATTTTTTATTTAAGTACCAAATATCGAAAAAACAACATTATTAACTTAAATGATCAAAAAATGTTTATAACATAGAAATAAATGATATAAAAGTTATAATAAACTTTAAAAATGTTCTTAAGAAAGTATAAATTAACTTTGGTTTATTATTCAAGAAATTAAAGAATGATTGAGTCAATTCGGACACGAGGTAAGGGACTTCGTCTCAACCTCCTTTCGTTGAGGCATATTTTGTTTTAATACAAGACTTTATTTTATACACTGTATAAAAACCTTGTAATTTTCATTTCATTCAAAGGGAATCTTTTTCTATGAAGCATTTTACTAAATGAAAAAAATGAATGTTTCTTTTAACGTACGCGGTGACAACGACCATTCCGCCACCATGAGTATTATTTGATCTTTGGCTTCCTCAACAAGCCGTAATGTTTTTAAAAGAAAATAAATATCATATACTCTATTATGAATTTTTGCATTGAAAATGGTTTTGATAATGGATTTGTTTTATCAATATATTTAAGTGGTATATTGTGATTGAAATGTGGAAATATTTTCTTCCCTTTATATTTGTTTTATGTCTTATGATTTGATAATGGTACGTGGACATTTGACGGGTGGTTATATGATAAATCAAATGACGGGTGGTGCTGTGATTACCAAGATGGGTGGTTATGTTATAATCTCCAATGCATTCGGTATGGAAGTTGGTCTTATGGCTATTTTATATAGTGACATGTGTGGAAGATGACCGTATGGTTATTACATTTAAGTATGTTTATGTTCCAAGTTACCTTTATATGTTATGTACTATTTTTGTGGGTAACCTTTGGTTACAAAAGGGTATGTAGTGATTTTTTTTCAGTGAAGAGTATTTACTACTTAGTAAAGGTGAAATGTGTTAATTATGTTAAAGTATTTATGGTTTACTTGTAGTTTTGAAAAACTAATAGTTTCCTTCTTTGTGTATACCTTACTGAGCTTTTTATTCTCATCCTATGTTTTTGAAATGTTTTTCACAGGTCAAGGGAAAAGTACATGATGTCATGATAGTGTCGAGGATGTTTCAAGAAAGAAACCATGTTTTATTTTAAATATGCTTCCTTTGGTGGGAAAAAATGAATATTGTCTTTGATTTATCCACCTTGTTTAAATGTGGAATGCAATTCATCATTTATGATCTAATTCTCTAAATCTCTAAAACTGAAAAGATCCTAAATTTGAATTACTGAAATAACCCAAGATTATGTAATGTTTAAGGTTGAGTCTTGATAGAGATAAAGTAGTATGAAACATTGGGGTGTTACATTCTCCCGTACTTCAATAAACTTTTTTCTCTCAATTTATGCTCGGGATTGAAAATTTGGGTTTTGACATTTCAAAATATCTTAGTTGAAATCCCACATCGAAAATCGATTAATGAGGCCTCTATTTTAAAATAAATAAAGTTACGTATGAAGGTTAACGATAATAACAGATACTAGGGTTACATGTAGAAAAAAATGGACATGGAATAGGAAAATAATCATCAAGTTCTGAATGAGAGTGATCGAGAATATTATTTGGAGAATTTTTAAAATATGAAACCCAAAAAAATTGGATGGGTTGAAAGGACATTGATTACCTAGTTGTAAAAGACAACAATTTTTTTTGTATTAATTTTCTTTTAATAATGATGATGAATTTATTTATGATATTGACTATGACTACCAAGATATATAATTACATTACATGTAGAGTTTCATACATTAATAATTTTCTACCACAAACTCATCTTTTCTATGAATGATGAGTATTAAGGATGACTTGGTTTCACCAAAATCGCTAAAATAAACTTATAGAAAATAACATAATCCACAAATATGAACTCTATATTTCCCTTCTCATTAATCATTAACCAATACTAAAATGGTTAGTACATGATCAGATGATCCCCAAGAAGGAAAATACTTTATAGAAATAAATATGACTCTTAATTTCCAAAATTTAATCAAACAATACATAAAGTTAAACAAATACCCTTCAATGAAAAATTTCCCTTAATATCCTTCAATATAATCCTAACTATGATTGAAACCCAAAACATAGAAAAATTTGATTATGTATTCTTCATGTTAAATTGTATATCCAAATAACATCGACTATTCCGGAACTCACATACCTAAAAGTAATTAATCTAATCACATATTCTCTATGATATGTAACTCATTTATATAAATAACCCCAATCACAATAAATCCACAATAAAAACATAGAAAAATATCCACCATTAATCCTCAAATAAAATCCCATAGTATTCTATTTTCTTTTGGCATATTGTGTTCCCAACAGAGAGAACGTCTTCCAAAATGAAATTTAACACTTAATCACCAAAACATTTTCCTATACTAAGGATATCCATTTTATTTTTCATAAGGTCCCAAATCAACATAATTAAATCAATTAATTAAAAATAATTAGTCACACTATCCAGGAACTTCATATAGTCCCGTGGTAGGTGATAAATCCCAATCGAACTCTGGTTGTGGGTTCGATTCCCACAGCTTCGTCTGACGTGAAGGGGTGTTCCATGTTTTGTTTTGTTGTACTTTTTCATAAACTAAATTTTATTACATTACCAAAATTATATAAATTCTTTAAAATAACCATAACCTAATATAACCAAAAAATGTATCTCATACCTCTCGTTTTTATCCCTAAAATTAATAACTTGTAATTGCCTCAAACTCAATGATCATATAAAACCAAATGGTTATTTATTACTATATCCACAAGAAGATAATTTTTCCTCAAATATAATTTTCACAAGAAAATGGGAAGGGTTACAAATACAAGGGAAAAGTCATCCAAATTAATTCCATTAATAAAGAACGCTGATAATTTTATAAATTTCACCATCCATTTATTTCTACATAACTTCTTTCCATCACAAAGAGGATATTTTGTTGTATAGGGAATTCACTCGAGTAATAGCCAGGTCCCCTATATTTATAGAAAACGATTGTAAATGGATTCCTAGGGATATTTTTATTTTCTTCCATAGTACTCTTCATTTTTCCTCGACATTTCTGTACTTTTTGTATTTATTCCCCGCACGTAAATCATTTTTTGTTCCATTGAGACACTTTCCTAAGTGTCTCCTTCCACATTTCCTGCATGATGGAAATTGAGGTTTTTTCTCCATGGTCTCCACTGATGGAGCTCTTATCATCCATCGCCTTTTTCTTCTTTGATGAGTCCTAGAGTTGCTTAATATATATGTTGTTGATCATATTTTTGGAAAACTGATTCATCATGAACACGATATCTTTTACACCTATCGAAATTCCATTTTTTTCTCATTTCCACCACCATTCCCACATTGTACATCATGTTCAATGATACTATGACTTCCTTGGAATCAATCCATTGACTAAAACCAGAAATCATTGTGTGAGTAACAATAGTCATAAAATAATTTTAGATAATATCATGTCATCTTATTTTCAATTTAAAACACCTAAGGATTAACCATGGTCATTTATTATCATCTTATATTAAAATATTTCAAACCATTTTAAATGAAAATGTATATTATCCTAAGCATATACCCCAGGAGTGTCATAACCAAGAGTGCAGCAAGGCCCATTGTCATGTTCCTGGATACCCATGGTCAATCCTGAAACTCCTTGTCAGAGTTTTCACTCCTAGGTACATATGTGCCAGAGCCGCCTCAACCTGCTCATATCCAGACAGGGATTTATTTTTTGGAAAATACACAAAAGCTCTACATTACTAAAATTCTTGGAAGTTCATCTATATTAATCCTCAAAGTATATCTTAGGGTAATGTTCTATTGTAAAAGTTTATCTAAATCTATTTTCTGAGGAATGTTTGATACTTCCTCTTATACAATCTATAACGCCCTGGACCCAGAATCCAGGAGCAAGTGTATTGTTTAAATACATTACCATGATTACAAGGAATCAAGTCCCGAATGAGAGATCAATTTAGTAGTATTGGAAGAAAGATACATACATATGTTTTACATCACAACATGAAAAGAAAAACAACACTAATTTATTCCAATAGACACATCCTAGATTCTAATATTATTCCTGCAAGTCAGTGATGACTATATTTTTCATATCTTGGGAAAATGGAATATAAGAAAGGGTTGAGCTCAAACACTAAATAAGAGTAAAAGGAACAGTGAATGATATCATAAACATTATGCATGGTGAATAATTGAAAACCCATGAATTTACAAATAATAATCATTGACACTTTATGGCTGGAATATGAGATGAGTAAATAATGACAAAATAAAACATAGTGATGGGTATTATACTAGTCTAATATCTACATTAAATATCAATATCTAATCTCATAATTATGGAATGCATAATTCTAGACATCATACTCACATATTCAAGGCCTCGTTCCAAGACTACAAATAAGCTTTTTTCAAGGCATTGTGCCAAGACACGAGTTTGTCTTTTGAGACCTACTAATGCAACAAGGAGCTATATTGGGCTCCACCAGTCACTTAATAATTCCAATGCATTCCTCATATGAAAAGGTTGAAACATAATCCAAACCTTCGTATTAAAACTAGCATACAAAATGTCAATATTTTAACCACAAACCATGAATGGTATAAAAATAGCACATCTATAATCAAACATAACTCATTCATTACAATATGGAAGATTCAATTATAATAGATTAATCTCAATAAAAAATAATTATGGATATTGACATAGATTAATATAATCATCAAAACTATTTGAGTGAAATATCCCCCCTTTTCTTGAAAACATTAAAAAGTCGCACTATTTATCAAGAAGGCGTTTAAAATAGATTTGTGAATCAATGTTTCCCATAACAATTTGAAACTTTTAAAATTAATTTTAATTTTAAAACATTAATTTCCATATAAATAAATCCTTAAAACCATTTTTAAATCGTGGATATTATTATGAATGATTTAGAATAATAAATATTGAAAACATCTTAATGATATTTCATTTAGAGTTCCTAACTAAACGAGAGACATTTGATACAAAAGGTTGAGGTAAAAAGAACATTATAATATCATGATAATAATGTGATTCATGAAATACTATGTCAATATACATTATATACACCATATAAAAGTGAATTGGCATATAATAACAATGAAGTCTCAATGGAATTTAAATTGACACGAAAACCCTTATAAAGATTATATCCTTAGGTTAGGGATAAATCAATGTCATAATTATGTGTTACAAATATAAATAAACTCTATACGATTGGATATTAAGTGTAAAGAAATCAGATGAAATTTAAACATATTCTTGAAAAAGCAACACCAATGACTTGGATTTTAACCTCAATGAATCGAAATTGGGATAGATTACTCATATCAAGTTCATATAAATGACTTGAGAAATTATCAATGGAGTAATTATATGTATCAAAATTATATCCCCCAAAGTGGAATGTAAATTACTACATAAATAATAAATAGTGATTCCACACATAATCTTGGAGTAAATTAATCAATGAAGTATGTGTAAATCCCAATCAGTAGAAATTTAAATTTTAAATTTCCATACTAATTTGGAAACTCACGAAACATACACCCCATGGAAGAAGGATAATACAATGAAGTTGTAAATATCCATATATTAATGTATATTACACAAGTAATATAGTCATGGTTAGTACATATACCACACAAAATAAAATAATGGCAATACAACATGAATCTCACGGGAATAAAATGTGAGATGAAATCCCCTTACCACGTTACAATCAATCGAGTCGTATGACCAAATGTTAATAACCACAAAATCATTCACATAATACCATAAATATAAATATAATAAAGATAATATATATCAAATGGTAGTACATAATACACCACATTCAATAAATAAGTTGACAACAATGGAAATCTCACATATTTAAAAGTGAGATAAGAAACCATTTACCTCAAGTCTGACTTGTCTTGTATGTTTCTTATTCTTCATGAATTGTAAAACTATGTTAATTTGAACTTGATTAATAAAATTCTTCAAGTTTATTACTCCTGTTTTATCACTTATTACCATTCTATAACATTTTGTTATTTATTTGAGGTCATATTGAATATTTTATCGATATTCAGAATTTGAGTCCAAAAATGAACTTGTTATAATTACAATTTTTAAATGTGTTTAAAAGTACATTATCTACATAATTATATAAATGATATATATATCATATAAATATTATACATTCAATATATATATGTATTTATAATAGTACATAGCAATTGGATATAAGAAATGAAATCCTCTGTTCATGGGGACGGTAAGTCATACGTAAGCATGAATGCTACTTTCATTTCAAATTTGTATTTTAATGAAATTAAAACATAATGATAAATAGTTATATTATAATTCCATTATAATAATATATATAATATCATTAACTTTATCCGTTATATTTCCCTCATAAAGCATTAACGAGTCATATCACTTTGAGGGGGCAGTAGTCCGCACTTCATCGAATGAAATTATCACGTTTTACCCATAATGGAAACCATAAATTAATGATATAAATGGAAAATACAGAATCATAAAAGATAAAAACAATATATATCATATATTAATACATTTCCATCTTAATTTCCACCATGAGAGGCATTAGGAGATAATTGAACAATCATCGTTTCATGAGGTGTTATTTTTCCATCCACAAAAACTGTATGTTCTTTACCCATTAGATGGATGTGTGGGTAACTGTAGTAAGAATACTTATCATAATAACATCCTAGTATATTTATGATACTTTATTTTTATTAAAATAAACAAATAAAAATATTTTATGGGTTGGAGATGTAAAATAAAATGAAAAAAGTTAAGAGAAATCATTACCTTTAATTTTGGTAACCCGCTTTGGTTTGAAGCAAACAGGCTTCTTGAAGTGACATATACCTAAGGTAGGGCTTATAAGTGTAAAATAGGGATCTTGAGAGCTTTTATGGGTAGGGTTTGTCTGAGAAAATGGGTTAGGGAGGTGTGAGGAATGCGTTATAAGTGGTGTCCTGTTATAAGGGAGAGGAGGGGCTCTTTAAGAATGTTTGAAAATGTTATTTTATTATAAACTTATCTTCAGTTTAAAAAGGTCTAAAACTCATTAAAGACAAAGATACGATGACTCGTGTTCGAAATAAAATCATCCAATAAAAATTGGATAGGTTTTGTGATTGTTATAATATTAATAATCTTCTTTATTTAAATCATTTATTAATGAGGTAAATACTGAATAATTATTGTGTCATAAATAATTTATTTTATTTTATGTCTAAAAATTATAAAAAAAAAAAATCATTTAGGAACATTTAATAGATTTATAAGGATTATTTATTTCAAAAAATAGGACTTACAAAACCCCATGTAAAAATTGATATACAAAAAGATATTTGTTAATGTCATTTTTGTCTTTACTTTAAGTTAATTAAAATAAACTTTCATTATCATTCTTAAATGGCTGCATGGGGTCCCAAAATCGACCATTGGATGCCCATGGTCGGCTGAGACTCATAAAATAAGGTTATGACAAGTTTTAAGGTAATTTTTGATTATTATAATATTCTATTTACATTGAATTACCCTATTTACCTATAACCGCTGTAAATAAAAGTCAAAAGTTATTTTTCACCAAAAATTATTTTAATCTTATGAAACCAAATTTTACTTATTAATAACAACCATGTATCTAGGCGTTTCAAAATCCATTTAACAGAAGTGGTAAATTTTCATTTAAATGAAAAATTCAGTTTTTTAACTATTACTAGGTGGTTTTACTATTCATCAAAAATTGATGTTTTTCAAAATATAGCAAAAATTCAACCAAAGATATATTTGACATTTAAAATTCAAAAGAGATGTCTATTTCACAAAATTCAAAATATAGATGTTGCATTAAATAATTTAAAATTAATTCCCATTGTCAAAACAAATAGTGTGTTTTTAAGAAACAATAACTATCAATATATTTACACTTGTATATGTATAATTTCAATGTGAAATTAATTCCAATGACCAACATTGGATTAAATGGTAAAAATATAATCTATTTATAATTCAAATCCATTAAGATGTATAATTGAATAAAATAAATTATTATTATTAAAAAAATTATTTTTAATTAAAATTTAGAATTTTTCACTATTAAGCCAAATAAGAATGTTATCAGAAAGACACCAAAAATTTATAGAATCTAAATTTTTTATGTCCTGGTTCTAAATAAGATGTTTATTTTTTCATATTCAATATATAAAAGTGTCAAATATTGGATTTAAGAAGGATTCACCATTAAAAATGGTAAAATTGAAATTTTTTAAAAATACATCCTTTATTTGGAAAAAGTGAATTTGTTTTTATATTATATCTATGTAAAAAATAATATGGATGTTAAAATTACATGGAATATATAAAATTCAAAAATTAGTTAATACTATTCATAACTGTTTTGAACAGCTAGTTTGGTAAGTCGTTGTGCGCTCGAACATGGTGTTGAATGTGGTGCAAGCTATTGATTTACTTTAAAGTGATAACGTACTATAAAAACATGGATTGTTATAGAGTTTAGCTAAAAGAGGTGTTTTCAGGTTTTTCCCCTAGATACATTTGTTCTTGAGCCAAATCCACATGTTCATAACCAAACAAAGATATAATTTCTCATTAAACCAGTTACTCTATTCTCACTATGATTTTGGGATTCTTTTCTCATATGTAGTCTAATCCTTAAGGATTTTACAAGACCTTTTTAATCATAATCCCAAAAATAACTAAACATTCCTCGAATACAAACTATAACAATCCTTATCATTTTATTAGATTCACACATGATTTATTGATATAAAATTATACTTAATACTACCTGAATGATCTAGAAGACTAGTGTCTTGAGAAATTAGGAACATTGAATAACAACTTAAAACATGAAATACAACATCATTGTTGAAAACTTCCATTGCATGACTATAACATTCTATCATACTTAACATTGCATGGGATAACTAGAGGAAATACATAAGAATAAGGTGAGCTATATAGCACAGTAAGAGAATAAACATGGAATACAAAGAGAAATACAACACATGTTAGAACAAAGTTATAACAATAGATCATAAAAGAAACATGAACATAATGGCATGACATAGCATGATAATAATAACATGGAAATGTGAATGAAACATAAAACATTTCTTCATAGGTCATGATAAAACTACCATGACATCATAGTGGAAAAGTACCATAAAGTAATTAAGTAATGCCCTATCCCAACATGATGTATCATGATAATAATCATTATCTAATTAATTAGAGTTCTATATATTTCTAGGTGCACTAGTCACATTCATTTAATTCTCATGCTTATGTGTTCCTCATAAATCATAATTTGTGGATTCATTAATCTTCATAATGTAATTAATGATAAAGGGGTGTGGAATAAATACATGTAAATACTTGATAAAAGGGTATACGTATATAAAAGTGAACACACATGATAGGAAATGGGTATTGTATTCACTTACATAATTATTTTTGAATCGAGATTCACAGTGCAATTTTATTAGACTAATGGCATGAGATAAAATTCATAAAAATATTTTATGTGAGAGAAAGAGGTTTATTATAATATATACATGAAATGGACTATAATAGGTTACTAAAAAAAATTCCCAACACAATGAATTCTAAAATAGGAGGCATAACATAATAATGAAACATGATAAAAAAGGTGAAATGGAATAACTCTTATGAAATTTCGGCATGGTAACAAGTGTATATAGGAGGTACTAATGAGAGATAAAGAGGTATATAATAATTCAAAAATAAAAAGGTATGTGTGGTGAAGTTTCAAAAAAATACCCCATAATTTTCAAATAAATAAATAGGTGTAATAATAAAAGGAAACATAGATAAAAATGATAATAGAAGGAACCCTTAATTGAGTGTGTGACTTGAAAAGCTTGAAGAGGTGCTTCTAGAGAGATGGGGGCACCATAAGAATTATTTTAGAGAGTGGAGGACATATTAAGGAAGTTCCCCATTTTTTTAGAGGTGATATGTGTGATCTTTGGTGGGTTTATATAGGAAATGATAGGTGAAATATTTAACATTTCACAAACTTATGTTTTAGAATCTATATAATTTAATATTAAAAAAGGAAATCCTTACCATTTTTTACCAATTTTATTCTAAATAGGAGTAAAAACATTGTTTTATAAGGCTATGTTAATAATATATTAAAATATTATAATTTATTATGTCGGGGTCAGTCATATTATTAAAGCAATGAACTTAAAACCATAAAGTATATTATACATTTTATGGGATTCATGTAGTATTTATAAAATAAATCAAACAATATAAAATCACATTATGTTTATGTTTAAACTTATATTTGGACAAATTTACCCTTTATAGTGTTTATTATATCACTATTTGGCCATAATAATGTCATAAAAAGCACTATATATTTATATGGTATTAAATTTTAACAAAACAATTCGATTGTCTTAGAAAATTATGAAAAATTCAATGATAGATAATTTTTATATCCAGAATCCTATTATAATATTCATTATTTCCAAATAATTTTCTACACATGTGAATTTTATCTTTTAAAACATAGAACCACATTTATTGAAAATTAACTTTTTTGTGAATTTTTTTTAAACCGTAATAAAAATTATATTTCGCCTCATAAAAATTATATGATAATTTTGATTTATTAAAATTGATTCAATAATAATATTTTATTAAAATATTATTTTTTATTTCATCAAAATATATTTCGTAATTAAATTTTAATATTAACCAAAACTGCACTTTTTTATTTAAAAAAATAATAAAATAAATTAATATTCATTATTACATACAATTATAATGTACATTATCCTAATGATACAATGTGGATAAATATTCCTTTATTACACCAACATACTCCCTGAGAGTAAGGTGTACAATGGTGGGGCTTTGATGTGGCTGTTCGGTGAATATTGTTTGGTTTAATGTATTTATGAACTTGATCTTCTCCATTAAACGGTTTTGCTCATGCTTAAGTTGTTGGATCTCATTTTGGGCATGGTATAAGGAAAAGAATGGATATTATATCTCCCTCAGAAGCTTCAATAAATGGGATTCATAGGGAATGGTCATACTGGTTGAGTCCATCACCTCCTTTGTCTATGTCAAAAGTATTTGGTAAAACCTTATATTTTTACCAGTGTTGTTATCACTATTATAAAACTATATTGTCAATGGTAATGATACCTAATGGTCATTTAAATCTAATTAGATACAATAAAACTAACGGAGTGAATTTGTTTCCTATATCCATTTTATAAAATAATACATTTTACGTAAATCTAAATATAAATTTCACATATAATTGTTTGGGTCATTAAATTTTACAGGTTTTCCCATGCTATTAAATGGAGACTGTTGGAGTGGTTGTTTAGCTTTATTTTCCATTTCAATTAGACATGTCTCTTGGATAATGTTTTTCTACCATTTATTTTGAATAACATCATTTTTTATCTTTCTACAATGATATATATATATATATTCATTTTTCTACCATTTCATACTCTATATGTGTATATATTTCATGTTATCAACATCAAGTTCAAAGGAATCATTCCCTGTAATTAATTTTTATTCTAGGGAGCTCGATGTCAGCCCATGGGGATAAATAAAACCCTTTATGTATTTTGAAATTCAGTTTAGGTACCACATTGAGTGGGTATTTAGGTTAGTTTCATAATATCTGTTTTATCATAGTATTTCATCAATAATCTTTGTATTGGGACATCTAGTATACTTGAGATAGTATTTATGTTACTTTAGAGGATTATTATGACGAGTTTCTCACATTCTCTATCTGATATGATACTCAAAATACCATGGTGTGTTGGGATGTGTGTCTCCTACCATTATTTCTTGATTTCATTATCATTTTTATGGGTTTTTGGGTTTGAAATGGGATTATTATGTATTCTAATCATTTCTTCTATTTCAGTGTGCAGTGGTATGCCTCTCAAACATGTTACACAAGTTCATTTATAGGGTGAAGCTGACTATCCTATGGTTATCCACCTATGGATACAACCCTTATCAAGGATAACATGTTGGAAGTTAATTCCATAATCAATAATGTACCACAAGCTCAGAACGAAGTGGTTGAGTTACAACCGGGAGAAGTACATGAAAAATATTGATAAAAATATCAGTTTCATGAGATTCCACCATCTTCTATTTGTATGAATGAACCAAAAGATGTATTCGAATGTAATTAAAAGATTGATTAGGTCTTCAAATTCCTAGTTTTACCGAATATTATCAAAGTGTATTTTAGGGTGTTCAAAACTGAGTGTCCTAGAAAGAGATTGGGGGACTCTATGGGATAAATAGATAGGTATGATGGGTTAGGGAAGAAGGGTTTGAAGACACCATTCTTATAAGAAGTTTTTCTAGATTAAATGATGATTTCACTTTCTATGAAGTTCCTCTATTTATATAAGGGATATAATTCGTTGTTGACATTAAACAATTAGTTTCTAGATATGGTTTATTTTGGACCATATGTAATAAGGAATTACCAACTAAAAGAAAAACATCACAGGAATAGATTGTGATTGGATATCATATTGCATTTATTTATGAGGAATATTTCAACCAATGTAGAGATAAAGGATGTGTCTATGATGGAATAGATGAATATAGATATAAATTTTTCATATCCTATAATTTTTTTCCACCACATGGCACCTTCAGTTGCACTTTAGGGAAGAAGAGGAAGTGGTAGTATCATTGTATGACCGGTGGAGGTGGTTATTGGTAGTATCCCTCTTCATCACCTCCAGTTGAAACTATTGGTGTGACTCTGACATGCTATTAGTGTTTCAGAATTGTAAAAAATAGTATTCAATTCCTTCACATAAGTATATTTATAATACTTGTTGACATTTTGGTCATCTGTATCACTTATATTCAACTATTTTTGCTACTCGATATGGTCACTAATCATCATCTCTAAAGTCTAATGCCATATATTTATATTCTTATATGACTATATTGATATAGCTATAGGCATGTGGACAGATGAACCTTCATTTAGTAGATGTGTGTTTGGTGACGATACAATCAAATCCATCGATAATGATAGAAACCATTATTATTGGATCGATAGTACTAATATCATTATTTGATAATGGTTCTTCCTGCTAATTTATACATTATAGTTTTTTTGTTATTCTTAACCACAAATTATATCTCATTTCTGTAGTTATTAATTTTTTTTTAAAACCTGGATATATGAATGAGAATGGATTTCAGTGACCTTCGAGTGTACTATCAGTAGCTGATGCAGAGTTAGTTAGGTATTTTCTATTTCTTAATATGGATTTTTTTTACATCACCATCTAGATGGAGGGAAATAATTTCATTATGATAAGGTTGATATTTTTCATCAACATGTATTTTTTAATGTGAGTAGTGGGAATTCACAGGGGTTTTAGGGATATTGGGATATGAGGTTCATTAGTGTAGAACCTACCTAGTCATATCCTTGAGGATTATTTTTCTAATATTATAGTTGAGCCTGTTGGTGTTTCTATTATAGTTGATCTTCCCACTATTGTTAATTACTTTTCAGATTTTTTCCTAGAATAATTCAATAAGCCACTTCTAGAGAGAGAGACACCATTTGTAAAAACCAAGTTCTAGGTAAACATCATATTTTTAAACCATTATATCATATTTCACCATTAGAGCTGATATAAATCACATTCTATTGGATTACTTGAGTAAAAAGGGGTTTTCGCCGATGTGTTTTTACTTAGGAAACCCTGATGCTCTCTTCCAAGATGTCTGATGGTTCTCTTTGATTTAGTGTGGACTATTGTTGGGGCCAAAATATGTGCTTGGGAATGATGATCAAAGGATACAATGAAGAAAAGGGCTTCTTCATGAAGCACCTTCATGAAGCCCATCAGCACCATGGGTGGCTCTAATCAAATACTTTCCATGCACCATCGCAAAAGATGGATGATGACTGACGATGTAGTTACGAAAAAATAGACAGAAGTCTTCATGTTGTGGAAGAAATATGGCCACCTCTATGATTCCATGGAAATTAATAGAAGCCTCTACGACTACTCCAGAGGGAAAAAAGGAATCCTCTATTCTGTGGAGGGGATGAAGATAAAATCTATAGTTATGAAAAAATTGATTCAATTTATCTCTGATGGTGATGTGAAAAGTTTCTTCGTGGCACATCATCAAAGCATCACTCCCCATGGAGCCTATGAATACCATGATCCCCCTTCTCAAAAAAGATTGACACCTTGAACATTCTCCATCCAAGATCCTAAATCGAAAATCACCTTTTTTCTATGTGAACCATTAGAAAAAAATTATTCGAGGTACACAATCATTGCAAATTCCCTTTCCCATTACTAATGATTTCCACCTTTTCTGGAGGGATTCATTTCATGGAGACTATGGAGCCATTCCCATGGAAAGAGACCCCTTTGTGTACTCAGGACTTCGTGAATCACCCAAGCATCATGAGGAACCCTCAAAAAACATGTGTACTCAGTGATAAGGCCAATAGGATATGATTTGAAAATTCATACGCTTCGCAATGTCAAATCCTCTATGAGCCTTTGTGCTCTGCAAATCCATGTGCTTCGTGAAGCCAATGGATCTATGAACATTAATGCCTTATGATCCCAGGAGCTCTGTAAATCCCTGAGCTTTGTGAATCTATATGCTCTGTATCCCCTTGATCTTTAAAAATCCCGTTTCATTGAGGAATCTTACTTCACGTACCCCTTTCCATTGTGGCCCTCTAAGTGTGAATGATGTTATTTCATGGTCCCTTGGGCGGTGCTTCACATTGTGTTGCCTCTCCTTATGATTCGTAGCATTAGTATGCTAATGGATATTACTTCATTGAATATACATGATAATGTTATCCCCTCAATGGATCAATTCACAACCCTTAAATACCACGACAACGCTGATCCATTCCCTTCACCAAGGGTTCAAGTTCACTAGTTATGTTTGTCCTAGTGGTGTGGAGAAATTCCTCACTGTTCGAGCTCAAAGTCATTAATCTACTGAGCACCAACATCCTCGAAACAAGATATTAAACTATTATGACTGCATGAGTAGTAGGTCTAGTGGACCATAGGGGGGATGGGAATAGTTTCTCTTTTGACCTCTCATTCCATTTGAACATTATCACCATGCGCACTTTGGGTAGTCTCTGCGTAAGCCATGACACCCTCTAATGGGATGAAATAGGTACGATGAACATAGGATCCTCGCACATCTAAACACTTATTCATGCCTCCCAGTAACAGAATGTCTGAATCATCATATCAATGGGTTGTTAACCACACATAATCACTACCCCATTCTTCATGGATCCACCTTTCATGATAGGATTGTTAGGTCTTTGTTGCCTCTTGTTTCTCACACCAAGCATGACTCACATTGGATTAGAGTAAACATCAACTATGAAACTATTTTTGGGATGCCTTATTGTGTAATCCCTATCCCCCATAATTCAAAACTACGTGGAATATGATCCTTTTCCCTTTTAAAAAGGAATGTATGAAGCCTTCCTGAGGTTCAAGGCCATCACCCATCAGTCCCAACCACTTCACATTAGTTTAATATTTTCCCACATGATTATAAATTGTATGATCTTGAAATAAATGGTTATTTATTGTTGTCTATTATACAAGGCCTATTGGAAGCCTCTTTGAGGTTCGATCCCACATATTTTCATATTTTTTTCAAACTATGTTGGTTTTGATACCTGTATCTTGGGACATGTTACTTAGGATGCCATTTGAGGTTCAACACTAAACACTGGTCAAATTTAGTGTTCCCTTTATTGAGACCCACATCCTTGGTCCTTCCCTTAGTGGCATCAGACCAGCTTCTGGCATCTTACCATGTGTAATACTCACACTCAATTAACATTCGACAAACCAAGGGTGTCCCTCTTGTAATGAGCCTCTAACCACATGTAAGACCCAACAAAATTCTGGTTCATTGCCCTTTGTGTACACCCAAATTCTACCCACCATCCTAACTAAGTGGAAATTTATTCCCTACCACATGGATACATATGAAACCTCTATAATCTTCAATCCCATCATTCACGCCCCATCCTAGTCTCTCCCTTGACCAGTTGTGTTCTGGAAAGGTCATGACCCAACCTGGATGTTTTTTTGTGTCCCCATCCATGCCTTCATTTTCAAGAGTCACCTCCTCAAGTGAAACATCACCTCACCGATCTATGTGGACATTTATTCTCTACTGTGATGATACATAGGAAGCCTCTTTGAGGTTCACACCTAGCATCAGCGTCATCTTTTCATCAGTTCCACCAAATTTCTCCCATTTACATCATTCAAATATCCAAAATCCATCCTAATTCCTACCTAGTATGCCACAACCTAGAGGGGA
The DNA here is from genome assembly GCA_963277665.1 of Viscum album. Lineage (NCBI taxonomy): Eukaryota > Viridiplantae > Streptophyta > Magnoliopsida > Santalales > Viscaceae > Viscum > Viscum album. Next base: position 1,238,973,474 of record OY728130.1, on the reverse strand, counting down.
CACTCCATTTCCTTGTGAATCTAAACACACATAATCCCCACAGAATCCATAATCATCTAACCAATAGGATTCCTCTTGTGATGGGCCTATAACCATGTCCAATCCCCAACATGTCTCTGTCTGGTTATACTTTGTGTACACCCCAATTAGTCACCCTCTAGAACTATGTGGGTTTGGATCTATATCTCCCTTAATGGGTACATAGGAATCCTATCTGAGGGTAAATCCCAAAAAATGGTAACCCTTTTAATGTTCAGACATAAGCAGTGTAATAAACTATCATCCACAAATGTGTGTAACTGAGAAGAGATTCATGAACCATGACTCAAATCAATTAGGGGGGGGACCCATACTAGGTGATGAGTTCCAGGGAGAAATTTGTGGAAGGAGGGACTAAAATCCTATCATCCTATTTCAGTGGAGGAGAATACATCCCTATATAAGTGATGTGTGTCACTCGCCTTTGGAAATCGGGAATGATGGGCAACAGAAATCACATCCCCCCACCCATAGATAGATGTGCGCCCTAACGAAAGCATCAGTACCAAGAATTGTAAACCCATGGTGGATATTATCTTCAATATAGAGATTAGTCGTGTTTGATACAATAATAGATAATCATTTCCCTATATCTAGCTATCCAGCACTAGGTCATACCAAGAAATTAGTGGGCCTAGCATGAAACTTCCTAATGTTTTGTGTATTTAATCATTGGGAATTCTGATCTCTGATGTAGTCAGCATAGATCTCTCTATCCTTCTATGGAAGACTGAACATCACAATGTAACTGTGCATCGCATTCTAATTTTCTGTACTAGTGAGAAAATTTTCATTCTTCTCAAATCCCATGATCAAGATATAGGAAACTAATCATATCCATCCCGCAGATGTTGGGGCATGGGAAGTATGAATACTTCAATTACCCATGGAACCATCTCCTCTACAGTGGAACCCACTCCCACATCTACTGGGAACCCATGCCACTTATCACCCTAGGAATTTAACCAGAGAAGGGTGATTGATACCCATATTTGACGATATGATTGGGAATGGGTCATCCCGACGAGTGAAATAGACCACAAAGACATGGAGGCCTTGACACATCACTACCCCTAGTGCCCCTAAGGGCTGTGCAGAGAGTCACTACTCCCCACTCTGACTTTTGACAACTTATAGAGCTTATCCCCGAAGCACTCCTACAAATGAATCCCATATGCTGACGAAGTAAGGGATGTACGAGTCCCCATAGCTAGTAATTTATCAATGGATCTACCAAGGAAGGATCCCACCTAGCCACATTTGTATCGCCAGCTGGTCTTTCAGACTGAAGATCGGGTTGTCCATCCTCATGGACCAACAGCTCTAGTTCGGATAACCTGGCGTCAATGTCGATTGAAATCTCAAGTTTATGCCCACTAGGTGGTAACATTGTCTCTAGATTTAGTGTCTTGATCTACCATTAACACGAAATATTAACCCAATATCATCATTGTGTTGGGGAAGCTCTTGGTTACAGAACATGGGCACATCCATGCCTGACCAAATTTGAAGTACTAGTCACCCTATGAGGAGGGTGAACATGATCCCCTGGTTACTGGGGCAAGAAGACACCGTCGCTGTCTGACCCGTGATGATGAAATCTAGTACGGAGGTCCTCCCCTTACTATTATTTGACGTAGTTTAGGTCCTTACCACTCTTTCCTTTAGTATGGAGGTCCTCCCCATGCTACCATCATGAACTCCAATATAGGCCCTTCGGGATTCATCGACACTCATCACGAAGGCCGTAAAATGCTCCTAGCCTTGGGAATGAGAATTTCATTCACATACCATGTCTTTAATTTGTGGGTATTCCTTTCTCAGTAACTCAAGAACATGGAGGCCCTTCCCATGTGATCATTGTTTCAGCATAGGTCCTTCTCACGCAAGAAATCACCAGTGTGGAGGTACTCCTTGCCTTATCGATGGTGAACATGTATGCCCTTCTCATGTCTAGTATAATCAGAACAAAGGCCCTCCTCATGCCTGTGCTACCTAGGCCGACCCACGTGGAGGTCCTCCCCACACTACTAATTACTACCATGGAGGCCCTCCTAATGTTTTTACTAGCCCCAGCAGTGCCCCCTCCAGCAATATCAAACATATAGGTCCTCCCTGTATTACATTTTTCATTTTTATTGGTGCACATCGTACCCCAGAACATTAGATAAAAGGTCCTCCCTAGTTTAGTAATAGACGATGTAAAATACCTACTCATAACCCATCCAGTGCAAGAAGAGGTCCTCCGTACTCTAGAACCAAACTACACAGAGGACCTCTCTATTTCAATGTCCTAACCTATCAGGAAGGACTAACCCGGGGTAAGAGGTTGGGTTGCTGCAGCTAAAAAAAATCTTATAAGCTTGAAACGGCAATAAAACTCGTATTTTTGTTGAATCATGAGGCAGAGTGTGTTTTGGTGATGGAACCCTCACCCAGATCTTCTATGATGGGAGTTGGGGATGGAACTAGGTGTATAAGACTCAACTATTCCGAAAGTGAGGTCTCAAAGATACCTAAATCCATTCGAAAATATATATTGGAGGAGAAAGATTTGTCACACTTCCATGGAATGGTTGTAAAATCCTCTTTATCATCAATATGATGATTCTCCACCTCAACACGAGATCATGAAGAGTTGTTCTAGGTACCAATGGAGGATGAGAAATAACATGACCCACCGCCAATGACTGCAGCCACAATGCAGGAAGTAGTGGTGATTAGTCCATCTTACATGGATGTGGTGGCTTAATCAGTTTATTCATTGGATGATAGCCAGAGATGTTGTGTCTTGTTACCCACAAACCATATTCTCCAACAGCTAGTACACCATCACGACAGTCAGCATCAATTTCGTTACTGGGTCCACAACCATATCTAGTAGATGAGTGGGGAAACAAGGACCAGATCCTGAGTCTGAGACAAGAAGTTTGTGGGACATTTTCACCATTGATCAACTCATAGAGATGTTCTAGCACAATGCAACACCAGGTTTCAGTATTCTATAATCTCCCACCTAGGAAACGTCTATGTGCATCTTCCAAACTCTTAGGGCAACAGACTTCCATCTCTTTGATCGACTAGTAGCTTATCCCAATATCCAGAATCACGTCAACGACATCGACCAACAATGAAACATGGTTGACTAGGTTGTGTTCCTCATGGTTTAGTGCCATGAGATTCCCACCCATCATCAAACCCTTCAACAACGATGTGTCTAGAGATTTACAGTGCTTTAAAAAATTATAAAAGTGTCTTCCCCCACGTCCAGATCCTTGGTTGGGGTAGTACACTACCCTTCTTCTCAGTCCTATCTAGTGCCATCACGACATTCCATGTGATATTGGGGATATACCTCTAGGAATAGTTGTAGTTAACATATCCGACCTATCAGAGGAAAAATCGTGCTGGGAATCATTAAAGAGAACCTACCCCTATGTGGTACCAGGAATTTTGGATCCATTGGGTAGAGTTACTCTCCATAAAAAAGGAATTGTGCCTTTCCACACCTTCCGAGTCATTATCCTTTATTCAGGAAACAAATAATGGTATATAGAATGTTGGTTCTGTCAAACACTCTAACCCATATTGATTAGTGAAAAAGACATAAGATGATATTGAAAAGGTTTTACTACGTCAACATCTCATGGGAGATAAAAAATATTCGATGATATTTTGGTTGAAATTGCTTCAGAGAAGTGACCATATCATGCTAATCCTTGATCGAGGTAGCAGGGGTAGGTACAGCCTCCCCCGATGAGTTGTCTCATGGTGACCTTGACCATCCTGCCTATATAGACAAAGCAGAGACCAATGTTGATGGAAGGATTGTACAATATGCATTAAAAATACACTCCATTTTCATTATAACCCTCATTGGGATGCAGATCAGATTCCCCCAGCCTCTCCAAATGTTGTTCTCCCACTAGTCAAGAAATTCATCCTACTAGACACTCCATATGCCGATGGGTATGCTTATCACGTTAAAGAAACTGCCAACACGTTGGTAGTCAGAGACCCTCATCAAGATAGGAATCCCTGCCAAGATAGCCTGATGGAAAATCTCATTTCCCACCTTGAGGCTTTGGAAACTCGACTTGTGGTGTTCCCACCTGGTCGTAAGATGTACATTGAATGTGTGGATGATATTTCAGCAACCCCTAGGATTTGGAAGTCATACATTATCTTCCTTTAATGGGATAGGTGACCCACTGCAAAATATGGCACAAATCATTTAATGATGTGGACCCATGTTAGGAACTCCAGTGTTACAGGAGGTGGCCACACTATGGTGTTTTGTGGAGACACTAGAAGCCCCATCATTTGTCTAGTACATTCAGTTACCCATTAGATCAATAGCTGGCTGGGAGGATCTTCAGCGGAATTTTATCTAGTTTTTTAGTTCCACCATCTAGAAGACAATAATTATTGACTTCTTCATGTGAAAGAAATTTCGTAACAAGTGCGTTGTAGAATTTTTCACCCAGTGAAAGAGCCTCACAGATTCCCTTGATATGACTGTAAAATAGGGAAAACTATTGAAAATATGTTTGTGGAATGTGAAGACCGAACTTGTCCCTTATCTCATTAATTTGAACTACCCAGTGGATTTTGGGGCTTCTATTTCAAATCCCAATGTCTTGAGAAAGCCTTGCAACAATCAAAACATGAATTTATATAGCCTCATGTAGTTATAGTAATAAGTGAAGCTGAGGCTATACCTGTTGTGGTAGCACAAATAGAGACCACCAAGAGGATGGAGATATTACTTGTGGAACCACCTCCAAATCATCGTCGAGGCCCAACACCTCAGGCCTATACTTCGGCCAAGTTGAATCGCCCTTGGAATAGGAATGGGCCCCCACATGATATGCCATCACCACCGAGGAGAGACAATCTGGCCCCTCATCATTGTTAGGCTCCTCCATCCCCTTGTTAGGGAAAGGCTCTTAGATCCCCATTCCCAAAAAAATGAACAATACATAGTCATTTAATGAGGCTCAAGTCCCCTGTTATTTTAGAAGTTCCCTGTACCAGGGAATCATATGGTTACTAGAATTCAAGAATCTGAAGACGTGGGTCTAACTGATCTCCCCAATTACTTCCCCTATCACTATATCCTTGGACACACCCTCATTTAGTGCTATCTTTTTAATGACTTTCTCCAAGATCAGGTCGATAAAACTATTTTGGGTTAGGCCAATCTCCAACAGAGGTGGCATGTGTGTCCCTAAATCCTAACAGTGACAGCGACAACTATGATGGATGATAGTATGTTTTTAACAATGGGTCACAAAAATAAGATGATTGGATGGCTAGTAGGGTATTCTCCCATTCCCATGATGTTATCCATGCATGTTTGAATCATCCTGAGCCCTCATAAGTCACCACATTACCTGCATCCACTACTTATCCATCGACATTCATGGCCTTCTTCTTCTTAGAAGGGAAAGAATCGATGATGAAAGGGAATGAAAATCCCCCCAATTATGCAATCATCAACCTGTACTGTCAGTGATTTCATGCACCCATAGATTATGATTACACCATGAATCATCCTAGTAATGGAGTATTCCTCAACTGATGATCAAGGGTATCCTTTGGTCAATAATGTGGAGCTAGTAAATCATTACTTATTTCCCAATGAAGAAGGATGTCTGTTAGACTCTCCCAACATCCCCAGTAGATTCCAGCATCGACAGAGCCATTTTTATGATAATTTATATAATGTATTGGTAATTTATTGTAGATAGGCTATGTGCACCACCACAACAAAAATGTAAGCCCAGTGTAGAGCCCATCATACGCAAACTTCTCATCTCATTTCATATGATCTTCCTCCACCACAATTTGTGATACTTGATTAGGAAGAGACACCATGACCATGCCATGGCCATTCATGTTCTGTCATGGATAGACCCTAGTCATCAGGCCCTCAACTAGTATTCATTACCCATGGTTCAACTAGTGAGCAGTATGACATTCCAAGAACCAACCATAATCTTATGGTTTAGCTAGTAGTGCCCATTAAACCTCATTCTATATAGAAATCTCATGATAAAAGATGTGTACACCTAGAATGGATGTATAACATCCTCAAGAATCATAGAAGCATTCCTACTAAAATATCTAACCGTGATGATCTTCTCCTTTCATTAGATATGCGTGAATCTATTTATGAGGCTATACGAATCCCCCTCTAGTTTGAGATAATGTTATCAACTAAAGAGGCCTTCCATGCTAAGATGGTCGAGCCTGCTGAATGTCAGGACATAGTCACTTTATTTTTAGAAGATATAGGTTCTTTAATATCCTCCAACTATACATCACTATCCATTTCAATGCTATAGAGGTTCGCCACTATCTTGTCGACAAAGGCTATGGGATCAAACTTTTCCCAACCCACACACTCAGAAATATGGGATAGTCTAAGGCAGATCTCTATCCCTCTGACATGAAAATTCATGGATAGGGAATGAGAAAGAAGACACCAGTAGGAAAAAATTTCCTAAATACCATGTTCAGTGGATTAGATTCTAGCACTGAAATAATGGCTGTCTCCCAAGACACCTCTAACAATGCGTTGATGGGTATATCAAGGATTCAACTGCATGTGGTAGTCCCTTACTCATATCAAAAATACGTTATGTACTCCCTTAATAGTCAAGTTGGCATACATTAAGGTGATGTTGACCTCTTGGACTCTTTTGAATCCCACTACTTGGGAACTGACTATTATAATAGCAAGTACAATAAGATTTAGGCTAACCAGGATGAATACTTTATGGCTGTGATCAACTCGTGGAAATACCTGGATGATGCCTTCATTTTACTGATTCACTAATTGGAGGTCATGACCCCGGACTTAGGGAAATGCTTTGTTGTCTCTGGAACAATGGGGAGGCATATTACCAAGTCGAAGGAATTCCATGATATCACTTCATATTCTTAAAAAAGTAGGCTCTAGTGATCCTAGAGTGCTATACACATATAAGGAATCGAGTTTTCCACCCCATGGATACAAAAATACATCAAACATTCTTGTTTCGCAAGGCTCGGATAAACTAACTATATCAGACATGTAACTATTGGTTTTTTCTCATCAAACATGGTCCCTTGGGTTAATGGATAGATGGGATTAGGTTGATATATTTCATCACCATTGTTTCAGTGGTGCAGGAGCACCCCAATGATGTTTACAGTACCACCCAACCTGACACCATTGTCGCCTCAAGATCTGTAAACATAGATGATTTTACTCTGGCCGATAATACTCATGTTTTGGATGATGAAGAGAATCTAGAAAATGAACCGCCCATATTTATAGAGGGATTCCCTACTAGAGTTGATGAATTGGTTCATGTAATCAACGGTACCAAGATTGATCTGAAAACAAAAATAATCATCGATGTTATTCATGAAAAATAAGAACAATGATATGTTGATTTCCTAAAGAATCATCAAGAGGTATTTTCCCAGAGTTAAGACGATATGCTAAGTCTGGATCCATAGTTCGTTATCCACCTTCTCATTATCTCATGAAATCATCACAATTTCAAATAACCTCTAAAAGTGATGCACCCTTCTCACGGTGCCAGGTTAGGGTTGAGGTTGATAAGGTTATCAACGTTAACATCATCATGGAGGTCCAGTACCTCAGGTTTTTAGACGAAATTGTTCCCATCATAAAAAATAAAAGACAGATCATAGTCAACATCAACTTCTTAGATCTCAACCATCATAGTCCAAAGAATGATTTCAACTTCCAATGATTGAACTATTTTAGAGGACCAGTTTGGGATATACCTAACACTGAGAGGGGGGGGGGGTGAGTCAGTGTTGGGGACTTTTTAAACCAATTCCAACTTTTATCCCTGTACCTATAGACCTATTAGGATCTTGATTCTCTTATTCTCTTTTCCCTGTCGCAAGCAATAATTTAAACTGGTAATGATATGAACACGATATTTTGACAAGGTTCACCACTCAATAAGAGTAGCTACATCCTTTACATGAATGGGAATGACCAGTGCATGTATTCTCCACTATAATGTAAAATATATTTTCCATGGAGTATATATGAAAACAATCCTCTAGCCAGTGTGAGTCCTTAAACTATGGATGGGGGTGGGAGACAATCCACTTCCATGGACTGGTGAAATCCTTTCCCAACATGCAGCCTCTAGCTGGTCCATTATACTGCCTAAGGAGATAGTCTTCTTCCTTCTTCAGTAAGGTAGGGTCTTCTCTTGATCTTCTTCAGTTATCTTCACTTGATTACTTGCAAAGCAATATGCAAGAAATTCTTCCTTTTTTTCCTTTCTCTTCTTCTCTAGTGAAACACTAACTGCACTAGAATTCTTCTTTCTTCTTCTCAATGCAACAACCAACTTCACTAAAACTTCTTCTTTGTTTAGCTAGAATCACATACACCAATGTTATTATTCAAACACTAATGATCAGCTCACATAGCATCATCTGGATTAAACTACCCTGAATACTCTATCATTCTTCTTCTCTTCCTTCCCCTCTCAATACCAACACCTGAGTGTATTGGTATACTGAATTCTTCCTTTGTGCATATATGAGTTCAATTTCACGTCTAGTTATTCACTTCTCAAAGCACCACGAGGGTGATTAACAACAGTCATGTGAGTGTGGTACAACTTCTTTTTGAGAAACCGAATGGTTCACAATTCTTTCTTCATTGTAAAGCTACTTCGAGAGTGCTATGCACCTATCGAATGCCCGCGGGACCCCAAAATTTTTTCACGCACCCTTCTAGGCGACTTGCGCATAAAATTCAAGCCTTACGCGTAAAAATACCATTTGGCGTGAAAAAACGTTTTTGCGCAACTCGGCTTTTTCACACAGAACTTTCTATTTCACACAGCAGTTCCTTTTTCACGCAACACTTCTTATTTTCGCGCAATACACTATACTTCAATTTTTCCATGCATCAGAGCTCGGGATTTGTCTATGTGTTGGGTCACACCCATTAAGTGGGGGTCAACTCATATTTATAAGCAGTTTGGACCCTGCACGTAAAACCCATTTCTGTGCGTAAAACTGTCTCTCAATTCTTGAGATTATGCGCACCTTCCTGGATTTTTCGTGCACCGCAGGACTTTTCCATTTTTCGACTATCCAATCAAAATACACTAATTGTGCGCAAAATTACACACCACGTTCCATATTTCTCACACACCCAATCTTTCTCACGACAACATATTTCGCGCACTGCCCCAATCTTTCACGAATTTCTTGCCTTTGCCAATTTTTATCATTATAAGCATGAAGCACCAATTGCGTGCCAAATTGCACACCACATTCCATATTGCGTGCAAACCCAACCTTTCATGTGACATCGCCTTTCGCCCAATGATCCAATTTTTCATGCACCACATGCATTTTCCAATTTTCAAGCTTCTGATCTCGGAAAACCCCTTGCGCGAAAACTTCATTCCTCTATTTCGCGTGCCACTATACTTTTCGCACATCTCGCTGATTTTCCATGCATCCTGCAAATATTTTGCACAACCTGCATATATTGCGCGCACCACTTTATTTTTGCACGCAACTTGCCTAAATTTCCGCGCACTCCATTCTTTTTTCATTTTTCGATGTTCTGACCTTGAATCATGCCTTGAATAGAAAAATCTAAACCATCTTCAATCTTGCACGCTCCATCCATTACCAAAAACACATCTTCATCTCCCGATTTTCAGGCCCTAAAATTTGGAAAACACTGGAAAACAATTCCACCTTAAACTCTGCTTTTGTAGCGCCCCCAGATTGTCCATTGCTTTGTCATTTCTCTCTTCAGTACTTCTGATAACAATTCTTCAGCTTTTATCACGAGTTCCACTATCATGATATGTATCCTTTGATATATCAGCTTTAGCATTGTCAGAGTTAGAATGGAATGTACCGAAACATCCCTAGAATCATTCCTTCTAATCAAAACTGTATATGAATGAAATCATCATTTCTCCCCTTTCCATCATAAGGCTTGAATCAGAATTTCTCTTGACGTATGATATTTGAGAAATACATATCAGTAAAGCTTCATCTGGTTTGGATATAATGCGAAATGCATGGCTACCTTAGAATTCCAAGCCCTTCCACATTCTCTCTTCTTCTTCAGCCATCATTATACACTTCATGAAAATCATATTATTTTATTCTTCATGTAATCACTTGCATGGATTTCTATCATGAATAATTTCATGGTCATCTTAAAATCCTCATTCTTCTTCGATTGTCCTCAAATGGATGATACTTATCTATTATGATACAATCATCCTCAAATGGATGATACTTCTACATTCTTCATTGTTGTAAATAATGTTTCACCATTAATAAAAGTTCTTTGAACTTAGGATCAGCTAAAAAATCGTCTGAATTTACTTCATGGAGAATTTCCCAAGCATGAAAATAAATGCTATGATTACATAACAATTCTCCATGCATCCTCACTTCAGTCTATCTCCATTAACATTAGATTCATGCTTCATATACTTCTTCATTTTGACTAGCATTGACAACTTTTGACAACAAATACAATCTTCATACACAAAGTGGTCCCAACACTATTTATTGATTCCACCATTAGATTCCATGCTCTCTCTTCATGGATGGGTATTCTAGGTACAATTAAATCATAATGGCCCTTGAGGAAGAAGAGTCTAACCCATTCAGGGAAACACGATGTACTTTTTTCTACCATTTAATTAATTTCAGTATTAAGAATACAGGTTCCACCTATTGGTTTTCCATGCTCCAGATATTTAGTCCAATTCTTGGGACATTGGTGGAATTCTATTTGGATGACTTGGTGGTACAATCTTTCTAGTGATAAGACCATCTTAGGGATCTTTAGAAGGTGTTAAACATCCTTTTTTGCTTTCTATATGAAGATGAACCCATTGATGTGTGACTTTAAGGTCACCTCTGGAATGTTTCTAGGAGTCGTTTTTAGATACAGAGGCATAAATATCGATCCAAAAAAATCAAGGCCATCAGAAAGATGTCTCCTCTAAAAAACATTCACGATCTCTACGGCTTTAAAGACTACATAACCTAAAAATGCCTATTCATTGTAAATATGTATGGAAAGTGTAACCATGTTTCCCATCTCGTGGAGAAATATATTTATTATTAGTGGGATAAGGAGTGTTAAACTTCTTTTGAGGAAATCAAGAAGCAACTACTACATCATCTAGTTCCAATTCCAGCCATTCCCGAAATGCATATGGCCCTTTATAAGACCACACTAGAATAGTCCCTCGTCATCCTTCTCTCATAAAACAATATTGAGGAAATAAAGAACATTTAATATTAAATTAATCCCATGCTCCTCAATATGGGGACCAAATACTCCTGTATCAAGAAGAGTTTCCTTGCGCTTGTATTCACAGTACATAAATTGTGGCATTAATTATAGCACAATGAGATACAAATAATGTCATAACTAGATACACTAATGTTAATTCTGATCCATCCCATGTTGAATGGTCATCTAGATCGGTGTGTAGTGATCCATCAATAGTTTAACATCATGTTTGTCCCCCTAGAAGGCTATCAAGAGACAGGCACTAGAAGAATTTCATGTCGCCCATCAATACTCAGTAGAGAAGGCTCTGGATATTTATTTTTCAAATGAGGAAATCCTCTCAATAGATCAATCCATTTCATTTTGGAAGATTCATTTTTATGGTTAATCCTAAATCCCTAATGGTATAAGACTCAACGATCTCAAACAAAATAGGGTGGACCCCCGTATCGTCCTTATCATGCCTACAGAAGCTGTCCCGCCAAATTCATTCCAACTATCAGAAGGTTGTACCAAAAATGAGGTGGAGTACCAAGATATCATCAATGGTCTTGATACAGAACACTATATTTACATTCCACACCTACATGTGATGTTTGAATCTAGACTAGTCTTCATGTAGATCAATAGTCACCATGTCATTTGGAAACTAGAGCTCGCACCCCTATTAGTGCGTACTCTCCACCTAATGGCACAATTTCCTTCTCGGCTAGAATTTTCTCATTTTACTTTATCATATAGCAGTGAAGAAGTTGCATTGGATGGATTTGATGCATCTTCTATAGAGCCTGAGCAGGATGATATGATTATCTATGTAGAGCATTGAAGAGTCATCTCTCCCGTCACTTCATACAACGATGATAGCCTACAAGTGAGCCACCTTACCTCTGGTTCCACCGCAACAAGACCTCTAGGCCCCCCTTTCCATGGGGCTAGAAGGGACCACGGAATAGAAGACTCCCTTTGTCGAGTATCACAAGTAGGGTAATCTCTTGAAACACCAAGATGATCCTAAGCAGATCTGACGACACGTAGTGCAGTTCACCCTCTAGAGTTGTCCCAGTGTTGAGCAGATCCCCTAAAGATGTGGGATTTATGGGATCCTCCTCCAATTTATTCAAGGAGGTTATATTTCACAATTCATGTAGGATGTTCATGATGGTTCCTATAGGGCTCATCATATAGGGTTAGACCTCTCTTATCAAATCAGAAGATTGGGGTATTTTTGGACAACTTTGATCCGTGACTATATTGAGTTTTCTAGGTGGTGTCATGCATGCCATATCCATTATAATTTTGAGAATCGAACACACGAGACCCTCCATACTAACAATTATTATTGTCCCTTATTTTTCCGAGGCCTCGATTTCAGGAGATCATATCAACATGTGACAACTTTCCAGTATAGGTTCATCCTGACCGCTACAGATATATTTTCGATGTGGGAAGAAGCAATTCTTCTAAAAGAAGTCATGGCCCATTCAATCATCGACTGCTTGAGCTCTAATATCATCCATCGATTCAAAAAACCTCACATCATCCTCACCAATAATAGTAATATTTATTGGGCAGACAAAATAAATAAATTTTATGCCAGGTACAATATCCATTCTAACCATACCTCCTACTATCATGCACAAGCAAATGGAAAGATATACGCATTAAAAATAACTCTTTCTAACATCTTGTAGGATATGGATGGTCTAAATAAGAAGATTTGTTTAGACTAACTCCCCAATTTTCTTTGGGCATACCATACAACGACTTGTAATTCCACTCAGGTGACTCCATATATCTTGGTGTATGAACATAGGTATTCGGGCCCATCGAGATCCAGTTACCCTCATTACGCACAACCGTCTATGATCAGAAGGTACCAGAAAATGTAGTTGAAATACATCTGGCTAAACTAGATGAACTTTTATAGAACTTGATTTAAGATCTGAACAATCTAGAGAAGCAAAAAAACATGATAGATATGGATTTCAAGAAGAAATTTCGCCTCCGTCCCTTCTTACAAGGTTATATAGTATTGGCCCTAAGAATTCCAATGATACCTGGAAGGAAGCCACCGAAGTTGGAGCCCTAAAATGAGGGACCTTATATCATTCAGAAGTTTTATCCAAATTGTTTATACTATCTGGTCACTATGGATGGTGAGATTATTACTCCTCTAACCAATGAAAATTCCACAAGCATTATTTTTTTAATGAATACTTCTCCCATCATCACCACACGATGATAAACTGCATGATATGTCTGGGTTGATAGATGTAAAACTAACCACAAGTCACCCCACATGATGTTAAATTGTTTTACAATCTGGGAAGGCATTAAACATCTCATCATAATCCTTCATGAAGATAAACTATAAATTTCTTGAGCTCTATGACCTTAAACTAATATCTCCCTTTTCATTGATGCAAGACGTTAAACTACACAGGTTCCAGAATGATGTATGCATCTCATCATTTGGGTCTACATAATATTTCACATATAAAAGGACCCCCTTTTATGGAATGGCATCATGCCATCTTGGCCCACCTACCATTTTGGGCATACATCCTGGACAATCTTAATTGAAAATTTGAGACAATTCCTCCATTGTGAATATGGTTAGCGGTCGATGCTCATTTGTTTGTTCTCATTCCATGTTAGACAAGAGGGATACTGTGTTGAAAACATGGTCATAAGTTATTCCCAATAGTTATTTTCATCACCAATATCTCCCAAATAATGGGAAAATTTATTTACCTTTTCCCCCCGTTATGTCCAGAGAACACCTCGTTAAACTAGGCATATATCGTCCATGATCTATGAATATAAACTGAATATATTATTTCCTTTTCACATTTTGATAAACTACATAGTATTTTTAAAACTAAATATGTCATGATTCATATCCTTATGCGATATGTAGGAACGACCGAACCTTTCATATGGGCCCCATCCTTAGGTCTCTTAACCTTTCCGGCCTCTTGGACCATGTTCTATCTCTGGATTGGGCGATGTGGTGTAGAATTGTTTCCCTCATTAACATCAGGATATTTTTTCCACACCATACATATCACCATGGAACACTCCTCTTTTTCCTCATCCTTAGCTCATGATGTTAAACTACACAACATTCTCAAGAACTACCTATGGTTTCATTCCCATCCTCACAGGATATGTAGGAATGCTCAGGCATTTTTCCGTCGGGTCTAGCCCAACAAATCCCTTTTACCCTTGATTTTAGTTCTCTTCAAGGTATTTTATATAGTGTGGTATGTGAACTTATTTTGTTACTATTATCTTTAGGTTTCTAATGGCCCCATCATGTTCCCCACCATCTAGAACAACCTTCACCCCCTATGATCTTACCACAAGATGTTAAACTGCATGGAAATTTCATAACTATTTATTTCATGATTCTCATACTAATGGGATATGTAGAAACACCCAAATAATAATTCTTGGGTCCATCCTAGGTTCATCTATCCATCCACTCAGCCACTTGGACGGAGTTCTCTTCCGGAATTATGAATGGTGAGGCATATGTGGGCTTATGTCCTCATTCTCATCGAGTTATTTGTCGCTCCATAAACATTACTCATCAACATATCCCTTTCCAACTTGACCATACCACATGACATTAATATGAAAAAATTTCATAACAACATGTGGATTGATTCCCATCTAAGTGGGATACATCAGAATGCCTTGACATTTCGCCTTTGGACCTAACACAATTTTTAAAAAAACATTCTCCTCCTTTTGGCCAATTTTCCTTTGTTCATCAATGGGTATGTGGTGTTGTGTTGGATTATATCCTCATTCACACTAGGACTGTAATAGCCACACCACATAGATCTCTCTTTATATCTCTACATTCACCTTTGTTTCACTTATCTTATCTACTTGTTTACTCTTAATAGGACCCTCAACTCTATTATTCCTCACGAATGTTCCCAGATGAACTATGGTTTAGAACCTAGAGTGTTGGGTTCTTTATGGAAATGTTTTCATATATTTTCATTCTTCAAATATCTCTTTATTTGGGATTTTCAAAATCATTCACATCCTAAAGGACCCCCAAATGGAATGGATGCAAGGCCCCAGTGCTCTACTTCCATATTGGGCCAATGTCCTAGATAATCGTGAATGAAAATTTGACACGAGTCCCATGTTGTGAATATATTTCATAGGTTTATGGTCAATTGTTTTTTCCCATTTTAGGTATCAAAGTGTGGATTCTATGTTTCAAAAATGGTCAATGGTTATCCTCCATCATCACACCATCCCCATTATCCCCCAAATACCGATCTCCTGATTCATCCCCATTTTCACTTCATCACATCCAAGTAGAATTATGACACACATGGTGTTATTCCTCCATGTGAATTTTTGCATCAAGAGGATGAACAACATCATGGTGTCATCTATAGATAAATACTATTTCATCTTATAGGTATTCCATGTGTTTTGAGGATATTATCCTCAATTTTTTCACACATCAGGCATAAATAATGTGGGCTTAGGGGTTGGTTATAACGACCCATACTTTACATACATTGTTAATACTTCGAAATTGAAGCACACTTATTACAACATATGACAAAACCACAAAGGACCGTATAGGTATAGTGTCTTTAGAAACTGGGAAACATAAACAACTGGTTCATAAATCTTATACAGTGTCTCCCATTTATTTCATCATATCTAGGGTCCCTTTTAGCATATTCTACATAATATCCATCTTCCTGACCTGGGGAAAAGAAAACATAAAAGGGTGAGCTCAAATGCTCAGCAAGGGCAAATAAAGGAAATAAAAATCATATCATATCTTTATGAAAATCAAAACCTGCAAAAGAGATCATAATATCTTAACATGGAATAAATCATAGAAGTGAAAATGAGATCCCCATAATCATAACATAAAACTTGAAACTTTGTGGCATGCACACATAATCACGGAAAATCATTTCTTGTTAGTCATGACTCATTGACAAGACTATCTTAGTGGACAAAGTCCCTTTCTGAACCGAGTTCACTCCTCGTTTCAGTCCTGTATCACTGAACCGAAATAACCTTCCGTTCCAGCCATGTCTATCTCAGGAGATATAAAATCTTTACCCAATGCATTGGAGGGAGATATAGGTCCCACCCATCTTATAATGATTCCTTTCTTATGTGTGCCACATAATGATAAACCATACATCATAGCATAACCCATGTAATAAAAATGGGATTCTTAAGAAACATGACATCATAAAACAATTCATATAAGATAAAGGAATTCATAAAAATGTTTCCATCACAACATAATCAAATCCATGTAATAATAGGGATAAAAACAGAACTCTTTTATTATCTTAGATGGAAAATAATTTTGATTAAAAACTTGAACTCCATTCTTGAGGAAAATATCCTTTCTTCTTCAAAAACATTTTTCCTTTCATAACATGTCATACAACATTAAACTAAAATATGTTGATTAAAAATAAACTTGAAAACTTGTAAAGGATGCTTCTTAGAAATAATGTTTTAAAAATCCATTCATGCCGTATAAGTTAAAAAAAACATTCTTCGTACTTTTGTCGGAAAAGTCAAAAAACCTTGTATGAAAAAAACGACAAAAGATTCATTTCATATTCTTTACTAAAAACTCACCGAAGGGTAAAATTGGATTTAAACAATTGTAGGTGGATGGAAACAATATTAAATATTCAGGAAACATGGATGTGGATGATAAAATACACCCTAGTAAATACTTACAAATAAACAATCTCGGATAAAAATGAGATTGTGATATTTCCATTACGTTAGGTCCGATTTTCTTTGTTCGTGTCCGAAGCTCCTGTATAATGGTTTAAATAATGTTATTGACATATTACAGAATCATACATATTGATATGATATCATATATGGTCATATTATTAGCTTCCTGTTAGTAATATTTCATTGTTACTTGTTACTCGGGTCTTTATAACTTTTTGTTCTTATTCGTGTTTTGTCGAATAAATTCTTATTCTTATATTTAGGTTATAGATAATTCATTTACAGAATGGTATTAGTGTAGTATATACCATATTCATTCATTCAATTCATTTATATAATCATTATGAAATGAAGATTATGTAGAACGAGTCGCATCACATCGTGGAGACGGTATTCCGTACGTACGCACGAGTGATGATATCATTCCTATGATCGTGGAATTGTATTGGAGTATATATATATTATTTCAGTATTAATATTACTTCATAATAATCATATATAGTTACTCATTACACCATTATACCCATCCTTGTAAGGTGATGGTGGAAAATAGATTACACCACGGCGTGGAGATGGTATTCCGTACGTACGCACGCGCGGTGATTTCATTTTTCCGTAGGATGGATAGAAGGTGAATTAGGGTTGTTTCATATTTATAATAACATATCAGTATGTAAGTAATACTGATGTTATTACTTTATCATGAAACAACTAAAGAAGAAGAAGTTGAAGAAGAAAGAAATTGAAAAGATCGGTAATGGATATTACCTCTTCTTTGGAACGCCTCTTTGAATCCTCCACTTAAGGAACTAAGATTGGTCTTTGGAGAAGACCAGGACCTCTAGGATTATTCTAGGGAAGTGGAGAGGAGAAAATGGCAGGGGTTGGCCGAGCTTGAGTGCTCAATTTGGTGTGAGGAGGAGGGGGAGGAGGTGCCCTTTTATAAGGGAGGAGAGGGGCACCTTATGAATATCTCAAAATATTATTTTATATTAAAGTCAAAATCGGTTTATAATGGTTCCAAAGGGTCTTATTTCGAAGCTAAAGTGGGGATGGGTCGAAATGATATCAACCAATAGGATTTAGACAAGTTTAGGGTATTATTTTAACCTTATCAATTAGATTTAACTCTAAGTTAATTAATTTAACTTTTACCGTGTCTTTTTGTTTTCTTTCACTATATGGTTAATACACTTACTATAACATGCCAAACGAACCCCAAATTGTTTATTATTAATATATATATCCTTATCTAAGTCATTAGGCCGAACCTTAGATTTTTAGGAATAAAATAACAATTAATAATATAATATTTGATTTAAAAACTATTTTGTGTCAATTTTGACACTATTTGATATATGATTTTTGTGAAAGTCATAACAGAATTATATGTTCGAACCAAGTTGATTCAATCAACATTAATATATCATAGTAACATAGAAAATTAGTGTAATTCATAAAAAGTCTCAAATTACATTTATTTTGGTGTTTATAACATCAATTATGTCAATATTTCATTAATAAGATTATTACTGCATCATCATTGTGTCATAAATAAATTACATTATATAATGTCTAAAAATTACAAATAAAATACCCTTATGTAGGAAATATTTTTATCTTTCTAATGAATATTTATAGTCGAATTTATCTTATGTATAACCCCATATTAAAAATGGTTTACTTATTAAACTTTGATTTTAACTATTTTAACCCTTCTTTAAATAAATTAATAATAAATGTCCTAATCTAATCCAAGTGGGCCTAAATGGTCATATTTTATTCCTAAGTTTGTTTTTGGTCGAATTACACTTGTCCAATAGAATTAGGACATGTGTTAGGGTAATATTGATATCATATTTACCCTTAGTTACCCTATTTACTATTAACCGCGGTAAAAATAGTAAAAAGTTACTATTCACCAAAAAATTATTTTCATCTTATTGAACCACATTTTAGTCCTTGATATTAACCGTGTCTCTCGGAATTTTGAAATTCCATTCACAGAAGTGGTAAAATTAAGTTTTATGCAAAATTCAGTTTTTAACCTACCACTTAGTGGTTTCACTATTCATCAAAAATTGAAAGTTTTCAGAAAAATACCAAAATTTCACCCTAGGCTAATTTCGATATTCTGAGTCCAAAAATGAAGTCCATTTTGAAAAATAAAATTTATAAAATTTCAAAAAGTGGTTATTACTATTCATAACGGCTAGTTTTAATTGCATATTGTTGTTTAGTGAAACTCGGTATTGCGTACGACGCAAGCTATCGAGGAAGGTCGCGATTGCGTGTAAAGCAAGCCAAGCAAGTGTTGTGTAGAAAAAGATTCCTTTGATGATTTATATAACATAAAAGTCTCGGGTGTTACATTCTACCCCCCTTAAAAAGAATATCGCCCTCGAAATTCGTCACTTTGCAACAAACAGATGAGGATACTTCTCCCTCATCATATCCTCAAGCTCCCATGTAGCTTCTTCAAGTTGGTGGTTTCTCCATAAAACTTTCACCAAGTGAGTGGTCTTGTTTCGTAGGACTTTTTCGCTACGATCCAGAATCTCTATCGGCTGTTCTTCATAAGAAAGATCTTGCTCCAGCGGTACAACTTCTGAGCTGAGTACATGTGAAGGATCTGGTATGTACTTTCTCAGGAGAGATACATGGAACACATCGTGAACTTGAGAGAGATTCGGTGGAAGCGCCAATCGGTAAGCTACCTTCCCAACACGATCCAATATTTCAAAAGGACCGATATATCTAGGGCTCAACTTCCCCTTCTTTCCAAATCTCATAACCCTCTTCCACGGAGATATTCGTAAGAACACTTTATCACCCACTTCAAACTCTAGGTCTTTTCTTCGGTTGTCGGCATAACTTTTCTGTCGACTCTGAGCTGCTCTTATGTGTTGTTGAATAGATCTGACCTTTTCTGCCATTTCATCAACGAGATCAGGTCCTAATAGCTTTCTTTCCCCAACTTCCTCCCAGAAAGTTGGAGTCCTGCATTTCTTTCCATAGAGAGCTTCATAAGGAGCCATCTGAATACTGGAGTGAAAGCTATTATTATAAGAAAATTCCACCAAAGGTAGGTGTTGATCCCAACCTCCTTTGAAATCCATAGAGCAAGCTCTCAACATATCTTCTAGGGTTTGAATTGTTCTCTCAGACTGACCGTCTGTCTGGGGATGATAAGCAGTGCTGAAACTCAACTCTGTATCCATAGTATGCTGAAGACTTCGCCAGAACTTCGAGGTAAATCTCGGATCTCGATCAGATATAATAGAAAGTGGTACTCCATGCAATCTTACCACTTCCTTTACATTTATCCTGGCAAGCTGATCTAGAGAGAAATCCTCTCTAATAGCAATGAAGTGTGCAGACTTTGTAAGACGATCAACTATGACCCAGATAGCATTATTGCCTTTGGATGTTTTAGGAAGTCCTGTAACAAAGTCCATAGTGATGTTTTCCCATTTCCATTCGGGTATGGGTAATGGTTGTAACATCCCCTTAGACTTCTGTCTCTCAGCTTTAACTTGTAGACAAACCAAGAATCGAGAGACATATTCAGCAACATCTCTTTACATGCCATCCCACCAGAAGTACTCTTTCAGGTCCCTATACATCTTCGTGCTTCCAGGATGAATTGAGAATGATGAACTATGAGCCTCATCCAGCAGCTCATTCTTTAATTCGGGGATGGGAGGAACGCAAACCCGATTCCTGAACATTATTATCCCATCACAATCAAGGTTGAATTCAGGAACATTTCTCACCTTCTTTTGTAACTCGACATCTTCTTTTTGTGCCTATTTAATCTTCACATGTATAGATGGTTGAACATTCATTTGAGAAAGATAAGATTTTTCCCCTTCCATTATAATTCCAAGATCCATCCTTTGTAAATCCATAAATATTGGATCTTTTGTGATCCTCATCATGGATAAACTAGCATGGTCTTGTCAACTTAATGCATCTGCCACCTTGTTTGCTTTCCCAGGGTGGTAATTGATTGAGCAGTCATAATCCTTAATCAGCTCCAACCATCTTCTTTGACGCATATTCAACTCCTTTTGTGTGAAAATATACTTTAAACTTTTATGATCAGTATAAATATCACACCTTTCACCATAAAGTTAATGCCTCCAAATCTTTAATGCAAAGATTACCGCAACCAACTCCAAATCATGTGTTGGGTAATTTTGCTCATGGATTTTCAACTGTCGTGAGGCATAAGCTATCACCATATCATTTTGCATAAGAACACACCCCAATCCCTTCTTGGATGCATCACTGTAGATCACAAACCTTTCTCCACTACAAGGCAGTGTGAGCACAGGTGCACTGGATAACCTTCTTTTCAACTCCTTGAAATTCTCTTCACATTCCTTTGTCCAGACAAACTTAACTCCCTTCCGAGTCAACATGGTGATTGGATTAGATAATCGTAAAAAATCTTTTACAAAACGTCGATAATATCCAGCCAAACCAAGAAAACTTCGGATCTCAGTTACTGTTGTTGGTCTTGACCATCTTTCGATAACCTCTGTTTTTGCTGGATCCACAGATATCCCCTCTTTTGAGATTATATGACCCAAAAATGCAACTTTTTGAAGCCAAAATTCACACTTGATAAATTTGGCATAAAGCTTCTCCTTTATCAGGGCCTTCAATATAATTCTCAAGTGATCTTCATGCTCTTCCTTTCTCTTTGAATAGACAAGAATATCGTCTATAAAGACTACCACAAATTGATCAAGATAGTCTCTAAAGATTCTATTCATTAGATCCATGAAGATAGCATGGGCATTAGTAAGACCAAATGGCATCACTATAAATTCATAGTGTCCATACCTTATACGGAAAGCCGTCTTTGGTATAACCTCACTTTTGACCCTTAATTGATGATACCCTGAATGAAGATCAATCTTTGAAAAGTATTGAGCTCCGCGTAGTTGGTCAAATAAGTCATCAATGCGTGGGAGAGGATATTTGTTCTTGATAGTGATCTTGTTAAGTTCTCGATAATCAATGCAAAGTCTCATTGATCCATCTTTCTTCTTAACAAATAGAACAGGTGCTCCCCAAGGTGACGCACTAGGGCGTATGAATCCCTTATCAAGATTCTCTTGGAGTTGCTTCTTCAATTCCTGCAACTCAATTGGGGCCATTCTATAAGGTGTCTTTGAAATTGGCAAAGCGCCCGGTACGAGTTCTATTGAAAACTCAACTTCACGATTTGGTGGAAGACCCGGTAATTCCTCCGGAAAGACATCATCAAACTCCCGTACAATGGGCATATTCTTAATCGTGAGTTTCTCACCAACCATTTGAGATAAATAACCTTCATTTAGTGGAATCAATACCCATAAGATGGAAGAAATTTCCACTGGAAGGTTATGTTCATCCTTGCATTGATATACGATCGTAGATTGATCTGGAATATGAAATGTGACTTCCCTTCTTTGGCAATTGATATGAGATCCATGTAGAGAAAGCCAATCCATGCCAAGAATCACATCAAATTCCACTAAAGGAAGGATCACAAGATTTGCAGGAAGCACTTTCCCACAAACTTCGATCGGAGAAGAATTATAAACTTCTGATGCGACTGTTGTTCCATTAGGTGTTGTCACAGCTAACTCAACATCTAATTGTTGAGGTAATACGGTGATACCCTTAGAAAATTCTTTAGAAATAAAAGAGTGGGTGGATCCAGAATCAAATAAAACATTTTCTACTTTAGAGTGGATGGTAAGTGTACCTTTCACCACTTCATTATCGTACTCCACATCGCTGATAGAAATTGCATGTGCCTTTCCTTTGTCTTTAGCCTTAAGATTTTGTTGACGTCGACCATCATCATCAACCCTTGGATTTGGGCATTGATTGGCATAATGCCCCATCTCCTTGCACTTGAAACATTGAAGTGTAGTAGGTTCATTCTGTGTATCCCTTCCTTTGTTTGCGTCATTATACATCTTCTTCCCATTATCACGGCATTCAAATGCCCGATGACCTTCTTTTCCACATTTAAAACATTTACTTGTCCCTTTAAGAAAACTCCCTCCATGTTTCTTTCCAAACTTTGAGCATAAGGAAAAGCTCATCTTCTTTTCTGTGTGCTCTTTAGATTTTTCTTTGAATTCCATCTTCCTCTTCTTATCAAACCCATGTGACTGATGGGTTACTCCAATCTCCATCTCGACTTTGAGAGCACATCGAACGATTTCCTCATAGCTATTGAAGTCCCTTATGGCTAACGCCCTTCGAAGACTTGGTTTTAAGCCACTAAAGAATCGATCTACCTTACTCTCAGGTTGGATAATAATACCAGAAGCGTACCTTGCAAGTCTTGTAAAATTTGCTTCATAGGTACCAACAGATTCATCATCCCTTTGCTTCAGTTCAAGAAACTCTTTCTCCATATTTGTTCGGAGAATACGAGGGAAGTACTTATTGAAAAATAAGTTCTTGAACTCATCCCATTCCATAGACTCAATTTCATCCCTTTGCCTCGTATTCTAAACAAGATTCCACTATTGATCAGCATCTCCTTCCAAACGATACACTGATAGGATGACTTTATCATGCTCAGAACATTGAAGAACTGAAAATATCTTTTCAGTAGTACTAATCCATTGTTCAGCAACTAATGGATCAGTAGACCCGCTGAAAGAAGGTGGACGCTGCCTCATGAAGGATTCAACAGAATGTTGCTCCCTCCTTTGCTCGTTTGGAAATCCTGCATGATTCATAGCTTGAGAAAGTTGTGTGAGCATGGCTACAAGATTTTGCATTCCAGCTCCCATATCGTTTGTTTGCTCAGGGGGACAATCATTGCATTGCCCATCGCATTCCTCATTAACACGGTTCCTTCGGGTTCCAGCCATTGACTAAAACCAAGAAGAATAGTGTGAGCAACACTAATTATAATAGGAAACCACATAATTCAAGAATAAAATTTTCATGCTTAAGGTCTTATCCTAGGTTATTCAAGGCCATTTCTAAAACACTAATATTGTGTTCTTTGCTTAGACTTATCCTTAGGGTTCTTAGTAAGGCTTTCACATCCTAGTTTCCAAAGGTTGACTATACCTTTCCTCTGATACCAACTATAACGACCGATACTTTACATACATTGTTAATACTTCGAAATTGAAGCACACTTATTACAACATATGACAAAACCACAAAGGACCGTATAGGTATAGTGTCTTTAGAAACTGGGAAACATAAACAACTGGTTCATAAATCTTCTACAGTGTCTCCCATTTATTTCATCATATCTAGGGTCCCTTTTAGTATATTCTACTTAATATCCATATTCCTGACCTGGGGAAAAGAAAACATAAAAGGGTGAGCTCAAATGCTCAGCAAGGGCAAATAAAGGAAATAAAAATCATATCATATCTTTATGAAAATCAAAACCTGCAAAAGAGATCATAATATCTTAACATGGAATAAATCACAGAAGTGAAAATGAGATCCCCATAATCATAACATAAAATTTGAAACTTTGTGGCATGCACACATAATCATGGAAAATCATTTCTTGTTAGTCAGGACTCATTGCCAAGACTATCTTAGTGGACAAAGTCCCTTTCTGAACCGAGTTCACTCCTCGTTTCAGTCCTGTATCACTGAACCGAAATAACCTTCCGTTCCAGCCATGTCTATCTCATGAGACATAAAATCTTTACCCAATGCATTGGAGGGAGATATAGGTCCCACCCATCTTATAATGAATCCTTTTTTATGTGTGCCACATAATCATAAACCATACATCATAGCATAACCCATGTAATAAAAATGGGATTCTTAAGCAACATGACATCATAAAACAATTCATATAAGATAAAGGAATTCATAAAAATGTTTCCATCACAACATAATCAAATCCATGTAATAATAGGGATAAAAACATAACTCTTTTATTATCTTAGATGGAAAATAATTTTGATTAAAAACTTGAACTCCATTCTTGAGGAAAATATCCTTTCTTCTTCAAAAACATTTTTACTTTCTTAACATGTCATACAACTTTAAACTAAAATATGTTGATTAAAAATAAACTTGAAAACTTGTAAAGTATGATTCTTAGAAATAATGTTTTAAAAATCCATTCATGCCGTATAAGTTAAAAAAAACATTCTTCGTACTTTTGTCGGAAAAGTCAAAAAAGTACCTTGTATGAAAAAAACGACAAAAGATTCATTTCATATTCTTTACTAAAAACTCACCGAAGTGTAAAATTGGATTTAAACAATTGTAGGTGGATGGAAACAATATTAAATATTCAGGAAACATGGATGTGGATGATAAAATACACCCCAGTAAATACTTACAAATAAACAATCTCGGATAAAAATGAGATTGTGATATTTCCCTTACCTTAGGTCCAATTTGCTTTGTTCGTGTCCGAAGCTCCTTTATTATGGTTTAAATAATGTTATTGACTTATTACAGAATCATACATATTGATATGATATCATATATGGTCATATTATTATCTTCTTATTAGTAATATTTCATTGTTACTTGTTACTCGGGTCTTTATAACTTTTTGTTCTTATGCGTGTTTTGTCGAATAAATTCTTATTCTTATCTTTAGGTTATAGATAATTCATTTACAGAATGGTATTAGTGTAGTATATACCATATTCATTAATTCAATTCATTTATATAATCATTATGAAATGAAGATCATGTAGAACGAGTCGCATCACATCGTGGAGACGGTATTCCGTACGTACGAACGAGTGATGATATCGTTCCTATGATCGTGGAATTGTATTGGAGTATATATATATTATTTCAGTATTAATATTACTTCATAATAATCATATATAGTTACTCATTACATCATTATACCCATCCTTGTAAGGTGATGATGGAAAATAGATTACACCACGGCGTGGAGACGGTATTCCGTACGTACGCACGCGCGGTGATTTCATTTTTCCATAAGATGGATAGAAGGTTAATTAGGGTTGTATCATATTTATAATAACATATCAGTATGTAATTAATACTGATGTTGTTACTTTATCATGAAACAACTAAAGAAGAAGAAGTTGAAGAAGAATGAAATTGAAAAGATCGGTAATGGATATTACCTCTTCTTTGGAACGCCTCTTTGAATCCTCCACTTAAGGAACTAAGATTGGTCTTTGGAGAAGACCAGGACCTCCAGGATTATTCTAGGGAAGTGGAGAGGAGAAAATGGCAGGGGTTGGCCGAGCTTGAGTGCTCAATTTGGTGTGAGGAGGAGGGGGAGGAGGTGCCCTTTTATAAGGGAGGAGAGGGGCACCTTAGGAATATCTCAAAATATTATTTTATATTAAAGTCAAAATCGGTTTATAATGGTTCCAAAGGGTCTTATTTCGAAGCTAAAGTGGGGATGGGTCGAAATACTATCAACCAATAGGATTTAGACAAGTTTAGGGTATTATTTTAACCTTATCAATTAGATTTAACTCTAAGTTAATTAATTTAACTTTTACCGTGTCTTTTTGTTTTCTTTCCCTATATGGTTAATACACTTACTATAACATGCCAAACGAACCCCAAATTGTTTATTATTAATATATATATCCTTATCTAAGTCATTTGGCCGAACCTTAGATTTTTAGGAACAAAATAACAATTAATAATATAATATTTTATTTAAAAACTATTTTGTGTCAATTTTGACACTATTTGATATATGATTTTTGTGAAAGTTATAACAGAATTATATGTTCGAACCAAGTTGATTAAATCAACATTAATATATCATAGTAACCTAGAAAATTAGTGTAATTCATAAAAAGTCTCAAATTACATTTAATTTGGTGTTTATAACATCAATTATGTCAATATTTCATTAATAAGATAATTACTGCATCATCATTGTGTCATAAATAAATTAAATTATTTAATGTCTAAAAATTACAAATAAAATACCCTTATGTAGGAAATCTTTTTATCTTTCTAATTAATATTTATAGTCGAATTTATCTTATGTATAACCCCATATTAAAAATGTTTTACTTATTAAACATTGATTTTAACTATTTTAACCCTTCTTTAAATAAATTAATAATAAATGTCCTAATCTAATCCAAGTGGGCCTAAATGGTCATATTTTATTCCTAAGTTTGTTTTTGGTCGAATTACACTTTTCCAATAGAATTAGTACATGTGTTAGGGTAATATTGATATCATATTTACCCTTAGTTACCCTATTTACTATTAACCGCGGTAAAAATAGTAAAAAGTTACTATTCACCAAAAAATTATTTTCATCTCATTGAACCACATTTTAGTCCTTGATATTAACCGTGTCTCTCGGATTTTTGAAATTCCATTCACAGAAGCGGTAAAATTAAGTTTTATGCAAAATTCAGTTTTTAACCTACCACTTAGTGGTTTCACTATTCATCAAAAATTGAAAGTTTTCAGAAAAATACCAAAATTTCACCCTAGGCTAATTTCGATATTCTGAGTCCAAAAATGAAGTCCATTTTGAAAAATAAAATTTATAAAATTTCAAAAAGTGGTTATTACTATTCATAACAGCTAGTTTTAATAGCATATTTTTGTTTAGTGAAACTCGGTATTGCGTACGACGCAAGCTATCGAGGAAGGTCGCGATTGCGTGTAAAGAAAGCCAAGGAAGTGTTGTGTAGAAAAAGATTCCTTTGATGATTTATATAACATAAAAGTCTCAGGTGTTACATTGGTCATGGTTTACACCTGCTTGGAGGTAATCACTTCTTTCGATTAAAGATCTATGGTGTCAGACTAAGACCCAATTCCTCCTTTCCTCATGATGTTAAACAACATGAATATAAATAACAATGCCTATCTTGATTACCATCCTCATGGGATATGTAGGAACTCCTAGGCATTTCATCTTTTGATACATCTTATTCTCCACTAATTATCTTCTCTTTTCATAACTTTTGTCCCCAATTATTAAGGGTTTCATGTTGTGGTTTATATGGGCTTATTTCATCATTCATTTCAGGTTTATAATAGATGCCCCACATATTTGATCTTAGGATCTATTCCCTCCCATCTACGTCCTTACCAAATGACTTCAAAATGCACCACATTTCGAGAACGACTTTCGGCTTGATTCAGTTCCTCATGGGATACATACGAACTCCCATTAATTTTGTTTTTGGGTATATCCACATTTCATTTTGTGTTTTCAGACCCCTTGGCCAGATTCCCCCTCTCCCTGAGGTTGCATACAGTGCGGTGTGGACTGATATCCTCATTCATGTTCGGTATGCTTTATCACACCATGTACATTCCCTTTATAACCCTGTTCTTCTATATGCATCCAATCCATATGATGGTAAACTATGATACGGAGTGTTACATGACATTAAATTGATGCATATTTTCCACATGACATAAAAACAAATGGGTTTATACTATTATAGGACCCTAAAATTTGAAACTAACATCTTTGTTGCACGATAAAAAATGGCACCACATTGTTGTATCATCCCTTTAGGGGACACCATTTTTGTTATCGGTCATCCAACATAACATTTTCAAAATCATAAATATGGCTTGATTCATGTGGTGAATCCTGAATTCTTTGTCTTGGGATTGTTTCTTTAAAAAAACACACATCGACAGTAAAGAACGAACAAGATCTATCAAATGCCGCTTCTTTTGGTTCTTAGGATATACCTTCAAGAGAGTATTTCCATTGGTATTTGTACCACATCATGCCATTTTTATAACTTTTTGTGTATTGATTACCATCCTCTGGGGATATGTAGGAACACCCATATATTTCATTTTCGAGTTAAGCCCCTGGCATCTCAAATCATTCATTCTTTCCGCCCCCATGACCCAAAAATATTTGGAAGCACGTGGTGTGGTGAGGACCTCTTGGTTCTTCATTCAGGATTTGTTTAGGATAGCCATTTCATATAATTCCCTTTTTGGATCTTCCTTCCGTTCACATACATCCTTTTCATATGATGACAAACAACATGACATCTTTAAGAACTGTGTATGTCTTGATTCCCATACTCATGGGATATGTAGGGACGCTCGAAAATTTCATCATCAAGTCCAACCCTAGGGTTATCAAACCATTTTTTCATTCCCCATTCTTCTCTAATATTATCTTCCATTATTATGCATCACCAACATGCCTAGATGCATTGTGGTTTAGGTCCCAGAATGTTGGTTTCATCATCATCAAGTTTGCATCTATTTCCATGCTTTACTTCTCCCATTATTTGGATTTAAGTCATCTTTTTCATTAGAAAGATCCCTGAATGGAATTAATTCTAGGCCTTAGTGATCTACTACAATATTTGGATAATGACCCTGATTATTTTGAACAACAATTTGATATATGTCCCACGTTGCGAATATGGTCAGTGGAAGATTCTCATATGATTGATCCCATTTCAGGTCATGTGATATGGATGATGTATTTTGAAAATAGTCAATAGTTATCATCCATCATTATGACACCCACAATATGCTTTTAATATTGGCCATGTTATTAACATCCATTTCTACTCCATC
The DNA here is from genome assembly GCA_963277665.1 of Viscum album. Classification (NCBI taxonomy): domain Eukaryota; kingdom Viridiplantae; phylum Streptophyta; class Magnoliopsida; order Santalales; family Viscaceae; genus Viscum; species Viscum album. The sequence continues at coordinate 1,238,943,791 of OY728130.1, read as the reverse complement.
ATGTTCATTTGGAATATTGATACCCTTGGTGCTCGCCCTTCATGAACCCATGAATGTTGAAGAGGGTGTATTAGCTTTGTGAGTCCAATATTTGACCCCTCACTAACTCCCCCAGCTGTGTGTTTCCTAAATTGAAATGATCTTATCCACCCATGTTTCTCACATTCAGAATATCTAACTTGATCTTAGGGTTATGGGTTGGGATTGTGCATACATGAATAAACTGCATTTTTTTTAATTCTAAGACCATAAACTAATAGCTTTAATCCCTTATTCCCAACATCATTAAATTAAAATTTGTGAATTAGTATAGAAATTTTTGGTGTGGTGTGGAATAATTTTTCCCAATTCATGTAGGGTCACGTTGTGGAACCACGTCACATATTTTATCTCCATGAATCTTTCCATATTTTGGTCCAATCTATATGACCATAAACTAATATCTCTTATGTCCTTATCATATGGTTAAAAACAACTTCTGTTGCACATGAGGTGTGTAATGTTAAATTATCTTTCCATTAAATGTCTTCACTTGAGGACACATTACCCTTTTAGCATTGGATTCTTTCCATACATCCTTCATGAAATACATTTGGCTTTATTCCCATATTTATGGTATACATAGTGATTCCCAAACATTTGTATGTGGTCTAACTTCATCATAATGAACCTTATTGTATCATTTCTACCTGTGTCCTCAGATTTATGTGGCGTATTTGGACCTATTTCCTTGTAACACCCGAGACTTTTATGAGAAATATTTTGTTTTTATGTTATATAAATCATCAAAATAATCTTTCGCTGCACGCAATCGCGACCTTCCTCGATAGCGTGTATAGTACAAAATACCGAGTTCCACTAAACAACGATATATTATTATAATATTATAAACTATCCGTTATTAATATTATTAACTGAATTTTAAATTTTAAAACATTATTATTCATCTTACACATTTTCTAGAACATGGTAAGAGAACAAAATAAATTTTTTTGGGTAAAATAAGTATATATCAAAAAATGCAGTTTTGCGGCCTTTTGATGGCACACCCACATTAAATATAGTTTTTGACACATTTATAAGTTCACTTTGACAAAATAAAATTCTTTTTTGAATCAGGATATAAAAATTTACTTTGGATAAATTTTTGATATTTTTCTGATAACTTTCATATTTTGATGAATAGTAAAAAAACACTAACTTTTAATTAAAAATAACTTTTTTTTCATTGAGATAATTTATATGATTAAATTATAATATTGAATGGTTTTAAAGTATATATTGAATATATTTTTACCATTTAATATAATTTATGTCATTATCATTAATTTCGCATTGAATTCATAGATAAAAACATTTCAATCTTTGGCATTGTTTTAGCTTCTAAAACCTGTCTTCTTAACAACAGGATTTATATTAAATTAATTAATGCAACTTATATGTATTGAATTTTGAAAAATGGATTCCATATTCAGAATTAGTGGGTCCAAATTATGTAAATAGGCTACTTTTTATTTTTGGGCCTTATGAATAGTAACTACTGTAAATTTTATTTACCATAGTTAAAGGTAAATCAGGTAATTAAGGGTAAATATAAGATTATACAATTACCCTAACACCTGCCAAAATCATATTGGATGACTAATGGTCGACCCATATCACCTAAGGGTCGGATTAGATTCATTTAATAGACTTTTTTTCATGAAAATAATTTAATTATTATTAAAACCAAAGAATGTGACAACATGTCACTTTCTTAAATTTTATAAGTATAATAGTTTTAATTTGGTGATAAACTTAATGAAACTTCGAACATGAATAGTCTCCAGAAATCTAATACAATTATCTACATCATAGGAATTTATTTATAATTTTTAGGGATTAAATAAATATCATTAATTATGACACAATATTGATGTTGAAATTATTTTATTAATTAAAATATCAAATAAATTGTTTTAAAAATATTAAAATAAATATTATATGAACTATTTAATGTGCTACACTAACATTCTAGATACATATGACATTTTATGAATCTATTAAAGCTTTTATTTCGAACATATCATCTCTATATATTTTATTTAAATTCAAATAAATGAATAGTGTCAAAATTGACACTATTGTTATTTTATAAAAATAACATATTATAAAATTGTTTAAAAATAACAAAAATATTTAAAAATTATAAATTAAACTTTATATGGTCTAAAATGTCATTAAGTGTCAAATTATTGAAAATTCACAACACATATGTAATTATTTATAATATTTAAAAATTTAGAATATTATTACCACAAATAAAATTTAATTGATAAATAAGGATAAATCAAGTTAATAAAGTTTAAAATAAATTCCTAACATGTCTTAATATTATTGGTTAATGAGATTACAAACCTATATCATCTAATATTCTGATATGAGTCATTTTGTATGTTTTTAAGTGGGGTTGAGATTTAATATAAACTAATATTTCTTATATTTCCAAAGGTTCCCCTCTCCTCCCTTATAAAAGGGCACCTCCTCCCTCTCCTCCTCACACCAATTTTAGCCTTAAAGCTTTGCCAAACCCTACCCATTTCACTTCCCCACTTCCCTAGAATCATCCTAGAGGTTCCTTTCTTCTTCAATGTCCAACCCTAGTGCCCTAAGAGGAGGTTAAGAAGAGGCGCGTCAAAAAAAGAGGTAATATCCATTACCAATCCTTTCGAAATTCTTTCTTCTTCAACTTCTTCTTCATTAGTTGTTTCATTATTAGGTAATAACATAAGTATCACTCATATCCTGATATGTTATTATAAATATGAAACAACCCTATTTCACCATCTATCCATCCTACGGAAAACGAAATCACCGTGTGTGCGTACGTACGAAATACCGTCTCCACACCGTGGTGTAATCTATTTTCCCCCACCACCTTACTTGGATGGGTATAATGGTGTCAATAATTACTATATATGATTATTTTAAAGTGATATTGATTCTTAAATAGTATACATACACTCCAATACAATTCCACGATCATGGGAACGATATCATCGCTTGTGCGTACGTATGGAATACCATCTCCACGATGTGATGCGATTCATTCTACATGATCTTCATTGCATAATGATTATATAAATGAATTGAATGAATAAAGATGATATATAGTACATTAATACCATTCTGGAAATGATTTATCTATAACCTAAAGAGAAGAATAATAATTTATTTGACAAAACACGCATAAGAACAAAAAGTTATAAACACCTGAATAGAAAGTAGCAATGATATATTACTACTAAGAAGATAATAATATGACCATATATGATATCATAACAATAATTATGATTCTGGAATAAGTCAATACCATTATTTAAACCATTATACACGAGTTTCGGACACTTACGAAGCAAATTGGACCTAAGGTAAGGGAAAATATCACAATCACATTTTTATCCGAGATTGTTTATACTTTGGTATTTACTGGGGTGTATTTTATCATCCAAATCCATGTTTCATCAATATGTAATATTTATATCCTTCTAAAATAGTTTATATCCAAATTTTCCCTTTCGGTGAGTTTTTAGTAAAAGATATGAAAGGAATCTTTTGTCGTTTTTCGTACGAGGTACTTTTTCACTTTTCTAAAAAAAGTACGAGAAGAATGTTTTTTTAACTTATACGGAATGAATGTATTTTTAAAACATTATTTCCAAGAAGATTCCTTTAAAAGTTTTCATGTTTATTTTTAATCAACTTCTTTTAGGTTAAAATTTTATGACATGTTAAAGAAAGGAAAAAAATTTTGAAGTAGAAAGGATATTTTCCTCAAGAATGGAGTTCAAGTGCTTTATCAAAATTATTTTCCATCTAAGATAATATAGGGTTATGTTTATATCCCTATTATTACATTGATTTGATTATGTTGTGATTGAATTATTTTTATGAATTGCTTTATCTTATATGAATTGTTTTATGATGTCACGATGTTTGAGTTTCCCATTTTTATTACATGGGTTATTCTATGAGGTATGGTTTCTGATTTTGTGGCACACATAAGAATGGTATCATTATGAGATGGGTGGGACCTATATCTCCCTACAATACATTGGGTAACGATTTTATATCTCATGAGATAGACATGGATGGAACAGCAGGTTATACCGGTTCAGTGAAACAGGACTGAAACGAGGAGTGAACTCGGTTCAAAAATGAACTTTGTCCACTAAGATAGTCTTGGAAATGAGTCTTGACTAATAATAAACGATTCTCTATGATTATGTGTGTATGACACAAAGTTTTATGTTTTATGTTATGATTACTGGGATTTCATTTCGCTACTATGATTTATCCCATGTTATGAAATTATGCTCTCTTTTGCAGGTTAAGATTTCCAAAATGTTATGTTCTTATGAATATGATGTGATTGATATTTATTTTGTTTACCCTTACTGATCATTTGAGCTCACCCTTTTGTATTTTTTCTTTCCCCAGGTCAGGAAGAATCTTATAAGTAAGATATGCCAAAAGGGACTATAGATATGATGAAATAAATGGGAGACAATGTAGACGCATTACGAACCAGTTGTTTATGTTTCACAGTTTCTAATGACACTATACCTATAAGGTCCTTTCATGGTCTTGTTATATGTTGTAATAATTATGCTTCAATTTTGAAGTAATAACAATGTACGTAATGTATGGGTCATTATAGTTGGCATCAGAGGGAGGTTATAGTCAACCTTTGGAAACTAGGATGTGAAAGCCTTAGTAAGAATCATAAGGAAAAGTCTAAGCATAGAACACAATCTTAGTGTTTTAGAAATGACCAAGAATAACATAGGATAAGACCTTATGTGTGAAATTTTATTCTTGATTATGTGGTTTTCCTATTATAATTAGTGTTGCTCACATTATTCTTCTTGGTTTTAGTGAATGGCTGGAGCCCGAAGGAACCGTGTTAATGCGGAATGCGACGTGCAATGCAATGATTGTCCCCCTGAGAAACCAAACGTTATGGGGATGGAATGAAAAATCTTGTAGCCATGCTCACACAACTTTCTCAGGCTATGAATCATGCAGGACTTCCAAACGAGCAAAGGATGGAGCAACATTCTATTGAATCCTTCATGAGGCAGCGTCCACCTTCTTTAAGCGGGTTTACTGATCCATTAATTGCTGAACAATGGATTAGTACTACTGAAAAGATATTTTCAGTTCTTTAATTTTCTGAACATGATAAAGTCATCCTAGAAGTGTATCGTTTGGAAGGAGATGCTGATCAATGGTAGAATATTATTAAGAATACGAGGCAAGGGATGAAATTGAGTCCATGGAATTGGACGAGTTCAAGAACTTATTTTTCAATAAGTACATCCCTCATATTCTCTGAACAAAGATGGAGAAAGAGTTTCTTGAACTGAAGCAAAGGGATGATGAATCTGTTGGTACCTATGAAGCAAATTTTACAAGACATTCAAGGTACGCTTCTGGTATTATTATCCAACCTAAGAGTAAGATTGATTGATTCTTTAGTGGCTTAAAACCAAGTCTTCGAAGGGTGTTAGCCATAAGGGACTTCAATAGCTACGAGGAAATCATTCTATGTGCTCTCAAAGTCGAGATGGAGATTGGAATAACCCATCAGTCATATGGGTTTGATAAGAATAGGAAAATGGAATTCAAAGGAAAATATAAAGATCACACTGAAAAGAAGATGAGCTTTCCCTTATGCTCAAAGTGTGGAATGAAACTTGGAGGGAATTGTCTTAAAGGGACAAGTAAATGTTTCAAATGTGGAAAGGAAGGTCATCGGTAATTTGAATGCCGTAATGATGGGAAGAAGATGTCTAATGATGCAAACAAAGGAAGGGACACACAGAATGAAACTACTACACTTCAATGTTTCAAGTGTAAGGAGATGGGGGCATTATGCCAATCAATTCCCAAATCCAAGGGTTGATGATGATGGTCGACTTCCACAAACTCTTAAGGATAAAGACAAAGGAAAGTCACATGCAATTTCTATCAGCGATGTAGATTACGATAACGATGTGGTGAAAGGTACACTTACCATCCACTCGAAAGTAGAAAATGTTTTATTTGATTCTGGATCTACCCACTCCATTATTTCTGAAGAATTTTCTAATTATATCACCGTATTACCTCAAAAAATAGATGTTGAGTTAGCTGTGACAACCACTAATGGCACAACAGTCACATCAAAAGTTTATAATTCTTCTTTGATTGGAGTTTGTGGGAAAGTGCTTCCTGAAAGTCTTCTGATCCTTCCTATAGTGGAATTTGATGTGATTCTTGGCATGGATTGGCTTTCTTTATATGGATCTCATATCAATTTCCAAATAAGGGAAGTCACATTTCATATTCCATATCAATCTATGATCTTCTATCGATGCAAGGATGAACATAACCTTCCAGTGGAAATTTATTCCGTCTTATGGGTCTTGATTCCACTTAATGAAGGTTATTTATCTCAAATAGTAGGTGATAAACTCACAATTAAGAATATACCCATTGTAAGAGAGTTTGATGATGTATTTCTAGAGGAATTTCCGGGTCTTCCACCAAATCGTGAAGTTGAGTTTTCAATAGAACTCATATCGGGTGCTTTGCCTATTTCAAAGACACCTTATAGAATAGCCCCAATTGAGTTGCAGGAATTGAAGAAGAAACTCCAAGAGAATCTTGATAAGGGATTCATACTCCCTAGTGTGTCACCTTGGAGAGCACCTATTCTGTTTGTTAAGAAGACAGATGGATCAATGAGACTTTGCATTGATTATCGAGAACTTAACAAGATCACTATCAAGAACAAATATCTTATCCCACACATTGATGACTTATTTGACCAACTACGAGGAGCTCAATACATTTCCAAGATTGATCTTCATTCAGGTTATCACCAATTAAGGGTCAAAAGGGAGGATATACCAAAGACGACTTTCCGTACAAGGTATAGACATTATGAATTTATAGTGATGCCATTCGGTCTTACTAATGCCCCTGCTATCTTCATGGATCTGATGAATAGAGTCTTTAGAGACTATCTTGATCAGTTTGTGGTAGTCTTTATAGACGATATTTTTGTATATTCAAAGGGCAAGGAAGAACATGAAGATCACTTGAGAATTATATTGAAGACCCTGAGAAAGGATAATCTTTATTCAAAATTTTCCAAGTGTGAATTTTGGATTCAAAGAGTTCAATTTTTGGGTCACATAATCACAAAAGAGGGGATATCTGTGGATCCAGCAAAAATGGAGGTTATCGAAAGATGGTCAAGACCAACAACAGTAACTGAGATTCGAAGTTTTCTTGGTTTGGTTGGATATTATCGACGTTTTGTGAAAGATTTTTCACAATTATCTAATCCACTCACCAAGTTGACTTGGAAAGGAGTTAAGTTTGTTTGGATGGAGGAATGTGAAGAGAATTTCAAGGAGCTGAAAAGATGGTTATCCAGTGCACCTGTGCTCACACTGCCTTGTAGTGGAGAAAGGGTTGTGATCTATAGTGATGCATCCAAAAAGGGATTGGGTGTGTTCTTATGCAAAATGATATGGTGATAGATTATGCCTCACGGTAGTTGAAAATCCATGAGAAAAATTACCCAACTCATGATTTGGAGTTAGCTGCGGTAATCTTTGCATTATAGATTTGGAGGCATTAAATTTATGGTGAAAGGTGTGATATTTATACTGATCATAAAATTTTAAAGTATATTTTCACACAAAAGGAGCTGAATATGCGTCAATGAAGATGGTTGGAGCTGATTAAGGATTACGACTGCTCAATTCATTACCACCATGGGAAAGCAAAAAAGGTGGCAGATGCATTAAGTCGACCAGACCATGCCAGTTTATCCATGATGAGGATCACAAAAGATCCAATATTTATGGATTTACAAAGTATGGATCTTGGAATTATAATGGAATGGGGAAAATCGTATCTTTCTCAAATGAATGCTCAACCATCTATTCATGTGATGATTAAAGAGGCACAGAAAGAAGATGTAGAGTTACAAAAGAAGGTGAGAAATATTCCTGAATTCAACCTTGATTGTGATGGGATAATAAAGTTCAGTAATCAGGTTTGTGTTCCTCCCATTCCAGAATTAAAGAAGGAGATGCTGGATGAGGCTCATAGTTCTTCATTCTCTATTCATCCTGGAAGCACGAAGATGTATAGGGACCTAAAAGAGTATTTCTGGTGGGATGGCATGAAAAAAGAGGTTGCTAAATATGTCTCTCGATGCTTGGTTTGTCAGAAAGTTAATGACGAGAGACATAAGTCTAAGGGGATGTTACAACCATTCCCCATACCCAAATGGAAATGGGAAAACATCACTATGGATTTGTCACATGACTTCCTAAAACAACCAAAGGAAATAATGCTATCTAGGTCGTAGTTGATCGTCTTACAAAGTCGGCACACTTCATCGCTATTAGAGAAGATTTTTCTCTGGATCAGCTTTCCAGGATATATGTAAAGGAAGTGGTAAGATTGCATGGAGTTCCACTTTCTATTATATCTGATCGGGATCCAAGGATTACCTCAAAGTTCTGGAAAAGTCTTCAGCATACTCTCGATATAGAGTTGAGTTTCAGCACTGCTTATCATCCTCAGACAAACGGTCAGTCTGAGAGGACAATTCAAACTCTAGAAGATTTGTTGAGAGCTTACTCTATAGATTTCAAAGGTGGTTGAGATCAAAACCTACCATTGGTGGAATTTTCTTATAATAATAGCCTTCACTCCAGTATTCAGATGGCTCCTTATGAAGCTCTCTATGGAAAGAAATGCAGGACTCCAACTTGCTGGGATGAAGTTGGGGAAAGAAAGCTATTAGGACCTGATCTCATTGATGAAATGGCAGAAAAGGTCAGATCTATTCAACAACACATAAGAGAAGTTATGAGTCGACAGAAAAGTTATGCCAACAATCGAAGAAAAGACCTAGAGTTTGAAGTGGGTGATAAATTGTTCTTACGAATATCTCCCAGGAAGAGGGTCATGAGATTTGGAAAGACGGGGAAGTTGAGCCCTAGATATATTGGTCCTTTCGAAATACTGGATCATGTTGGGAAGGTATCTTACCGATTGGCGCTTCCACCGAATCTCTCTCAAGTTCACGATGTGTTCCATGTATCTCTCCTGAGAAAGTACATACCTGATCCTTCAAATTTACTCAGCTCAGAAGTTGTACCGCTGGAGCAAGATCTTTCTTATGAAGAACAACCGATAGTGATTCTGGATCATAGCGAAAATGTCCTATGAAACAAGACCACTCGCTTGGTGAAAGTTTTATGGAGGAACCACCAATTAGAAGAAGCTACATGGGAGCTTGAGGATATGATGGGGGAGAGGTATCCTCATCTATTTGTTACAAAGTAATGAATTTCGAGGGTGAAATTCATTTTAAGGGGGGTAGAATGTAACACCCGAGACTTTTATGAGAAATATTTTGTTTTTATGTTATATAAATCATCAAAGGAATCTTTCGTTGCACACAATCGTGACCTTCCTCGATAGCGTGTGTAGTACGCAATACCGAGTTCCACTAAACAATGATATATTATTATAATATTATAAACTAGCCGTTATGAATAGTATTAACTGAATTATAAATTTTACAACATTATTATTCATCTTACACATTTTCTAGAACATGGTAAGAGAACAAAATAAATTTTTTTGGGTAAAATAAGTATTTATAAAAAAATGCAGTTTTGCCGCCTTTTGATGGAGCACCCAGATTAACCCTAGTTTTTGACACATTTATAAGTTCAATTTGACAAAATAAAATTCTTCTTTTGAATCAGGATATAAAAATTTACTTTGGATAAATTTTTGATAATTTTCTGATAACTTTCATATTTGGATGAATAGTAAAAATACGCTAATTTTTAATTAAAAATAACTTTTTTTTCATTGAGATAATTTATAGGGTTAAATTATAATATTGAATGGTTTTAAAGTATATATAGAATATATTTTTACCATTTAATATAATTTATGTCATTAGCATTAATTTCGCATTGAATTCACAGGTAAAAACATTTCAATCTTTGGCAATGTTTTAACTTCTAAAACCCATTTTCTTAACAACGAGATTTATTTTAAATTAATTATTGCAACATATATGTTTTGAATATTGAAAAATGGATTCCATATTCAGAATCAGTGGTTCCAAATTATGTTAATAGGCTACTTTTTATTTTTGGGCATTATAAATAGTAACTACGGTAAATTTTATTTACCATAGTTAAAGGTAAATCAGGTAATTAAGGGTAAATATAAGATTATAAAATTACCCTAACACCTGCTAAAATCCTATTGGATGACTTCAAGTCGACCCATATCACCTAGGGGTCGGATTAGATTCATTTAATAGACTTTTTTCCATGAAAATAATTTAATTATTATTAAAATCAAAGAATGCGACAACATGTCACTTTCTTAAATTTTATAAGTATAATAATTTTAAATTTGTGATAAACTTAATGAAACTTTGAACATGAATAGTCTCCAAAAATCTAATACAATTATCTACTTCATAGGAATTTATTTATAATTTTTAGGTATTAAATAAATATCATTAATTATGACACAATAGTGATGTTGAAATTATTTTATTAATTAAAATATCAAATAAATTGTATTAAAAATATTAAAATAAATATTATATGAACTATTTAATGTGTTAAACTAATTTTCTAGATACATATAACATTTTATGAATCTATTAAAGCTTTTAGTTTGAACATATCTTATGTGTATATTTTTTTTAAATTCTAATAAATGAATAGTGTCAAAATTGACACTACTGTTATTTTATAAAAATAACATATTATAAAATTGTTTAAAAATAACAAAAATATTTACAAATTATAAATTAAACTTTATATGGTCGAAAATGTCATTAAGTGTCAAATTATGGAAAATTCACAACACATATGTAATTATTTATAATAATTTAAAATTTAGAATACTATTACCACAAATAAAATTAAATTTGATAAATAACAATAAATCAAGTTATTAATGTCTAAAATAAATTCTTAACATGTCTAAATTTTATTAGTTGATGAGATTACAACCCTATCTCATCTAATATTCGGATATGAGTCATTTTTGAAGTTTTTAAGTGGGGTTGGGATTTAATATAAACTAATATTTCTTATATTTCCAAAGGTGCCCCTCTCCTCCCTTATAAAAGGGTACCTCCTCCCTCTCCTCCTCACACCAATTTGAGCCTTCATGATCGGCCAAACCCGGACCATTTCACTTCCCCACTTCCCTAGAATCATCCTAGTGGTTCTGGTCTTCTTCAAAGACCAACCCTAGTGCCCTAAGAGGAGGTTAAGAAGAGGCGCGTCAAAAAAAAAGAGGTAATATCCATTACCGATTCTTTCCAAATTCTTTCTTCTTCAACATCTTCTTCATTAGTTGTTTCATTATGAAGTAATAACATCATTATCACTCATATACTGATATGTTATTATAAATATGAAACTACCTTATTTCACCATCTATCCATCCTACGGAAAACGAAATCACCCCGCGTGTGTACATACGGAATACCGTCTCCACGCCGTGGTGTAATCTATTTTCCCCACCACATTACTTGGATGGGTATAATGGTGTAAATAATTACTATATATGATGATTTCAAAGTGATATTGATTCTGAAATAGTATACATACAATCCAATACAATTCCACGATCATGGGAATGATATCATCGCTCGTGCGTATGTACGGAATACCATCTCCACGATGTGATGTGATTCATTATACATGATATTCATTGCATAATGATTATATAAATGAATTGAATGAATAAATATGATACATAGTACATTAATACCATTCCATAAATGATTTATCTATAACCTAAATAGAAGAATAAGAATTTATTCGACAAAACAGGCATAAGAACAAAAAGTTATAAACACCCGAATAGCAAGTAGCAATGAAATATTACTACTAAGAAGCTATGAATATGACCATATATGATATAATAACAATAATTATGATTCTGGAATAAGTCAATATCATTATTGAAACCATTATACAGGAGGTTCAGACACTTATGAAGCAAATCGGATCTAAGGTAATGGAAAATATCACAATCTCATTTTTATCCGAGATTGTTTATACTTTGGTATTTATTGGGGTGTATTTTATCATCCACATCCATGTTTCCTCAATATGTAATATTTATATCCTTCTACAATAGTTTATATCCAATTTTACCCTTCGGTGAGTTTTTAGTAAAAGATATGAAAGGAATCTTTTGTCGTTTTTCATACGCCGTACTTTTTGACTTTTCTGACAAAAGTACGAGAAGAATATTTTTTTTAACTTATACGGCATGAATGGATTTTTAAAACATTATTTCCAAGAAGCTTCCTTTAAAAGTTTTCAAGTTTATTTTTAATCAACTTCTTTTAGTTTAAAATTTTATGACATGTTAATGAAAGGAAAATGATTTTGAAGTAGAAAGGATAATTTCCTCAAGAATGGAGTTCAAGTGCTTTATAAAACTTATTTTCCATCTAAGATAATATAGGGTTATGTTTCTATCCCTATTATTACATTGATTTGATTATGTTGTGATGGAATTATTTTTATGAATTTGTTTATCTTATATGAATTGTTTTATGATGTCACGATGTTTAAGATTCCCATTTTTATTACATGGGTTATGCTATGATGTATGGTTTCTGATTTTGTGGCAGACATAATAATGGTATCATTATTTGATGGGTGGGACCTATACCTTCCTCCAATGTAGTGGGTAAAGATTTTATATCTCAGGAGATAGACATGGCTGGAACGGCATGTTATATCGGTTCAGTGAAACAGGACTGAAACTCGGAGCGAACTCGGTTCAGAAATGGACTTTGTCCACTAAGATAGTCTTGGAAATGAGTCTTGAATAATAAGAAATTATTCTCTATGATTATGTGTGTATGCCACAATGTTTCATGTTTTAGGTTATGATTATTGTGATTTCATTTCACTACTATGATTTATCCCATGTTATGAAATTATGCTCTCTTTTCCAGGTTAATATTTCCAAAATGTTGTGTTCTTATGAATATGATGTGATTGATATTTCTTTTGTTTACCCTTATTGAGCATTTGAGCTCACCCTTTTGTATGTTTTCTTTCCCCAGGTCAGGAAGAAGCTTATTAAGTAAGATATGACAAAAGGGACTATAGATATGATGAAATAAATGGGAGACAGTGTAGACACTTTATGAACCAGTTGTTTAAGTTTCCCAGTTTTTAAAGACACTATACCTATATAGTTTTTCCATGGTCTTGTTATATGTTGTAATAAGTATGCTTCAATTTTGAAGTAATAACAATGTATGTAAAGTATGGGTCATTATAGTCCTCATTCACATCAGGTTTTCTGTATACATGCAACATACCACTCTTGAGAGTTATCCATTTCTATATCCTTACCAACTAAAAATAATCTGCATAGTCATGTCGCCCACACATGAAATTAAACTCGGAAACTTACCATCAGATCTCTATGATCTTAGAAAAATATTCCTTCCTTCTATGTTTACACGATGTCAAACTGCATAACAATCATGATATTCCTCTTTAATAGAGAGTATCCCTCTTTTGGTATTAGCTTATTGTCATAACACCATTAAGAACTATTTGTGTATTTATTTATATCCTTATGGGATATGTAGTGAGGCCCATAATTCATGTATTTGGTCTAGTTACAACCACTTTTGCCTCCCCAACCCCTTATTTCCTCGGTTCTCCCAAAAGTACATGGTATAGTGCAGACATATTAAGTCCTCATTCATGGATGTTTTATAATAACTTTTTCATGTACATCATTTGGAATTACCACTCATATGGCTCATCTTGCATGATTCTTAAACTGCTAGGGTAATGTTCATGTGTTACACATTCCTACATTTGGGGTTTTCATTATCTAACAGATCCAAATCTACCCCATAATTTCCTAGATTCTATTCCTTAGTGTTATCCTACCATATTAGACCAATGCCCTAATGGATTTTGAATGACTATTTGAGACATGTCCCATGTAGATAATTTGGTTAATGGTTGAACATCCTTTTTTTTGTCCTCATTCTTATCTAACAAGAAATGGATGTTGTGTTTTGAACAAGGTAACTAGTTATCCATCATCATCACACTACTCATATTGAATCCTAAATATAAAATGTTATTCATTTACCATTTCCATTTTATGGATCCTCTACACCACTGGTGGTGTAACTCCACACATTTGTGCATGTAAAGTAAAAATGTTGGTTCATCTGGGGTAATCCCCACCTAATGTATCCTTTTAACATTTTTTTCTCTAGTTAGCTGAGGAAGGTATGGCAATTATCATTCTTTCCTACAATTAGTATGGCTCACATAGTCATAGGGTTTATGGTAAGGTAGTATCTATATATGAGACAATGTGACTATGTTTCCTTCCTTATGACCTTAAAATATGAAACTATAATTCTCACCACATTACGTAAAACAACTGATCATCCTAGGTCCTTGATAGAGAGGACTCTCTCAGAAGAAGGCATGATCTCGATTCAGACCGATATGGTAATCCAATGATTTTTTTTCATGGTCGAATAATTATAAGAGTTATGGACTCCATTTGAACATCCCATCACTCCACCCAAAACTATAATTTCAGTTTATTTGGATCCTCACTCTATTTCACATCTAAAGGGACCCTCAAACGACATGGATTCTATACTTTTTAGCTCACCTGCCATTTGAGGCCAATGTTTTGAATGATATTGAAAAACATTTAAATTTTGTCATTGTGTTTTGAAAATAGTTTGATGATGAACATTGTTTGTTTGTTCCCATTTCAGGATAACACAATATGGATATTTTGTAACGAATACGGTCAACAGTTATCCTCCATCGTCATGCCGCATCATACTATGTTCCAAATTTTGGTTATCGCATTTAACATTCTTTATTATACTTCAAATTTATTCCAACACCCACTGAATTATCCTTATCATACACTAGATCATGTTGGGAGAGTGAGGTTTGGCTATTTTGAGAATCAGTTTTTCTAACCATGACCCCCTTTTTCTTCTAGGAAAAACTGAGTGGTCGTTCAGACCCTGGATTCCCATATATTGGTTGGTACTCTCTTTTTGAAATGTAATAACGATGTGGTCATCAATTGTATCTCACATTGGGAATTCCCCATGTGAGCCTATGTATTGATTGCTAGATATTTCATGGGCACAATTGAGATGTTGTAATCAAGGATGATAATGAGAATCATGCACACAACCAAAGTAAAAAAGAAAGTATCAAAGTATGTTTTTATGTTCATACAAGTTACAATGCCCATAGATTGGCCTCTTTAATAGATGGATTGAGCTCTTTAATTTTGCATCCTAGCTACACTACACCCTAGATCGTGATATCCAGGATCTACTGCCTCCTGTTAAGATATCTATCCTCCTCGATAGCAATGAGGCATAGTTCATCATCCTTGACTCAGGCCCAATCCGTGTCAACTCATATAGTATCAATATCATGAGAATATAACTTCATCTATAACTCAAACACTACCAACTATGCCTTAATTCAGGATATGAGTCCTGATTGTGCATCGAGGAAAGAAGAATGTTCATTCCACTGCTACCTCAGGTGAGGGATATCTTTCTTATCCTTCTAGAGATTCTTAATGTTAATAGAGGTCCTCAAATACCATCCCACACTGAGGTCATATTCATGTTACTATATTATATCATCCATGTAATCTCAAATGAATAGGTGAGGATGTTGGGAATCCACACCTCTAGTTCACAGTTCATGCATTTGGGAAAGGAGCCTTGCCACCTGGCATATCCATTCTGTTTGTAGTTTATCCTTGATAAAGTGATTGATCGGTTTCAATGACTGGAAAAATATAACCTTTTTATCCTCTTCATTGGAATTTGTATTGTCTCAGTCTTTGGGGTTACCAGGTTTGTATGCATTGAAAGGGTCAAAAAATTCATCAGGAGGATCCTACTCTAGTCTCTGGTCGGGTAGGCTGGGTCCCATATCATCAAACTGATCCTCATTTTCAGACTCTACCGTGATGATATTAGGTTTTTTCCTTCCAATAGTCTTATATATCATCATGATCCCTATCTTTTGGTAAGCATGGGAATCTGGTTCCATGAAAATCGGTGATCCCCTAAGAAAGGAAGCACCATGAGCCCCAACCATTCTTGATAATGCAGCCCACATCATTTGAAGAACGATGCATATAAAAACACTCAGATGTCTTTTTTCCTAGTTAAAATGAAAGTAGATATAGATTTTTTGATGGAGAGGAAATACAGACTTCAAATGATTGGTCACATTATTAAGCTTCCCTTCGGAAACCTTGAGGCATGGTCCCCTATATATTTTTTGGGAAATCCAGAGACTCCGGGAGACCACCCTAGGGGTTTCATGCCTACTAGATTTAGTAATCACCATTTTTACTGGTACAGACCCCGATGCTACATCAGCTATTGTGCAGGAATGAGTTTTACATATGAGATTCTTCTGTACAGAGAAAATGTCAGTTGAGAAGGCCGACGTGACCTGAATGAGGACCACAACAAAATGGTCTAGGGTTTTACCTCATGAGGCTTGAAATACTCATCCAGATCCATATTCACAACCTAACCTTCCTCTAAGGGGATCCCTCTACCAGCCTCTTCCATCCATGATGACGGTAATGATTCTATAGGTAAGGGAAAGTTATTTTTATATTCAATTGTAGTTATTTATGGAGGGATTGTTTGTCTGAGAAGTACTTTCATCTAGTCCATCATCGGATTAGGAGCACCATGAGAGCGTACAATGTCCTCTAGATTCATGATTTAATATTTCACTTATTCATGGGAAACCAAATATATGTCCTTGGAATGTCTTATCTCTAAAAAATCCATCTCAAGATAGATAAGATGGAACAAAATTTGGGAGGTATTGGGGAATTTTCTATTGACATCTTAGGTGTCACAATCCTTCACGAAAACTGTGTATTCAAGAATGTCTTTGTGGCATAGTAGATTCCCTAGATCCTGAGTGGATATCTGCCAGAACCCCATTAGTGGACTTTCTTCCAATTGAATCCACACTGAGACTGCAAGCTCCCCGGCTTCCTTTTTCCTTTTGATCGGCGTATGTATCAGGATTATTTGACTCATTCCTAATGCAACCCTACTACCACGACATGTCCTTTCCACATTTCAACCCCATCCTTGGGGTTGGTGAGGAACCCCATCACTAGCACGGATGGTCCTCCCCTTCAACCTCTCTCTATGGTAGGCTGCGTCCCAACTCATGGCATACTCTTTTAATAGCCCATAGATAGGTGTGGGTAGAGGCAGCTCATTCCACATCTTCCCATACTCTAGTGTGATCACGAGACAGATCTTACTGATTACACATGGATGGTCCTCATGGTGTAGTCCCATATAGACCCATGGGGGAAAATGTTGCATGAACCAGAACTATCTCATAAAGCAGTTTAGGGTGTATGGAACACATATAGGCTCACAACCAACCCATGCCACCATAAATCCACCCCAATATTCAAGTATATTGCACCGATGATCCTATGATCCCTAGATGTTATCAGTGAATACACCTGTTGGCAATGGAAATAGATAGAAGTTGAATTCATCGGTCTTCAAGACTTAGTTCAGAACCAGTGACTTAGTAAGCATGGCTGGAAAGCTCTCCACCACATTCAGAATAGCTGGTCAGAACTCTGACCCTATAGTGGAAATGGGGTTCATGTATTAATAAACTCTTATATGCGCCTCTATCAATCCATACAAAATATTGAACATCCTACAAACCTTATGTGTCTTCTTCTCCTCACTCATATTCCATCATACCTTGTAATGTTTGGCCGACACCAGCGTCCCCAGATTGACCATCTCCCACATCACCAGCAAGAACACCAAAATTTAAGTGTTCGGTCAAACACCTATTTTTGTGTCCCATACTAGAAACATCCAGTCACATATCAGTGAAAAACTAAATATAGCCAGCGTAACAATTATCTCTTTCTCATTGTTGGTGTTTTACCCCCACTGATTACATTGGCTATCCTCCAGGGGTCACCAATAAGAATTGTTTTACTACATTAATCTATCTTTGGTTATATGGGAGGCTTTGATGATAACTACCTAGGTGCTTCTTCCTCTTCAGTGGTGGGCCATGATGAGAATTTTATGAAGACCTTGAACCACAACTTGATATTGATGTCCCTTACCGACTGATTGTCCTCACCCATCACCATATTCCTCAATACCTTTACCAACTGTGATATTTGATCCACATCTTCCCATGTTTTCTCAGTGGTGATGAACTTGTCATACATAGCCCCTATGATTGGAATCCCATAAATCGTTTGAAGGTCCTAGAGGATGATTTCAACCTCTCTATAGTGATGATAAAAAGTATTGGTCCTCGACGACCACCTGATCCACAATTCTGGCATCAGGTGTTTCAGTTGGTAAATGTGGAATTGGGAGGCCCACATAGCTTCATACATCCCAACTCACTTCATCAATACCTCAAAATCTTTTCAGGATGCACAGACACTGCAAGACCTAGCCCAATCCTTTTTAAATTATCTAAATTGGAGGAAGTCCCAATAATCAGTCAATCCCTTCTCAGGGATCCCCGAAGCCGCCTTGGGGATGGTGTGGTACTGTGGGTGTGATACCTTAGGCCCCAATTCCTTATTTTCCACATTACTGACATGATTATGCATTAATTAAATTTTGACAGGTGTGTGATCCTCCCATGTATGACTATAGGCATCCCTGATCCACTGAAGCTGGAACATCGAACTCTTGAACCAATTGGCTGGTTCATCACTACATGCTTTAGGGATGAGAAAATCATCCCTTATACCTAATATATATAGATGAAATATTTTTCTCAGATGATTGTTATTCTAGATTTTTGACAAGAGATCCACAAAGGAATCATGGTCTGAATGTGTCTGTACACATTCTCTAATGCCTAGAGTATCTGTGGTCTCTTCCCTTTGGGAAGAATCCATAAGGACCCCTTGATCATATTTTCTTGTGGTCATTCCATCCTAGGATATTATAATTTTTGTTCTATATCGAGATGATCGATCGTAGAGGTCGATTGTAGAGACCGGTGGTAGAGTTTTTCCATAGACCTCAAAGACAAAAATCATGGAGCATACAATCACGGATTCTAAAGACCCAATGTGCGATGCAGATAAAAAGAGAGTATGGTTCACTAAGAATGATTTCAGATCATATAGAACTTCGTAATCCAAGAGATCAAGAACAAAATATTCAAATATAGGTTTTGAAAAAATAGAGGTCATCCTCTCCTACATGTCGGTGACGACCCTTGTGCTTTGTAGCATTCCTAGTTGTGGTGATCTTCACAATGTTTTCAACCCAAAAATCACCTATCAGCATAAGGAACCTTCTTCGCAATATCACTTTGAGATATGAATAAAATTTTTGTGATATGCCCTCAGAATTTGAACCTCATTTTTTCATTGGCTTCATATATAAGAGGAGGGATTTTTTGAACCAAAATATTTCAATGGTAAAGATGTGAAAAGGATGCAGTAGGGAGAAAATGGACTACTTCCTAAATCACTTTTGAAAATCCCATCGACACAACATATGTCAAAATTCCAAGTCTTTTTTTGTGGCACCACGAAGGAAAGATGACGGTCGACTCCATGGTTCTGATTAACTGGATGGATGTATTCGGACTACAGAGGGAAGAAAATATCCAATCGAATTCCTTAAAAAATGATAGAATCATCTACAACCACCACCAAGGGATAGAATGGGGCCTCTATGCCATGAGGGTGGGGGATGATGGTTGACTATGATTTTATGAAAAAAATGATGCAATCTATCTCTTTTGGAGAGGCGTAAATTGGCTTCTCGGAGCTCAATCAGTGGTTCATACACCATAACACCTATTAATACCTCCCCCTCCCATTCCAAAAAGGATGACACCCTGATCTTTCTCATTCAAAGATCCCATATTGTAAATCACCCATTAATCTATGAACCATATGAAAAATGAATCATCTACGACACATGATAATTAAGAAGCCTTATTCCATTTACTCATGTTTACCCCCTCTTAAGGGAGGGATTCCCTTCACGGAGCCTATGGGTAATCTCCAAGGAAGGAGGCCCCTTCGGGTACTCGGGACATCCTGAAGCAGCCAATATTTAAAGAGCCCCCTCCAACAACATGTGTACACAGTGCTGAGGCTGAGGTGATATGCTTTTCAAATTACACCTCTTTGCAAAGTAAAATCCCCGGTGAGCCTTTGTGCTCTATGAATCCCTATGCTTAGCGAAGACAAGTGCTATATGAGCCCATATGCATTATGATCCCACAAGCTCTACAAATCCTTAATCTCTACAAAGATCTATGTTCTGTGAATGATTGAGATTTTCAAAGACCCTTTCGGCGAGGCCTCTTACATCGAAACCCCATTTTTCTGTGCAGCCCTCCAAGCCTATATGAAGCGATTTCAAGGTCCCGAGGGAAGTGATCCATGTTGGGATTCCTGGTCATATGCGTCTTCTCATAGGCATTCGAATGGATAATACTTCTTCACATAGACACACTAACGTGATCCCCTTAGTGGATCACTCCACAACCCCGCCTTACCATTAAATTGATGGCTCGTTGCCTTCACCAATGGTTTATGTGTGCTGGTTATGTATATCCTAGGTCTGAGTAAAGAATACCCACTGTTCGAGTTGCATGACGTTAAACTACTAAGCACCTCTGTGCTCGACATAAGACATTAAACTATGAGGAAGGCATATGTGTTAGGTCCAGAAGACTATAGGGGGGATGTGCATAGGTTCTCTCCTTCTCTCTCTTTCCCATTGAGCATTGTCAATATGCACACTTATGATAGTCTCCACATAATCCCTGACACCCTATAGCATGATGATTGAGGTACGATGGCCATATCCTCCTCATACTTATAAATCACTACTCGGGCCTCCAACCTGGAGTAAGTACCAATTTGTATCTCCCTAGGACATTAACCATGCATAGTCCCCAATCCATTCCTCATGGAAAAACCTTTCATGACATGATATTCATGTCTTTATTGCCTCTTGTTTCTCACACCAATCATGACCCATGTGGGCATAGAGTAAGCATCATCCCTGACACCCTTCTGGGACAACTTAGTGTATAATCTCCATCCCTCGTAAATCTGAACTATGTAGACTTTGATCATTTCCCTTTTCAAACAAGGAACATATGAATCCTTTCTAAGCTTCATGCCCATCACCCTTCAATCCTGACCACTTCACGTTAATTTAACCTCATCCCATATGTCTCCAAAATGTATTATCTCAAACTACATGGGGTTTTTTCCCTATCTCATAGACATGGTACATAGGAAGCCTTCCTGAGGTTCAATACCATCTATTTTCTTATTTTTTTTCAAACTACGTGGGCTTAGAACACTGTCTCCTAGGATAGGGTGCATAGTATGCCTTCCCAAGGTTCAACTCCAAACACTGGTAAAATTCAGTTTACCCATTGTTGGGACCCACAAATTTGTTTCTCATTATAGCAGCATGAGACCAGTTTTTGGGAATCTAACCATACATAAGCCCCATAATCAATTCACTTTCCTAAAATCAAGAGTTTCCCTCTTGTGATGGGTATCTAACCATGTGTAAGCCTCAACATGTATTTGGGTCACTGTCTTTTGTGTATAACCCAATTATATGCCCCAACCTAAACTATATGGACTTTTATTCCTTCCAATATAAATATATAGGAATCATCTCTAAGGTTAAATCCCATCATTCATGTCCCATCGTAGTCTCTCCCTTGACTATTTTCATTTTGGGAAATTCATGAGCCAACTTGGAGGTTCTACTTCCTTTGGGTCCCCATCCATGCGTTCATTCTCACAAGTCACCTCAAAAGGTGACTCATCATCTCACCGAACTACATGGACATTGATTTACCTCCATGGGGGTACATAGAAATCTATTATGAGGTTTAATCCCAACAACACCATCATATTTGTGTCAGTTCCACCCCATTTCTCCTATATACTTCATTCAAACATCAATCATCCATACTGATTACTTCCTAGGACAACACATCCAAATTGGATCATGCCATTTTCATTGCAAAGATAACCATTCATTAGTCTCGCACAATCCATAATCATCCAACCAAGAGTGCCCCTCTTGCGATGGGTCTCTAACAATGTGAAATCCCCGACAAGCCTTAGGGTTGTTATCCATTGTGTACACATTGATTCATTAACCTCTTTAACAACAAGTGTTTTGATCCCAATATCTATGATAGGCTATGTAGGATGTGTCCATGAGGTTCCATCCCACCCATTTATAAACCTTGTTGTACCACTTTATAGGGTGAACTCTCCATGATCCTCCCTCAGGGGTGTCCAGATCAGCTTTCCCAGTACAAAATCTTCCCATTGTGGGAACACCACCTTGGGTCTACTCTCGTCCAGTTTTCTTATCCCTCCTTCTGGAATACATTATAGGTGATCCTGTATATGGATGTACCCATATGATCCACTCCCATCAGTGTTATGATCAGTCTGATCCGTCTTTTCTAGATGTTAAACTCATGAAATAACCCGTGTTAAAACTGGGAAGATGAAGAAAATATCAGGGGCTTGCCTGTGGCATAAAATTCCTTGAAATAAACACGGTATTCTTCAGGCTTCCATTCACTAGAAGATCACTAATATAAAGGAAACAAATCTAGGTGTACTAGTGTTTTAGCATCTAGACACACCAGTAATGACCAACGTGACTATGCCCCAGACAAAAGGACACTGCCCTGAAATGACCCCTTAGAATGACCTAACAAAAGCATTATAATTAACTAGTTTACAGGAAGATGTTTCACAAAGAAGAGTATCATGAAACATGAATCAAATCTATGAGGGAGACCTAGACTAGGTGATGAGTTTTGAAGAGGAACCCATTGAAGGAGAGACTGAAATCCCATTATCCCATTTCGAGCAATGAGAAAACATCCATGAATAAGCAACGAATGACACCCACCTTTGGAAAGTGGGAATGTTGGGAAATGACCAATTCATATCCCCTATAGAAGTATTTTCTCCCTAGAAAAATCATCTGAAACAAATATATAAAGTTGAAATGTGTTATTGTTTAGAAAGATAATCTATTTCATCATGTGAATGACATGATTGATCAATTAATGGGAGAAATTTTATTTAATTATCTATAATATATTTTTTTATAATTACCTTAGAGTATGGGAGTTTGATATAAGGAAGTTGATTTTCATGATTAGGTTTGGCTAATACATATATTTTGTGATTTTTTTAGCCTGACTAATTCTCAAAAAATGTTTATGAATGATGATTCCGATATTCCATCAACTTCATGACACATTTTTTGAATTTTTCTGATGATTATTTTCATTAGATATGATCTGAGCTTGATCAATATCACCATTTTGGCTTGTTTTTAGAAATTCTAAGGAGTATCAATTTTTATGTACTAGTTTTGAAATGAAAATTTTCAAATCCTTTATGTGAGGTTTTAAGGGAATGTGATTTTTGTGCATAGATTATCAGTTTATCTTAAGAAGGTAATGTCTATGTTGTCGTCAATGAGAAATATAATGTCTTTATGATTTAGAGGATCCATGGTCTTACTGTATTTTATTGACGGTTCATCAAGTATTTCTCAAAGTTCAAATCATATTTGATTATTATTTCATTGAATATTGTGAAATTAAAATTAGATGTAATGAGTCAATCCACTATTAATGATATCAATAGACTTCTAACATCACCTCATATTAAGATATTACATAAGATTGGTAAGTTTATGTGGTTTTCTAGTATGCTTATATAACTAGTTTTCATTGTGTTCTCATATATGATGGAAATTTGGTAGATTTTTTCTCATGTTAGCTTCAAATACATGATATGATTTACCACACAAAAGTTTTAGATATTTATTTAGTTATTCATGTTCTTAAGTGTTTCCTGCACAAAATTTTTATGAATTGGTTCATTAATATTTTAAACCATATGAGTTTGGACTATATCATTTTTTTTGAAAAAACATGAAAATTAGATATAGATATGGGGTAGAAATCCTTTAGATGTTTGATATCATCATCACATCCACCTGAAATAAGGGTATTTTCATTGAATATTATCATAGAAGTTATGTTCCATCACAGGTTATTCTATAATCTCAGTAATATTGGAACCTTATAAGGCTTATTTCTCAATGGAATGTGGAGGAACAAGGGGATGTTTTTGGAATGGTTTTTACCAATGATAAGTTATAATCATATCTCATTGATTAAATGCATAAAATATATAATCATGATAATTATTTTATTGGAATTTTGGAAACCCTATACTATTGTGATACCACTTCAGGTTGGACTATCTCTTTATATGGTATTATCACTTTTATGGATTGTTTTATCATTTCAATATCTTTGAAGAGTTCAGTTTTGTTGTACTTTACATGGTCATCATAGTTTATTCATAAGGTAACTACAATTATGTATAATGAAATGATATGTCGATTCTAGTGGCTAGTTATAATGTTTGAAAATACTAATTATGTGTACTTTTATTACATCTGCAAATAGATAAAGGCAGAGCATTTAAAACATTTTGGTTTTCTTCATCCTATTGCAGTTTTCAACTGAAAATGGTACAAGGTGTCCATGGACATTGTTATTTTAATACCATGGAATAACCAAGGGAATAATTCAATTGGGATGGTGATTGATCATTTATAAATCTATGATCATTTAATTCTGATCATGGACACTATAATACTGGAGATATGTGAATGATTTATGTGAAAGAGTTTGAAAAGTTACATGGGGTTTTATATAACGTTACCCCATATAGTGATCCAAGATTTACATAATTTTTATATTGGAATATTCAAGAGGTGATGGGAACTAAGTTAAGATTTAGTACAACATATCATTAATAGATAGAGGGTTAGATGAAGAATGGTTTTCACATCCTAAATGATATAATCGGTGCCTATTTCTTTGATTTTAGTGCATCGTGGGATAGATAGTTGTTAATTTTTTAGTATTCATAAAATAAAATTTATCAACTGTCAATAAGAATGGATACATTGTTGTCTTTGTATGGTCACCCATTTTGGTCACCTCATTTTTGGCAAGAGGTGGGAAAAAGGTATTTGGTTGGACCAAGTTTGTTTAGGGAGACGTATGTGATGATTCCAACTATATGTCAACATCTAGTTATAGAATAATTATGAAAAAACGTTATAGATATCAAAATTTTCTTCTATTTGAGTTTTCTAATGGTGACATGGTTTTATGGTATTTTTATCCTTTCTTGGGTCACCATTATCTTGGAATCCATTGAATGTTTTCTATGATATATGTTAGTCCATTTGATGTCCCTGAACTTCTTGGGAATGTTTTTTCTTGTATAGAGTTATCAATTCAATGATATATTTTCATTATGTTTTGTACATATCAAAGATCAAGAAATATGATCCTAATCCATCCCATCTTCTACGATGTGAATAATTTGAGTTTGATTCATATGTATCTACTGTAGTTCAAACAATAGATATCGTTGATCCTCATGGTAAATCCTAATATGAGAAGTAAATTCTTATGGTGATAGTGTTGTGGAATCACATATCATATTCTCATTAGTCTCGGTATTACGAGTCTTTGATATGTGAGGAGTGGCCTCTACACTTTATCATACTTCATTTTTCCTCAAAAATTCTCGAGGATGGATTGTATTATGGTGGGGAGTATGTAACTTACATTTTCTATCATTTATGTAATATCCCCCTATTTTATTTTTTTACAACATTAATTGGTTGTTTAATTAGATTCCCACAGATAGAGAATATTTTGTACGAAAAATTTCCTAGTGCTTAGTGGTTTATTTTATTTTTGAATTAATGGAGTATGGGTCTAAATATTTCGATGGATTTGTGGGGTTCTCCTTGTGTTTGGAGAATTTCCATGTTGGTTTGAGGTTGTTGGTAATGAAACTATTGTTTTTTCTCTCGGCTTAAAAATTAATCACCATATAAAGAGTACACAGACAATAATTCTCTCAATTATAAAGTTATCATATTGGTACATAATGTGAATGATTACCCATAGTGTATGGTTTACACATCCTATAATGTAAAAATATCATTTTGAAATAAAAAGTAGATGAGTATTTCCTGATATCTGTGTGTGAGGAATTTCATGGTGTGTAAAGGGATTACACACTATGTAAGTGTAATGTATAGGGATTTTAGGGCACTTAATGGGGGGAATATGTTTTCATTCATCTATATCCATCATTTATCTTGACATAGGTCTCTTCTACAATGATTTTTTGAGCCTCTATTAACTATGGATTGATTAATTTTTCATTGGATCATCATAGATTTTGGGTTGCATATTTCTTATTGAGAGATCCATTTTTATTATTATTATTCATTTTCATTGATCATGATGGAACCATTACATTGTGATATTAGTTTTACTAACCCAAGTTGATATTTTTTCTTGTTTCATTCTATATTCATGGTGTGTTCTTTTTCTTGGGGTCATTTCTTTTATTGGTTGTGGTGTTGGGTGTGTAAGTTCTTGAGGTATGTGTTATTCCATATTCTCTTCCAACCCTTCAGTGTAATGGGATAATTTATGATATGTATAGATCGATTAAAGGACATATTTTTTCAGTTTTGTTTTTTCCAAATGGTGTATTCTATTTCAATTGTGTGTGACCTATGTTTTTAAATAGGCGATTTCATCTCTAAACTATATTGGTGAACTATATTGATCATGTTTTTGGTAAATTGTTTTATTAAATGAAATGGAATGATTGAGTTAATTTTTTATGTTTTTGGAACTAGGTTATTGATGAAATATGTTTTTTCCAAGGATGTGGTAAATAAAAATGGGTTTACAATGCATAGTGAAGTGGGATTATGAAATGGTTTTCAATTAATGATATGATGAAATGGTGTGATGAATTTTTTGTTACATAGAACACATGGGATTCCTGGGATAAATAGGTGTAAGGTATAATAAAACTTCTCTTCCACAGTCATGATTTTTCTCAAGGTAAAGTACAGTACACCATTGGCCCATTGTTCTATGTACATGTTAGAAATGTTGGGTATTTCACATTACGAGGTGTTTTTATTCACTCTATACTCGATACATATTTCAAGAGGGAACATGTTCATGTGATTTTCTATTCTATGTAGAATTTTCCTAGCTATCCCAGCCATGTGTTGTCATTTATTTGTTGTTACATATACTTCTTGGGAGATTTGGTCTACATTGAGCTTGTACTATTTAGATTGTACTACCTTGGATTTGATATGATATGTGATTCACGATTTGGTTTGATTCGATATATCATTTTAATATATGTAGAATAAATGTTTGGAAACTAATTTACCTTCTCTATTTGTAAATGTGGGAAATTGAGAAATTAATGTATGTTTCAATGATGTTGAAAAAAATAATAACCAAAATATCATAAATTGTTTTTTAATTTTCATGATGATTGGATAATTATTTAGATAATTGGTATAGATCAGATGTGTGATAATATAATGATCATGTTAACTCTCACCATGTGTACCCCTTCAGGGGTGCATATGACTAGTTATTTTTTATCTAGGGAAATGTAAGGCACCACAATGGGGATGCAAGGTTTTATAATAGCTGGGTTTAGGTATCTAGATGGTGAGATAGTGTGAGTTTTCCCATTCTATCATATAGAGAGATTTTTAGTATATATTTATCATATTTTTCCTTTGTTAATAGAAATATATTGTTGAAATTGTTATAATAACTTTTATTGGTATCACTTATGTTGTTATCTTTCTATTATGAAATATATATATTAATGTTTTATTCCACTGTTTCACTATGTTCATGTGTATATGTGTATTCTTTTGTTTTCATAACATTTGTATAGATCATTCCCTCTATTTTTTATTATGCCTTAATGTTAGATGTTAGCCTATGAGGATTGAAAATTCCCTTCAAATATATAGTTATTTTTCTCAGGTAATAGTTTGAGAGGGTATTCAGATCCGGTTGGTCATATGATGGCTTCTCATTTCAATGTTAGAAACAAAAACAAGTTTTAGGGTTTGTTCCCAATTCTGAAACTCCATTAAATTTTCATCAAATTTGGGATAATAATTCATTATTGCTCAAACTTTTTTCTAGACATTCACATCCTTTGGAAGAATAGTCTTATCTCATTCTTAATCGTTATCATTTTTTAGAATTCATATTTTAACATCAACATTTATGAAATATGGGACGTTTTATTATTGATTTTGATTTTATATTCTCTAATTATACTATAAATTGGATAAAGGATTCATTTAAATTAATCGTGGACATTTTTTATCGTCTACATAATTTATTATGTGTTTATGAGTATCTATACTATTGTAATATCTCAAATAATTCTTCTTAGTGTTCTTACAATAAATCATTCCTTGTATTTCCTCATAGATTATCTATTTAATTTACAATTCTAACATTATTTATTTTCCACAAACGTTTATATCATGATTTCAATTATCAATGTTTTGCAATTTTTCCCAAATATGAATTAATTTTTATTTAGTTTATTAAATATCTATATTTTATTTTTAGATATTTATTATTCAATATGAATCATTTTTTACACCCCATGGTCCACTCACCATTACAGTTTCCTTGATCCTTCTTTACCTCTTGTAGAAAATATTATTTGGATAATAAGAATTATTATTTTTTGGTGAATAAGAGTACTCTTAATAAGAGAAAATAATAAGATTCAAATTTTATATAAAATTTAAATATATTCAAATCTAATATTACTAAATAGATTTTATCATTTTAATTTATTGTCACTTTTTGAAAATATGTTTTTTTGGACGCAATATTACCTCAGCTTCAAAAACCCATATAAAATGTTACTTTCTATGATTTTTAGTTACTTGCTTCCAATGAATCATAAAATTATGTATTTAGAATCATTTTTAAATAATAACTCAAAACAATTTTATTATAAAAATCTCACATCATGTTCCCTACCACCTCATCCTCAACCCCAACTTCCATTCATCATGTATCTGTGTGCCACCTCAATAACCAACCTCTACTACTCCAAAATTCTACTCACCTCAACGACTTCCACCTCATCAGCATAATCCACTATGAAACTCATTAACCAAATTCTCATCCATTATATCTTTATCCCTAGCCACCCACAAGTCCTTCCTTCTACATTAGCCTATATTAATCCAAATTAGTTATCTGTACCATTTCAAATTCATATCACTTTCTAGGGTTTTATGAACATTTGTATTTAATGTATTTCTACTATTAGAAGAACTATTTTATTAACTTCTAATTATTTTATAGGTTAATGGTATGAGTTTTATATAGATTAAAAATATCTCAGTATGAAAAATATTCTATGAAAATCATTATATCAAAATGCAATTTTCATTTTGGGTGGAGTCTGATTGAAGGTGTTTAATACCTATAATAGTTTCATAAGGTACATCAATTTGTGATATAAATGAAAATTTATTTTAGGAATATCTATTTAAAAAATACAATTATTATATATATATATATTATTTTGTGGTTTACATTGTAAATTAATTTATTTTTAAATTTGTTGTTGTTAATTAGGTCTTATTAGATTTATACTTTTTTAGGGATTGAACTCACTTGGGAATACATAATTTTTAAATGATTTATCGTGATTACCTTGATTTAGTATTTGGGGATTTTTTTTCAGTAATTTTTTATTATATTGGAAAATCTATTAGTTATGCTGAGTTATTATTTAGCAATGATCCTTATATTATAATATTTATGAAGATAGAATTTATTTTTTTCCATGTGCAGTCAAATTATTTTTACAATAAAATTTGAGGTCTTCTAATTTGGATAATTAGAATAATATTTTTTTTGTTTATTTGAGTTTATGTTTTTATTTCGTAATATGAATTATTTATTCTATATTTAAGTGAAAAAACAATATAAAATGGATCTATATTCATTTAATTAGTGAAATGTAATATATTTACATTTTTTATCTTTTAATTAATGTTTAAATTTCAACCTTATATATGAATTTAAATTTCAGTTTCAATTTTTAATTACAATAAAACTGTATTTTTCAATTTAAAATACATGGAGTTCCTTATATTTTCTTAAAAAATTCATCCTTTTACTATTATATTTTTTTTACAAATATTAAATTTTCTTGGGTAGTTAAGATATAAATTATATATATATATATATGTATATAATTTTTTTTATGTTAATTTGAAATAAATCTTATTATGAAATGTGTATAATGAAATTTTTAATATTTTTAAATTTATAATTTATCTATGGATGGAATAATTATAACTATGTTTCCAAAATTTAAAATCAAAATATGTTTACCAAGATATGATATGATTACCCAATTGTTATTGAAATAATTACCTCATAAAATATTGGTGGATTTAGTATAGAGAATTGAATATTAATAATATATAATTAGTGGTCAGCTATATTAGAAACAATGGGTTAATGTTTTACTGATGGATAAAGAAATTTTGACCATAAAAAATGGAGTTTTAGTCAAATTATGTCTTCAAAAGAAAGAGTATCATACATAAACTGATGAAATTACTAATATAATGAAAATTATTTATTCTCGTAGAACCATATGTAAACATAATAAATTTGACAAAATATTAATTAATGTATTTATGGAGACTATTGTAATAAAAACCATAACTGATAAAAAAAACATACTTTTCATAATTATTTGAATATTGAAATCATTAATTATATAAAGGGTGTTTCAGGTACTAAATAATTAATTTTATACTGGTCTTGTACCAAATCAATATCCTTACACATAATTATAACATTTAGTTAGAAAATAATATATATATTGAATTGTACACATTTTATTTTTTTTAATTGATTTTCCTTAGAAAATATCATATAAACGGGATGTAGTGACATATACATTGTTATAACACTATTATAAGTTACCTTGTGGATAAATAAAATCTAGGGTAACCACATTAGAGTGGTTTTTCAATGGGTATCTCATTGTCAGATGAATATATTGGGATTAATTTTATGTATCCTTAGGAAATCATGTAGCTTTAGTATACATTGTTTAACCTCATTGAAGTCAGAGGTACGTGGTTACATCCCAATTTTCATTAATAATATTTCATAATAATATTTGACCAATAAAAAAATTTTATATTGATAATGGGTTACAAAATCATTCAATCATTTGGTATATTGTTTACGAAACATTATCTATAGACCCTGTAGAATTATCAACAAATTAAAAATATCAAATTATTCATCTGAAAAAATTCATTTTAACAGTCATGAAATAATTTTCTCCAATATTCAAACAATCTAGATCCCCTTTATTTCATCCCATGATTCCACTTCTTAAAATCATAGAATGTTGTTTTTTGTCATTCAATTATCACTAAATCCAAAATTAAATGGTTCCTTTCCTTCATTCCTTTTTTCTCCATTATCCTTCTATTCATTTTCTCTTCAATTATAGTCATTGTGTCTTGGGGATTATATTTTAAAA
Organism: Viscum album; assembly: GCA_963277665.1. Taxonomy (NCBI): domain Eukaryota; kingdom Viridiplantae; phylum Streptophyta; class Magnoliopsida; order Santalales; family Viscaceae; genus Viscum; species Viscum album. The sequence continues at coordinate 1,238,912,054 of OY728130.1, read as the reverse complement.
TTTTATGTGATTACATTTCCATGTATTGGTATTATAATCATGATTAAATATTTCTTCATTTTATATTTTATTGTTTTAAAACCATCTTTCACCATTTTATGCTTGAAACAATATCGGTTTTAAGGATTTCCATTTATTTAATAACCTACTATTATATATGATATAAATATTTACATAACATCTGTTTGGACTCATATTTTTATTTTATTATTCTATAACAATTTTCATTTTCCATGAGTAAATAATATATTTAAGAAAAATGTTCTTGAAGATAAAATAATTAAAGGAATTACTACAATGTAAACAAAATATAAAACTCAAATTGTCATTTATAACAAATTATTTATAATAATTTTATTGAAGAAAAATATATCTGATTTAACATTCAAGAATGTGTCAACTAATCCGGTTAATTCTATAGTTCAATGCCATTTAATTTTTTTTGTATCTATACCAAAATCAAGAACAATTTCTCTTATTCAAAAATAAGTGCATCAAATGATTAAACAATCCATCTAACTGGTATTAGTCAGGACAGAATCTAATCATCTGTCTTGGATTAATAGACATGTCATGATTCATTTAATTTATTAATAAATTTAGAAATTGATCTTGTCCAAGGCATTAGAATGTTGGAATCTACGTATCACTATAGTAATTGTATACCATCCCTACATATCTTGTCTAACATTGGCGGTTCACCACGGGATACAAATTATAACCCATGGTGATAAGATCATTTCCCTTTTAAACTATGCATCACATTGTCATATGAATCCATGTATCAATCGACATATAATAGTAAGCACCTTTGTGTTATTCCTTGGTAGTCTAAGTATCAATCAGGCATATAATATTGAACCCCATTTTAGTTTATCCTTTAATGTATACAACAGGATTCCAAGTGTCATTCGGGGCAAATAAAGGCATGAGTTTAATGAACATAAATTTTGAATAATATTTTGTTTCCTAAAAATGTATGTGTTACAATTTTATTATCGGTAAAAAATATATAAGTATAAATGAAATGTGACCATTAGGTTTTGACGGTTATATAACCATTGGCCAATATGACTATTAGATAAAATAATTATTTTTAAAATTATAATTGTTATTTAAAATATAAATAATAATGGATAAAAACTAAATAATTAGAGTCAATGGTGTCATCCAGTACACTGAAGTTGTAAGAAGCCATTCTATCGGAACTTGTGAAGGAGGTAGCATCCCTAGTCGTCATTGTGGACCATGCCCATGAAAATTTTCAACATGTTAAGCATGAATATAATTGACTTTATAAGAAGATCAAGATGATAGAAATCACCACTCATGCAATGTTTTCCGGGTGGCCCCATGATTCTATCACCATTGCACACAATACTCTTAGGTTATATTACGGTGTTATAAGGGGTAATGTAATGAGGCCTTATTTACTTTGTGTAATCCTTTTGTATAAATAAAATTTTTATTTCTTATTATTGGATTTTTTTGGAATTTCACATTTCAATATAAATATATGATGAATTTTTATAAGTTTCACCCATATTTTTATTCATTAAATAATTAATAATGTAAAATTATTTTCAAAAAATGAACATGTATAGTTGTGATTACTATGTAATTTAGAGTTGGATAAGATTAACATAATTCTTAGTGAATATAAAATTAATAAATTAATATTACCCTTATGAACATTAATGTGACAAATGGAATAGTATACTCACTTAATAATGTATAAATATAATTTAGGCATCTTCAATGGTAATGTGATATAATGGCATAAGTAAATAATTGTTTTAGAAATTATTGGTTAAATATTCGTATTTTTCTGGAAAATAGTGATTTGAAATAAAAATTAAATATCAAAAAATAAGAAATTTAACTTCATAAAATCTATTTCATTTTTCAATTAAAAACATATATATTTTGTTAGGGTGATGTTATTTTATTTTTATAAAATCTATTGTTTTCTAGTGAATAGTAAAAATACAGTTTTTAGTCATCAGTTTGTTTGATGACATCATAATGATGTAATATGTAATTTAAAATTATGGATGACTAATTTGGATTAATATATGTTATTTGGTGTCCTATGTAGGAAAAACCATGGTAAATTACCATGTCTATCCATGGTTTTTCAAATACCACTAATGAGGTGTCCTTTGATAATTAATAAATCATTTCATCATTGTTTTTCAATAAATACCAACCCATTACTTAATTATTTTCATTAAAAATTACTCATAAACGATTATATAATCTTTTTACCTCCCAATGTGTCCTATTAAGGTTCCCTTAATCCCCCAAGGTCTCAAACATCATGTTTTTGAAGTGACTCATCAAGGTAAGGAAACCTTTCAAACTGTTCTTTTAGTCAAGAAATCATTTATGTTAGGTCTCTTAATTTATATTTTCTTATGTTGTGGTACATTATTATATTTTCACATTATTATAAATTGTATGTAAAAATGATGAGAGACCTTTCTCTCTCCCATCAACTCATTTTCTGAATTTGTATTTGACACTGTTAGGCTGCAAAATTTTCGTAAAGGAATTCTCCGCATCTCTTTTCCATTCATGTTCTCTTTTATGTGGAATTTCTTTAATGATTCCATAAAATGTAATTAATTTTATATTATTATGTACATATAATATAATATGATTCATTTATGGATTGGATTCCCATTTACCATCTTTTTTAATGTTTTATAATAACATATTGCATAGTCATTAAGATGTAGAATTTTTGTCTCAAATTCTCTCTCTTTTTTTGTCAAGAAATTATGAAATTTTATTTATGTGAATACATAGACATATTTAATTTATAGGTTTATTCATAAATACATAAAAATTATATATTGAAGTCTATAATTGACATACATAAAAACCCTAATTCCATTTTTATTTTTTAGGAATGACATAATGGTCATGTTTTCAATCACTGTTTAAATCATCATTATTTTAACATAAAACCCATTTCATTTATTATCCTTGGTTTATTTATGAAATTTTTTCTTATAATATATTTGTATAACATGAAAATAATTACATATCAATGTTTATGATTAATATCACACTAATTCAATAGGTATAGAAATTAATCTCTATAGATGACAAGTTTACGATACCTGGGTGAATAACCTTGGTAATTTTTGTGACCCCTTTGGGATGGATATTGGTAATATGCATATGATTGTCTAAATTAATTTTTTTATAAAAATATTCATGTTATGTTTCATGTTATTATTATAATTATTTTTTTCTTTATCCTACATTTATGATAATCCCCTGGTTTATATTGATATTGCTCAAGTTCATATGTAAACTATTTCACTTGTTTTCTTTACTGGGCCCTGTACTCACCATTTCCTTTGATGTATGTCCCTAGGTTATTAGATGAAATAAATTTACATATTATGAACCTAGAATAATCCTTTCATGTGTAATAAAGTAATGTATAATGTTTTCCCTTATTATTTACCTTTGTTCCAAGACACTAGAGTATAAATACACAATATTTGTAAAATGTAATGAAATTTTATGTAATAAAAAGTTCAGTTTCAATAGTTGGTATCAAAGGATAGATTTTTTATTTTTGGAAATTATTATTGAACACTTTAAAAAGAACCATAAAAATCTTATATATGGGAAAACATCATGTTATTTTGGTGAAATATTTAGTATGTGGTTTCTAAACAAATAAATTCAAGTTTGGATACAAACAACTAGATGTGGATATAACACATATGTATAAATGGGTAAAACCTAAGAAAAAAAATTGAGATAAATTAGAAATGAGTACTGGTTCATGAAACCAGGCCATGATTCAATCCTGTTTTGACACTCTAAGGGGATATGTTTGGTTAATCACAACATTATTATGAATCATTGTTAAAAGATTCATAAATGAAATAAGCCTCTCACAAAAGTTTTATTCTTTTAGAAAATGACAGGAAATTGGATGAACCACGAAAATGTTGACCACAATGGACCATTCCCTTAAAACCCTCTGATAGAAGCCTAATTGGAATCTTTCATGAGAATGATGAACTAACTGACTCAAGTTTTGGGAAATAATATGAATCAAGCTAAGAGACCGATCTCACCACGATGGGAAAAACATTTTTTTGAGGATTTTATGAATTAATTAATACAAAACATTAGTGGATATACCAACCCATTGATTGCAGAACAATGGATCATCTCTATTTAAAAGGTATTTTCTATGCTTTGCTATTAAAAAAATGAGACGATCACCCTGGCTGTTCATAGCTTAGAGGGTGAATCTGATCAGTAGTGGGAACTGATTAAAAAAATGAGGCCAATAGTGGAGGTTTAATCCATGGAGTGATAAGAGTTTAGAGGGTTCATCCTAAATAATTATTTCCCTCTTTCGATGAGAAAAAAATGGAGAATGAGTTTCTAGAACTAAATTATAAGGATAATGAATCTGTTGGATGCTGTGAGTGAAAATCACAATACTTCACCGTTACACATAATTATTTGTCATGGATCCTAATGGAGAGGTTGATTGATTTATTGGTGTACTAAGACCTCATATTTTGAATAATATTTCAAACAGAGACTACGACAACTATGATTATATCATGAAGTATGCATGAAATTAAAACTGGAGTATGGTGAGACATTGTGGTCTCACAAATATATTGTAAATTAGAGTGAAATGGAGCCAATAATAGGGAGGAGATTTGATCAAGGAATAGGAGGATGTGAAGTTAAATGTCCCACATGTAATAAGTGTGGGAAGAAGCATTCGTGGAATTTTTTTCTCGGGGGTAGGAAGTCCTAAAAGTGTAGAAGAGTTTTCTATATCTCTTAGCATTGTCATTGTGAGGTGAAACCTCAACATACCAACACTAAAATCAAATGAATGATGGTGTAGGCCCCACCTAAAGACCAATTATATAAGTGTGGACAATTTTGGAACTTTACTGATCACTTTCCAAATTCAGGGGTAGTGTAGTGGAATCACAATCGTCCTCAACAATGGATGGGGGATCAATGTCGTGATTTTTCTATCACGAAAGATAATGTTAAAGATTCAAATAATGTGGTGTAAGGTACACTTGTTGTTATGTTAATGCTTAGAAATAAATTTTTTATTCTTGTTCTATACATTATTTTATTTCCTCTATGTTTGCAATGAATTTTGAATCCACCCCAGATTTGTTAAAAGTAGAGTTATTAGTAAAGACTCCTAGTGGGATTAACCATGAATCATCAGTGTTTAGAAACCATAGTATTTATTTTAGTGAGAAAAATATTATCATAAATCTATTCATCACTCCCATGCTAGATTTAGACCATAAAAAAGTGATGGTCTGGCTGTCAATGTATAATGCTATGATCAAATGCAGAAGTAAAGAAATCTCAGTAGTCTTGATTAGAAAACCTATAGTTATCTTCTAAGGAAGGATATGTCAACCTGATCATTGTATAGAAGAACCTTTTATATGCCATTTTATGGAGTTGATCAGTGAATAAAAAGAAATAAATGAGAGTACAAGGAAAGAAAATGTCCCCATATTCCAGGAATAAAAGGGCATATTTCCGGGAGAGTTACCCAGACCTCCCCTAGAAATAGATGTAGAGTTATCCATTGAACATGTACCTGGATCTCATCAGATATCAACAACCCCATATAGGATGGAAAATATAGAGCTAGAGAAATTAAAGAGGAAACTCCATGATCTTATGGAGAAGGGGTTTATCCAACTGGTTATATATCCTTGCGTAGAACCTGTTCTCTTTTTGATGAAGAATGAAGGATGAATATGACTATGCATTGATTATAGAGAACTAAATGGGATCACAGTAAAGAACAAATACACTCTTCCCAGTATTAATGACTTATTTGACCAACTTTATGGGGCACAATTATTATCCAATATTGATCTTCAATTTGGTGACCATCAATTGAAGGTGAATAAATCTGATATTCCAAAAAACAGCCTTCTGATTGTGATATGGTAATTAGGATTTTGTTGTAATTACCTTCTAACTAAAAAATTCAATTGTTATTTTTATGTATTTGATGAATAGACTCTTTAAGGAATACCTTGATAATTTTTTGTTTTTTATTGATAATATTCTAATATATTCATAAATTATCAAGGAGAATGGGGAACATATAAGGTTAATTTTAGAAACTCTATGGATAAGGAAACATTTTGTAAAGTTCAACAAATGTAAATTTGGGTTACAACAAGTTGAATTATTAGGGAACATTGTTACAAATTAATGAATCATAGTTGAACCTACAAAGACAAAGGTGGTAGAGGCGTGGCCTCAACCTATAACAAAAACTGAGTATCAAAGATTCTTTGGATTAGTAGGATATTATATGAGGTTTTTGAAAAACATTTCATGACTTTTAATCCATTATCCATGTTAACTAAAAAAATTTAGAAGTTCATCATGAAAAAAGAATATGAGGATATTTTCTTAGAGGTGAAGAAGAGATTGGTTACTACACCTGTGTTAACATTTCCCTAAAGTGGATATGGATTTGTTATTTTTAGTGATGCATCTCTAAAAGGTCTTGGTGAATCCTCATGAAAAAAGACAAAATCTTTGATTATGCATATCATAAAATGACTACTCTTGGGAAAACAATCATACTCATGATCATGATATGGATGTAGCTATTTTTTCAATGATGATATGGACACACTATCTTCATGGGGAGAAATGTGATATATACACAGTCCATCAATGTTTGAAGTATATTTTCACACAAAAGGAATTGAAAATTAGATAGAAGATATGGTTATAAATTCATAAAGACTATTATTTTTCAATTCAATATCATCCCAAAAGGTCAAACAATGTCACTGATGCATTAATTAGGAAAGAATCATTTGTTCTATCCATGATGAGGATCCAGAAAGATTGCATGATCCAAGACCTATTGAAAATTGGCATGGTAATTATAAATAAAGGGACACCATCAACCCTATCCAAAATTATTTCTCAATATTCACTACTATAGAAGTTCATGAAGGCTCAGAAAGAAGATCTTTTTATAGTCTAAGTTTTTGGCTGTAAAGGATGGGAAGTTTCCTTAGTTCAATTTTGATCAAGAGGGTGTTCTAAAATTCCGTACTGGGCTATGTGTTCCATAAATTCAGGAAATAATGAAGGATCTATTGGATGAAGCTCAAAGCTCTAATATATATGTACATATTGGAAGCACGAAAATATATAGGGACCATCGTGATCATTTTTGGGGGGATAATATGAAAAGGATTATTTCTAAATACACTACAAGGTTCTTGGTATGTCATCATGTGAAGGAAGAGTGAAAACGTCTTAATGGGGTATTAGAACCACTACCCATACCAGCATAGAAGTGGAATAGTATCACAATGGACTTTTTCACTGGTCTCCCATGAAATTTGAAAGGAAACAATGTGATATGGGATATAGTGGACCATCTCACAAGGACTACCAATTTTATCTCTATTCGGGATGATTTAAATATTGATCAACTTTCCATGATATATGTGAATGAAGTGGTTAGACTACATGTAGTCCCATATTCTATCATTTTTTATCGTGATCCAATGTTCACATAAAAATTTGGGAGAAGTCTTTAGTATACTCTTTTCACTAAATTGAATTTTAGTATGGCCTATCACCCTAAAACAAATGGCCAAACTAAAATAACTATCCAAGCACTCAAGGATATTTTCAGAACATTTTCAATGGAATTTAATGGTGGATGTGATCAACATATCCCTTTAGTTGAGTTCTCTTACCGCACTATTTTCCATTGAAGTATTCAAATGGAACCATATGAATATCTATATGGGAAGAGATGTAGAACTCCTCCATATTGTGATGAAGCTAGTGATAGAATGATTTTTGGGCATGAACTTGTTCAAGAGATGACATAAAAGGTTCATTCCATCCAGAAATACATTAACACTTCTCAGAGTTAGCAATTGATCTATTCCAACAACCATAGAAAGAACATATAATTTTATCTTGGTGAAAAAGTATTTTTTTAGTTTCAACTAGGAAGAGAGTCATGAGGATTGGGAAGAAAGGGTAGCTCATCCCTAGGTACATTGGAACCTATGAAATCCTTTATTATGTTGGAGCAGTGTCTAATCGACATGAACTTCCTCCAAACCTAGTACATGTTCAAGATGTCTTCCATGTATCCCTCTTGAGGAAGTAAATAGCTGAACCTTCACATATACTAAATCCAATGTTGGATCATTTAGAACATGACCTCTCTTATGAGGAGTAGCCAATGGATATCTCAGATCAGAGAGACAAGGTTCTACGGAATAAGACTACAGACCTTATTATAATGTTGTAGAGGAACCACAAATACAAAAAATCTACATGTGAACCGGAGGAGACTATGAGGGAGAATTACCAAAAAACATTTTCTACTTTGATGGTATGAGATGATATTTTGAGGATGGAATTTATTTTAGGGGGGATGAATGTAATGAATTAAACTATTGAATAATATTTTGTTTCCTAAAATTGTATTTCTTACTATGTCATAATCAATAAAAAATGTATAAGTTTAAATTAAATGTGACTATAAGATTTTGATCGTTATATGAACATTGGTCAATATGAGTATTGGAAATAATAATAATTTTTAACGTTATAATTGATTCCTAAAATACAAATAATAATGTATAATAAATTTAGAAAGTAGGGTTGATGGCCTCATCCAGTTGATTCGTGCCTTATGAAGCCCATATTTCAGAGAATGGGAAAGAGGTACCATCACTGGGATTTCCTTAGGACCAAGACCATGCTGAGATTTAACATGAAATTCTTGAATGTAGTTACCTTCCGGAGATATTTAAGCTGATAGAAATCACTACTCGAGAAATGTTGTCTGTGCCGCCCCAAGATTCTATCACTAATTCAAACCTTAATCTTATGTAAGATATAAATTTTATAAGGAGATATGCAATGAGGCCTTAGTTACTTTGTGTAATCCTTTTTTATAAATAAATTTTTTATTAATTATTGTGGAAATATTTTTGAATTTTAAATGTCAAAATAAATATTGATTCAATTTTTAGAGGTTTCTTAAATATTTTTTATACATTACATAATTAATAATGTGAAATAATCTTCCAAAAATGGTTATATACAGTTGTGATTAGTATGAAATTTAGAGTCTCATGAGATTAAATTAATTTTAGGTCAATACTAAATTATGAGTAGTAATATTACCCTTATGAACATTAATGTTACTAATAGAATAGTATCCTCACATAAGAAAGTATAAATAAAATATAGGCATCTTGAATGGTAATGTGATATAATATCATAAGTAAATAACTGTTTCAGTAATTAATCATTAAGTGTTATTATTTATACATATAAATAGTTATTTAAAATTAAAATTAAATATCACATAATTATAAAATTATTTTCAAAAAATGGAGTTCATTTCAGAATTATGAACATCGATATTAGCTTAGGTTGAATTTATGATATTTTTATAAAATGTTTTGTTTTTTGGGGAATATTTAAAATATAGTTTTTTAGTCTTCGGTGTGTTTGATGACATCATAATGATGTGATATTTAATTTAAAATTTTGGTCAACTTATATGGATTGAATCATTATTTGTGGTTCCCCTAGTTTCCAAAACCATGGGTACATACCATGGGAAATCCAATGGTTTGCAAATACTAATAATGAGGTGTCTCTTGTTAATTAATAAAATACCTCATCACATTTGGTATAAATACAAACCCATTACAACAATAATTTTATTCCAAATAACTATTAAATGATGATCTGGTCTTTTTACCTCCCATTGAGTTCTCATAAGGTTCCCTCATTCCCCCAAGGTCCCAACCATTGATATTTTCATGTTACTCTTCAAGGTAAGGGAACCTTTCACCCTCCACTTTTAGTCGTGAATTATTTTATGATATGTCTCTAAATTTCCATTTTTAATGCTGCGGTATGTTTAAATATATACTTATCACTATCCATTTTAGTTCCTAATTTTTAGAGACCATTTTCCCTCTCATCAGCTAATTTGATGAATTTTTAAGTGATGATGTTAGGATGCTGATTTTTTGTAAGGAAATTCTCCACTTCTCTTTTATTTTCAATTTATCTTTTATTTTCTATGTATTTCATGATTAGATACCATTTTATTACTTAAAAATTATTCTATACATCTAATTTAATATTATTCATTTACATATGGTAGACCCTTGTCATGTTTTCTAAAATCATGTTTTAGAGCCATTTTGTTGCAGAATTTTAATCTCAAAATCTTCTTCTTTTCTCACAAGAAATTATCTTATTTTATTTATGTGAATACCTAGAACTATTTAATTTCTAGGGGTTTTCATCAACACATAAAGATGATATATTTTGTTCTTTAATTTACATACATGAAACACTCTTTCCCTTTTCATAGGTTAGGAATGATATAATTATCATGTTTTTTTTCACATTTTAAAACGTCAAGATTTTGATACGAAAAACTTTTTTTTAATTATCTTTGGGTTATTAATGATTTTTTAATATGTTATATGTTTATCAAATGAAAATAAATACATATTAATAGTCCACCCTGATAGTGCTCCATTTTATTGGGTAATGAAATTAATATATATAGATGACATGTTTTATGATACCTAGTTGAATAACCTTGGTAATGCTTATGAAACCTTAGGGATGTACCTTGGTGATATGATTATGAATTTATAAATTAAACGTTGTTGCCAAATTTTTACATAATGATTTTTATTATGATTATTAATATTATGTTTCCCATTATCATGCCATTATGATATTTTCTATGTTATTATTGATATTCCTCATGTTCACATGTAATCTATTTCACTAGTTTTCCTTACAAGGAATTCTAATCACCCATCCCTTTTATGTATGCCCATAAGTTCTGAGATGAAATAAATGTACATTGGTTTAACATTATAGAAGCCTTTAAAGTGGAATTGATTTTTTTAGTTTTCATGGATTATTTACATTTTTTCCAAGACAATAGACATTAAAGATCATGTGTTTTTTAAATATAAAAAAAAGTTATGTATTGAAATTGATGGATTCAATAATGATTCAGTTGAGTTTATCCATGGAATTCATCATTGATATCATGTATTAACCAAGGAATATAGAAATTCAATATCAATCATTAAAATTTAATTAATTTATTTTATATTCCAAGGTAAAAAACAATGACATATTATTTTTATCCCACATTAAATGGTGACCCAAGGCATTAGCAAACTCAGAAGTATTTTCTTTAATTTAACTCATGTGGGAATTTTCCTAAAAAATCATCCCAATATTAAGAATTAATACTAAATAATTTTTGTAATATATTTTAATTTAGAATTTTATTATATCTATATAAACCCTAAGAATTTTTTTTACACCACACAAAAAATGGTGGATAATGGAATGACGAGCATAGAAGAATTGGCCTCTAATTCTACTCACAATGGAACAATAATTATTTAAAATTTAATTATGAAATGTTCAAATAAATAATCAAATTAATCTAAACCTCAACTCAAAAGGTTGAATAAATTATGACTATGGTTTTAAGGATATGACATTAATTTCATCACGCAGGAAAAATCATCATAACAATCAATACATGCATAACATCAATTATAAGGGACTGACTCCATTTAACTCTCATGGGCATATCAATAAAAGATAAATTCATTCTTACACAAGAATTTATATAGCATTGTCTAAGGACCTTATTCATTTATACTTCCCATTAAACCATTCAATATGAAAAAAATTCATATTAAAATTCAATTAATTAAACAATTCATCAATTCAATTTACTATTTCATTTTAAAATCACATCCTAAGGAAAGGAATAAAAGGGCACACCCAAAGGTTTCTATTTCCTAGAGACATCCAAGGTTGTTTAAATCAAAACATACTCACTCATGGGTGGATCTAAATCATGGTACATAACCAGTAAACATTTATTGATGGCCTCTTCAATTTCAAGGGGCATACCTAACAATTAAAGTATTTATTTCCAATTCTATGAGATTCCAAGAAATTAGGTGAGCTACAAAAAAATATATACACAAACTCAAATTTTAACAAAAAACATGTGAACACCTTCCATAGGTTGATAATATATATGTAGTATATTATTTTCTCATTATTTGACTCAGATCAAGAGAAAATCGATGAAAAGAAGAAAACCCATAAATTGGGGAAAATATCATGAACCTAAATAGTAGAACTGATATAAAAAACAATTAATGGGGAAAATTTCATGTAGAGATTATATATTTTGATCCATGGAGACTAATGGTGGTCAAATCTGATGACTGGTGTAGGAGATATATTGAGTTCTTGGATACGATTGATGAGTAACCCATTGCATAGGGAGAGGATGTAAAGACCCGGAAATTTCAAGGAAATTTTTTTCTTAAATACTTTGGAATTTTAAGAGTCTGTGACTTCTGAAGACACTTGATTCTATGGCCCGGTGTTCCCGAATCAATTTCCAATGTTTAGCTCTAGTATGTTCAGTGAACGAACGAGCGCATTTTTCTATGTTTTGAACCGGTGCTCTGAATTGAAATCAGATGGCATCGATGAACTCACAGTGCTGGTAATTGCTTAAGGGGACCTTTACCACAGTTACGTTTTATGCGGGTTGTAAATTAAAATTTGGGGTTTAGTTAAGAAGTTAAATAAAATTGTAGGAACAATTTTATTTATATCTTTGGTAGTTAATTTTTCCATGGGAAGTTATTGGTGGGGCCCACACCCACCGAACTTCCCATGTGTGGATAATGGAGAGGTGGTGAGGTGGGTCCCACTCGGTCCCCAACCTTTCACCTCCCATAACTCTTTTTGAACCAACTTTAAACTCCCATGTTTAGTTAATGACAACCCCCTTATTTATTAGGATCCCTTCTTCTTCCTTTCTCCCTCTTAATTGTTTTCCAACACACCATAATTAATAAATTCAACCTCTTCAATTAATTAATTAATTGATTTGATTTTTGAATTTTAAAATTTCTTATGTTAATATAATAATAGCTTATTATTATTATTTTATTTTTGGGGAAATCGTTGTGTTAAGGAGAGTGGGGGAGAGAGATTTTTAGAAGGGAGAAAGGTATTCCTCTCCTCAACGACGAATGGTGCTTTCCTACGATGAAGAACACTCACCTTCAATAGAGAACTACTCTGCGAAGAACGGTCCACATTTATTCAATCCTTTTCTTCCTCTGCATCAAGGGACGAGACACCTACATAGAGAAATCTCCAACAAAGACGTTTCTTTCTCTGACGTTGACGAACCAACATCACTTTCTACATCTACAACGGCAAAATGTTATTCGAGGATGGGGGATTATATACAATTTTAGTTGATTAAAATCGTAATGTTCATAATTGTTTTCTCTGAAACGAATTTGGACATGTGTTACGCCCTAACAAGGAGGGTGCGGGCCGGACGAACACATCCCGATGACCCTCCACTAGAACTTGATCATTTTGGAATCGAAGACTGGAGGTGGAACGTGGAAGAGGACGGTGGCGTAAGGGCCGTCGTCGCACACACAAAGAAAAGTCATGGACAAGAGGGTCGTGGCGGAGGTTGTCGGCATCATTGCACTGGCTGTGTGGAAGGAACCGCGGCCTGCTTCGCGGGCTGCTTCGGTGGAAGAACCAGTCGGTCCGTCAGCCGTCCGAACGGAGGGAAGCCGTGGTGCTAGGAGGGCGCTGCGCCAGATGAACCGCGGCCCGCCCGTGCGGGATCCTCGTGCCAAGAGGCCGGCTGGCTTCGGCCGACCAGATAGGGAGGTCGGTGCCACAGGTTTGGGAAGCCGGGGGTTGCCCCCCCTCCCCCCCCCCCCTCGGATCGCTCGGCCTTCAGGCCGAGCCTCTCAGCCAGCTGGCCGAGCCAGTGGATCCGCGCCTAGGAAAACCATGCCCAGTCAGACCATGCCACGAAGGGTCGCACACAGCAGGGCCGCGACCCCTCCAGCCTGGCCGCACCCCTTCACGCCGAGTCGCACCCCTCGGGCCAAGCCGCACATTTTTTTGGGCCGGTCCGACACCCCTGCCGGGTCGGACCCGTAAAAAACTAGCTTAACCCGACCTGCTAGGCACTGGGCTTAATGGGTCAGGCCTGTTTTCACTTTATGGTGAATAACATTAAGATCACACATCTGATCGACGCATCGTCTACGACACTAGGACCCTTGCGACAAGGCATTCCTTTTGCGATACTCTACGTTAGTTTTTTTTGTCTTGGATAATGTCTGGGTATGAAACGATCATATTTCTAACCGGTCCCCAGGAACAAAAAATCCAATATTTCTCAGATGAGGAGTCCTATTGACATGCCATATGTCGCGTTGAATTCCTTTTGATGAGACAGAACTTTGGGATACATCATCTCTGGACTTCATGACAGTTGATGTATTGAACCCCTTTACTCGAGAAGAAGACCCTCCCAGAATCGAATACACTGTGTGCGGGAACCCTAGAGCTGGCTGCAACTACGACGACTACCGTGTTGGGATCCTCTATGGGTTCGTCTATCATGACGACTGTACTTTGATCCTTTATGGGTTCGGCAGTGAGGAAGACTGTACTTAGATACTCCATGGGTTTGGTAGCAATGACGACTGTACTTGGATCCTACATGGGTTTGGCATTGAAGATTACTGTACTTGGATCCTACGTGGGTTTGGCAGCGATGACTTCTGTACTAGGATCCTACATGGGTTCGGCAGAGGAGATAATTCAGAGGCTAAATCTAATCATCTCCACCCTTCTTCATGAGTAGTATACCTGTGTGAGCTTAGTCATGACTTGCAATCATTACCAATGGTTTGATTGACTTCTTTCCTATGTGGACTGGGTTGTTCTTGGGCACGAGAGTTGGAGCCGGACTTGAATGGATGACTTATGTATATGTATGGGCATATACCTAAGTAAATTCGATTGATACTTCGTGTTTGTAACATTCCTCTGTGGTTTATTCTTCGTGGATTCTAGGAGACCTTCAGGGGTCTCGGGGTACCTACTGAGTATCATTATACTCACCCCTTCACGAGAAATGCCTGCACAACATTATGTTGGTTGCAGACGACGTACATCACTGATCATGATTGAGGCTTGTGGAGTTGGAAGATATTCGGAGGTGGACCACCTGGAAGAATGTACACGGAGCAGACGGATGGACCCGAGGTACTGATGAGACTATCCGTACCCACACTTTAGGTGGGATTCCTGAAGGATGACTCAATGGTTGCTACTTTACTTTAAGTTGATGTCATTTTTTTCTAAGTTGTACTTTACTTTTAGTTGGGTTTGTATACTCACACCATATATATTGTTTGACCATGGAACACCTGTTTCTTTTCAGGATGGCCCCATGAAGGCAGCCAACTGGGGTTCTAAGTCGCGTACGAGATGGCAGCCTACCGAGCGACGAGGCCTTGGTGTAGGGCCCCATTACAGGGGAGGCACCAGTGGTACCACTACCCGCCGGGCCACCGATACCACCAGTCCCGGCAGCATAGAATGCACGCCTCCTGAATACGTTCCACGAGTTTCAGTGACATAGGTCGCCTAGGTTCCGTGGAGAGACGAACCCTCAGGCAGCCGAGGATTGGCTGGAGGCTATCATTAGAGTCTTCGGATTGGTAGGGACACAAGCAGACAGTATGGAGATCCTTGCCGCGAGTCTCCTACACACAGCAGTAGGTAGATGGTGGATCCTGATGCTCCAGGTGCATGATGAGGGATCAGTACATTAGACGGACTTCGAGAGCCTCTTCTCCTCAGAGTTTTTTCCAGCGAACCTCCGTGCGGTGTTCATATAGGAGTTACTAAATCTGCGTTAGGGCATCATGACAGTAGCCCAGTACTCGGTGATATTTACCGATGTCTCGCGCTACTCCACAGACATGGTATGAGACCCATTCTTCCGGGCCCAGACCTTTGAGCAGGGACTGAGGAAAGAGATCAGACTTCAATGATCTCCCTCAGCATTTCGATGCAGACAGGAGTGCTGGAGCGAGCCCTTCTTGTGGAGAGCTTTCTTGCTGACCCGACGCGAGCAGCGGTACCCACCGTAGGGTGACACATAGTGGTGTCTTCTGCAGCCGGAAACAGACAGATGTCGCAGAGGTCCAAGCGGACCATGCCATCATGTGGGCAACCTTAGAATACTAGTTTAGATGTGCGAGGTGGACGAAGGAGAGCCAACCATACGAGAGCGAGGTAGTGCTATGCATGTGGTGGGTAGGGTCGCATGGCTCATGACTGTCTTACCCGCCATGTAGACGAGCATCAGATAGTTGGGGGACCTCTTAGGAAGAGGTTGAGGTTCGACCATGGTGGTACACAAGGAGTAGGAGGATGAGGCAGTGGAGCAGGCTGAGCAGTGGGGGGTGGATGATGCTTCACGGCTCTACAACCACCCCCAGGAGGACCAGCCCGACCACAGGGAGCTGGAGGACAACGGCGAGATCAGCTCCAGGCAGTCGAGGCCTATGACCATGACGCACCTGAGATGATTCGAGGTACTATCTCTATCTACTCTTCCCTTACTGTAGTTCTTATAGACACAGGAGCGAGTCATTCTTTTGTTGTCTCTTCCCTTGTTTGGAGTTCAAGGATTCCGACGGAGCCATTGGCTCGATCCTTATGACTAAAGACTCTTACGGGAGCAGAATCGACGATTACACACTGGTTCCAAAAGTGTGAACTTACTCTAGGAAGCAATAGCTTTAGCTGTGATCTTCTTGTGGTGGTTTTGAGGCCTTACGACGTCATCCTAGGTGTGGAATGGTTATCTGCAGTCCATGCCCAGATCGACTATGTTAGGAGCAAAGTTCGGTGTGTCTTCACGGTTGGGACCAGGTTCACCCTCACCGGTGATGAGGGAGCCTTTGCAGCGCAGGATGGACTTATGCAGAGGAGAGGGTAGCCGATCACACATCTTTTGGATAGTCTCATCTTTGGAGCGGTTGATGTGTGGAGTCCGAGTTTTCCTGTTGTGGTGGATCAATATGATGACATTTTTCCTGATGACAATCCCGGACAACCTCCTCGTAGAGAGGTAGACTTCTATATTGAAATATTCCCTGGGACATCACCGATATCTACTCCAGCATATCGGATGGCTCTCGTTGAGCATCGTGAGCTGCGGGTACAGCTGGAAGACTTGAAAGGAAAGGGATTCATCTGACCCAGTGTTTCACCCTAGGCTTCTCCGATTTTTTTCGTCAACAGGGCGGATAGGAGAATATGACTATGTGTCGACTACCATCACCTGAATCAGGTGACCATAATGAAATTGTATCCACTCTCGGGGATTGAAGACCTCTTTGATCAGCTCAAGGTAGCAAGATGGTTCTCGAAGATAGGCCTCAGGTCAGGCTATCACCAGCTCAGAGTTCGAGACAACGATGTGCAGAAGACAACCTTCAGGTGTCAGTATGGACACTACGACCTATTAGTTATTCCCTTTGGTGTAACCAACACTCCATTAGTGTTCATGAGTCTCATGAATAGGATCTTTCAGCCTTATCTCGATCATTTTGTCATAGTATTCATTGACGACATACTGATTTAGTCAACTACTGAGGAGGAGCACACCTACCACTTGCGGGTTGTACTGGATACACTCCGAGAGCACCAGCTTTATGGTAATCTCTCAAAGCTCCAGTTTTGGATGCAAGAGGTACACTTCTTAGAAAACGTCATCTCGAAGGTGGGAGTTGCATTGGATCCTGCGATGTTCGAGGTGGTACTTGCTTGGGAGCCACCCAGGAGCATGAAGTAGGTGCCGAGTTTCCTAGGTCTTGCTGGGTACTATGGGAGATTTGTGCCAGACTTCTCCAGAGTTTCAGAACCACTTTTTTCTTTGACGTAGAAGGGGAAACCCTTCGTGTGGCCAGATATATGTCAGTAGATCTGAGAAAGAGATTGACCGGTGCACCCATCTTGAGGCTACCAGAGGAGGGCGTAGGGTACATAGATACTACGATGCATCAAAGACCAGACTCGGGTGTGTCCTGATGCAGGAGTGAGCAGGTAACGCTTATGGTTCATGGTAGTTGAGGCAGCATGAGAAGAACTACGCTACCCATGACTCGGAGTTAGCCGCAGTGGTCTTCGCCCTGAAGATGTGGCGGTACTATCTGATGAGAGAGCGCTTTACAGTCTAATCTGACCACCATAGTCTCAGGTACATCTTCTCACAAAAGGACCTGAACCAGATATAGTGGATATGGCTCATGTTCCTCCAGGACTATGAATTTGAGATAGTATATAATCTTGGGAAGGTGAATGTTGTGGCTGATGCTCTCAGTAAGAGATCGGGCATTCAGCTACTTGGAGAGGGGACAAAGCAGTTAGCCGCTTTGCAGATATCCTTCATGGATTGAGATGGGACAACATTTCTACAGTCCCTCACAGTCACTCCTCCACTACATCAGTGAGTCAGAGAGGCTCCACATGGGGACGTTGACTGTGAGATGTGACGTGGTCAGATTTCCACAGGGCAGGCGCCTGATGGATTTTGTGAAGGAGGATAGCACGTCATCCTCTTTCGGGGTGGTACCAGTTTCACTGTAAGAGGATGTGCTGAGGGAGTTTGACATTTCCCCTCTAGCGGTATATCCTAGAATGGAGAACATGTACCACAACCTCAGATGACATCACTGGTGGTCGGGTATGAAGAAGGATGTATCGGAGTTCGTTTCACGATGCCTCACATGCCAACAAGTGAAGGTGGAGCACCATGTACGAGAAG
Organism: Viscum album; assembly: GCA_963277665.1. NCBI lineage: Eukaryota > Viridiplantae > Streptophyta > Magnoliopsida > Santalales > Viscaceae > Viscum > Viscum album. The sequence goes on along the minus strand of OY728130.1, from coordinate 1,238,893,240 downwards.
GCTTGGAACAACCCTTAGAGGTTCCAAAGTGAATGTGGGACGGGATATCCATGGATTTCGTGATGGATATTCCACGTACTTTTAGAGGACACAACTCCATCTGGGTGATCGTAAACCGACTCACCATGTCGGGCCACTTCCTACCTATCAGAGAGCAGGGCTCAATAGAGAGCTTGGGACGCCTCTATGTTCACGATATCATACGGCTTCATGGTGTTCCATCATCTATCATCTCTGATCGAGATGCTCACTTTACTTCCCAGATTTGGAAGGGGTTATAGGAGGCTTTTAGTACATAGCTACGTCTAATCACCGCTTTCCATCCTCAGACGAACGACCAGATAGAGAGGACCATTCAGACTCTCGAGGTCATGCTCTGTGCATGTGTCCTTGACTTTGGTCATATTTGGGAGGATCATTTTACCTTCATGGATTTTTCATAAAACAATATTTACCACTCCACCATCGGGATGACACCATACGAGGCACTGTACGACCAACCTTGCAGATCACCTCTGTGTTTGACTGACCCTGGGGAGTGAACACTTGTAGGACCAGCGATGGATTAGGCTATGAAAGAGATGGTGCATATCATCCAGGAGAATATGAAGACTGCACAGAGCAGACATAAGTCCAATGATGATACGAGGTGGAGACCACTGGAGTTCGAGGATGGTGACCACGTTTTCTTACGGGTCTAACCTCGACGAGGTCCACATAGATTTTTCTGGGGTGGCAAGTTATCTCTGTGCTTTATCGGACCATTCCAAGTCCTCTGCAGGGTAGGCGAGGTCGCTTACCGCCTGTCCCTTCCACCTTAGATGCACCGGGTGCACGACGTCTTCCACGTATCTCAGCTGAGAAGATACATGCATGACCCATCACACATCATCAATCAAGGGGAGATGGACATCAATGACAGGGTGACCTTCACGGATGTCCTGGTGGAGATCGAGGATCAATAGGAGTGGTTCCTATGTAGATGGTCGATTCCTCCGGTGCACATTCATTGGTAGCAGAAGAACCTCCAAGAGAGAACATGGGAGAGGGAGGCTTGGATGCGTCCTCCGTACCCTCATTTGTTTTCCTAGTTTTTGTTGTAGATTTACGTGGATGTAAAGCCCTGAGGTGGGAGTAATGTAAAGCCCTAGAAATTTCAAGGAAACATTTTTATTAAATAATTTGTAATTTTACTAGTATGTAGCTTTTCATGGCACTTCATTCTGAGGCCCGGTGTGCCCAAAATCAATTCATGAAGTTGAGCTCAGGTACGTTTAGTAACCGAACGAGCGGGTTTTTCTATCTTATGAACCGGTGTTTAGAATTGAACTCTAAGTGCACCGATGATCTCGCAGCGTCGGTAATTGCTTAAAGGGACCTTTACCGCAGTTGCATTTTATGCGGGTTGTAAATTAAAATTTGGGGTCTAGTTAAGAAGTTAAATAAAATTGTAGGAACAATTTTATTTATTTATTTGTAAGTAAATTTATTCCATGGGATGTTATTGGTGGGGCCCACACCCACCCAACTTCCCATGTGTGGATAATGGAGAGGTGGAGAGGTGGGTCCCACATGAGCCCCCACCTTTCACCTCCCATAACACTTTTCAAACCCTATTTAAACTCCCATGTTTAATTCATGACAACCCCCCCCCCCATATTTTTGAGGATCCCTTCCTCTGCCTCTCTCCATCTTAATTGTTTTCCAACACACCCAAATTAATAAATTAAACCTCTTCACTTAATTAATTATGTGATTTGATTTTTGAATATTAAAATTTCTTGTGTTAATAAAATAATAGCATAGGATTATTTTTTTATTTTTGGGGAATTCGTTGTGTTAAAAAGAGTGTGGGAGAGAGCTTTTGAGAAGGGGGAAAGTTATTCCTCTCCTAAATGAAGAATAAACATTTTCTCTGATGAAGAACACTCACCTTCAACAGAGAACAACTTGTCGATGAAGGCTCTATGTTTCTTCAATCCTTTTCTTCCTCCGCATCAAGGGAGGAGACACCGATGCGGAGAACTCACCAACGACGACGGTTCTTTCTCCGATGTTGATGAAGCAACATCGCTTTCCACGTCTACAATAAACAAACATTATTCGACGTAGGGAATTATATATAAATTTAGTTGATTATAATTGTATTGTTCCTGGTTGTTCTCTCTGAAACGAATGTGGACATGTATTAACGCCTAACACGGAGGGCGCGGGCTGAACAAACACGGCCCGAAGGCCCTCAGCTGGAACTTGATCTTTTTGGAATCTGCGACAGGAGGCAGAACATGGAAGAGGATGGCGGTGCAAGGGCCGTGGTCGCATAAGAAAAGAAAAGGCACGACCAGGAGGGCCCCGTCGGAGGAAGCACGGTGTCGTCGCGCCGTGCTGGGAATAGGGAGCCGCGGCGGAGGAAGCCGGCACCGTTGTGCCGGCTGTGCGGAAGGAACCACGGCCTGCTTCGCGGGCTGCTTCGACAAAAGAACCGGCCGGCCGGGCGGAGGGAAGCCGCGACACCAACATGGCGCTGCATCGGATGAACCGCGACCCACCCTTGTGATCCAATCATGCCAAGAGGCCGACCATCATCAGCCCGCCGGATAGGGAGGGCAGTGCCGCTCGGCTCCGCCGATTCGGGCAGCCAGCCCCCCCCCCCCTCGGACCGCTCTGCCTTCGGGCAGGGCCGCTCGGCCAACTGGTCAATCTAGCAGGGTCGCGCCTAGCCGGGTCGGGCCGTGAATTTATTCGGGCTTGTCTGACCCCCCTGCTGGGTCGGACCCGTCCAAAAACTGGGTTAACCTGACCCGCTACCCACTGGGCTTAATGGACTAGGACCGTTTTTACTTAAAGGTGAATAACTTTAATATCACGCGTCTGATCAATGTTTCGTCTGTGGCACTAGGACCCTCATGATGAGGCGGTCCTTTTGTGATGCACTAAGTGTGTTTTCGATGACTTGGATAACAGCCAGGTTTGAAACGAGCATATTTCTCACTGGTCCCCTGGAACGAAAAGGCCAATATTTCTCAGACCGGGTGTCCGATTGACGCGTTGTCTGTCACGTTGAGTTTCTTTTGATGAGACGGAACTTGGGGATACACCATATCCGGACTTTGTGATAGTTGATGTATCAAACCATTTTACTCAAGGAGTGGACCCTCCCGGAATTGAGTACGTTGTGTGTGGGAACCCTAGAGCTGGCTGGGACAACGATGACTACCGTGCTGGGATCCTTCGTGGATTTGACGACGATGAAGACTGTACATGGATCCTCTATGGTTTTGGCAGTGAGGATGAAAATACCTTGATCCTCCATGGGTTCAGTAGCAATAACGACTGTACTAGGATCCTATGTGGGTTTGACAGTGATGATTACTGTACTTGGATCCAATGTGGGTTTGACAGTGACGACTTCTATACTAGGATCCTACATGGGTTCGACATTGGAGATGATTCAGAGGCTACATCTAATCATCTACACCCTTCTTCGTGAGTAGTATACCTGTGTGAGCTGAGTCTTGACTTTCAATCATTACCAATGGTGTGATTGACTTCTTTCCTGTGTGGACTGGGTTGTGCTTGGGCTCAAGAGTTGGAGTCGGACTGGAACTGATGACTTAGGTATATGTATGGGCATATACCTAAGTAAATTCGGTTGATACTTCGTGTTTGTAACTTTCCATTGTGTTTTATCCTTCATGGATTTTAGGATTCCTTCGAGGGTCTCGGGGTCCCTTCTGAGTATCGTTATACTCACCCCTGCACGGGCAATGCCTGCACTACGTTGTGGTGGTTGCAGACGATAGACAACAGTAATCTTGATTGAGGCTTGTTGAGCTGGACGGTATCAGGAGGTGGACCACCTGGAGGAACGTACACGGAGCGGACGAATGGACATGAGGTACCGACGATACTATCTTTCCCCACCCTTCAGGTGGGAATCCCGAAGGACGACTCAGTGGTTGCGGCTTTTCTTTACATCTATTGTACATTCTTTCTCAGTTGTACTGTACTTTCAGTTGGGTTTGTATACTGGCCCATTTACTTTCCAACCCTTCCTTTTGTACTCAGTTTTACTTAGTTTTTACTTCACTTTCATACTATGTTGTGTTTTTTTACTTTTATAAATTCAACGCCTTCCCTTTTTTCCAGGATTTATGCATTGGTGCTAGTCACCAGCCCCTGGCCTATGGAAGGTGGGCTTGGGGTAGTCATGGCATAGGCCCCGAGTACGGGTCATGACAGATGATTCTCATGCTACTAAGGGAGTATATAGAAAAGAAAAATGTGTTCTAAAATCTCATTAATTGAATTTTGGAAATTTTACCCTTCAAAAATAGTTCCCACAGTTTGGATGTACTATTTGGAAAACTGTGAACCACCCATTTCATATGAAAACACATTGCACATTTTTTCCAGCATGGTTATCCTATTCATGCTTAAAACATTTTAAGAATAGTGTGAAGCTACTACCTAAGTGGAAATAACAGTGTGGGAAAGGAAGATGATTTGGTCAATCCCTGCACATGCTTTTTTGGGAGCATCTACTTTATGGATCAAGTTTACATAGTTTTTTATAGGGAATCATAGTATCATAAAAATTGTGTACCCTCCACAGACACGAAAAACATGGTATTTCCATCCCAAGTGCTCTTGAAACACAACAATCCACCCAAGAGACCTCTAGAGACATTACCCAAGTTAATGAAAAATACACATTTGTGTTATCTAACTCCCATAATTACATTCCAAATCCCAGTTTACAAAATATCCTATCTAGTAATCACAAAAATAAAAATTAACTAGGAATTCCATCTCATAAAAAAAACATAGGTCCTTACAAATATATTGCATTCCTAGGGAATATGGTTGAGGTTTATAGGATACAAATAACGGTGTAACTGGATGACTCATTATGATGAATAATTTCAGTGAAACAAGTATTATTATAGAATATCTTCTAAAAATATAAATTCAGCCATGCATCTTAATGTACGAAATCTAGTAAGGCCATCATAATTATTTCAGGGTTAAGTTATCATTTTAATATAAATAATAGTGATTTTAAATTTATATATCTTCATGTATCTAGACATTTTAATTCAATTTCATGATTATTATAGTTGTTCAATGTATATTTCTAGATTCTATTGAGTTTATATATCTATTTTAATGGTTTCCTCCTTCATTATTTATAAATTATAATACCATTTCCCCATGAAGTGATCTATTGAATCTTAGGGAGGATGATGTAGATAACATTGAGAATGTTAATTTGATACTAAGCCTGAATGTCATCAAAATTGTGGTGTAAACCATTAGTGTTATTATCCAAGTGGTTGGATTTTCCATGATCAAGATTTAGAAGAAGGAATTAGTTTAGACCAAGAAAAGGAACATGATCAACAATTTCTTCAGCCTAGGATTCAATAATTTCAAGGTTGAAATGAATATTAATGGAATATGTATTGATTTGAGATTATTGAAATAATATTTGAATTCCTTGAAACCCATAACATTATTAGTGTGAAACTTTTCAAAATTATAATAACTATCACCATCTAGAAATATAGGGAGTCCAATAACCAGAATACGTTGCATGAAATCCTATTAGGTAAGGAAATCAGGGTCGTATATTCTCATTGATTTAGTATAAATGATATTTTCATGGTGAATCTCTGGGATTTTGTTTTCCACATACATGGAAATTTAAATTCAATATACTATATTGATTAAATTTATTATATTATTTATTTCAAGATCAGTATATCTTAAAATGATATATTGAATGCTTGGAGGGTTGTATTGGTAATAAGACCAATCATCCTATGAATGTCCTTATTATTGAAACCCCCAACTACTACTGATGTGGTGGAGTAGACCATGAAGAGGGAAATAGATTAGTTTTGGGTGATGAGCATGACCTATATCCATCATATTAAATGTATTTACAAGTGTACATTTAAAAAAAATAAGTTTAAATTATATTATTATATGTAGTTTTTCATGGTCATTCATGTAATACATCATAGTTTGTATCCTTTACACCAATTGTCCAAATATTTCTTATCATCTATTAATGTGTTAGTTTTGAGGCTTTGAAACAATCCTTCAAATAGGCCCCCATGACATGTCACACATGTAGTCATATAGGCCATTGTTGAAAGTCTTTATTGTAATCACATTTCCAATTAGCAGTATGGGTTCTTCATCCCCCATGTTTTCCCATGTTCAATTAGTTGTAACAAATGTAATAAATTAAAAAATACATAAGAATAGAGTCATTTTATTGTTCATAATATGGGGTTTTTAGATATTTATTTTTCCCTAGGATTTTAATAATCCTCAATGTCACTTTGATGGTATTACTTTTGATTCTATAGAGAACATAACTCATGAATTCTAATATGGTTGTCGAGATTATATAAGGTTCCATCCTTGTTTCATCTTCTTTGGATGTTGATTGATTTTTTAAAGGTTATAGATATTCATTTATTTCTTACTTTATGATGGATCTACTGAATATTAAATATTATATTATTCCATAGATGTTGGATTTATATACACCTTTTGAGATGAAGAATTAATTTTATTTATAGTTTCATTCATGTATTATATATATAAATCTACTAGAGATAGTATTGGGAAAACATATTCTCATGATGGTTCATTTATATATCATCACATAAAAATTATATTATTGTATTTAAGGACCCCATTTTTTTTTTGTTATTGGTGGGTAATGATCACTAATAGTGATGGAATATCAAATCTATTTCAAGAAGAATTGGTAAAAAATTCCTATTGAGTGGTACACCACCTTTCTAAATTTGGTATAATAATATATCTATCATAATATCTAGTTGTTCAGGTCAAGGAATGGAATTACAAAAGTGAGAATCCTCTTGTTTTCATTAAATTTTTAGAAGTGTTATTGTATTAGTTTCTTAGTATCCACAAAAGAAAAGAATATTATATTTCCATTTATATATTGTTTTGAATGTTATTGATTATATTTTCCCCATATAATACTTCACCTAATGAATTAAATGAGATCAATTATGATATATATGATATGGAATCCAAAGTATTTATTTGATAGAGTGTCCCTCTACGGACCAAAATGATAATTTTTTTATAACATGATATATGGTTAAAGGTAATGAATTATTTCCATTTTAAACTACTTTGGAATGGCCAAATTTTTTATTAGGAGGTTTGACTTTGTATGTATTCTGATTGTCACGAGTTTCCCAATTTTTCATAAAAGTGATCGTAAAATAAAAATTTTATTTTTTGGTGATAAGATATATGGATCTTTACTCATATTAATTCACTAATGGATGTTGAGTTTCATGATTATAATGAATAAATATACCATTACCTAATAATTATGAAACCATTCACTAATTAAAAGGAAAATGATGCTTATAAAAAATTACCCTCAAGTATGGGCATGATAATCTCAGGTTAATGGAGTCTTACATCCATAGGATTATATTTGTGGAAAATTGTATCAAATTAATAACCTAGTGATTCTATTATGCGTGAATAATTATCATAAAGTTTCTATTCCCCTTATATTCATAATTTTTTACTAATATCTGAACACCACTACTATAATATTATTGGATGACATGATTGTATATAGGCAAATAGAATTAGAAAAATAGAATCACACTTGGGTTGTCTTTAGAACTCTCAAAAAACATTATTTTTAAAATATATTAATGTGTATATTTTGGATCTAATAAGACAATTTCTATAGGAATATATTGTCCAAATTTTTTTTCTATATATTAATAAAATTAATTACTTTTTGGTTTTAATATTTTCCAAATATTTTTTTAGACTCATAGATTCATGGGTTTTTTGAGATACTTCAAACTATTCTTCATAGACACTCTTGGGTTATATATACATCAACTACTCTAAATCATTGTCTGTTGAATTTTTTTGGATCTTGAAAAGTGAATAATGTTTTGAAAAGAAAAATTATTGTTGGATTCAACAATGATTTTAATTCTACATGAGGTGAGTAAAAAACAACCTATTAATGAGATCCTTCACAAAATGGATTCTATTTTTTGTTTTAATGTGGAAATAATATTTTTTACTTTATATACTATAAAATATACAATATTAAATAAATTAAATTAACCATGGACTTAATCTAGAATCCTTTTTTCATTCCATAAAATTTTGGATGAACTGTCTCTTCTATGATAATTTTATGGAGTATATTGACCTTAATATATTTACCTATATCTTCTTGTAAAAGGATTTTAACATTCAGAAAATGAGATGGGTGGAACATACGATTGAATTATATTTTTACCACATTTATAGTCTAGGGAAGGTAAATTTAACTTATATTTGTAATGGCCCGGACCTCTACGGTCCATTACTTTGTGAATTTTGGTGTTGGAGGTGTTCCGGGAGGTCAAGGGGACATATCCTCAACACTTTGCCAATTTTCCAGTTCTGTGAATAGTGTTTCCAGTTTTATGAACAGTAACAGATCAGTCTCACCGATCGGTCTGAAAGATCGGTCTCACAGATCAGTTTCACAGATCGGTCTGACAGATCGGTTTCACAGATCAGTGTGACAGATCGGTTTCACAGATCGGTCTGACAGATCGGTTTCACAGATCAGTTTGACAGATCGGTTTCACAGATCGATGTGACAGATCAGTTTCACAGATTCGTCTGACAGATCGGTTTCACAGATCGATGTGACAGATCAGTTTCACAGATCTATCTAACAGATCGGTTTCACAGATCGGTCTGACAGATCAGTTTCACAGATCGGTGTGACAGATCGGTTTCACAGATCGGTGTGACAGATCCGTTTCACAGATCGGTCTGACAGATCGGTTTCACAGATCGGTGTGACAGATCGGTTTTACAGATCGGTCTCACAGATCGGTCTCACAGATCTGTCTGACAGATCGGTTTCACAGATCGGTGTGACAGATCGGTTTCACAGATCGGTGTGACAGATCGTTTTCACAGATCGGTGTGACAGATCGGTTTCACAGATCGGTGTGACAGATCAGTTTCACAGATCGGTGTGATAGATCGGTTTCACAGATCGGTCTGACAGATCGGTTTCACAGATCGGTGTGACAGATTGGTTTCACAGTTCGGTTTCACAGATCGTTTTCACAAATCGGTTTCACAGATCAGTTTCATGTACAGTAACAGTGGGTGAACAGTGTTTCCTGATTCCTACAGTTTTTCCCCTTTTGACGTTTCTATTGACGTAAAATACTTTTTAGGCCTTATTTTTTAGGGCTCTTAAGGCCGTTTAAAATTCCATAAATCCTATATTAATTATTCCTAAGGCTTGGAATGTTTTACTTGGTCAAACCGTGTGGGTTAATGTGATCCATTTTTAATGGAGAATTAACGAGATCTTAAACCGTCGCCCCATTTAATCTTCAAAAAGGGACGAGATATCATTCTCCCTTGTTCTTTCCCTTTTTTCTCAACTAGGAGGCACTAGAACCTTTCAATCCTTTCCGTAGGAGTTGTACAATCAATCTTTACTCCTAGGATTGGTTCTGCTTTGTTTTGATGCAACCAAGCTGTGTCGATCAATCTTCGATATAAGGTATGTTGTATCGTCGTTCTTTTGGGGTTCATCTTCTCCTATCCTCCCCTCTATAATTATACCATGTAATTTCCAAGATTCTAATGGGTTTTCTTGGGGTTGGTTGGTACTGTCGTACCGCAGCATCCTCCGGTGGATGTAGTTGTCGCGAGGGGATGATCGTGACCTGTTGTGTGGATAAAGAATGCGAGGAACTGTTTGAGGTAGGGGATTCATGGCTTCTCTAATTGTGTAACTGCAATCATAGAATTAGCATGATTTAGTCCTTTGGATCACAATGAAATTGACCTAATTAAATACTTGAACAGGATTAAAAGAATTGGTCGATCGCATGTTGTTGCTTTGTACTGTGATAACGGTTTGCCTCATGTTTTCCTAGATAGAGTGATATCTATGTTTTCTTTAATGAGTTGCTCGTTCATGATGGAAATTGATAAATAACGTAGAGCCAGAATTATTTGTTAAATAATTGTCTAAAGATAAAGAGTCATGTTAATGAATCTGTTAATTCAAGATGGATTAAAGAACTATTAGTTCGATAATTTCAAAAGGGTTCTGAGTTACCCGCTTACTTGTAAGGATGAATGCCTTGTGGTTTGGAGGTCTGAGTGCTCATTTTGTTTGAAGGATGAATGCCTTGTTAAAGGGCCGAGAGCCCATTTTGTGATCTTTGATTTCCTGCTGCTGGTGATTTGATGTGAGCCTGGATGGCTGTTGTGATATGTGGAGGCATGTGGACTTGTGGTTGTGGCAGCAGATGATGCCTAGTGTGGCGAGATGCATCGGTTTATGCATATGGGTGTCGGGGAGGACACCAAGGATGATGTTATGAGATGAATGTGATGGTTTGATGTTGGTGGTTTGGTTTGGTTTTTTATCTACTTTACTTTTCCCCACTTCTCAAGGCAGCTGGTCTTGCTTACCCTCTTTCCGAAGGAGGCGAAGACACGCGGGGTATGCCATGTGCTTTCCGTTTTTATCCTCTCGATGGAGGATGGGTCTATGCTCTTTCTATAGGCGGCAAAAACTCGACGGGTAGTATATCTACTCACCGTGTTGAGCCTCCTTTGTGTTTATTAGCATATGATGCTTTTATAGAATGCCTGGGAATGTGGGAAAGTAACTCTATAATGAATGTTTGATTAAATGGTGAAAACCCACGGGGATGGAGATACTGGAATTTAATAGTGATGTGAATCCTAAAAAGGAGCAGTTTTTGAATGTGATTCCAATTTAGTTTAATGTGGTAAATTGTTCATGGTTAATTAATTAATTAACGTACAGTGGAACTGATAAAATGATAACGGAGTAATCTAATAAATCTCTTCAAATGTTTGTGTGCTTATAGGATACCTAGTCTTTGAAGTAGCAGCCTGGAGTCTGAGAGACATTATCTGCAGTTGTATCTAGGACTAGGTAATTCCCATAGTTTGGATGTCAGTTACATATATATTCTGTACTTTTTGTGTTTTTATACGCTACTCCACCCTATCGGTAAGGTCAACTGGCACCCCGGGGATTTTGACCCCTAGGGGGGGTGTTTTCCCCAACATTTTGATGGGAGGTCGAATGGATGACTACCCCCTTTGGCCCCACTCTCTTCTTTTGGTAGATACTTGTGCCATGAGGCACAACGGTTAGTTACCCCATATATGTGTGTAGAGGGTTGTAATGGCTTGTGGTTATTCACACGCATATATTCTGGATATAGTATCCTATAGACTACTATAGGTGTAACGTGTATAGGCTATGATGGCTTGAGGATCCTTACTCAGAGTATGGGATGTAATGGCTTGAGGTATTATACCCGACGTATGATACACGTTATGCGAGCTGTGGTGGCTCCCGGAAACTACCTGGTTACCTTTGGTTGTGAGGACGGAGTGGTGCTTCACCAAGGTGTCTACGGGCAAGCCTATGTGGTGCACGAGGTGAAGATTGTGGAGCTTAGCTCAGGTGTCTGCGGGAAAGCCTTTGGAGAGAGATGCATAGGACATATGTCGTTGGGGAAAAGTGGCAAACCAGTGGGGAATTAGTAGTGGGGTACCCTTGATATTCTATACTATATTCTATATTCTTGTATGCGTTACTTTTTGAGAGTATCCATGGGGAGGTTGGGAACATAGTATACCTGTTTAGGTGACGAGTTAGTTTCACTTGTTGTTCACTGGGCTTTAGCATTCTTTCTTTACTTTTTAATGAGAGGATTGGGGAGGATCCTACTGAGTATATTGTTATACTCACCCTATGTATCTATAAACTGTTTTTCAGGTCACCTGGAGCAGGTTGGAGATCAAGCGGGTTACTACTAGCTTGTGGTTGGAGGAGGAGCTATTCGGGCTCGTGGTCGCTGCCGTTTAACTTTTTTTTGGCTACTTTTAGTTTTCCCCTTTAGTTGTAGTACTTTTTCATGACATTTCATATATGTACTTGGTTTCCTTTTATATCTTAGTTCTAATTTGGAGTTGATTGGAGTCTATTCTATCTCTCTCTTCTGCATGTGTTCTCTTAGAGGGTAATGCCTCCCATTTGTATGTTATTATACCCTCGGTGCTAGTCGCCAACCCAGGGCCTACTGGAGGCAGGACTCGGGGGTCATTATCTCCCTTTTCACATTGCCAGCCCAAGAGGGGTACACTTTGTGGGGAGGGGGTCGTGACAGAGTGGTATCAGAGGTCTGGTTGAGGGATAGGATGGAGTTTGGAGTTAGGCACAGGTGAGGATGCATGGGATGGTAGGGAAACAGTGTCATTCATGTTTAGAAAGTGGGGTAAACACTGGAGACCGGCAGAGACATAGGTGTTCAGGGCCCCGTATGATCTGTTGCACAGACCTTTAAGTTTATGATGGCTACTAAACAAAGTGATACTGGTTGCAGGGTAGAGACCAAGGAAAGGATCATGCATCATTATTCTTTGCGCCTATGTTTGAATGGGTAGACCTTGGGATAGGTAACCTAAAATTAATAAAACAAATAATTAATTAATTAATGTTGATTCTTCCATATTCCAGGCTTAGGAGCTCTAATGATTGTTATTTTACAGGTACGGCTCCAGGTCGACATCCTCGTCAGGATTGCACAGAAGGTGCCCAGCAGGCTGTTCCAGCAGATCGCCGCCGGGTAGAGGTTGACGATGATGACACTTGGAGGAAGGCACTCCGAGAGTTTCAGTGCCAGAGCCTACAGAAGTACGATGGCTCCGTTTCAGATGTAGTCACGGAAGACTGGTTGGAGGAGATCGAGATAGGATTCAGTTCGATTCGTGCTCGGAAGGAAAAATGGGTGTCCTTGGATGTGACAATGCTGCGTGGAGCAGCGAGGCAGTGGTGGTTCTTGTTCCTCGGTTATCGTGAGGAGTCAGTAATCTTATGGGAGGAGTTTCGAGATAGGTTTAGAGTCAAGTTTCGTTCATCGACTGCGAAGGCGTCCAGTCGACAGGTGTTTCTCACCCTTCGACATGGGAGATCCAGTGTTCGAGAGTTTCGAATTCGTTTCAGGAACCTTCTACGATATGCTTCAGACCTGTTACCAGATGAGGAGACTAGGGCGAGGCATTTCGAGGAGGCTTTTCATCTAGAGATCCAGCGCCAGGTCACCCCATTTATGCTGAAGACATATCTTGAGGTGCTTGCGAGGGCAGAGGTTGTTGAGAGGACTTTGGCTAGCACCGGATTGTCACGAGAGGGGAATCGTCATGATTCCTCACGAAGCAGAGCTGTGGTCCGGGGTTCCCGGTTTTTAGGACAGAAGAGTTTCCGTTCACATGGGGGTAGGTCCCAGCCCTTCCCATCTAGTTTCTACGGAGGCAGCAACTCTCAGGACTATGCCAAGGGATCAGGCGCTTGTTTTTCTTGTGGTGGTCGTGGTCATCAACAGTGGGAGTGCCTAAATTTTCAGAGCAGTCATCGTGCACCAGGCGCTCCACTCCAGGTTCCTCCATTGAGGCAGTTCCAGCCGAGGCAGTAGCAGTTGGTTGCACCAGCTTTAGATCACCAGAGGGTAAATGGAGTAGGCAGAGCACAACCCCATGATGCTCCCCGTCCTTAGAGAGCAGAGTGCAGCCGTGGTGGTGGTCGTCATCAGGGTCAGAGAGGCTGTGGAGGTGGTCGTGGTCAGCTTCATGCTCTAGCGTTGCCAGCTCCAGGCGAGCCAGACGTCGTACGAGGTACCCTTTTCTTGTTTTCTACCGTGGTGTATGCCTTGTTTGATTTAGGAGCGACACACTCCTTTACATCCCCTACCCATGTCCATGCTTTGGGACTTGAGGTAGAGAGGCTTCCAGTGCCTTTGGCGTTGACTACGCCAGTTGGAGGTCGAACTAGCTTATTTGAAGTATGTATAGACTGCGAGCTAGTGTTGGGGTAGCACCGCTCTTGGGGAGATTTTCTATGTTTACTAATAAAACCATATGATGTCATCCTCGGAATGGATTGGTTGTATTCGGTGCATGATATTGTGGATTTATACCGGAAGAAGGTCGTTTTATTTGATGCAGATGGAGAGAAAGTAGTGTTTGTTGGTGAGAGAGATCCTCGGATGAGTCATAGACGAGTTTCATACTTATCATCCATGATGGCTGGGATGATGCTGAGTTCCTCAGAGGTTCAACAGTTGGCGTTTTCTAGGGTCGTAGAGGAGTACCCTGACGTCTTTCCAGAAGAGGTTGTATCCTTACCCCATCGACGAGAGATCGAGTATGGGATCGAGCTACAGCCGAGAGAGTCTTCTATCTCTATGTCTTCGTATAGGATGGCCCCTTCTATGTTACGAGAGCTACGTATACAGCTCGATGGTCTGTTGCAGTGTGGTTTTGTTCGGCCAAGTGTGTCACCGTGGGGTGCACCAGTTTTTTTTGTGAAAAAGGCTGATGACAGTTTGCGGTTTTGCGTCGATTATCGTCGATTAAACAATGTGACAATAAAGAATCGCTATCCTCTTCCACGGATTGATGACCTATTCGATCAACTAAAGGGTGCAAGTTGGTTCTCAAATATCGACTTGCGGTCAGGATATCATCAGATGCGTGTAAAGGATGAGGATATCCAGAAGACTGCTTTTCGTTGTCGTCATGGACATTATGAGTTTGTTTTAATGACATTCAACGTGATGAATGCTCCAGCTGTTTTCATGGGGTTGATGAATGATGTGTTCCGTGAATTCTTGGACATGTTTTTTGTGGTTTTCATCGATGACATCCTTGTGTACTCCACATCTGAAGTGGAGCATGCAGAACATCTACGAGCCGTTTTGGGAGTTCTTCTCCAACATCAGTTGTTTGGTAAGTTGTCCAAGTGTGAGTTTTGGGCTCTAGAAGTTCGTTTCTTAGGGCATGTTGTGTCCCAATTGGGAGTAGTTGTGGATCCTTCGAAGATAGAAGCAGTAGTGTCTTGGGAAGCCCCCAAGACCGTGTCAGAGGTGCGAAGTTTCCTTGGTCTCGCAGGCTATTATAGGAGGTTTGTAGCCAATTTCTCCCAAGTTTTGACTCCTGTGACAGCTTTGACCAAGAAGGATCAAGCGTTCATATGGACTAATCAGTGTCAGGCAGCTTTCGAATATCTAAAGGAGAAGTTGGTAAGTGCTCATGTTCTTTGTCTTCCAGATGAGGGAGTCCAGTTTGACGTCTTCTGCGATGCGTCACATCTGGGGCTAGGATGTGTTCTTTTGCAACAATGGTAAGTTGTTTCTTATGGGTCCCGAAAATTGTGTCCCCATGAACGCAACTATGTCACCCATGATCTTGAGTTGGCAGCCGTGGTGTTTGTGCTGAAGTTGTGGAGAGATTACCTCATTGGGGAGCGTTTTGTGGTTTTCACCGATCATAAGAGTTTGAGGTATGTTTTCTCTCAGTGGGACTTGAACTTGCGGCAGTGTCGGTGGATGGAGTTCTTGTAGAAATACGACTTCGAAATATCGTATACACCTGGGAAGGGAAATGTTATTGCTGATGCGCTGAGCCGAAAGTCACATAGTGATGCTGTGCGTGAATCCGGTGATTCTTGGAGTGTAATGGAGGAACTATCAGCATTATATCTTGATATGGAAGAGGTTGGAGGTAGAGGTTGTCTTTTCCAGATGACGGTGCAGTCATCTCTGATGCAGAAGGTGGAAGAGTCTTAGTTGGGTGATCTAGCGGTGGAAGTTTGGAGAGACAGAGTTGTTTGTGGGGAGGCCCCTGATGCTTGGTCAGAGGATGAACAACACCGAGTGTTGTATCATGGAAGGCTTTTTGTTCCCTTGGCGATGCACGAGACGGTTCTCCGAGAGTTCCATAGTTCACCCTTGGAAGTACATCTTGGTGTGATGAAGATGTACATATCCTTAAGGAGTCCGTTTTGGTGGCCTGGGCTGAAGCGTACAGTTGCAGAATGTGTGTCTCGATGTTTAGTCTGCCAGAAGGTGAAGGCCGAACACCGTGTTCCCGGTGGTCTTCTCCAACACATAGAGATTCCTCAGTGGAAGTGGGAGGACATCTCAACAGACTTCGTTACAGGTTTACCTCGAGCTCTGGGAGGACATGATGCTATATGGGTGGTAGTGGATCGTTTAACTAAATCGGCCCACTTCATAGCAATCAAGTAGTCGAGCTCAGTGGAGGTTTTTTCGAGGTAGTATCTGGAGGAGGTGGTGAGGCTTCAGGGAGTTCCTAAGACGATCATTTCAGATCGAGATCCTCGTTTTACCTCTAGGGTGTGGAGAGGTCTCTAGCAGGCTTTTGGTTCTCAATTATGCCTTAGCACTGCTTTTCATCCTCAAACGGATGGTCAGACAGAGCGAACAATCCAGACTCTTGAAGACATGTTGCGCTCTTGTGTTCTTGATTTTGGAGGTTTATGGAAAAAGCACTTACCCATGGTAGAGTTCTCTTAGAATAATAGTTTTCACTCCACCATTGGTATGGTGCCATTTGAAGCCCTGTATGGCCGGCCTTGCTGTTCTCCGTTGTGCTGGACTGGGGTCGGAGAGTCAGCAATTCTCAGACCAGAACTAGTGTAGAATACAACAGAGATGGTAAAGGTGATTCGTGAGAGGATGAAGACAACACATGATCGTCAGAAATCATATGCTGATCAAAGAAGGAGACCGTTAGAGTTTAATGTTGGGGATCATGTGTTTCTAAAGGTGACTCCCCGTCGTGGGCAGTGAAGGTTTGGTCATGGAAGTAAGATTTCTCCCTGGTTTGTTGGGCCTTTCGAGGTGTTAACTCGTTTTGGAGCTGTGGAATATCGAGTAGCACTTCCCCCTCAGATGAGTCAGATACATGATGTTTTCCATGTATCACAGCTCTGTCGTTATCTTCATGATGAATCTCATGTTATCGATTGGGGAGAGATCTATATTGACGATGATGCAACCATCGAGGAGCGACCTGTGGAGATCCAAGACCACAAGGAGAAGGTGTTGCGTGGGCGTTCTATCCCCTTATTTCGTGTCTTGTGGCGACACGGTGGCATGGTGGAGAGTACCTGGGAGCTTGAGTCACATATACGTGCTTAGTACCCAGATTTGTTCAATGTTTAACTCCTTTCATGTAATGATGTTTCCACTCTGGTTAGACCTTTCATGTTTTATTTATGTACCTTTGATGTGATGTTATGAATGAATTGTTTGGGTATGGATTGTTTGTTCCCATACTCTCGGATGTCGTAGTTTTGTTCCAGATTTCAAACAACTCATGGTGGTTTTCCCCTAAGAGGTATCTTATGGGGTGGTTGTTCGAACCCCTCTTTTCTTCTGGGTTGGATTTTAATTCTCGAGGATGATAATGTTTTGAGAGGTATCTAATGTAATGGCCCGGACCTCTCCGGTCTATTACTTTGTGAATTTTGGTGTTGGAGGTGTTCCGGGAGGTCAAGGGGACTTATCCCCAACACTTTGCCAATTTTCCAGTTCTGTGAACAGTGTTTCCAGTTTTATGAACAGTAATAGATCGGTCTCACTGATCGGTCTGATAGATCAGTCTCACAGATCCGTTTCACAGATCAGTCTGACAGATCGGTTTCACAGATCAGTGTGACAGATTGGTTTCACAGATCGGTCTGACAGATCGGTTTCACAGATCGGTCTGACAGATCGGTTTCACAGATCGGTCTGACAGATCGGTTTCACAGAACAGTATGACAGATCAGTTTCACAGATCGGTCTGACAGATCGGTTTCACAGATCTGTGTGACAGATCGGTTTCAGAGATCGGTCTAACAGATCGGTTTCACAGATTGGTCTGAAAGATCAGTTTCACAGATCGGTGTGACAGATCGGTTTCACAGATCAATGTGACAGATCGGTTTCACAAAGCGGTCTGACAGACCGGTTTCACAGATCGGTCTCGCAGATCGGTTTCACAGATCTGTCTAACAGATCAGTTTCACAGATCAGTGTGACAGATCGGTTTCACAGATCGGTGTGACAGATCGATTTCACAGATCGGTGTGACAGATCGTTTTCACAGATCGGTTTCATAGATCGGTGTGACAGATCAGTTTCACAGATCGGTGTGAGAGATCGGTTTCACAGATCGGTCTGACAGATCAGTTTCACAGATCGGTTTCACAGATTGGTTTCATGTACAGTAACAGTGGGTGAACAGTGTTTCCAGATTCCTACAGTTTTTCCCCTTTTGACGTTTCCTTTGACGTAAAATACTTTTGAAACCTTATTTTGAAGGGCTCTTAAGGCCGTTTAAAATGCCATAAATCCTATATTAATTATTCCCAATTCTTGGAATGTTTTACTTGGTCAAACCGCGTGGGCTAATGCGATCCGTTTTTAATGGAGAATTAACCGGATCTTAAACCGTCGCCCCATTTAATCTTCAAAAAGGGACGATATATCATTCTCCCTTGTTCTTTCCCTTTGTTCTCAACTAGGAGGCACTAGAACCTTTAAATCCTTTCCGTAGGAGTTGCACAATCAATCTTTACTCCTAGGATTGGTTCTGCTTTTTTTTGATGCAACCAAGCTGTGTCGATCAATCTTCGATATAAGGTATGTTGTATTGTCGTTCTTTTGGGGTTCATCTTCTCCTATCCTCCTTTCCATAATTATACCACGTAATTTCCAAGATTCTAATGGGTTTTCTTGGGGTTTGTTGGTACTGTCGTACCGCAGCATCCTCCGGTGGATGCAGTTGTCGCGAGGGGAGGATCGTGACCTGCTGTGTGGATAAAGAACGTGAGGAACTGTTTGAGGTAGGGGATTCATGGCTTCTCTAATTGTGTATGTGCAATCATAGAATTATCATGATTTAGTCCTTTGGATCACAATGAAATTGAACTAATTAAATACTTGATCCAGATTAAAAGAATTGGTTGATCGCATGTTGTTGATTTGTACCGTGATAACGGTTTGCCTCATGTTTTCCTAGATAGAGTGATATCTATGTTTTTCTTTAATTAGTTTCTCGTTCATGATGGAAATTGATAAATAATGTAAAGACAGAATTATTTGTTAAATAATTTTCTAAAGATAAAGATGCATGTTAATGAATCTGTTAATTCAAGATGGATTAACGAACTATTAGTTCGATAATTTCAAAAAGGGTTCTGAGTTACCTGCTTGCTTGTAAGGCTGAATGCCTTGTGGTTTGGAGCTCTGAGTGCTCATTTTGTTTGAAGGCCGAATGCCTTGTTAAAGGGCCGAGAGCCCATTTTGTGATCTTTGATTTCCTGCTGCTGGTGATTTGATGTGAGCATGGATGGCTGTTGTGATATGTGGAGGCATGGGGACTTGTGGTTGTGGCAGCGGATAACGCCTAGTGTGGCGAGATGCATCGGTTTATGCATATGTGTGTCGGGGAGGACACCAAGGATGATGGTATGAGATAAATGTGATGGTTTGATGTTGGTGGTTTGGTTTGGTTGTTTATTTGCTATAATTTTCCCCACTGCTCACGGCAGATGGTCTTGCTTACCCTCTTTCCGATGGCGGTGAAGACATGCGGGGTATGCCACGTGCTTTCCGTATTTAGCCTCTCGATGGAGGATGGGTCTATGCTCTTTCTATAGGCGGCAAAGACTCGACGGGTAGTATATCTACTCAACGTGTTGAGCCTCCTTTGTGTTTAGTAGCATAGGATGCTTTTCTAGAATGCCTGGGAATGTGGGAAAGTAACTCTATAATGAATGTTTGATTAAATGGTGAAAACCCACGAGGATGGAGATACTGGAATTTAATAGTGATGTGAATCCTAAAAAGGAGAAGTTTTTTAATGTGATTCCAATTTAGTTTAATGTGGTAAATTGTTCATGGGTAATTAATTAATTAACGTACAGTGGAACTGATAAAATGAGAATGGAGTAATCTAATAAATCTCTTAAAATGTTTGTGTGCTTATAGGGTACCTAGTCTTTGAAGTAGCAGCCTGGAGTCTGAGAGATGTTAGCTACAGTTGTATCTAAGACTAGGTAATTCCCATAGTGTGGATGTGAGTTAAATATATATTCTGTACTTTTTGTGTTTCTATACGCTACTCCACCCTGTCGGTAAGGGCAACTCACACCCCGGGGATTTTGAGCCCTGGGGGGGGGGGTGTTTTCCCCATCATTATAATGGGAGGTCGAATGACTGACTACCCCCTTTGGCCCCGCTCTCTTCTCTTGGTAGATACTTGTGCCATGAGGCACAGTGGTTAGTTACCCCATATATGTGTGTAGAGGGCTGTAATGGCTTGTGGTTATTCACACGCATATATTCTGGATATAGTATCCTATGGAATACTATCGGTGTAACGTGTATAGGCTATGATGGCTTGAGGATCCTTACTCGGAGTATGGGCTGTAATGGCTTGAGGTATTATACCCGACGTATGATACACGTTATACGAGCTGTGGTGGCTCCCAGAAACTACCTGGTTACCTTTGGTTGTGAGGACAGCGTGGTGCTTCGCCCAGGTGTCTGCGGGTAAGCCTATGTGGTGCACGAGGTGCAAATTGTGGAGCTTAGCCTAGGTGTCTGTGGGAAAGCCTTTAGAGAGAGATGCACATGACGTATGTCGTTGGGGCAAAGCGGAAAACCAGTGGGGAAGTAGTAGCGGGGTACCCTTGATATTCTATACTATATGCTATATTCTTTTATGCGTTACTTGGTGAGAGTAGCCATGGTGAGGTTGAGAACATAGTATACCGGTTTAGGTGACGAGTTAGTTTCACTTGTTGTTCACTGGGCTTTAGCAAGCTTTCATTACTTTTTCACGAGAGGCTTGGGGAGGATCCTACTGAGTATACTGTTATACTCACCCTATGTATCTATAAACTGTTTTTCAGGTCAGTTGGAGTAGGTTGGAGATCAAGCGGGTTACTACTAGCTTGTGGTTGGAGGAGGAGCTGTTCGGGATCATGGTCGCTGCCGTTTAACTTTTTTTGGGTACTTTTAGTTTTCCCCTTCAGTTGTAGTACTTTTGCATAAAATTTCATATATGTACTTGGTTTCCTTTTATATCTCAGTTCTAAGTTGGAGTTGATTGGAGCCTATTCTATCTCTCTCTTCTGCATATGTTCTCTTAGAGGGTAATGCCTCCCATTTGTAAGTTATTATACCCTCGGTGCTAGTCGCCAACCCAGGGCCTACTGGAGGCGGGACTCGGGGGTCATTATCTCCGTTTTCACATTGCCGGCCCAGGAGGGGTACACTTTGTGGGGAGGGGGTCGTGACAATATTTCTCTTAGTATATTTTTTTCATATGTCTTGAAGGAATCTAAATATGTATAAAACATGAAGAGCCTTTATTGTGAGATTAAAATACAATCCATGAAATTTTAAGGGACATTTCAATGTAATATATATTTTACAATATCTTCCCTTGATAACATTCATTTTGGGGAAAACATGAATCAATAGTTTTAGTATTTAATTAAAATAATATATTCTAGGGTACCACCAATGAGTTGTCTCAGATTCCAATGGAAATTTTACGTTCCAAGAACTCATATTTGTTCCTCAATTTGTGAGGACTAAAATGGAAAAGTATTTTCATCTCCCTCGTATTGATTTCAATATTAAATAAAAAAGTTGTATACTTATATGAGAAGATGATATTTTTGTAATTGAATGAGATGTATATTAATAAGATTTAGATCACAATGTTATTCATGTCACATGGTTAAAGGAAATGATAAAAATTTATCTTGTATGATATATATTTTTTTAATCATTACATTGAAATGGGATGAAATATTATAGAAATTCATCATAGGATTTAATTGTACACTTCTAGTGAATAAAATTATCATGGATTTGAGTGATTGGTTAATAATGATTTCTCATATCAGGATAACCACCGATGTAACAACTTTGGAGGATCAAAAGATGATTTATATATAAGAGATCACAAAACTACACAGTGTGGGTTATATATTTATTTCAAAAGTGATCCCAAACACACATTATTATTTTGGTTAAGTATTAAAGAGTCTATAGAATCCCCTGTAATGTTAATCATGAAAAACCCTCTCCAAATGGTTGTGGTGATAAAGTAGTTATTCAATATTTTAGATCACATGATTCATGATTATGTCTTAGACATTGATATATCATAAGATACCAATGAAGAACATTTTCCATTTATATATAATAATTTAAACTGATATTATCTTATAGTGGATCCTTTCATGTCCATAGATAACCATACATGGTGGTCTCCATTTTTTTAGGTTGATGTGGATGAACCATTCATAGTATGATTAAGCATTTTTTAGGTGACAAAAAAGAGGTCTATATTATGTAGAAATGATTAGTGATTTATCAAATCTGTAAAAATATTATTTTGATTGAAATTGACACAATATTGAGTTATAAATAGTCGACCAAGTGTTTTACTGTTTTTATCTCATTTATGTCATTAGTGGGTTGATATGAAAGAGAATTTGACACTATGGAATTAAGGTAATTTTATATAAAATAAATTTCCCATGAATATAATATATCAGTTAACTTTCTATCCATATATTATATCAATGATGAATATCATCCATGTTCCTTATAAGAAAAAATTACAACCTTGTTCCTAAAAAGAGTTTAGATGAAAAGTGATAGAATTAAAGAATTATTTTTTAATAATTTAGAAATGAATATAAATAGTTGTCTATAAGAGTAATTAACATTCTAAAAAACAAATCTAACATGTTTTAGAATTTTGTTAATAATATATTGATTCAACCAAGACATGAGAATGAGAATCATCTAGAGGGAGAAATGACCTCACCTCTTTTGTAATCATCTAAAATCATTTCCACCACTGGGTGGTGTAATATGGTGGTGAGAAACTTCAGACCTGGTTGTCAATTTTCTGTATGAAATCATTAATTTTATGATTTTTTCTTAATATTATGTTTTTAATTTTTCATATAAAGGGGGAATGAGTTATGTTATTACTATTCCAAAATGGTTAGCAGTTAATATGTCACACAATATTATTTATATAGAACCTATGATATCTTGAGGAACATAGTAAACTCATTTTATGGAAGAAAAGTGGATTAATCATATATAGCCGTGAAGAAATAGGTTACTCAAACAAACTTACTTCACCCCCCATTATATTGTGAGGCACTTAAGGGAATCAGGGTTAATAGAAACTATGTGTCTAAATTGAATGTGTATAGGGGAAACCATGTGTTCTTTATAATTATTTCTAACACTATTCAAACCATTAGTACATGGTTTAATAAAAATTGTTCCCAAACAATGAACCCAACACAAAAATATAAAATGTGAATTTACATTTCAACAATGTTTTTATTTATGACAATTTCTCCCTAATAAACCTCATTTAAACACTTTTGCGACCATATACATTGACCTTTAGTAATCCCCAACTTAACCTAGTATTATATATTTTTTATCATAAAATCTTCATTGAATCATTGATTAAGTGGTTCCTTCCCATCATCATTATATTATAATCTATCATTCCATAGGATTACACCTTCCCTATTACCATGGTACCCACAAGATTATATTAGATGAATTCTCTGTGGGGTATTCTTAGATCATTTATCAAAAAAGGAATTTTCAAGGGCACTTAATCCTCTCTTTTGGTTTATTTTCACCATCTGTTATCATTTTCATTGATTAATGTTATATGGTTTCATATATTACATTTTTAGATGAACTACCTGATTTTTATGATCAATAATTATTTTTATTACACTTTTATAGTGTATTATATTCTATTATGGAAGACTAACACAGTTTTTATGATTATTATCTAACCATTCGATATTTATTTGGAAAATTAATTTATTATTTAGGTAAGGTTTACAAATAGAATTTAATGATTCATTTTATAGGATTAATTATATTCTCCAAATATTTTATATGGATAAATTGATGATGTATACTTTTCCATTATGAGAAATATACTAAATTCATTTGGGAAGTATATACAAAAATCAATATTTCTTGTTGAGTAGTGATTAAATTTTATCGATGTTGATTAATTCTATATAGTTTATAATTCACAGTAATATCAGGTTCTTTTTCTGGGAACCTTTGAAAAGATACTTATAAGGTATTAATGCCACCTTGACTAGTTAAATTTTAAATACATAAAATATAGTGTATTCTGATCTAAACTGTGGAATATGCCTTGTTTACCTAATGAACATCCGAATATTATTATTTGAAAATGAATATTTATCAAGAATTGTTTTTATGTTCATAAATAATAAGTCATAAATAACATTCCCTTCATTCTATATGTTACATATTCAGATAAAATTAAAGGTTTATTTACTTTAATTTATTTTAAATATATATTTCCGAAATTATGGAACATATGAATATCATGGAACATAGGTTGGGTTATTATTGAAATAAATATAATCCCATTATGAATAAACCAGTTGGGTTTATATAGACATTATTTTAACAAATATAGTTAGTGTAACAGAACTACAAAGAGGCGGGGGGGGGGGGGGGTTTCATTATAGCTTGAATCATGTGGCTCATTGTGATGTATTGGTAGAGAAATTTGGCATCAAAAAAATCTAGAGAGAAATTTTTTTAGTATATTTTTTCCAATATTAGTGATATAATAATAATTTATGAAAAATTGTTATGTATTTTTTAATAAATTTACCTATATTTCATGTATTTTTGTTATGTTTAAAATTTGAGAATATTGATTCTATTATATATCCATGAAATGGTTTGCAGTGTTCATTAAATTATATTATGTTATGTTGGTGAGTTTAATTTACATTTTTTATATTTATAAGAATTAATTAATTTCCAATGTATCATCGGGCCACATCAGCTTCTTGGGATGGTCCCAAAACAGTTTAATCTATTGGGTAAAAATATTCACAATGGGTTTCTAGGATTCGAAGGCACTAATTATCATAACATATTGATTAGGATTTCCCTCACATCCTTTTTATAGGTCATATATTGTATTTAGTCTCTTTTAATCTTAGGGTTATTCACGAATATGTTCATATGTAGAATTATAATGAAAAAATAGCATAGATAATATATTTACTAAAAGTTGAATTTATTTAAAGTATGATCCTGGAATAATTTCATGATTTGAATATGATTATTTGTATTTTATAATCAAATATTTTATGATGCCTGGGGGTCTGAATGATTGTATGTTATAATATAGATAAAAATATATCTAGTATAAGTGAAAAAAATGGTTTACTTCTATATTATGGTTTAAATAAAATTATTCTAGTTTGAATAAATTTCATACTCTTATGAAATAGAAAAAAATACATCAACATTGATTTTTTTAAATTACATTCATTCAAAGAATGATTGAAATATAAGTTTATATCATCAAAAATAGACATAACTAAGAATTGGAATGCATTAGATGAAAACTATATAGATATATATGAATATGATGATATTAAAAAGTATAGAATTAATTTAATTAATTTCATAATTATTTATATTCCAATTTATGATTTTTTTTGAATTGTTATCTTGTAGAACATTTCATTCCGGGTCTTATGGTCAAAAAATTATTTTTCATGGGTTGTAGTTTCAACCCCATAAAAATACATCCCATAATGTGTATTAAAAAAATGTTCATCATATCGTTGATTATTTACTAATTAAAATTTGAATAATAACATAAATGGCTATATTTGACCTCTTATTAATGAATTTTTGGAGTTATGGAATGATGGTGTATAAACATATGATGAAAATTCTGTTAAAATATTCATATTTCAAAATTCATTAAAGTTTTTCATCAATAAATTTCATAGACTAAAATATTATTCCATTTGGAAAACACACATTTGAATATCCAATAAATTTTTTAAACATTATTTTTGAGCGTCCAATATTGAATAATGTAATAATGTGTTATTGAATTTTGAAAAATTTATTCAATGAAATATCTGATTGTTTTCAGTGTGAGAAGTCACATTTCAATTTAAAAACATACATGATAAATATATAAATATTTTTATCATGAACTTATATCTTAGAAAAATGGTCAAATTTGATTATAATTATTGAAAATTACATTTAATAAAATTATTGTGGTAAAATAAATTGAAACAATTAGATAAAACTAATATAATATAATAGAAGAAAAGTGCCAAACGTTTTTTATCATTCATTTTGGGAAAATAAATCATGGAATCACAATGACAATGTTAGGATAATTGAGAAGAATAAACATGAAAAATGTATTTATTCAATTACATAAATGAAATTGAAAATAAATATCTATCTAAATTCACATATATACTGAAAATCATTGAATTTCATGTATTATATATTAGAAAATGGAATGGGGATGTTTTCAAAAGTTATTTTTGAACTTAAAAATTATAGAAAAAATTATTGTCTATTAAATAATAGAAATTTTGAATATTCATGAAGAATATTCATGAATCATTTTAAGACATGTTCATTTAATTAATTAAAAATATATATGTATTGAAAATTTCTGAATCATATTCTATAATAAAAAATCTCAATATTAGGAAATGAGGGTCCCATGATCTGAACTCCTATATCGTGTTATATAAACACATACATTACACATAGGACTCAATACCATGTAAGATAACCCAAAATAAACATATCATTATATTACATAATTTCGATTTGTAAAACATTAAATCAACAAAATAAACAAAAACATTTGACAATCATGAACCTTGTAGAATTGAGTGGCAGTTCATTGTATTAAAATAGAAAATATTTATGTGATAACATCACGAATGATAAATTTGTTAAGTATTCTTGAATAAATATATACTTACATTTGGTCTATTTTTACAATACTAATTAATCATAGAATATAAAAAAGTAAAATAAAATTATTCCATGATAGTTATTCTATGATTTTATTCTAATAACATGGGAAAGGGAAAAAATAAAATCGTGATATCAAATTATTATTAAGGATTACATGGGTTAATAACATGTGAGGAAAATTCAATAATTCATTGTCATTTTGGAAAGGTTAATAACAAAATGAAAATACATTACATTAATATACTAAGAATGAAAATGAATCATTAGATTTTTTTCATTGTGAAATTATCATTGAATGTCATAATAGAATAAAAAATGTATAATGTTATTAATTTTTTGATGCCATGTACATAACACCTGGAATAATACTATATAGACAATAATATTTATATATTTTCATAAAAAACCATCTGATTCTTCTTAGAAACTAATAGAAAGGGGTTTTCACCAATTATTTTCTCTCATGAGATATGTGGATTCATTAAGTGGATATCTATAACTGAGAACCACCCATCACTACATGAAAAAATTAGTCTTCATGCATAGATTTAATTCATTAATAATATTACTTTTAATAATATCTGTATCGAGTAAAAGATACATACATCACAATATTTACAAAGTTGAAATACCATTCAAATTAACAATTACATTTATAAATGTTAGACAGAGAATACAATAATCATATCAATGATATGTGAAACATATTTATTTAATGAAATATTTAATGAATAATGACCATAGATAAAATTTAAGTAAATATTTATGACACACATGGAATAAGTGGTGAATAAGGAATGAACAAAGAAAATATCATAATGATGTATATAAAATAATTGTTTTAAATAATAATAAGATATTAACATGAGATAATATGCATAGATCATGGTAGATATTTTCCAATTCATCTGAAAAAAGTAAAAATAGTGTTTAATAAAAATTACAAATGAGACACTTTAGTTAGGTTTTATGGAAGTATTTTAGAGTCTTCAATGTGGACAAAAGAGTAATTATTTTTATGAATAAAAAAATGAAAAAATATATTTTTTTCATGATAAAAAGAGTGATTTTTGAAAAATATTGGTGAGATAAAACAAATTATGGAGTTTTCCTAAAAATTGGTATGAAATTAGGATGTTTCAATAAATCGGGCATGCTTATCTAGAAAAATTGAAAAGGAAACTCTATAAAAAAAGTTTTTTTCCCCACCAACGAAAGAAGAAATGATTTTTGAAAATTGGTTATAACATTAGAATAGACTATATGAGGTTTAAATTATAATAATTAATAATTATATTGGGGGTAATGAAAGATAATGAATAACATGAAGGGAAATAATGGGGGTTTGAAGAGAATCCCTTAACTTATTCCTGAAAGTGTTTTGAAAATGAAATTATTATCCAAGATAATGAAACTAGAATAATTAATAATTTAATTATAAACCTATTAAATATGAACTTAATTTATTAAAATTTTGTTATGTTTAATTTTTTTTTGATGAGTTGTAATATTCATTTTCATCCTTCGAGATGTTCATTTCCATAGTTTTAAATATTTGTTAACCTGTATAAATGTATGAATGAAAATGTATAATGAGAATTGTTAACTTTAACTGAAATTATATGTTATTACTGAACATATATAAGATTAAATAGTCTAACATATAATTTTCTTCCGATATTTCGATGATTTATAACATTAAACATTAATGAAAATGATATATATTTTTGTATTATCATGAATTATTATTCTATTATTTAATATTATTTATAGATATTGGAAAAAAATAAAATAGGTTTGAATAAAAATATTTTAATCCATTTTAACATGTATTATGGGTTTATGACCAGTCTTGAAGGTTGAAATTACAAACCAAAACTCATCATCCATAATGATGATAAATCAACACCTCACAGATGATGTTTTCATTTTTTTGAATAAAAGGGCAGGATAATGGAATTGGATATTGATACACTATTATGAAAAAAATAATATATTATATTAATTATACTGAAGGTATCATTTTTCTTTGGATAGGGTAGGTGAGATAATGATAAAATAATAAATGAAATTTATGGATAGGGATAGAAGAGGTTTTACTTCATGGGTATTGTCTCATTGAGAATCTACTTATGGGATTTGGAAAAAATATTTTGGCGAAAAAAAGACCATTACATGGGGTAGAGTCTTCAGTGATTAATTATTAACAATATTATCCACTTCAATTGTTATAATGTGTAAGGAGAAGAAGTGATGGGGGTGGTATTTATAGTGTTGGAGAGATGTGTTTTCTAATTATTTTATCAATTAGTTTATTATTTTGGCACAATACTATCAATATTAATGATTATTATGACTATGTATAGTAAATAATGAATTTTAGTTCAAAATAATGGTTTTTATGTCATGCATACATAATCTATGACTCAATTATTCTTGTATTTAACTAATAAATTAATTTAACACATTTCACTATTCACTAAAAAATTTCATATTTTTTAAAAATCCAAAAAATTAACACCAATTATTTTTTGACATGTAGATTTCAAAATTTGATTCCATTTTATGTAAATAATTTTGTTAATATGAAAAATTAATTTTTAATTAAAATCATTGGCTATTCCAGAAAATATCGATTATAAAATAAGAACTGATTTTATAGAAATATTGAAAAGTTAATTATATAACCATAAATTTTTATTATAATCATTATAAAAAAAATTAACCAATGAATCTACATTATTTAATATATTTTATATTAAATAATTATATTATTAATAAAAATGTTAATAGACATTTACATTTCACAAATAGACAGATATTTAATTTAGTATTTTTTAAAAATTATTTACTTATTCAATGATATAAATATATCATAATTTCATTTATGATAAACATAAAACTTTTTTATACTTTTATATATGAAGTAATTATTCTAATGGTCTAATTTATATTCTTAATGGCCACATTACTTTTGCAAAAGACTGATTAATATTTAAATTATATCAAAAAAATTTTAGCCCAATGTTGCATTAAAATAGGCTATTGAGAAAAATAAATTTATTTAAAAAGATATGTACCCTAAATATTGTGTCTTTATAATATTTCATCCTTCGTAAGATTTAACCTGGAATTTGTTCATGAATAATTCCATCTCAAAGGATGAAGGTGGTTATTCTTCCTGAAATCCTTAGGATGCCATGATGCTTTGTCTATTTTATAGTTTATCTAAATAACCTCTACCATCCAAGTCATAAAATTTTCTCAAGACATTATCTTTTGTGTCCAGAATATTGATAGGCTCTTTGAAGAAATACAAATCACTTTTTAATTCTATATCATCATATCTGAGTATATATGTTGGGTCTAGCATGTACATATTGAACATTGAGATGTGGAAAACATCATGAACATTAGTGAAACTTGGTGGTATTCTAAATCAGTAATATATATCTTCAGTTTATTCTAGAATTTAGAATGGTCTTATGAATATAAGAATCATCTTGAATTTATTATTGAACATTATGATTGCCTTCCATGTATATTCTATTATATATACATGACCACCGACTATAAATTACAAATACATTTAGTAGTTGTTAGCATAACGGGTTTTCCTCATATGAGCTACTTAAATATGATCCTGAATATTCTTTACCTATTTCATTGTTTCTATAATATGTTATTGGCATGTAAGTTTCTTCTCACCAACTTCATCCAAAATGTTGGATTATAGAATCTCTTTCTATATAATTATTCATATGGTACTATTTGAATACTTTAATGGAAACTGTTATTGTAATAAACTCTACCAGTGGTAAATAAAAATCCCAAAAACCTTGAACGTCATGTGGGTATAATGTCAACATAACATCAAATGTTAGAATAGTCCTTTTAAACTATCAATCAGTTTAAGGGTGATTATCAGTACCCGAATTATTCTCTATACACATGTCCTTATGAAGACTCTTCTATAATGATGTAAAATAGGGATTTGGATTAGAAACACCCAATTAGATTGTACCATGAATAATGATAACATCATTATTAGGGAGTCCTTAATGGTTCTCAAGAGGAAAATCTTATTTTATAGAAATAAATTATGGTTATTTTTTAGTCGATCAACAACAACCAATATCTTACCATTCATTCGAGGTGTCCTTGGTAGTTAAGTGAATAATTCCATCTTAATTTAATACCACTTCCACATATGAATTGGTAGAGGTGGTATGACATCCCTTTGGTGTTTTTTCCCAACATTAACTAGTTCAAAAAATAATCATCTACACACAATGTCATAAAATTGTTTATTCATATTATCCCACCAAAAATATTCCTTGATATATCTATATATTTTATTAATACAATGGTCCATAAGAAAATTCCGTCGATTAGAATCATTTAATTGATTAAATTTTCACTCAGTTATTTATAGAACACATAATCTATTTCAAAATTGTAAAATTATATCATCATATAAAAATTCATCCAATCTCCCTTTTGCAATGGCATTAATTTGTTTTTTGAAAATTATTATCTTTAGATTGATTGTTTTTTGTCTTATCTAGTGAATATAATGTATAAATAATTTGAAAAGTGACTGATGATTCTATTTCATTCACAACTATAATATCCATATTTATGAAGTACAGAATATAGGATCATTCTCAATACTCATTTGGGATAGAATTAGATGATCTTTCTAGCTTCATGAATCTTCTACCATATTCTATTTTCATTGGCGGTAGTGATTGGAGAATTCATAATCATTGAGTAACTCCGCCCATTTTATTTCCACAATATTATGTATATCCTATGTAAAAATGTATTTATAAATATTGTGATCCATATATATCTTAATCTATTCACTATATAGATATTTTCTCTATATCATTAAAGAAATGATTACAGCTCCTACTTCAATATCATGAGTTGGATACTTTTTTCCCTGAATCTTCTTCTACCTTGATGCGTATGAAATAACATTATCATTATTTCATAAAGGAATAAACCATTACATTATTTTATGAATCATTTATTAAAAGAACCCATAATTTCTTGATGGGAGAGTAAAAATAAGAGCAATGACTAATCATCCCATCATTTTTCAAAATAATATTCATATTTTTATTTTTCATACGAATGTAGCCCCTTGACCTGTGAACCTGGTTTAGATGACATGTGACTAGAAAAAATTATGGAATAAATGTTTATATCAAACCATGAATAAAATACAATTATATTTCCTAATTTTATAATAATATTACAAATTCTATATAACTACATTCCCAAGGTCCGTAATATATTAATTTATGTGGAAACATAGAATAAAATATTCTAACTCTATGAAAGATCATGATTGTTTTACACAAAAATCTTCCCCATTATTAAATATATATAAAACCATTATTAATAACACAAGAGAGATGAAATATAATAAAGTGGTTATATTAGATGATATGTAAGGGTAAAAAATAATGATATATAAGCATAACTTGAGCATAAGGGTATAAGAACATGAGAACTTAAAAAAACATTTCAAAGTCATACATGGAATATCAAACATCATATACATGAGTCATGGATTAAATACTGGCATTTAATAATACCTGAATCATAACAAAATTATGATCGTAATCTATTAAATAATGATATAGAATTAAGATATAGAAATTTTGGTAGAAACATAAGAACATAAAATGATTTCATCTGTAGTAAAGACATCACTACCAAGGACATATTAGTAGTTTGGGATCATTATTTATTTCATCTGGGTCACCATGGTTCACTCCCATGACAATAAGAGAAGTAAAATTCCACTCCTAAAACCATATTAGTGAACATAGTCCATTACTAAACCAATTTCACTTCTTGTTCTAGTCATTTATATCCAATGATATTTAAAATTTCACCTAATTAATTGGAGGTACATATATATCCCATCCATATCACAATGAATTCATATATATGTGTGCCTCTAGATCATAAACATTTATCCTAACATAACCCTATAAATGAAATCAGTATCTTAAAAATGTAGTCATATTATAACCTATAGAAATGATATAGGTGTCATAATCATTTCATTAAAAAAATTAGGTTAAAATAAAAAGGTTACATAAACATATAACCTGTGAAAAGATAAGTGGGATTCATATATATTTAATTAATTAAAAAGAAATTCATTTCAAAATCATATAACTCGTTAAAAATAAATAGGTTACATAAAAATCATCACATCAACACATTTAGCATTCATTGAAAGATTATGAGTGGATCTTATAAAGCATTTCCCCATTAAGCCTTCAGCAACAACAACAGATGTCTTCTTAAATGGAATATAATTTTTAGTATATATTTTAAAATCAATTATTAAGGAAAATATATTTTATTGTTTCAAAAATAATTAGTTTTTAAACATAAATTCTTATGAGATACCATTTTGTTTAATAAAAATCATCCAAACTCATAAGGAATATAGAGAAACATTTTAAAAAAAACATGTTATAGAACCATGAAAACATATAAAATATGTATGAAAATATTTTGGGAACTAGTTTCCTTTAAACCATATAAAATACCCTTGAAATCATATTTAAATCATTTTTCCTTGATAGTATATCAAATATTCTGGAAACTAATATAGAAATATTTTCCCTTAATAATATATAAATTAATATAAAAAACATTTATAAAACCATTTCATTGAAAATAATTTGAAATCTTATTAATGTTTGTTTAGAATCACTGAAATCATTTCACTTAAAATTTCTATTTGAATGCATATATAATAATATATGTAAATAGTTTCAAACATTTTTAAACTAATAACATTTTTTGAAAAACCATTTAATTATAAAATAACATTAAAAAATGAAGGTCCATAATAGTTAGGAAAAAACATTAAAAAAATAATATTTAAAAAATATAATGTAATCTTTAATGGAAGTACAATCATTTAAGTGGAATAAGCCACACATGTCAAAAATTATTTTTTCACTGTAAAATATTTTAAAAAGTGCCTTAATGTGAAACAAAAAGAATATTTTTTAAACCCATTTTCTATAAATGGTAAAAATTGTTAATTTTTATTATTTCTATAAAATAATTTTATATCATTTTTTAAAATATTTTATGAAAACATGACATTAAAGGAACTCATATCTCTATCCAGAGATAATGATATTGTGTTATTTTTTTAAATATATTTCTTAATTAACATAGATAAAAAAAGTGAAAAATAGTACTAATATTTAAATATATAATGTCTAATAATAATAGAATAAAATTCATTAGTTTTCATGATAGATGGATCACTAGGATTCAATAATGAAACCATAATAATAAACAATCTTGATAAATGATGACATTGGTGTGATAAACTCTTACCACT
The DNA here is from genome assembly GCA_963277665.1 of Viscum album. NCBI lineage: Eukaryota > Viridiplantae > Streptophyta > Magnoliopsida > Santalales > Viscaceae > Viscum > Viscum album. Next base: position 1,238,859,013 of record OY728130.1, on the reverse strand, counting down.
TGGTAACATTGAATCACATTCTCCATTTAAGAAAATGCTGTTAAATGAATCATAAAATATCATTGAAATAATAATATTAAATACATAACTTTTAAATAGGATGTGAATATTATTTTCCTAGAAATAATGTTTCATAACATTAGATGTGTCTCAAATAATGAAAATTGAGATAAATTTACTTTACAGATTTTATAACTTTTGATACACACACCCCATGAAAGAAATATCATAAAATCGATATGTAGATTCACATAAATTTAAGAATAAGATTTATATAATACTTCCATTTTTTCTATACATTTCATATATAATAAATAGTATGTGATCATGGATTTTGTCTCTTGAAAAATAAAAAGTGAGATGAGAGAACCCTTACATTATGTTTTAACTCTCATTGTACTCGTACAAGACTCTTTTATAGTAAATATAAGATTATGATGAATATATTAAAAAAAATATTCTTATATATAATACAATATATTGTTTTATTATGACCATATATTACATATTTATTAATAATTCTATATTAATGTTATATTTCTGGTAGTATTCAATTTTTTTCATACATGTTTTTACATTGAACTCTAGATCCTCAAATATATATAATTATTTAAAATTGTAAATAATATCAAAAATAATTGAAAAATATATATATTAATTATATAACCCATTATTATAATATATAAAATATATAAATATGAAATGGAAGACACTGTTCATTGAGATGCCAAGTCGTATGTACGCATGAATATTGTATTGGTTTTATTTTCTTATTAAAAGAAAGAATGAAATGAAAGAAATTTTTGTGTGTGTGTGTATAAAATACCATTATAGTATAATTATTATTTCATTTATATCAAATATAATTTCTCAAACCACCCTTAAAATATTCCATGTAACATGTTAACGAATCACATTAAGTTGAGGATGTGGTAGTAGGCACATCGATAATTGAATTAATTGCAATTACACAAAATAGAAATCATGAATATATGTTTACTATAATAATTAAAAATAAAAAATAATACATAAATATCATATATATTATATAAATATATGTTTTTCATCATAATTCATACCCTTGAGACGCGGTGATGGAAAAAACAACAACATCATTTCTTGAGGTAGTTTTTCACTATACAAAATCACAGTAAGTTCATTACCCATTAGATGGAATTGAATATAAGAATACATGGAAATAATAGAATTAGAAAAATATTATAATATTTATTATAATGAGTTTATTATATAACCATTTAATATAAGTGTTAATGTGGTGTATAATGATAAAAAAACAAACGTTTTTGAGGAAGAATGTTATATCTTCTTTGGGTAACTCCAATTAGTTTTCACCAAAGGGATTCCTTTAATGGATATATTTCTAAAGGGAGGATTTTAGGATGAAGGAAGGTATTTTTGGATTAAATTTCCTTAGTTTATCTCCAATACAAAGTGAATTGATATTTTTAGGGATGTGAGTGGTGTGATTTCCCTCTTATAGAGGAGGAGGAGTGACATTCTTGTAATTATTAAAAGATAAAAACAATTGATAGGTACCACTTACATTATGTTCCTAAAATAATATTTAAAATTTGATAATATAGGGTACATGGTTGAAATATATATAGAAAATGGATTTTGGACATGTTATTCGGTCTTTTGGCCTCTTAAGATTAATTTTTAACCATTAAGTAATCTTGTTTTTAACTTAATCGATGTAATTAATTTTAATTAGGTTCACAAATATATTTTTACAAAACTAATATAACCATGTACAACACTATAAATTTTCTTGATTACAAATATATAATATATTTTTCCGAATTCAAAAAACATAAGTAGAATAAATTTTATTTATTTTAATCCATGAAATTGAATGACAATGTAGTGTTTTAATGTAAAAATGTTCAAATGAATACTATGTTATTATTTTTAAATTTAAGGTGATATTGATTGTAATTAACTGGTTTTACTTAACCGATATAAAATTTATCTAATTATACAGAAATAATAATAATAATTATTATTTAACAATACAAATAAATTGGAAAAAAATGATGATTTGAACATATATTCAGTATTATTCACTATTCATAAAAATACTAACATTGTCAAAAAATAGAAAAATTAATTGAAAGAATATTTTAATATTTCTATTTCAAAAATGAAGTTTAATTTTGAAAATATATATTATAAGAGTCTAAATATTAGATTTGAAATGTGTTCTCTATCAAATGGTTATAAAATTACATTTTATAAGCTAACATATTTTTATTCATAAAATTATATTTATTCTAATCTTATACCTATAAAATCGATTAAATAAGTATACAAAATATTGATTGAATATATTATATATAATTTTACTAATTTTTTTTATGAAAAATGGTTTTTTTAATTTATTTAGATAATAAAATTGTACATTGAAAAATATTTTTCATAGAAAAGCAATTTCCTAATTTTCAAAATATTATTTTATTATATAGTACTAAATGATATCCAAAGTATTAGTAATAAATATCTGTCTATTCAAACAATATATTCTCAATTTAGTTTATACTATTTAAAAAATCCATTCCAATGACTATGTTGTATCAATAATAATAATATTAATAGTGTATTGTAGTTTGGAAATAACCTGGCTTTGTGTTTTACATAAACATAAAGGGACACGTTATTACATGTAACAAAATAAAAATATAGTGATATGTTCACCAAAATATTATTCAAGAGTTTTTTTAAGTGAAATATTAATTTGGAATTTCAGATAATGTTAGTGAAACATTGATATTTTAAATAAAAAAATATTTTTAGTTTTGTGTGTAATGAAAAATATCAAAAATGTTATATTAATTTGATACAAAATTCACAATATTCAGTTGTGAAAATTTATACAACCATTAAAATTAATTTCATCCTCATAACTCAGATGTTTTATTAATAGTTTAATACATTCATGTTTCTTTCATAGAAACTCCATTCTAAAAATGAATAATAATTATTCCCTTAAAAAATTTGTTGAGTCAATAAGGTTTTCCTTATGAATTTTCCATTCCTTCTTGTTTTGAAAATCACAAACACCTTACCTTTAAGAAAATTGATTTCTTAAGGAAAATTGCTTTTATAAGGAAAATTGCTTTCTTAAGGAAAATTTATTTTATAAGGAAAATCGCTTTTATAAGAAAAACTATCCTTATCATATTTTCATCCATATTTTTCTTAAGTATGAGATTCAGATTCATTTCAATTTTCTAGGAATCGTTGAAACTTTGATATGAAGCATTCTATTTTAGGATCCGAATTCTGGATAAGAACTGTAAGGATGTTTCATTCCGAATTCCGGATAAGAACTCTGACTAAGTTCAAATCCAGACTCAGGATATGAATCCTTATGAAGTTCGACAACGAATTCTTATCACGAATTCTGATGATGAATTCTCATTCCGAATTCTGATGATGAATTCTCATTACGAATTCTGACGAGGAATTCTTATTACAAATTTTGATGAAGAATTCTCATTACGAATTCTGATGAAGAATTCTCATTACTAATTCTGATGAAGAATTCTCATTACGAATTCTGATGAAGAATTCTCATTATGAATTCTGATGACGAATTCTCATTCGAATTCTCATTCCAAATTCACCTAGTAAACAGAATCTGATTATCTTTGTTTTATACACTCTGAATTAATTCAGACTCCGAAAAATATTTTGGTTAGACTCCGAACGTTTATTTTGCTTACACTTCTATAATTTGTCTACTCTTTATTATTTTCATTACACTCCGAACCTTCACTCCGAAGCGTTTATTCTGAACTTTTGAGTTAGATTTTAAAACGATGTCGTACATTCTGTTACACTTGTATTGTTATAAAAGGATGTCGTCTATTTTGTTATAAACTAACCATTGTCTAAGTGACACGTGTACAGGTCCCTCTGATCTTTCAGTAAAATACGACCGTTGGAGAAGGAGCTGACCTTACCTATAAATAGGAGCTCATTTGAAAGAGCTCAGTGCTGAATGCTGAAAGGATGACTGATCTTCGACTCATGTGATTAAATACTTGAAGTGATTTCTAGAGAGAGAGGCTCTTATTAACTTTCAAATCTTCGTGTGACTCTGAATGTTGGTGATTAAATTCGAGGGCTTCTGGGGATATGAAGACAGAGGTGCCGACTACCTTAAAGTTCAAGGGCTTTCTTGCTGAGGAAGATAGAGGTTGCCAACTACCATGAAGTTGAGGGCTTGCGGGGATAGCAAGACAGAGACTCCGATCTTCGTATCGAGGTCTTACCCTGGTGTGGGTAAGATAGACTTTCATGAAAGTATAAATCAAGGGACCTTTATCCAAGGTTGTTGGATACCCTTCTCTTTGGGTTAAAAGACTTATATCTTGTTACTAGTAGTTCTACTACTTGTTTATATTCCGCTGAATTTTGTATTATAAAGAAAGTATAACTTTATTATACTTCTTTACTTGTAATCTGTTTCATTTAGATTCTATAAGCTTTAAGGTAGAATCTCATATTGTAATCTTCTGTTAAGCTTCACTTTCCGGAACCATATTTCTGGAACCTACTTTCGGAATTTCTTTCCAAGTTTTCATTTGGTATTAGAGGTGTTGTGAATTTTCTTAAGTTTAACTTTGTTAAACATAGCCCTTTCCTTTGCTTAAGGAAAACATAGTTAATCGTAACTAACTTTAAAGGTTCCAAAGGAATTTTTAAAGTACACAATTCACCCCCTCTAGTAAATTGAGCATCTACATCACTATTTCGATCCTACAATTGGTATCAGAGGAGGTCTCTGAAATACTTATACTCACGAATAAGTTTTTCTTGCTCACTTTTTCATTCTGAACTTTGTCATTCCGAACATTGCCATTCCGAACTTTACTATTCCGAACTTTCTCATTCCGAACTTTGTTATTACAAATATTTGCTACTAACAAGTTTGTGTATCGAAGGATTTTTCTAGTATGGCAGGAATTAATGTTGGGTCGATTGATAATCTGAATCCTACAAGACCACCTATCTTCGATGGTAATGACTATGAGTACTGGAGGGATTGAATGAAGAATTTTGTTATCAATACTAGAGTAGATAATTTTGTAATGCTTAATTGTGATTATAAAATTCTTGACAAGGAAGTTATAACTTTCACTAACCAGGAGAAGAAAGAATATCAACTCAACTATAAGGTACACAATACTCTACTATGTTCAATGACTATGAATATATATAGCCAAATTTCTACTTGTGAAGCAGCTAACTATATCTGGAAGAAGATAGAGGTTACACACTTTTGGACTTCTAAGGTGATTGAGACTAGAAGAGCTATGCTTAGAGCTGAATATCATGGCTTCAAATTTCCTTATGGAGAACCTATCTGTAATGTTCAGCAGAGATTTCTGACTATAGTCAACAGCCTACAATCTATGGGAGAGAAAGGTTTAGATGATGAAGATCTTGTGGATAAAATAATTGATATTATTCCCAATGAGTGGGAATCCAAAAGAACAACTATAGATGAAAACAGGAAGGTCACTCAGATATCTCTTGATGAGCTTTTTGGATCTCTTCTACAACATGAAACTAGAATGAAGAGAGATGCAGACAACATCAAGAAGAAGAATGGAAATGGTACTGTTGCTTTTACTACAACTTCAAATCAGATAAAAGCTAAGACTCCTAAGAGAGTAACCAGATCCAAGTCTAAGAAAGTTATTTTCCAATCCAAATCTAGTGAGAGTGAAGTCTCAGAAAATGAATTAGCAAACCTTGCTCGAAGGATGAACAAGATAGCTAGCCAGAGAAATTTCCAATCAAAGTATAAGAAAAAGGAAATAAAAGATAAGAAAGATGGAGAAGTTACTTGTTATGAATGTAAGAGAGCAGGACATATAAGACCAGATTGCCCTATGCTCAAAAAGAAAGAAAGAAAAGAAAGGCATTCAGACAGGAACAGAAGAAATATTATAAAGCTAAAGCTAAGAAAGTTCTGAAAGCTAATGACACCTGGAGTTCCAGTGGTGGTGACTATTCAGATGAATCATCTGATTATGAATATTCAAGACAGAAGAATCTTGGTCTTATATCCAGATTACCCATTGATAATCATTGTTTTATGTCTAAGGTACGAAATGCTGAATCATTTACCAATGTTTCTTTAAATTCTAATGATAGTAAGTATTATAACTCTTCTGATGAAGAATCATCTTTTGATGAGGAAAATACTTTACCTACTTATGAAGAAGTCTCTAGGTTTGTTGAACTTCTTGAGATTGAGAAATCTAAACTCAATAAAAAACTTGATAAAGCAAATTTTAGGAATTCTATTCTTACAAAAGAGATATCATATCTTTCTAAAGATCTTGATAAGAAAAATTCTGATTTTGAAAGTATTTCAAAATTTTTTGAGGAAGTAAGTTCTGATAAGAACAAACTTTCAAAAGAATTAGAAAAAGTAATTTCTAAGAAAAATGTTTTCGAGCCTAACTCTAGTTCTAAAACTAATGATTTTGAGGATAAAAACTTGGTTATAAAACTCATGTCAGAATTTTTTTTCTTAAAGAAGTGTTTATCAAACTTTACCCATGGTATGGAAAATTTTGATAAAATGTATTCTCAAATACGACCTTTAAGAAATAAATCTGGATTTGGTTATACCCATGCAAAACCAATTTTCTGTAACAATTATTTTGTTTCTCAAAGTGCCCCATTTTGTACCAAGTGTCAATGTGGTGGTCACTGGGCAGAGAATTGTTCCTTAAACAAAACCCAATCTCTAGGATTTCACAAAGCTTACTTTTCTAAGAAGATGTGGGTACCTAAAATTTTATTGTCTGGAAATCTCAGATCCATACAAGTTTGTATTCCGAAAGTCTAATTTTCTTCTTGATTTCAGGAAAATAAATAGAGTACTAGCAACATTACATTGTACATGGATAGTGGATGTTCACGGCACATGACTGGTAACAAAAGGTTTTTAGAAACGATTTTCAAAACGAAAGGAGATATTATTCTTTAGTTTATCGGAACACAAGATCAACTTGCTGATATTTTCACAAAATCATTGCTTTATGATAGATTTGAATATATTAAACAGATGTTAGGAATGATAACTATAAGGTAATCCTCTTTAATTAACTTTCTGTTGAAAAATTCTCCTTACAGCAATACACTCCTTTTTATAGGGTGAGTACATTTGTTTGTTAGATTAACAAAGTTTTTAAAAAATTTGTTTTCAAACTTTTCGGAACGAAGATTTCCGGAATGGAGCTTTACAGAACTACAATTTTTCAGAATGGACATGTTCATACATAATACTTCTAGAATGGAAGTGTTCGTATTGAAAATTTCCGGAATGGAAAATTTCGTTCTGGTATTTTCATAACGGGATTTTCGTACCGAATCCTTCATAATATTTTTTTAATGAAACTATCGTACTACGTTTTTCCTTATTAACTCTGTTTTTAGTAGTGAGTTTTCTGTATTTTGTCTTTTCGTAATAAAGTTGTTTTTCATTATTTTCATAAAGAATGTTACCAATTACGAATAATCCTCCTAAGCCAATCCGAAAGGTATGATTACCTTACTCAAGTTTTCGTAGTCATATTTTACTTGTGGCATTTTCTTGTATTATGTTTTCGGATTATAGTTTTCTTAATTCATTGTTCTAATAAAAACCTCAAAAAGATCAGATTCAAGTTTTCAACTGTCATATTTGATCTCAGCTTATCCCAACCGTTAGATCAACCGAGGAAGTTGAACCGTCGTTCCATTTCCTATATAAAGGGGACCCAAATAATCGTCCCACATCGATTTCAAGCTCTCGCGTCCCGAATCTCTGCCTCTCAGTTTTAAATCCGTTCCGAACTTCAGATTTCTCCGTTCCGAACTTCTCAGAGGATTTCAGATCCGAATGTCTGTGGAGTTAGGGTCTCAAGAGATGTCATCCACCAAACCTATTTCACAATGGTTAGTTTACAGAGAAAGGCTAGTCCATCCGGATTTCATCAATAACTATGATTCTCTTATTTCGAAGAACATTAAGTTGAATGGCTGGGAAGATATTGTTGTGTCCAAACCGGGAAACCAAGACGATGTTTTTACGGAGTTACTTATTGAGTTCTATGAAACAGTTTCCTTCTTTCAGGAAGATAATAGGGAGAAGTTTTATTTTAAGTCTTATGGCAAGAATTACAAGCTTTCTTATAACAAGGCATCAAGCTTGTTAGGGCCAACTTATAAAGGAGAAGCCGAATTTATTTCTCATGTGTTGCCGGACTCTATGGGTAGCTTCGACAAGGAAAAATCCTTGAAAACTCCCGGACTCTCATATGACAAAGCTCCGAAGATTGCTAGTTTGCCTAAAAATTTCCGGATTCTAGATTTGTGGGTGCAAGGGCTTATCGTACTGAGGAAAGGTGATAAAGAATGTTTGTAGAAGAGTTAGATCTATATCTTTGATTTTCTGATAAATCTAAGGAAGTTCAACTTCATGAGGCACATTCTTATAACCATTGAGAATCTTAAGAAAGGAAATCTTAGAACCCATATCGTAATGTACCCAGCAATTTTATCGAGGTTGATAGTTCGGTGCCTTGAGTCTTTCAAGGAAGCTTCTAGATCTATGCCTAGGGTTTGCAAAATTTTGTTGGTTAGTGATGATACCCTTAAGAGCATGGATGTCTCTTTCAACAAGGAAACTGGTGAGTTCTTCGATTTTCCTAATCAAGAAGAAGCGACTCTAAAGGCTGGTGAACCAGAATCATCTAAGCCAGTAAAGAAAAGAAAGTTGAAAGAAGTTGCAGCTGAAGTTGAGGATCCTAAAGCTAAAGAAGTTCAAACCGCACCTCCCAAACCAAAGAACAAGAAAGCTTATCCTGATGAAGGTGTTGCGAAGTGGAGAGAAGATAAAGAGAAAAGGAAAGAAGGCGATCCGCAGTTCGGATTGGACCCTGCGGAGGATAAGGCCTTGAAAGAAAGAACTGCTGATGAGCTTGAAAAACAAGTAAAGGAAAAGAAGCTCAAGAAGAAGATGACAGAAGCCGAGGCAGTCCAAGCGTTGTTAAAATTTAATGAAATATTATCCGGAAGCATTCTAGTTCTGAGATATTTCTCCTTGGAATATCTACCTGAGACTCCAGGAAGAAACCTTGATTTTCCGGAAGAGATTACAACTGAACATGTTGAGAAACTTGAGCAGATTCAACAAGTGGGAGAGGAAGAAGTAGTTGCTGAAGGAAGTGGTGAAACAAGAGACTTATTGAAAGAGGTAGATGATTATAAGGGGTCACCTTTGGAACACCTATCACTCTGAACATTAGTGGCTGAATCCTCTAAGTTAGTAACTCTAGAAAAGGATAAGAATGAGGAAGATGTTGTTCAAAAAGTTGTTGATGATTTTATTCAAGTGTCTACTGGCAAGCACAAAACTCCTGATCAAGAATCGATTACGAAAAATAACAAGGGAAAGAAACTCCTTGTTGAGACTCCGAAATCAGTGGATGGCAAGAAAAGAGAAATTGGAGATTCTTCTAAAAGGAAGTTGGAGCTTATTGAGGAAGAAAATTCTCCATGTAAAGTTTCAGATTCGGAGTCATCCTCGTTGGGACATAACTTTGTTGTTAAATATTTGAGGAAGTTAGTTGGTTCCATTCCGACCATCTCGACCATAGACTCAAGATGCCAAATGCTCCAACATTCTCTGAATCAGAAATCAGATTCTATATCCTCTGTTATGGATAAGTATGTCGAGATAGAAGCCGAATTCAAATCTTTTCTTGTTGGCTATGAAGCCCACAAAAGATCATGCAAGAGAATGACGAGCTGGTCGAGGAAGACTGTGGAAGAGATGAGTCTATTCGATGAGTTTCAAGACAATGTTAATGATGCCTTTGAGACTAAGGACAGGAAGATAAATGAGCTGAATTATTCCATTGAAGAGAAGCTGACAGACGAAAAGAACTTCTGGATCCAAGAAGTCAGAGATCTAAATGGGAAACTGAATTCCGTTTCTCAAAACTGGAAGTTTGAAAGGGATCATCGGATTGAGTTTGAACAGAAGATGAAGTCTCAGGAAGAAAAGATCAAGGATCAAGAAGAAAAGCTGAAAGCCCAAGAAGAAAAGATTGAAGCTCAATCTGCAAGAATAGTGGTCTTAGATAAGCAAGCTGAAGAAGATCATAAAGACCTAAAGAAAATCAAGACTATTCTAAAGGGGCTCATGTCGAAGGAAAAAGATCCGAAATAACTAAATCCGATCTTTTTGTTGTATCTAATTTTCTTTGTTGCTGAGATTTTAATCCTAATGAAAATTGTGCCTCTCGTTTCTTTTGTTGTTATTACTAATTTTTCAGGTACTTTGTTATTTATTTTCCATTCCCTCGATTTCTTTTTGAAAATCACAAAGGGGGACAAGGAAATGATCCTTATGAAAAAGAAGAACTCCAATGAGAGTTTATCTAAAGGGGAGAAGGAAAAGATCCTTAAAGGAAAAAGAACTCTAATAAGAGTTTATCTAAGGGGGTGTTTTTCATTAAAGAAGACCTTCTTATTCGTAATGAAATGTCACTTCGGAAATCTAGAATACGATTTGTAGAGTTTCAAAGCCTAAGGGGGAGTTAGTCATATTCATCAATATCCTTAAAGCAAAGGGAGATAAGCCTTAATGTTTTTCTTTCTTCTTAAAATTTCTTTTTCGTAAGGATGTTTGTGCTTTCCAAAAAGGGGGAGATTGATGAGTCAATAAGGTTTTCCTTATGACTTTTCCATTCCTTCTTGTTTTGAAAATCACAAACACCTTATCTTTAATAAAGTTTCTTTCTTAACGAAAATTGCTTTTATAAGGAAAATTTCTTTCTTAAGGAAAATTGCTTTTATAAGGAAAATTACTTTTATAAGAAAAATTATCCTTATCATATTTTCATCCATATTTTTCTTACGTATGAGATTCAGATTCATTTCAATTTTATTGGAATCGTTGAAACTTTGATATGAAGCATTCTGTTTTAGGATCTGAATTCTGGATAAGAACTGTAAGGAAGTTTCATTCCAAATTCCGGATACGAACTCTGACTAAGTTCTAATATAGACTTAGGATATGAAACCTTATGAAGTTCGAAAACAAATTCTTATTATGAATTCTAATGGCAAATTATCATTCCGAATTCTGATGAGGAATTCTCATTATGAATTATGATGAGGAATTCTCATTACGAATTCTGATGAAGAATTCTCATTACGAATTCTGATGAATAATTCTCATTACGAATTCTGATGAAGAATTCTCATTACAAATTCTGATGATGAATTCTCATTACGAATTCTGATGACGAATTCTCATTCCGAATTCTCATTCCGAATTCACCTAGTAAACAGAATCTGATTATCTTTGTTGTATACACTCTGAATTAATTCAGACTCCGAAAAATATTTTGGTTAGACTCCGAACTTTTATTTTGCTTACACTTCTATAATTTGTCTACGCTTTATTATTTTCATTACACTCCGAACCTTCACTCCGAAGCATTGATTCCGAAATTTTGAGTTAGATTTTAAAACGATGTCATACATTCTGTTACACATGTTTTGTTATAAAACGATGTCATCTATTTTGTTATAAACTAACCGTTGTCTAAGTGACACGTGTACAGGTCCCTTCGATATTTCAGGAAAATATGACCATTGGAGAAGGATCCGACCTTACCTATAAATAGGAGCTCATTTGAAAGAGCTCAGTGCTGAATGCTGAAAGGCTGACTGATCTTCAACTCATGTGATTACATACTTGAAGTGATTTATAGAGAGAGAGGCTCTTATTAACTCTAAATGCTTCGTGCGACTCCGAATGTTGGTGATTACATTCGAGGGCTTCCGGGGATAGGAAGACAGAGGTTCCGACTACCTTAAAGTTCGAGGGCTTTCTTGCTGAGGAAGACAGAGGTTGCCAACTACCTTGAAGTTGAGGGCTTGCGGGGATAGCAAGACAGAGACTCCGATCTTCATATTGAGGGCTTACCCTGGTGTGGGTAAGACATACTTGCTTGAAAGTATAAATCAAGGGACCTTTATCCAAGGTTGTTGGATACCCTTCTCTTTGGGTTAAAAGACTTATATCTTGTTACTAGTAGTTCTACTACTTGTTTATATTCCACTGCATTTTGTATTATAAGGAAAGTATAACTTTATTATACTTCCTTACTTGTACTGTGTTTTATTTAGATTCTTTATGCTTTAAGGTAGAATCTCATATTGTAATCTTTTGTTCAGTTTCAATTTCCGGAACCATATTTCCGGAACCTATTTTCAGAATTTCTTTCCAAGTTTTCATTTGGTATTAGAGGTGTTGTGAATTTTCTTAAGTTTAACTTTGTTAAACTTAGCCCTTTCCTTTTCTTAAGGAAAACATAGTTAATCATAACTAAATTTGAATGTTCCAAAGGAATTTTAAATTATACAATTCACCCCCTCTTGTAAATTGAGAATCTACATCACTATTTAGATCCTACAAAATTGTAACTTACTGGATACCCAATGTAATTCATAACCTTGTTTCCATATATAGGAACATAGGTGAAAAGTGAATAGACATAAATGGAAGAAAAATATATCTAAAAAGTTATGAAGGCGAGTGATATAAAACATTGTTAGGAGAATGTTAACAATCATACAACCATAACACTGAGATGATTAAAAAAGTTCATTGATTTCATAAAAAATGATGATAACATGAAGAAATTATATTTCAAGAACATTTTTCCTATTTTTTTATATTTTTAATTAAAAGATATAAGTTTATTATTTAAATAAAACCATCCACTTTGTTGTGAATTAATTGTCTCCCACTTCATCTCTTATTCTAAGATATAAAGGTGACTTTTTCATTCCTAAAGAATTAACAGATCATGAGATCCAAATATAAAATGATAGGTCATTAAATATATCATAATCATGAAAACAAATGTTATCCAATGTTATGAGATATATAAAAATACTTATGAGGGTAGATAATACATTAATTTCAAAAACAGTATCTGAATTTTAACATAAACCATTCAATAACTTGTAAATATTTGAACAATTTCAAAAGATGAAAGAATAGGAATATAGAAATATGGTATCCATATTTATCAATAACCTCTTACCATTGATCCCCCATATATCACAAATTATCTCTTGGATGTCATATTCCAAATATATTAATACCCTCATCATGTATTTTTTTTTAAACGTTGTAATTAACATTGTAACCATAAATCCTTTTGGGGAAACATTCATGCTTGTTTATTTCAGATACTACAAGATATATAGTATAAATCCAATAAATTGAAAACAGAATCCATTATAAAATAGATTAATTTCTAAACAACTACCTTATAAGTTACGAGGATATAAATTCTACCAAATTTACATTCTCCTTATCATAATATCTTTATTTAAATAAAATTTCATTTATTATCCTTGTAAAGATGTTATGGGTTTCATTTCATTAATAAAAATATCACCATTACAATAAATCATTGTACTATTTAATTAGAACTAACATATGATTTAAAATATATAATGAAAATATTATACTAAAAAAATATATATTCCATGATTCATATAATGGAATCATTTAATTCTATAACATAAATACTTCATCCATCCAACTTGCGTCTCAAAATATTAACTATTCATTGTTGTCATATTCCATAATAACCCTATCATAAAATATGATATAATAATAATTTTTATAAACATAATTTTTACAAAAAAACATAAATTTCATAGGTTCATGGAATCTTCATCCTTTTAAAAAAAATCATTACTTGTACCACCATATCGATTCTCATTATGAGCTTTTCACGTAATAAGTCAATTTTAATAATGGTCATAACTTCAAAATTTAATGGATTCATCAATTGAATAAAATTTTGGGGTGCCAATAATTTTATCCATTGAATTAAAGAATATTTTCATTTTATTTTATTTGTTACACTCATAATGACATTTTCCCAGTCAAAGAATCGTTTTATTCTTCTACGCAATCCACTTGGCTTTCTTTTCCCACATTCTCAACATAAAGGAAATTGAATATTAATCCCCCATGGTCTCCATTACCTGAAATCTTAGTGAAATACTTTATTTACTTATTTTTTTAGTCCAATAGTTGCTTAAGTTATACATTTTTAATGATTTTCTGTGAAAATAGATTTGGCATGATTAAAACAAGCTTTAATCCATTAGTCATTCCATTTCACTGCTCGTCAACATATTTTCAATAACATTCATTATTAACCAAATTCATTATTCTTCCCTCCTTTGACAAAAACCCAGAAGAATATTTTGAGCATCCATTATTATATATAAAAACCCCATAATCATGACAAATCACTAATTGGAAGTCAAAATTATTACACCTTCCTTGGACACTATGGGATTATCATTAGAGACATCCCGATACATATCCTCATAAATATACAGAGGGATAACACTAAGATTTTCTAATTTTTATTTCCAACGGTTGACTAAACCATTCACTTGAAACCATATATAGATACTATTTCTTATCATACATGTCTATTATGTCATTTTAGATGTATATTAAACAAATTACAAAAATACATGCTCGAGGACTGTAATGATTAGTGTTTTTAAAACAAGGAACATAATATTCTATCATAGGAAAAAATCATCTATTTTCCCACAACAATCATTCCATTTAGTAATTATTTTGAACCCATCCTTCATAACTTGAGAGAAAGGAACCATAGGAAACAGATGAACTTATATCTTCAATAAGGGTAAATAATGGTTATTCATAATCATAACATGAGCATAAGGAATTAGAACATGATAATAACATTTGATGAGATTACCCTACATATCAAAAATAATGTAATGAGTTATGTCATAAATAATGGTATTTAATAAGACATCAATCATAAAAAAATAATGATAATAATCCATGAATTCATACCATGGGATTAAGGCATTGAATATGTGTAATAATTAGATGAATATAAAATGACCTCCCTAGTATTCAATATGTCACTAACACATCCAAAATAGTAGTATTGGTTCAACCCTTACCATCTTGGTAGTCATGGTTTACTCCCATGACTATCTTATTATTTGTGGTTCACTCCCATGACCATCTTAGCTGGAAAATTCCTTTAAAAAAAATTTATCTCCAATTACATCCTTATCTATCTCATGTGATATAAATCATTAACCATTGCATTGGAGGGAGATAAAAGACCCACCCATATCATAATGAATCCTTACATATGTGTTCCAATATATCATAAACATTAAACAGATCATAACCAATGAAATTACATGGGTATAGTATGCATGTAATCATATCATAACCTCTATAAAGGAGACACATTTCATAATAATTTCATCAAATCAAAACTCATGAAATGAAGTAGGATTATTGAAAATATAACCATTGCAAAAGAAAAGGGTTTCATAGACATATAACAAATGAAAAAGAATCATTTTTCATAATCATATAACTCATGAAAAAAATAAATTTCATAAACATCATTCCATAAAAAACCATTTATTGAAAGAATATATATTTAACCATTGGATCATTTCCCTAGAAAGTCATGACTTACACCAACAGATGTAATCTTAGATGGAATATAATTTTTGAAAAATATTCTAATTCTTTTTTTAAAAAAATATCAAATTTTCAATAAAAAAAGATAATTAAAATATAAAAACGTTTGGATAAAAATTTATTTTAACATAACCTCAAAAAATTTAAAAACAATCTAGAAAACTATTTTCCTAAAAAATGAATATTCCAATCATTTTGGGAAATGTTTTCCTTGAAAACATATAAAATAAGAATGAAAATAAATAGAAAAACGTTTTCATTGAAATATTATAAAATATGATTGAAATAATTTTGAAATCATTTTTCATTTAAATAATATAAAATAAAATTGAGGACATTTATTAATGCATTTTTCTTTGATAACATATATAACATGCTACAAAACATGTTTAAAAACGTTTTCCCTTGTAACATAAAAACTTTTCCAGAATTGTTTTCTGAAACAATTTCATAGAAAATTATCTAAAACATTATAAAATATAAATTTGAATCATTTAAATCATTTTCATTGATAATATATTTTTTAAAATATATAAATTAATCTTTGAAAATCAGTTTATACATATCTGAAATATATTTTGTCAAAACATTTTCTTAGAAAATCACTTAAAAACATGATTATTGAGAATATATGGAATTTTTGAAAAGGAATAATTTAAACATTGAAATTATGAATAAAGTAATATATGGTGAGGATAGAGGAAAAATCCATACATTTATAACATTAATTTTGCACAGTAAATGATTATAAAAGTGCCTTAGAAAATGACTAGAAGAATATTTTTCTTAATTTTTTTTATTTTAATGTCCATACATGGGATAAAATGTCTTTATAATTCTTTTTAAAACATGGGTAAAAATGTACTTATAATATAATTGGATAATAATATAATATTTTTGAATTTTTTTTTTGAAATCATTGTTTTTAAGTATCACTGAATTCCGACTAAATTGAGAGATAAAGTCGTATTTTCATAATATCACATTCTTAATTATATTAAATAAGGAGTGGGAAAATTGTAATAATACTCTATTACATAATGAATAAATAGAGTATAATAGCTATAATATCTATTCATGAATGATGTGTCATAATATTTCATTAATAATGGAAAAACATAAATAGTCCCGATAAACAATTAGATTGTTGCAATAAACTCTTACCACATATAGAACATAATCATACACACCATGTAAGAATGTGAGATTAAATTAATATTAAAATATCATAAAAAATAATGATATTATTTAGATAAAATTTAATAGGTATGTGTATATACTTCATAGAATAATAATAATGCACAACATGACCTGTGTCTCGAAGAACCCAAATTGAGAGAAAATTAAATTACTAATTTTGAAACTTTTGAAACATAAAACTAATTAAATAATGAAAATAAAATTTAATTTAAATAATCATAAATGTAATTAAGATACGAAAATAATACATATATGGTATCTGTACACCCAACATATATAAAATAGTAACTGTACATGGAATGTGTATTACGGAAAATATAAGATATATGAGAAAAACCCTTAATTTATGTCTTGACAATCATTTTAATCGTAAAAACCTAGATTATAATAAATATAAAATTATTATACATATATTTTAAAAAATTATTATAATATCAAAAAAATTAAATTATTTTATTATGACCTTATAATACCCATTTATATAAATTTCTATGTAAATTTTACATTTTAGGTAATATTCTCTTAGTTTTTTAGAAATGTTTTGACTTGTTATTATTGATCCTCTTAAACTGATGATTATTTAGTTATTATATAATTAAAAAATTAATTAAACATAATATATAATCAGTAAATTAATCTTTATAATAATCTATAATATATGGAAATATAAAATGGAATACACATTTCCTAGAGACAGTAGGTGGTACGTATGCATGAAAATTGTTTCTTTTTTATTGTTTTATTGAAATAATTAATGTAAATTACATATATGTATATATATAATGTCATTCCAATATCATTATTATGTTATATATATAATATAGGTTATTTAGATCCAATTTCAATACATTCAATGTAATGTGTGGATGAATTTCATCGCATTAAGGAGGCGATAGGTCACACTTCTACAAACGAAGTTATCATGGTTAAAAAACATGGAAATTGTGATGGTTGGTTTTATTTAGTAATACCATAAGAATAATTATATCATAAATATCATAAAAATAATATCAAAATTTAATTTCCATCATAATAGACAGTCGTTAGTTATTGTAATAGAAAACAATCATCATTATTTGATGAGGCGATGGTTCACCATATAGAAAAATGGTTAGATTCTTAGCCATTAGATGGATGTGTATGTAAGTGTAGGTGAACTATTAAGAAAATATCAGAATATTTAAGATATATAGGTTATAATATAACCATGGAATATTAATAGTTTTGGTGGTGGAGAATGAAAATTAAACAAAGAAGATTGAGGAATGATGTTACATCTTCTATGGGTAATATAGCATTCTACCTTTTTAATACATAACCATTCATTACATTTTACATTCAGAAGATCATTAAAGTCTAGTGTCATGGAAATTAGGAACATAATACATGAAAACAACAATAAAAATTCTTCTTCAACACTTGAAATGCTTATTAATTGTTCATCCAATGTTTATTACATCATCTCATAACCTGGGAGCATACATCAAAGGAAAGGGTGAGAAGAAGGCATAATAAGGGAAACAAGAGAAATGTTTTACATGTGAACATGAGATACATCAATAAAGTCATGATAGATAACTTTATGGCATGAGAAAGAGATCATGAGTAATATCATAATAAAAATAACATGTTTCATAACATGAAGACGTGGTTACAACATTTAACTTAGACAATCATTTCCGTATCACCAAGGTCCATTCCCAAGGTTTCATTAAAGATTACCAAGGTTATTCACCAAAGTATCGTTAAAATGGTCATCTATAGAGACTAAGTCTTTACCCAATGCATTGGAGTGCTATTAGGGCACACCCTTAATTTTTTTTATTATCATTTGAGACACATATATCATCATCAAACATTTCATAAATAACCCATATAGCATAAATGAAATGGGTTTCATTTAATAATCATAACGTTTTAAAATCTTCTTTAAAGACATGATATTTATGTCACTTTAAACCAAAAAAAAGGACAGCGGGTTTGATGTATGTAAATACTAGAGTTAAAATAGAACACATTGATATATATTTAAATACCCATATAGAAGAAATATCTTTGATTATTCACTTAATAAAATAAAATATTTTAAGAAAAAGAGAGAGTCATTTTGAGACGAAAATTCTGCCGCATAACGGCTATGTTACAGGGTTTTAGAAAATATTGAAAAGATAGGGGACATGGGTCACCAACTCATAAATGATCCATAAAATAGTAGAGAGACAGAATATAAAGGATATAAGAACATGGTAATTAAATTTGAATGAAATACCATATGAAATAAAAAACATGTAAGGAAGACAAAAAAAAGATTTCTCTTATGAAAATTCGTCAGCCTAATGACGTCACATAAAACTTCTAAAAATGAATTTATGAGATCAAATAGGGTCTCTAATCATATAAAAAAAAATAAAAGTATGATTGATAAAGAGATAATACCCCAACATAATAAAAAGGAACATTAAAGACTTGACATGAAAATAGAACTTGAAAATGTGAAGGGTGAAAGAATCCCTTACAAAAATTCAGCAGCCTGACAACACCTCTTAAGCCTTTTTAAAACGATTTGATGAGAGAAAGAGGGGCTATCTCATAATATAAACATGAAAATCAAATTAAGATGAATATAAAATAAAATCCCCAACATAAGAACACGGAGATTTAAATTAATGACATATTAGGGAATACATGAAAAGAAAGAGAGATGTAGGATCCCTTACAAAAATTCAGCAGCCTAACGACGCCACTTAAACATTCATAAAATGAAATGATGAGAGAAAGAGGGGGTATATCATTATATGAAAATTAAAAGGATAGTGATATTTATATAAAATAACACCTTGAACATAAGAACATGGGGATTAAAAGAAATGAAATAAATGAGAGTACTTGAAAAAAAAGAGAGAGGTATGATACCTTACAAAAATTTAGCAGCCTAACGGCGCCACTTAAACATTCATAAAATGAAATTATGAGAGAAAGAGGGGGTCTCTCATCATATAAAAATGAAAAATACAGTCATATGAATATAAAATAACACCAAAAACATATGAAAATTGGGCTTAAAAGAAATTACATAAATGAGAGTACTTGAATAGAAAGAGAGAGGTAGGATCCCTTATAAAAATTCAACCGCCTAACGACACCACTTAAAAATTCATCAAATGAAATAATGAGAGAAAGAGGGTGTACCTTATCATATGAACATGAAAATTATAGTGATATGAATATAAAATAACACCCCCAACATAAGAACATGGTGCTTAAAAGAAATGACATAAACAAGAGTACTTGAAAAGAAAGAGAGAGTTAGGATCCCTTAAAAAAATTCACCAGCCTAACGGCGCCAGTTAAAAATTCATAAAATGAAATGATGAGAGAAAGAGGGGGTCTCTCATAATATGAACATGAAAAGGAAAGTGATATAAATATAAAAGAAAACCACCAACATAAGAACATGGGGCTTAAAATAAATGACAGAAACGAGAGTACTTAAAAAGACAGAAAGATGTAGGATCCCTTACAAAAATTCAGCTGCCTAACGGCACCCTTTGAACAATCATAAAATGAAATGATGAGAGAAAGAGGGGGTCTCTCATCATATTAAAATGAAAAGGACAGTGATATGAAAATAAAAGAACACCTCCAACATAAGAACATGGGTCTTAGAAGAAATGAAATAAATGAGAGTACTTGAAAAGAAAGAGAAAGGTAGGATCCCTTACAAAAATTCGGAAGCCTAACTGTGCCACTTAAACATTAATAAATTAAAATTATGAGAGAGATAGGAGGTATCTCTTTATAAAAACATTAAAAGGACAGTGATATTAATATTAAAGAACACCTCCAACATAATTACATGAGGTTTAAAATAAATGACATAAACGAGAGTACTTGAAAAGAAAGAGAGAGGTATGATCCCTTACATTAAAGAGTAACTTCTAAATCATTAATTTTGGGACATTGGGAGGCTTTAAGGAACCTTGGGAGGACTCCTTGGGAGGTAAGGAGACCAGATATTTTTTATGAAGGATTTTAGAAGGTAATGGATGAGTGAATGGCTTGGTATTTATAGGGGATGTGAGGAGACAAGAGATTAATGGCCAAGGGACACCACATTGGTGGTATTAGAAAAACCATGGGCTTTCCCATGGTATTTTACCATGGTATCGGCCACTTGGGACACCTTGTAACACCCCAAACCTCCATGGTACGGTTCTCTTTGAATAATCGAGCAGCGTGTGTTGTACGCAACTTCAAGTTCTAACGCACCGCGACCAATCAAAGTAGATGTTATAAATAGTAATACCCACCTTTTGAAATTATATAAATTTTATATTTCATAATTAACATAATTTATGGTTTCAGAATAACAAAATCAACCTATGTTTAATTTTTGGTATTTTTCTGAGAACTTCAAATTTTCGATGAATAGTGAAAAATACTTAAAAAGAACACTTTTAATCAGAATAATTTATATAGATAAATTATACTATTGAGTGGTTTTAAAGAATAATTATAATGTAATTTTACCATTTTATCCAATGTTGGTCATTATAATTAATTTCACTTTGAAATTGGATAGAAACAATGGTCAATCTTTTGATAGATATTGTTTCTTAAAAACACGCTATTTGTTTTGACAGCGGGAGTAATTTTTAAAATAATTACTACAATTTCTATGTTTTGAATTTTTTAAAATAGATTCCATATTTGGAATCAGAAGGTCCAAATAATTTAATTAAGAAACTTTTGTTTTTTTGACATTATGAATAGCAACGACAGTAATTATCTTTAATTATCGTGATTAGTTAGTAATCGGGTAGTTATGGGTAATGAAATAATATCATAATAATAAATAATGACCCCAAAATGTGTCCTAATGCTAATTTTTGTGTCATTTCTGTCCATGGTATGCCTTGTTCCAAACATTGGGACCCCATGGAATCACTTTTGGGTGATAGTGACATTTTATTATATTAATTTTTTAAAGGGAAAGTATAACCAAAGTATGTATCTCCCCTGTTAAACAATTTTAGTTTTGTCTATGTAAATGATCTCTAAGACTATAAATAGTCATTTAAAATAAAAAAGATTTCCTACATCATGATATTTCCTTATAATTTTTAGACATTAAATAAATTAATTTTTTTATGACACCATGATGATCCAGCGATTACCTCATTAATTAACTATTTAAACTAAATGAAAATATAATGTACTCTATAAGACTTAAACTTGTAAAAAACCTATTGGATGAGTATATTTCGAACCCTTATCACCTTATCCTCGAAATATATAATTCCGGGACCTTTAAAATCCTAAATTCATTATATAATAATGAAACATTTCTTGACATTCCAAGAGTACCCCTCCTCTCCTCTTATAAAAGGCCCCCACCTCTAGGACCTTATTTACACCATAAAAGCCATTTTTATCATCCAAAATATGCCCAACGACTCTCTAAACTTCCCTATCTTACTCCTAGAAGCCTCACTTTTGGAAGAAGTCTTCCAAAGGAAGCCTTTGGCTCAAATCAAAAAACGGTACCCGATTTTAAGGTAATGTCTTCTCTTATGTTCTTTTGATTTATTTTTCTTCTCCAACACCTTAAGCTCTATTAATTCCTTTCTTTTGTAACAAAACCAGTATCTTCAATATAATATGATTTTGTTATGAGAATTATTCAATTTACACTTACACACACCTTAGTCTAATGGTTAAAGAACATACTATTTTTGTGGGTGGAAAATTACTGCCTAACGAAACGATGATTGTTCAATATTATTTTAACACCTTTCATGGTGGCCATTAATATGTAACTATATTTATTTATGATATATATTATGTTTATATTTTCTATATTCTTCTGTATTTTTCATTTATGGCATGCATTTATGATTTCCATTATGGGTAAACACGATAATTTCATTTTAGGAAGTGCGGACTACCGCCCCCTCAAAGTGATTTGAATCATTAATGCCATATGTGGAATGTGTAAAGGATGGAGTAAATGAAATTATATATTATATTATACAGGAATTATAAAACACCTTTATATCATTATGATTTCATTCCATTAAATATGAAATATAACTGAAAGAAGCGTTCATGCGTACGTACGGCTTACCGTCTCCATGAACGGTGCATTTCATTTCTTACCTATAAATTTTATGTAATATTATAAATGAATTTATATACTGGGTATATAGGATATATATGATATCTACATAATGAATATAATTCTTGATATAATGGATATTTTACAACATGAACCACTTGTAATTATAAGAAGTTTATTTTTGACTGAAGTACCAAAGATCGACAAAATGACCGTTATTAACTTAAATAATTAAATAATGTTAATAACATGGTAATAAGTGATATAAAAGGAATATTGAACTTGAAAAATATTCTTAAGAAGGTAGAAATTAAATCTAGTTTATTATTCATGAGATTAAAGAATGATTGAGCCATGTCGGACCTGAGGTAAGGGACTTCGTCCCAATCCCCTTTAATTGAGGCATATTTTGTGTTATACACAACTTTCCATTATATTGTGTATAAAACCCTTTGAATTATACTTTTATTCAAAAGGAATCATTTTATACGAAGCGTTTTTACTAAACGAAAAAAGGAATGTTTTGTCTTACATATGCGGAAACAATGACTTCTCCACTTCCATGACCATTATTTGAGTTTTGGCTTCCTCTAAAAGTCATAACTTTTCTACAAAATGAAAAATAAATACCAAGTTTTAATTTTATTTTATTTTTGTATTGAAAATAGTTTTGATAATATTTTTATTATATCAATTTGTTGTATTTATATCTTGGGATTGAAATATGGAAATGTTATGTTTCCTTTATGCATGTTTTATGTGATATGATTATGTTATGGTTTATGATATGATTAAACTTGTTTATATGAGGAATGCATTGGACTTAACAAGTGACGGGTGGAGCCCGCAATATCTCCTCGATGCATCGGTAGGTCTAATGAGACAAACTAGTGTCTTGGCATGAGGCCTTGACAAAATCTTATTTGTAGTCCAGGCTCGAGGCCTTGGATATGTAGTTATGATAGTCTGACATTATGCATTCCATCATTAAGAATGTGGTTATTAATATTTCATGTGATTATTCGACTAGTAGAATATATATGTGAATAAGTAAATGGAATTATTTCATTTTATTTTTTCCATATTATGCTGAAGTTAATGTTTAAAAGGCTTTTGTTTTATTTATACATTGCCTTAAATGTTTATGATTATTTATGAAAGTTTTTCCTGTATTGTTATCCTTACTGAGCATCTGAGCTCACCCCTTTTTATGTTTTATTTTCCTAGGATGTGAAGAAATATTTTATGACTGACCTACAAGGATAGTCTAAAAGGGATAGGAGTGTGGACTATGGAGACTATGTTATTGTGATTTTTCAGTTTATTATGTAATGTAACATTTCTGAATGTATCTAGTGTTTCCAAGGATACTAAACTAATCGGTCATTCGAGACATGATCATTTGTGATCATGAAAATATTACGTAATAATGCACCGAATCTGGGTAACTAGGGTCAGGGCGTTACAGTTGGTATTAGAGGCAGATTAGTACTAACCTTGGAAGGTAGATTTTGAAAAACTCTAATTACAACACATACCCCTAAGATAGACTTGGAAGATTAGTATAGAAGAACATCATAGAATTTTTGTATTATAGAGATTTTGTGAGATTTCCTAGCAATACATCATTGTTTGGATACGACCAGGTAGAGGCGGCTCTGGCACAGATGTACCTAGGGCTAAAACCTGAAAACACCGCTTTGAGCTAGACTCAAACGAGAATTGGTGCACGACAATGGGCATTGCTGCACTCTTGGTTACTACACTCCCGGGGGTTATGCTTAGGATAATTCCCATTATATTTACAAACCATTATGAAGGGATTATGAGTATATACTTCCTCAAAGAAAACATTTTTATGATTATGGATTATATCCATAACCTGTTCAATTTCTGTTAAGTGTTTTACAAGTATGGAATTATGTATTTTTATTCATAAACTGATCTAGTTTATGCCATTGCTTAGAAATGGTGCCTAGTGGAAGGAATGGAAACCATAATAATGCACACACTCCATGTAGGGATTTCCCTCCTTCTCAAGATAATTATAGTGGAGCTGCTAATACAACTGGTTCTGATCAACTTATCACCATACTTGGACAACTCAATCAGGTTATGAATAATAACCTCACTCGTATGGAGCACCCTGATCCACAATGTAGAGGATCAATGTTAGATAGTTTCATGAGGAAAAAACTGCTAACATTTAATGGGGGTACAAATCCATTAGTATCTTAGCAATGGATAAACTCCTTAGAGAAAATATTCCATGCCTTAGGGAGTAGTGAAAGAGAGAAAGTTGTCATGGAAGTTTACCGCCTCATTGGAGTTGCTGATCAATGGTGGTTGCCGATTAAAAACACAAAGGAATATGAAGTAGTATAAAGTATGTAATGGAGATAGTTTAAGGAATTTTTCATTGAAAAATACTTTCCTCATGACCATCGAGTGGATATGGGAAGTAAATTTCTGAGTCTGAGTCAAAAGGATGATGAGAATGTCATAAAGTATGAGGATAACTTTACAAGGTTAGTGAGGTATGCTATAGATTATATACGTATCCCAAGAAGTAAGATTTTTTGTTTATTTGATGGGTTAAAACCATTTCTCCGTCGAGCCTTAGTCTCACAATATTTCTCATCGTACGAACATATTGTCTCATGTGCTATCAAGATAGAAAAGGAATTCTATAAATCTTATGACAATAAAGTAAAGCAAGAGAAGACGAGAACGGTGGAGCAAGAGACAGGTAAAGGGAAAAAGGGAAAAATGATTTTCCATTATGCAATAATTGTGGAAAGAATCACCCTGGTACTTGCATAAAAGGAATGAGAGTTTGTTATAAATTTGGAGAAAAAGGTCACTAGGCTCGTGATTGCAAGGGAAAGAAAGAGGCTATTAATGTTTATTTCTATAATTGTAGGGTAATGGGGCATTATGCAAATGAATGTTCTAAACGTTAGGAAAAATTACCATAGAAAAGGCCAAGGGATCAAGGCCAATCATATGTTGTTACTACAACTAAAGTGGAATAATTTATGTATTGGTGCTTTTGGAATGAAGTATTATATTCTGGTTATAAGAATAATGTGATATATATAAGGATTGTACTTCTGTACTTGTTGTTTTCATTAATGTTTTAATATGGTGAAGGTAATCATATTTTTAGTATGTGATAATAAAATAAAATCTACTTTGTTAGTGGAATCTGATGTTAAAATTGATTTTAGAAATTAGAGACCTTTTAGAGAAAGTCTTGACATAGGTATTTTGGATAACTATAAAGGTTAGAAGGGATTAATTTTAACTTTGGATAATATTTTTTAAGGTTAAAACATTTCTGATGATTATTTTTGGAATATTATAATACTATAGTTTTAAGAAAGGGACATTCTACAGGTTGGGGGATAACCCGTCGCAGCGGACAAAGATGTAGGAATCTAACCCACAACTGTAGTGCGACAGACCTTTATTACATACCACTAGCCAACATAAAGTCCCTGGTTATTACAAAATCGTTTTCCTAATCTAAACAGTATGTGTTAATATTTGGAACCATGTACTATTATGATAAATATAATATTTTTGAGTTCTATTATCTTTTTAAGTGAAAGATAAGTTTGTGGTATAAATTAGTTGAAGGTTGAGACTATACTTGTCAAGCATATATATATATACCTATCTCTTATTCTATGAATAAATTAATTCTTAAACTTTAGGAAAGGGATATTAAAACCAAAAATGTATTATCCTGATACCCTATGTTTTGTTTAACTGTTGATATTTTAAATCAACGTAGATTGAAGGATTTGAGGCCCTCAATTTTACACTTGTTTGTGATTGATGACCTCAATCACTCCCTACAAATATTTTCATTTTTCCTCGAATTATATGTCTCTTATTTCCACCAATGATCTCCTAATCGAGATCATAATTTGGTGGTGACTTCTTCATTTCCCATTCACTCTTATTAAGTATAAAGTTTATTAAACTTATTTCCGATGTGGGTTTTCCAAAAAGGTATTTTATAATTTCAACATTTTATTTTCAATGAACAATTTAAAATTGCGAGGACGCAATTTATTGAAGGAGGGTAGAATGTAACACCCCAAAATTCCATGGTACGCTTCTCTCTGAATAATAGAGCTGCGCGTGTTTTATGCAACCTCGAGGTCTAACACGCCATGACCAATCAAAGTAGCCGTTATGAATAGAAATACCAACATTTTGAAATTATATAAATGTTATATTTCAGAATGGACTTCATTTTTGGATTCAGAATAACAAAATTAGTCTGTGTTGAATTTTTGGTATTTTTCTGAGAACTTCCAATTTTCGATGAATATTGAAAAATACTTAAAAACAACACTTTTAATCAGAAAAATTTAGAGTGATAAATTACACTATTGAGTGTTTTTAATGTATAATTAGAAAATTATTTTACCATTTTATCCAATTTTGGCCATTATAATTAATTTCACTTTGAAATTGGACATAAACAATTGTCAATCTTTTGATAGATATTGTTTCATAAAAACATGCTATTTGTTTTGACAACGGGAATAATTTTTAAATTAATTACTAAAATTTATTTATTTTGAATATTTTAAAATGGATTCCATATTTGGAATCAGAAGGTCCAAATTATGTATTTAAGACACTTTTGTTTCTTTTATATTATAAATAGTAACAACGATAATTATCTTTAATTATTGTGATTAATTAGTAATCGGGTAGTTAAGGGTAATAAAATAATATCATAATAATAAAAAATGACCCCAACACATTTCCTAATGATACTGGTTGTGTCATGGCAGAACGTGGTATGCCTTGTGCCAAATTTTGGGACCCCATGGAATCCCTTTTGGGTGATAGAGACATTTTATTATATTATTGTTTTAAAGGGAAAGTATAACCAAAGTATGTATCACCCAAGTAAAACAATTTTAGTTTTGCCTGTGTAAATGATATCTTAGAATATAAATAGTCATTAGAAATCTAAAACTATTTCCTACATCATGATATTTTTTAATAATTTTTAGACATTATATAAGTTAAAAGTTTTATGACACCACGATGATACAGTGATTACCTCATTAATTAACGATTTAAATAAAATGAAAAGATAATGTAAACTCTAAGACATAAACTTGTAAAAAACCTATTTTATGAGTATATTTCTAACCCTTATCACCTTATCCTCGAAATATATAATTTTGGGACCTTTAAAATTTGAAACTTGTTATATAATAGTGTAACATTTCTTGACTTTCCAAGAGTGCCCATCCTCTCCTCTTATAAAAGGCCCCCACCTCTACAACCTTATTCACACCTTCAAAGCCATTTTTATCAAAAAAACTCTACTCAAACACATTTTAAAATTACCTATCTTACTCCTAGAATCCTCACTTGGGAAGAATTAATTCCAAGGAATCCTTTGGCTCAAATAAAAAAGAGTTAGCCGATTTGAAGCTAATGTCTTCTCTTATGTTCTTTTGTTTTATTTTGCATCTCCAACCCCTTAAACACTTTTAACTCATCTCTTTTGTTACAAAAACAGTATCTTCAATATACTAGGATTTTTTTGAGAAGGATTTGATTTACAGTTACACACACCTTCGTCTAATGGTTAAAGAACATACTGTTTCTGTGGGTGGCGGATTACGGCCTCACGAAACGATGATTGTTCAATCTTCTTTTAACACCTTTCATGGTGGCCATTAATATGTCAATAAATTTATTAATGATATATATTTTGTTTATGTTTTCATTATGCCTCTGTATTTTTCATTTATGGCATGCATTTATGATTTCCATTATGGGTAAATGCGATAATTTCATTTAGGATGTGCCGAATACCGCCCCCTCAAAGTTATTTGAATCGTTAATGCCATATGTGGGATGTGTAAAGGATGGAGTAAATGATATTATATATTATATTATACTAGAATTATAATACACCTTTATATCATTATGATTTCATTCCATTAAATATTAAATAGAAATGAAAGTAGCGTTCATGCGTATGTACGACTTACCATCTCCATGAACGATGCATTTCATTTCTTACCTATAAATGTTATGTAATATTATAAATTCATTTATATACTGGATATATAGTATATATATGATATCTAAATCATGAATATAATTCTGTATATAATGGATATTTTACCACATGAACAATTTGTAATTATAAGAAGTTTATTTTTGACTCAAGTACCAAAGATTGAAAAAATGACCATTATGAATTTAAATAATTACATAATGTTCAAAACATGGTAATAAGTGATATAAACGAAATAATGAAATTGAAAAAGGTTCTTAAGCAAGTAGAAATTAACTCTAGTTTATTATTCATGAGATTGAAGAATGATCGAGTCAAGTCGGACGCGAGGTAAGGGACTTCATCTCAATCTTCTTTCATTGAGGCGTATTTTGTGTTATACACAACTTTCCATTATACGGTGTATAAACCCCTTTGACTTTAAATTTTATTCAAAAAAGAATCATTTTATACGAAGAATTTTTACTAAATGTAAAAAGGAATATTTTGTCTTACGTATGGGGAGACAACGACTTCTCCACCGCCGTGACCATTATTTGAGTTTCGACATCCCCTACAAGCCATAACATTTTTCTAAAATGAAAAATAAATACCAAGTTTTAATTTTCTTTTATTTTGGTATTGAAAATGGTTTTATACTGTTTTTATTATATCAATGTGTTGTATTGATATCTCGTGATTCAAATGTGGAAATGTTATGTTTCCTTTATGCATGTCTTATGTGATACGACTATGTTATGGTTTATGATATGTTTAAACCTGTTCATATGAGGATTGCATTGGACTTAATAAGTGACGGGGGGAGCCTGTAATAGCTCCTCGATGCATCGGTAGGTCTCATGAGACAAACTAGTGTCTTGGCAAGAGGCCTTGACAAAATCTTATTTGTAGTCCTGGCACGAGGCCTTGTCTATGTGGTTATGATTGTCTGGCATTATGCATTCCATCATTATGAAAGTTGTTATTTATATTGCATGTGATTATTCGACTAGTATAATATAAATGTGATTAAGTAAATGGAATTATTTCATTTTATTTTTTCCATATTATGCTAAATTTCAAGTTTAAAAGGATTTTGTTTTAGTTATACATTTCCTTAAATGTTTATGTTTATTTATGAATGTTTCCGCTGTATTGTTTTCATTACTGTGCATCTGACATCACCCATTTCTTTTTTTTTATTTTCCCAGGATGTGAAGAAATATTTTATGACTGACCTACATGGATAGTCTGAAGGGGATAGGAGTGTGAACTATGGAGACTACGTTATTGTTATTTTTCACTTTATTATGTAATGTAACATTTATGAATGTATTTAGTGTTTCCAAGGCTACTAAACTAATTTTGTAACACCCCGAGTTTTTATGAAAAATATTATTTTTAATTTCATTAATGTCTTGTGTTGTACACCACACCAAAGGGAGCTTGCACAACACGCATCCTTGACTTGCCTTGAATTACAAGCAATCGCGGCCTTCCTTGATAGCATGTGTAGTATGCAATAACGAGTTTCACTAAACAACAATATGCTATTAAAATATTATTAAAACTAGCCGTTATGAATAGTAATGACAATTTTTGAAATTTTTTAAATTTTAGTTTTCAAAATGGTCTTCATTTTTGGATTCGGAATATCGAAATTAGCTTAGGGTGAAATTTTGGTACTTTTCGGATAACTTTCATTTTCTGATGAATAGTGAAAATTACTAAATTTTAATTAAAAACAACCTTTTTAATTGAAATAATTAATAGTGATAAATTATTAATTTGAGTTGTTTTAAAGTATATTTAGAATATATTTTTACAATTTAATACAATTTTGGTAATTGGATGTAATTTCACATTTAAACCAGACATAAACAAGTGTCAATCTTTTGGTAGTTATTATCTCTTAAGAACACGCTATTTGTTTTGACAACGAGAATTAATTTTTAAATTAAGTAATGAAACTGATATGTTTTGAATTTGGTAAAATATGCATCATTTTTCAGTTCATAATATCGAATATATCTTAGGCCTAATATTTGGTATTTTTCTGAAACTTTCATTTTTTGATGAATAGTGAAACCACTAAGTGGTAGTTAAAAAAATAAATTTTTCATAAAACATAATTTTACCGCTTCTGTGAGTGGAATTTAAAAAACCCGAGAGACATGGTTGATGTCAGTAAGTAAAATGTGGTTCAATGAGATGAAAATAATTTTTGGTGAATAGTAACTGTTTACTTTTTTTTACCACGGTTAAAAGTAAATAGGGGAATTAAGGGTAAAAATGATATTATTATTACCCTAACACATGTCCTAATTGTATTGGAAAAGTTTAATTCGACCAAAAACAACCTTAGGAATAAAATATGACCATTTACAACAACTTCGATTAGATTAGGACATTTATTATTAATTTTTTTAAAGAAGGGATAAAATAGTTAAAAACAAATTTAATATGAAAATCATTTTTTAATATAGGGATATACATAAGATAAATTAGACTATAAATATCCATTAGAAATATAAAAAGATTTACTACATAATGGGATTTCATTTGTAATTTTTATACATTAAATAATTTAATTTATTTATGACACAAAGATGATGCAGTAATTATCTTATTAATGAAATATTGACATAATTAATGTTATAAATACCCAAATAAATGTAATTTGAGTCTTTTTATGAATTAAACTAATTTTATAGGTTAATATGACATGTTATTATTGATTTAATTAACTCTTTTCGAACTAATCATTCTGTTATGAGTTTTACAAAAACCAATTACTAAATAGTGTCTAAATTGACATAAAATAGTTTTTAAAACAAATATTATATTATTAATTCTTATTTTATTTCTAAAAATCTATGGTTCGGCCAAATGACTTAGATAAGGTTTTATATATTAATAATAAACAACATGGGGTTCTTTTGGCTGCTTATAGTACGTTTATTAACCTTATAGTATAATAACACAAGAAGACACGGTAAAAGTAAAATTATTTAACTTAATGATAAATCTAAATGATAAGGATACAATAGGAACCTAAACATGTCTAAATTCTATTTAATGAGATTATTTCGACCCGTCCCCACCTTATCTTCGAAATAAATCAATTTGGAGCTATTTAAAACCGAATTTGGATTTATAATAAAATAATATTTTCAGTTATTCCAAAGGTGCCCCTATCCTCCCTTATAAAAAGGCACCTCCTCCCTCTCTTCCTCACACCGCTTTGAGCCTTCAAGCTCGGCCTAACCATGCCAAAGTCTCTTCTACACTTCCCTAGAAACATCGTTGAGGTTCCGGTTATCCTTAGAGACCAATTTTAGTGCCCTAAAAGTAGATCTCAAAGAGGCGTTTCAAAGAAGAGGTAATGTCCGTTACCGATTCTTTCAACGTTATTTCTTCTTCCACTTATTCTTCTTAGGTTGTTTAATTATGATATAATAACATCAGTATCACTAATATACTGATATGTTATTATATGTATGAAAAAACCCTATTTCACCATCTATCCATCCTACAGAAAACAAAATCACCGCGCGTGCGTACGTACGGAATACCGTCTCCACGCCGTGGTGTAATGTATTTTTCCCCACCACCTTATTTGGATGGGTATAATGGTTTACATAATAATTATATATGATTATTGTAAAGTGATATTGATTATGAAATAGTATACATACACTCCAATACAATTCCACTATCATGAGAATGATATCATCGCTTGTGCGTACGTACGGACTACCGTCTCCACGACGCGATGAGATTCACTCTCCACGTTAACCATTCATGAATGATTATAAAGTATATATAATAAGTAATCATGAAATATATGACATAATAATGATACTGTATTTATGTTTATATATATGTATTTCATCTAATTAATTCCATTCAACTCAATAAGGAAACAAAAACAACGTTCATGCGTACGTACGGTCTACAGTCTCCATGAACGGTGTATTTATTTCCATTTACTGATATATTATATATATGTATATTATGAATATATATTATATATAAATCATGTTTTATATTCTGGAATTATTTAATCATTATCTAAGTAATCATATGAATAATTACAATTCAAAACACGGACGACAAATGAAACGATTTTACCCAAAACGCTCTTTAACGTGGAATTTACAAAAGAACGGGTACAATAAAGTCATAAGTGAACCATATATGATATCATAACAATGATTATGATTCTGGAATAAGTCAATGACATTATTTAAATCATTATACAGGAGGTTCAGACACTTACAAAGCAACTCGGACCTAAGGTAAGCGAAATATCACAATCTCATTTTTATCTGAGATTGTTTATACTTTGAAATTCACGGGGGTGTATTTTATCATCCACATCTATGTTTCCTCAATATGTAATATTATTTCAATCCATCTACAATTTTTTAAATCCAATTTTAACTTTTGGTGAGTTTTTAGTAAAAGATATGAAAGGAATCTTTTGTCGTTTTTCGTATGAGGTACTTTTTGACTTATCCGACAAAAGTACGAGAAGAATGTTTTTTTAACTTATACTGCATGAATGGATTTTTAAAACATTATTTCCAAGAATATTCCTTTACAAGTTTTCAATTTTATTTTTAATCAACTTCTTTTAGTTTAAAATTGTACGACATGTTAAGAAAGGAAAAATGTTTTTGAAGTAGAAAGAATATTTTCCTCAAGAATAGAGTTCAAGTGTTTTATCAAAATTATTTTCCATCTAAGATAATATAGGGTTCTGTTTCTATCCCTATTTTTACATTGATTTGATTAGGTTATGATGGAATTATTTTTATGATGTCCTTTTATTTTATTTGGATTATGTTATGATGGAATGATGTTTAAGATTCCCATTTTTATTACATGGGTGATGCAATGATGTATGATTTTTGTTTTTATGGCACACATAAGAATGGTATAATTATGAGATGGGTGGGACCTATATCTCCCTCAAATGCATTAGGTAATGATTTTATATCTAATGAGATAGACATGGCTTGAACGGCAGGTTAAACCGGTTCAGTGAAACAGGACTGAAATGAGGAGTGAACTCGGTTCAGAAATGGACTTTGTCCACTAAGATATTATTGGGAATGAGTCTTGGCTAATAAGAAATGATTATATATGATTATGTGTGTATGCCACAAAGTTTCATGTTTTATGTTTTGATTATTGGGATTACATTTCACTACTATGATTTATCCCATGTTATGATTTGATGATCTCTTTGGCAGGTTAATATTTCCAAAATGTTATGTTCTTATGAATATGATGCAATTGATATTTCTTTTGTTTACCCTTACTGAGGATTTCAGCTCACCGTTTTATGTTTTCTTTTCCCCAGGATATAAAGAAAGGTTTTACGTAAAAAAATAAGATCTTTATGGGAGGTGTTGAAGATCTTTCACCACGATTAGAAGATTATATTCTGAGTTCCCAAAGACACTAAACTATTACGTTCCTTGTGTGTGTGTTTTTGTTATGTACTAAGTATTCCAGAAAAGTAATGTAATGTCCATTTACGTCATGCTTTGGGTATCTATAGTTGGTATCAGAGGAAAAGTTTAGTCAACATTTGGAAACTAGGATGCGAAAACGTTAGTGAGATCCCTAGAGATATTTCTAAGGTATGTCTAGGGATGTACCTAAGGATAAGTATACGTATTGGATGTAGTCCTATAACTATGGTAAAGATATTAGATTAAACCAAAGATGTTAGATATTGAAGTTACTCCCCCTTTATTATGATTTTTTCCTCTCACACTATTCTTTTTCGGTTTTAGAAAACGGCTGGAAACAAGATGATTCACGATAATGGAGGATATGATGGACAATGGAATGATATTCTTCATGAGCAACAAAATTAAATGG
The DNA here is from genome assembly GCA_963277665.1 of Viscum album. Lineage (NCBI taxonomy): Eukaryota > Viridiplantae > Streptophyta > Magnoliopsida > Santalales > Viscaceae > Viscum > Viscum album. The sequence continues at coordinate 1,238,824,126 of OY728130.1, read as the reverse complement.
GATTTGGAAGTCCAAACATCATTATTATTCCGAATCAGAAATCTCATAATATGATCAATAAAGTAAAATACGGTAAGTTTCTCGACTCGTCTAATAAGAGAAAGATGGAGTTTCATGCTGATCATAGAGGAAAGAAAGTTAAATTTTCCCCATGTAAATCATGTGGGAAGAGGCATCAAGGAGAATGTTTCAAAGGAACTGGAAGATGCTTTGGGTGTGGAAAAGAAGGACACAAAGCCAGTAAGTGCAAAGGAAAAGGTTCAGTTAACACCATGGATGAGGATAATGGTATTGATACGACATCAACAATGGTTAAATGTTTTAAATGTGGAATTTACAAGCAATATGAAAACCAATTCCCTAAGGGAAAGCCTCATGAAGAGAATCAGTATGGTCGTATGGGTAGTATTTATTATGATGATGATGAAGAGACTACAAATGATATGTGAGATGAAAGAATTGTTGAAGCTCGGTCAATGGTTTAAGAATGCAGTGGAATGATTACATGTTTATCATGTGTAATGTTGTATAAGTAATCTCATGGTACTATGGAATAAAGAGACATCTATGTATTGTTACACTGTTGTCTTTCCATGAGTTTTGAAAGTGTATGATTAATTGTACCAGTATCCATGAAAGGTTATTCAGATATTTTTGGAATGTAGATGATATGCACATAATGACGGGATAAGGAGAAAATTAAATATTTGATAGTATTCATGATCTCATGACTGATATAAGGAGAAGGTTATATCAAGGTTTGAGTATATAGAATTTTTGGATTTTGGTATATGGAAAGAGTTAACTTTTGACAGCATTCATGTTTTCACTAAGGTTTAATGGGTATTCATTTTTCAAGAGAATACATGATTAAGGTATTCACATGATTGGAATGTGACCAACAAGATATATGGGTGATAAATTATGGTATTCACATGCTTGGTTGATGACATTTCAAGTAATTGTTTTCTTTATACTATGAGCTTGGACCGAAGTATTTTAGATAAGCCTAATGATTGGAATGGATTATGTTGGACATAAGTTAGTATTGTATAAGGATATACCTTTTTTTGATATTATTTATGGGATGTTATAGTAATGTAGTTTTAGAAAAAGGAAAACCTGCAGGACGGGAGAAAACCCATCACATCTGACAAGGCTGTGGGAATCGAACCCACAACCGAAGTGCGACTGGCCTTTATCACCTACCACTGGCCTACAAGAAGTCCCTGTTTAGTAGAAACTAGTTTTATTTTATTAAGCGGTATGATATATGAAGTATAAGCTCATTGTTTGTACCATATACGATTAATCTAACCATAAGATGGACTTATAACTTTTGCTAACCTTTGGTTTGAAACAGATGGAATGACCCATCATTCTATCACATGATCTACTAACACTTCACGAATGACAAATTCAACTTCATTTCTTTATGAGATGAAGTGGAAATTGTCCAAAGAATGACCAACGGTGAGAATATACCAAAATCACGAAAGTATTTCTTCTAATTCCAATTTCATCAACTTTAAGGAAATGATCTTGAAAACCCAAAATGTTGTCCTAGTGATCTTATATATGATGAATCAGATGGTACCTTAGATCGTCACAAATTTATAGCCTTGTGATTGCTGGCTTTTCTATAGCCATGTTCTCTACCTCTCTCCATCAGAACATGATGGTTAGATTTCTCTTCCATATCCATATTTTCACCTTTGTGGAAACCCAGTGATTAGTTTATTTGGGTAACCGTTACGTTTCATACATTTGTTTTTAAAGATTGGTTTTGGTATTCCTTTTTACGATGTGATTTTCTGTTAAAGAAACTTTTGAGTAGTAAACCATTTATAACCCCGACGAATTTCACAGGCGATATTCATTTTAAGGGGGGTAGAATGTAACACCCCTAGATTTTATGAAAAATATTCTTTTTAATTTCATTAATTTCTTGTGTTGTATACTACAGAAAAAGGATCTTCCATAACACACATCCTTGACTTGCCTTGCATTACACGCAATCACGACCTTCCTCGATAGCGTGTGTAGTACGCAATAACGAGTTTCACTAAACAACAATATGCTATTAAAATATTAATAAAACTAGCCGTTATGAATAGTAATTACCACTTTTTGAAATTTTGTAAATTTTAGTTTTCAAAATGGACTTCATTTTTGGAATCGGAATATTGAAATTAGCTTCGGGTGAAATTTTGGTATTTTCGGATAACTTTCATTTTCTGATGAATAGTGAAAATTACTAAATTTTTATTAAAAACAACCTTTTTAATTGAAATAATTAATAGTGGTAAATTATTAATTTGAGTAGTTTAAAAGTATATTTAGAAAATATTTTTACAATTTAATACAATATTGTTCATTGGATGTAATTTCACATTTAAACCAGACATAAACAAGTGTCAATCTTTTGATAGTTATTATCTCTTAAGAACACGTTATTTGTTTTGACGACGGGAATTAATTTTTAAATTAAGTAATGCAACTGATATGTTTTTAATTTGGTAAAATAGACATAATTTTTCAGTTTATAATATTGAATATATCTTAGGCCTCATTTTTGGTATTTTTTTGGAAGCTTTCATTTTTTGATGAATAGTGAAACCACTAAGTGGTAGTTAAAAAAATAAATTTTTCATAAAACTTAATTTTACCGCTTCTGTGAGTGGAATTTCAAAATTCCGAGAGACACGGTTGATGTCAGTAAGTAAAATGTGGTTCAATGAGATGAAAATAATTTTTGGTGAATAGTAACTTTTACTTTTTTTACCATGGTTAAAAGTAAATAGGGTAATTAAGGGTTAAAATGATATTATTATTACCCTAACACATGTACTAATTTTATTAGATAAGTGTAATTCGACCTAAAACAACCTTAGGAATAAAATATGACCATTTAGGCCCACTTGTATTAGATTAGGACATTTATTATTAATTTATTTAAAGAAGGGTTAAAATAGTTAAAATCAATGTTTAATAAGAAAAGAATTTTTAATATAGGTTTATACATAAGATAAATTTGCCTATAAATATTCATTATAAAGATAAAAAGATTTCATACATAATGGTATTTTAATTGTAATTTTTAGACATTAAATAATTTAATTTATTTATGACACAAAGATGATGAAATAATTAAATTATTAATGAAATATTGACATAATTAATGTTATAAATACCCAAAAAAATGTAATCTGAGACTTTTTATGAATTCCAATAATTTTATAGGTTAATATGACATGTTAGTATTGATTTAAGTAACTTTATTTGAACTAATAATTTTGTTATGAGTTTCACAAAAATCAATTACTAAATAGTGTCAAAATTGACATAAAATAGTTTTTAAAACAAATATTATATTATGAATTGTTATTTTATTCCTAAAAATCTAAGGATTGGACAAATGAATTAGATAAGGTTATATATATTAATTATAAACAACTTGGGGTTCGTTTGGCAGCTTATAGTAAGTTTATTAACCTTATAGTATAATAACACAAGAAGACACGGTAAAATTAAAATTATTTAACTTAATGTTAAATCTAAATGATAAGGATAAAATAGGAACCTAAACTTGTCTAAATTTTATTGGATGAGAGTATTTCGACCCATACCCACCTTATCTTAGAAATAAATCAATTTGGAGCTATTTAAAACCGAATTTGGCTTTATAATAAATAATATTTTTAGTTATTCCAAAGGTGCCCCTCTCCTCCCTTATAAAAGGGCACCTCCTCCCTCTCTTCCTCACACCACATTGAGCCTTCATGCTCGGACAACCCCTGCCAAATTCTTTTTCTCACTTCCCTAGAAATATCCTAGAGGTTCTGGTCTTCCTCATAGACCAATTTTAGTGCCCTAAAAGGAGATCTCAAAGAGGCGCTTCAAAGAAGAGGTAATGTCTGTTACCGATTCTTTCAACTTTATTTCTTCTTCCACTTATTCTTATTAGGTTGTTTCAATATGATGTAAAAACATCAGTATCACTCATATACTGATATGTTATTATAAGTATTATACAACCCTATTTCACCATCTATCCATCCTACGGAAAACGAAATCACCGCACGTGCGTACGTACAGAATACCGTCTCCACACCGTGGAGTAATCTATTTTCCCCCACCACCTTACATGGATGGGTATAATGGTGTAAATAATAACTATATATGATTATTTTAAAGTGATATTGTTTTTTAAATAGTGTACATACACTCCAATACACTTCCACGATCATGAGAACGATATCATCGCTTGTGCGTACGTACAGACTACCATCCCCACGACGCGATGAGATTCACTCTCCACGTTAACCATTCATGAATAATTATAAAGTATATATAATATGTAATCATGAAATATATGACATAATAATGATACTGGATTTATGTGTATATATATTTATGTCATCTAATTAATTCCATTCAACTCAATAAGGAATCCAAAACAACGTTCATCTGTACGTACGGTCTACCGTCTCAATGAACGGTGTATTTCTTTCCATTTACTGATATATTATATATATGTATATTATGAATATATACTATATTTAAATCATGTTTTATATTCTGGAATTATGTAATCATGATCTAAATAATCATATTAATAATTACAAGTCAAAACACGGACGACAAATGAAACGATTTTACCCAAAACGCTCATTAACATGGAATTTACAAAAGAACGGGTAAAATAAAGTCATAAATGAACCATATATGATATCATAACAATGAGTATGATTCTGGAATAAGTCAATGACATTATTTAAATCATTATACAGGAGGTTCGGACACTTATGAAGCAAATCTGACCTAAGGTAAGGGAAATATCACAATCTCATTTTTATCTGAGATTATTTATACTTTGAAATTCACTGGGGTGTATTTTATCATCCACATCCATGTTTCCTCAATATGTAATACTATTTCCATCCACCTACACTTGTTTAAATCGAATTTTAACCTTCACTGAGTTTTTTTTGTAAACGATATGAAAGGAATTATTTGTCATTTTTCATGCAAGGTACTTTTTGACTTATCCGACAAAAGTAAGAGAAGAATGTTTTTTAACTTATACTGCATGAATGGATTTTTAAAACATTATTTCCAAGAATCTTCCTTTACAAGTTTTCAAGTTTATTTTTAATCAAATTCTTTTATTTTAAAATTTTACGACATGTTAAGAAAGGAATAATGTTTTTGAAGTAGAAATAATATTTTCCTCAAGAATAGAGTTCAAGTGTTTTATCAAAATTATTTTCCATCTAAGATAATATAGGGTTCTGTTTCTATCAATATTTTTACATTGATTTGATTATGTTATGATGGAATTATTTTTATGATGTCCTTTTATCTTATATGGATTATGTTATGATGGAATGATGTTTAAGATTCCCATTTTTATTAAATGGGTTATGCAATGATGTATGATTTTTTATTTTGTGGCACACATAAGAATGGTATCATTATGAGATGGGTGGGACCTATGTCTCCCTCCAATGAATTGGGTAAATATTTTATATCTCATGAGATAGACATGGCTGGAACGGTAGGTTAAACCAGTTCAGTGAAATAGGACTGAAACGAGGAGTGAACTCGGTTCAGAAATGGACTTTTTCTACTAAGATAGTCTTGGCAATGAGTCCTGACTAATAATAAAAGATTATTTATGATTATGTGTGTATGCCACAAAGTTTCATGTTTTATGTTATGATTATTGGGATGACATTTCACTACTATGATTTATCCCATGTTATGATATGATGATCTCTTTTGCAGGTTATGATTTCCAAAATGTTATGTTCTTATGAATATGATGTGATTGATATTTCTTTTGTTTACCCTTACTGAGAATCTGAGCTCACCCTTTTATGTTTTCTTTTCCCCAGTATATAAAGAAAGGTTTTAGGTAAAAAAAGAAGATCTTTATGGGAGGTGTCGAAGATCTTTCACCACGATTAGAAGATTATATTCCGAGTATTCAAAGACACAAAACTATTACGGTCCTTGTGTGTGTGTTTTTGTTATGTACTAAGTATTCCGCAAAAGTAATGTAATGTCCATATACGTCAAGCTTTGGGTCTCTACAAATTGGTCTTTTGAGACATGATCTTTTGTGATCATGCCAATGTTACGTAATAATTCACCAACTCTGTGTAACTAGGGTCGGGGTATTACACACCTCATATCTTATCATACTATTCATAAGTCGAGCAGAATTATTTCATAATTATTATATCCTTAATATTGTCATTAAACACCTGAAACTCAAAAACTGTATTTTCACTATTCAAAGAAAATCCAACTTTCTCAGAAAATCCCAAAATTTCACCTTAACCAAATATCAATTCTCTAATTTAAAAAATAAACTCCATTTTATGAAAATAATTTTATTAATAATTTTAATAATTTTTTAAATAAAATACTATTCCCTGAAAATTCAAAGGATTCAGAAAAATCTAAAAAAATTACCGAAACCAAATATCGATGATCTAATTTCAAAAACAAACTCCATTTTAGGGAAATAATTTTCTAAATTTGTTTAATTTAATTTTTAAATAAAAAACACTATTCACTCGAAAAAACTAATACTTATCCAATAAATTATGAAACAATTATTTACATATTTTTTTGAATCACATTACTAAATCAAGGTTCCTAAATTATATTAATACTTTCTTTATGTGATATTACTAATCCATTTGGTCACATTAATAATCCTAAGTGTAAAATCACTATTCATAATTTACTATTCACAAAAGAATAAGTTGATCTTATTATATTCAAAATTTCATACTGACCACATTTCCAGAAGACCGTTTTTTAAAAGTCAGTACACATCATTAATTATTTAAGGTTTACATAAATATTTTAAAATATCCCCTTTTTCCAAAATTCAACAGTAATTTGCAATATATATTTATCCGGACATTTTAAAATTCATAAACTTCACCATTAGAAGAAATCTAAATTTTTATTTAAATCAAAGGATTACACAAGGCAGTTATGGTATCGTTAAATAGCCCCTTGTAACACCAGCATAAGATCTAAGAGTAAGATGTGCTAAGGTGATAGAATCTTGGGGCGGCTCGGCTAACATTGTTCGACTAGTGATTTCTATCCACTTGAACTTCTCGCGAAGGTTATTCCATTCCATCTTCACACAATGAAGTTCATCTTGGGTTTGGTCCAGAGCAAAGACCAAAGGTGCTACCTCCTTCCCAAGTTCCGTCAGATGGGATTCGATCGGCCCGGGACTACTGGATGGGGCCATTAAATCTTCTTTCTATATTAATTAATCATGATCACTTGTATTTATAGAAAATAATCTCAACATTTAGTTTCCAATAGTCATATGGACCAATGGTCATTTAACAATCAAAACCCAACAATCTTATTTTAATTATATTGATTTTATTAAATTAAATAGTTTTATTGAGTATAAAAATAAAATAATACACAATGTTAGGAAACAGAATTTATTCAAAAATTTCGGGTCATTACAATCTTCCCCCCTTAAGAAATTACTTCCACCCAATTTTAAAATTAGTCATGGAAATTTCTTTTAATGTCCCACATCGGTAAAAGAGTCAGTAAAACTATTACATTAAAAGAAAGGAAGGGAAGTACAAAGGACTCCCGATTTAACCCATACTAGGATTCCTTGTAGGAAAAAATGGATATGGAAGAGAAAACAAAGGGTCATGTTCTGATGGAATGTGGTCGAAAACATTATTAGGAGAAAATTAAAAACAAGAAGATCACAAACATAATATGTGTTAAATGGTCTTTGATTACCCGATAGGTAATGTAAACCATTTTTTTTGATCTACTTTCCTTTTTATAATTTTGAGGAAATCATTTACTACATAGAATAAAAACATAATGAAATATACTTATCTTCAAGTAGAGTTTATCCCTTAATAAGTTTCCACAAATATTACTCTTTTCTCCAAACAATGAGATTTCAAAAATACTTGGTCTCATCAAAAGCACAAGAGTCATATTCTAGAGAATCACATAATGCACAAAAGAATAACTATATTTTTCCAGTGTCATTAGTCATAAAATAAAACTAAAAAGGTTAGTATGATATCATATAATCCCCAAAAAAATTATCCATTATAAAAAGAAATATGTCTATTATTCTCCAAAATCCAACAAATGTACCTAATGTTCCATAAAGACCATTCAATACTGAACCATCCTAAAAATTCTTCCGAAAAAACCAAACTACGTTGCGAAACCAAAACTCGAAAAGATTTAATCACATAGTATTCCACAATAAATCTTTAGATTTATCTTCAAATACCATCAAATAATATTAATGTCTCATACTAAAGTTTAATTAACTGATTCACATATTCTCTATTCTATGTTCATCATTTTCATGAAATAACCTAAGTCACCATATGTCCACAATAAATACATAAATTCTAAAAAAAATTCAATGATTCCTCCTCAATTTAAATCCTATATTATTTTATTTCGCTTAGGAAATTAGTACTTCAAAAAAGAAAACATCGTCCAAAATAACCTTTATCATTTAATCACCAAATCATTTTTCTATTTACAGAATATCCATTTGATAAAAAATAAGTTTTCAAATTCAACTTATTCTTGATCCATAAAAATACCAGGTGCATTATTCAGTCTGAAGGGAATAACAACAATCTCATAATGCCTATATCTTGATTGGAAGGAATCTTTTGGAATATCATCATTCTTTACCCTCAATTTATGATAACCATAATGAAGATCAATCTCAAAGAAGAATTGAGTCCTATGAAGTTGGTCAAATAAGTCATCAATTCTTGGAAGAGAGTATGTGTTCTTCACTGTGATCCTATTCATTTCTCTATAATCAATGCATGGTTGCATCGATCAATCCTACTTCTTCACAAAGAGAACTGGTGCTCCCCAATGAGACACACTTGGTCGGATGAATTTATTCTCCAAAAGATCTCAGAGTTGTTTCATTAATTCCTCAAGATCCTCTTTTTATTTCCTATAGGGGGTCTTTGACATTGGATGAGATCTTGGTACAAGTTCAATGGAGAACTCTACCTCTCTTTTTGGGGGAGTTCTGGGTAACTCCTCAAGAAATACATCAACGTATTCTTATACGATGGGGGCATTTTCTAAAATAATAAATCCTTTGTGAGAAACTTATTTCATTTACGGATATTTTAACTAAAAAAGATTTTATGTTTTAATACTTCATTCTTAGACAATTAAATTTTTCTATAATTCCTTCATAATGATTCATAAAAATCTTGTGATTAACCAAACATATCCCCCGGGAGTGTCGTAACGAAGAGTGCAGCGATTCCCATTTTCGTGTACCAGTTCACATTCGAGTCTAGCTCAAAGCGGTGTTTTCGGGTTTTACCCCTATGTACATATGTGCCAGAGCCACCTCTACTTGATCCTATCTAGAAAGGGATGTATTTTTCTGATAAACCACTAACTCTATACTCACCAAAATACCAGGAAGTTATCATATAATTATTCTTTTTTATAGGGTTATTCCTAATGTTTTCACAGCCTAATTTCTTTAAATAACTAAACTATCCTATGATACCAACTATAGAATCTCGCCTTTTTAATACATAACTTTTCATTACATTTTACATAAATAGGATCTTTAAAGACTAGTGTCTTGGAAATTAGGAACATAATACATGAAAACAACAATATACATTCTACTTAAACACTTGAAAGGATTGTTCATTGTTCATCATAAGTTCATTATAGTATCTCATAAATTGGGAGCATACATCAAAGGAAAGGGTGAGAAGAAGGCCCAGTAAGGGAAACAAGAGAAACATTTTACCTATAAACTTGAGATACATCAATAAAGTCATGATATATAACATTATGGAAATATAAAGAGATCATGAGGCACACAATAATAAAAATAATGTGTTTCATAACATGATTATGTGGCTACAATATTTAACATAGAAAATAATTTCTGTATCACCAAGGTCCATACCCATGGTGTCATTAAAAAATTACCACGGTTATTCACCAAGGTATCGTTAAAATGCTCATCTCTAGAGATTAAGTCATTACACAATGCATTGGAGAACTATCAGGGAACACCCTTAATTTGTCTTTATTATCATGTGAGACACATATATCATCATCAAAAATTTCATAAATAACCCATATATCATAAAACAAATGGGTTTCATTTCATAGTCATATCGTTTTCAAAACTTCTTTAAAGACATGAACTTTATGTCACTTTAAACCCACAGAAAAGGAAAGCGGGTTTCACGTATGTAAATCATAGAATTAAAATATAAAATTTTCATATATATGTTAATACCACAATAGAAGAAAAATATTTGAGAATTCAATTAATAAAATAAATTAATTTGAGGAAAAGATAGAGACATTCTGAGACAAATATTCTGCAGCATAACGGTTATGTTACATGGTTATAGAAAATATTGAAAAGAGAGGGGAAATGGGTCACCAACATATAAATGATCCATAAAATAGTAGAGGGACAAAATATAAAGGATATAAAAACACGGTAATGAAATTTTAATGACATACAATATGAAATGATAAATATTTAAGGAAAACAAAAATAATATTTCTCTTATGAAAATTTACCAGCCTAACGACGTCACTAAAAACAGCAAAAAATGAACTGATGAGATCAAATAGGATATCTAATCATATTAACATAAAATAATAGTATGACAGATATATATATCATACCCCAACATAATAAATATTAACTTTAAAGACTTGACATGATAATAGAACTTGAAAATGAGAAGGGTGAAAGAATCCCTAACAAAAATTTGGCAGCCTAATGGCGCCACTTAAACATACTTAAAATGAATTGATGAGAGCAAGAGGGGATCTCTCATAATATGAACATTAATTGGAAATTAGTATCAATATAAAATAAAATCCCCAATATAAGAACATGGAGCATAAAATAAATCACATAAAAGAGAATACATGAAACGAAAGAAAGAGGTAGGATCCCTTAAAAAATTTAGCAGCCTAACGATGCCACTTAAACATTCATAAAATGAAATGATGAGAGCAAGAGGGGGTATCTCATCATAAGAATGTGAAAAGTACAGTGATATGAATATAAAATAACACCTCCTACATAAGAACATTGGGCTTAAAATAAATGACATAAACAAGAGTACTTGAAAAGAAAGAGAGAGGTAGGATCCCTAACAAAATTTCGGTAGCATAACGACGCCACTTAAATATTCATAAAATAAAATGATGAGAGAAAGAGGGGGTCTCTCATAATATGAACATGAAAAGGAAATTGATATTAATATAAAATAACACCCCCAACATAAGAACATGGGGCTTAAAATAAATTACATGACGAGAGTACTTGAAAAGATAAAGAGAGGTATGATCCCTTACAAAAATTCGGCAGCCTAACGTCACCACATAAACATTCATAAAATGAAATGATGAGAGCAAGAGTGGGTCTCTAATCATATGAAAATTAAAATGATAGTGATATTAATATAAAATAACATGACCAACATAATAACATGGGGCTTAAAAGAAATGACATAAATGAGAGTACTTGAAAACAAAGAGAGAGGTAGGATCCCTTAAAAAAATTCGACAGCCTCACAGTGCCACTTAAACATTCATAATATGAAATAATGAGAGCAAGAGGAGGTATCTAATCATATTAAACTGAAAATTATATTTATATGAAAATAAAAGAACACCCACAACATAAGAACATGGGTATTAAATGAAATGACATAAACAAGAGTACTTGAAAAGAAAGAGAGAGGTAGGATCCCATACACAAATTCGGCAGCCTAACAACGCCACTTAAACATTCATAAAATGAAATGATGGGAGAAAGAGGGGGTCTCTAATCATATGAACATGAAAAGGAAAGTGATATGAATATAAAATACAACCTCCAAAATAATAACATGGGTCTTAAAAGAAATGACATAAACGAGTGTACCTGAAGAGAAAGAGAGAGGTTGGATCCCTGATAAAAATTCGGCAGCCTAACGGAGCCACTTAAACATTCATAAAATGAAATGATGAGAGAAAGAGGGGGTATCTCATCTTATTAATATGAAAAGTATAGTGATATTAATATAAAAGAACACCCCCAACATAAGAACATGGGGCATAAAATAAATGACATGAACAAGAGTACTTGAAAAGAAAAAGAGAGGTAGGATCCCTTACCTAGAAAAGTAACTTTGAAATCTTGAAGTTTGGGACCTTGGGAGGCTTGAGGGCACCTTGGGAGGACTCCTTGGGAGGTAAAGACACCCGAAATTTGTTGAGGAGGATTTTGGAATGGAATGGATGAGGGAATGGTGTGTTATTTATATGGAAAGTGAGGGGACAAGGCATTAATGGCCATGGGACACCTCATTGGTGGTATTAGAAAAACCATGGGCTCGCCCATGATATTTTCCCATTGTATTGGCCACATAGGATAACTCAAACCTTATATTACTATTCATATTTATACCAGAATTATTGCATAACTATTACATCCTTAACGATGTCATTAAACACCTGAAACTCAAAAATTGTATTTTCAGTATTCACAGAAAATTCAACTTTCTGAAAAAAAATCCCAAAATTCCACCTTAACCAAATATCGATGCTCTGATTTCAAAAATAAACTCCATTTTATGAAAATAATTTTCTAAATATTTTTAATTTAAGTTATAAATAAAAACACTATTCATTAAAAATTCAACAGTTTCATAAAAATCTCAAAAATTCACCCTAACCAAATATCGATGCTCTGATTTGAAAAATTAACTCCATTTTATGAAAATAATTTTCTAAATATTTTAAAATTAATTTATAAATAAAAAACACTATTCACAAAAAAAAACTAATATTTATACAATAATTTCTGAAATAGTTATTTACCTATTTTATTGAATCACATTACATAATCAAGGTGCCTAAATTATATTAATACTTTCTTTAAATGAGATTATTAATCTATTTGGTCACATTACTAATCCTAAGGATAAAATCATTATTCATAATTTACTATTCACAAAAAATAAGTTGATCTTATTAGATTCTAAATTCCATTCTCAACACATTTCCAAAAGATCATTTTTTGAAAGTCATTACACATCATTAATTATTTATGGTTTACATAAATATTTTAAAATAACCCCATTTTTCAAAATTCAACAATAATATGCATACTATATTTATCTGGACATTTGAAAATTTATAAACATCACCATAATAAGAAATCACAATTTTTATTTAAATCAAAGGATTTCCCAAGGAAGTTACGGTCTCGTTACATAGCCCATTATAACACCAGTATATGACCTAAGAGTAAGGTGTGATAGGGTGATAGAATCTTTGGGCGGCTTGGCTAACATTGCCTGACTAGTGATTTCTATCAGCTTGAACTTCTCGCGAATGCGATTCTGTTCCAGCTTCACACGATGATGTTCAAATTTGGTTTGGTCCAGAGCAAAGCCCAAAGGTTGTACTTCCATCCTGAGTTCCATCAGATAGGTTTTGATTGGCCCCTGACTATGGGATGGGTCCATAAAATCTTCTTTCTATATTAATTAATCATGATCACTTGTATTTATATAAAATAATCACAACATTTTGTTTCAAACAGTCATATTGACCAATAGTCATATAACAATCGAAACCCAACAGTCTTATTTTAATTATAATCATTTTATTAAATGAAATAGTTTTTTTCAGTATAAAAATAAAATAACACACAAAGTTATGAAACAAAATTTATTCAAAAATTTCGGGTCATTATTGGTAACTCCTGTAGGTTTTCCCCAAAGGGATTCAAGGGTTGAATTTCATCTCCATGGAAGGATTGTGAAATTAATGGATGTATTTTTTAAGGAAATTTCAGCATGGGTTGTCTTAGAAAATGTGTCTTCATTGGTGTATCTATGTGAGGGGTGTCTTCACTTTCAAAGAGGATGAGGAGTGTCATTCTCATTAAAATTAGAAAGTAAACTCTATTGAGAGGTATCACGTACATCATGTAAATCCAATAATTGTTATAATTACATAAAGGAGGATAATTGGTATGAATATTCCTATACCGTATATTTTATACTTTTTTCGAAGTCACTTGACCTTTTAAGATTAATATATAACCATTAAGTAATCATGTATTTACCTTAACTGTGTAATTAATATTAATTAGTTTCTCTAATATTATTGGTAAAAAACTATGTCGAAATTATTATTCATTATAAATTAGGATTATCCAAAATATTTAATACATGTCCCTAAATTCGAATAACTGAATTGAAATTAATTAATTTAATTTTAATCCTAACGACGAGACAAAAAATAGGGTATTTAACATAAAAATGATCAAAAGATTACTAATTTGAAATATATAAATTTAAATTGAAATTGTTACCAATGAAATTTTTTAACATAAATAAAATTGATCTAATAATACTAAAAATCATTAAAAACATTACTTAACTATATAATTAATTTGGAATAAAATTCAATTTTGAACAAATATTTAATATTATTCACAATTCATAAGAATATTAAGGTTCTCAAAAATTACCAAAAATTCACTCCATGTAAATATTGATATATCTAATTAAAAAAATGAATTTTTAATTATCAAATAAAAATTATAAAATTTTTAAAAATTATATTTAGAATGGGTTCACCATTAAAAGTTGGAAAAAATAACCTTATAGAAGAAATCATCCTTTTATTCTTAAAATTGGATTAATTATTATGTTATACTTATAAAATCTATTGGATGAGTGTAAAAAATACTTATTTAAATTATTATATATGTATAATTTTTTAATCATTAATAATAAGATGACTAATTAATGTATTGTGATTTAATTGTGTTTGTACATTGTAAAATAGTATTCTATGTTAGGTATTTTATTTACAATGAAATAGTTATTTCAATCACTTATACTAATTTATAACCATAGAATATATTTTTTATAAATTTTGAAATCATATTTTAAAATTTTAGTTAAACTTTTTTTTAACATCAATTCCAATGACTAGGGATTAGATTTAATATAAAAATTAAAGGTATATTGTAATTTGGAAGAAAACACAGACTTGCATGTAATATAAGCTATCATGGGGACTAAGGATTGTGTGTTATTCAAGAAAATAATAGTGTTTCATGTACAAATATATAAGAGTTTTACATACTACAAGATTAAATTCATGTTATGTATAACACAATCCAAACAATGTTCATTTATATTAAGTAAACTATATTCAGTTTTCTATAAAATGAAAAATATAAAAATGATCAAAATTATTGGAAAAATATATATTTCAAAGAATCTAGGGGGTAACATATGTTAGTAACCTGCTAAACCATTAAAACTATGTACCTTATTTGTGTACACTGAAAATAGTCATTATTTTATTTCCTTTTTCTTTATATGATAAATAGAGTATCCATTTTTTGGGACAACATGCCCAAAAAAGAAATTTCATTATGTTAGAATTCTACCCATTTTGATTTTCCATATAAATATTTCCTTACGAGAGACTCAAGAATGATTTGTATTTGATTATCATGGTTTCATAGCTTTTATAATAAACTAGAATATCATTAATTAGTACTACTAAAAAATCATAAAGACATTCTCTCAATTATCTATTCATTATATCCCTGAAAAAATTGGGTGCGTTAGAAATAAAAATAGAATTACTTTAAACTAGTAATCTCTAAGCCTCCATAAAAAATTCTTTCTTAGAATAACTTCATTGATTACCCACAATTAATTATAAACATTACTGAGTTTAACCTTAAAATAATGTTGATCTCTATGAAGTTGATCAAATAAATCAACCATATAAGGAAGATGATATTTTTTTCTTTATTGTAATAGCTTCTATTTTTCAATAATCAATATACAACCTTGAGGATCCATATTTTTTCTTTTAAAAAATAATAGGGGCTCCCCATTGAGAAAATATAGGGTGAATAAATACATTATTAACAATATCATATATTTGTTTGTTTATATCCACTAATTACACAGATTCCATTCTATAAAGATTATTTGGTATTAGACATTAATTAGGGGTTAAATAATCACAATACTTAACTTCAGACTTTGGGGGTGTCCATGTGATTACATAAGAAATACAATAATGATTCCCATAAAATTGGAGCATCCTAAATTTTAATATATCTTTCCTCATTCCATGATGATGATTTATCATTCTTCAAAATAATTTCAATAAGAAGAGTTAATATGGTTGGATATAGACAATTATTAGATGATGTGGGTTCTACTCAAAATATAAGGGGCTCAACATATTCTTCACAAATCGAAATTTTTTCATCATTTAACTAATTTCATCATCATAATTTTTAATTCCATTTCATATTTAGGATTATATAAATATCAACCATATGTATGATGATGTGGTAAAAAAATAGAGCACTTATATATTCCATGAAATGAACTTCTAGAAATATTTTTTTTGCAATGAGACCTCCCTTATGGGTTCTGACTAACAACTCCATTATGAAATAAAAAAATACATCTATTTTTTTTTGGAATATTGGTTATATATAAAAGTGTTCGAGGATATATAATCGTATAAATAATGGGAGAAATTCGAATAAAGGATTAATGTACCTACCACCACATCATTAGGTACTTCAACGTCAGATGTGGTGATCGTATAAGATTGTACATCACTTTTCGGTCTCTTATGTGCTATATTACCTTGATTATTGTGACATTGGTTAATGAAATCCCCCATTTCATTACAATTTTATCATTGAAAATCATTAATATTTTTCACCCCGTTCATTACGATTCTCAATGACCCTTTTCTCCACCCTTATAGTGAAATCCTATACCTTTTATGAATATTTTTAGATGATACATTCCACAATTTTTACATAATGGGAATTTCATTATTACACTATGCATATTTGATGATTCACCCTTTAATGGTTATTATAATATCTCTTATTATTTTGATTTCCTTTGAAAATATTGGATCTAGGACATTTCTAATCTATTTTAATGGAACATGGAATCATTTTATCATATGTTGAATTTGTTTGACATGTCAGTTTTATTTGGAGACATGGCTTGAAAACATCAAAGAAATTATAAATATAGGTTTTTGAATCAACCTTGTAATATGGAGAATACCTTTTTATTTTTGTTAAGGTAGCATCATATTATTCAAAACTATCTTCTTCTGTATTATTTATAATAAGGAATTTTCCCTTTATTTCACACTATTTCTCATGAGTTACATATTTATCAAAAGAAATTATTTAATGGGTTTCTCTCCATGTGTTCTATACATGATATTACTATTTTTAGGAATTACTAAACAACTCTTATAATTACTCATTTGTTGGGTTGAATTTGGCATTGTTTCTGGAGAAAACATTTATTTTTTTCAAACCTTTCCAGTCTTTCAGGGTTGGCACACGGTTTTTCAAAACCAATATCCCTACTAGAGAAATATGTGAAAATCAAAGAAGTGATATTTTTTCACAGTTGGATTATGATTTGAGAAGACATATAGAATCCTAGGAAAAAAGTTCCACCCATTGTAAGGGGATCATCGTTAGGGTGCACATTTTAGTCTGACTCTGCGGACCATCACATTTAACCATGCATACTAGTTTTTTTAATCATAATTTTTTTTTAAAATCATAAAATCCCTCTTTTTGGTTCCTGATAGACCTATACGACCCCATTCTGTAACTTCTTCCATGGTGGCTTCCAAGAAAAGTTTTTCATCCCTCTAAAACCCTATAAAAGAATATTGACTATAGGTAATGGAAATTTGATAATCTTCAGGTAGTTTTCCATTTCATAATATCTATCTACCGCAATCTCTTCCTTCTTCCCTCTAGTATTATATATCTCCATGTTGGTTGACTGATCAAATAACTTCTATTTTAGATATTAGATCCAGGTTTGATTCTTAGATACCATTGTCATCAGTCTTCACTAGTTAATATCAATTAGGATTTGGAGTTTGAAGATCCCATGATCCCATGTTAGGTGGTCTCTTTTTGTTTGAAAACATTTATTTACTATAAATATCTTGATTTAAATTCAATAGTTTTATTCAAATTCAATTTATTAAAATTGATTTCAATTAGTTCATTAAAAACCCAATTATGTTGAATTAGGTGATTTGGAATTGTAATTCGATTTTTTGCATGAAATAGGGGAAACCCCACCAAATATGATGAATTGAGGCGTATTTGAGAAATTATTAGAATTATAGAAAATTTAAAATGTTTCATTTAAAATATTAAAGAAATTATAGAATTTATTTCAAAATTGTATTTGTGAAAAATATCATGAAATAATTTATTTATAAATCAAATTTTTTATCTTGGAAGAAGGCTTGATTTGATTTAAAACATGTTTTGGTTTTTAAAGTGAATATTATAATATTTGAAATTGGTGGTGGGTTTAATTTCATTTTAAGTATTCTTAAAATAAATTAATCATTCTTGTTTGTTATTATATACCAAGAAATGTTTAGTTAGTTAGTGAGTTATTCCGAAAACAATACAAAATTTAAAACATTCCGAAACATAAATATACCATGCCACATCACCAAAGTGATGCTGATGGATTACTCTTGTCCATTTTTAAAGGAACAAGTTTATACACATATTATCGTGTAGCATTTAGAGTGTGACGTCACATATGATGAAGGTATCATATATTTTGGCATATAATGATATTTCTCAATTATTTGTATTTCAAATATATATTTTTAAATGCATGTTGTAATATATTTACTATTACATAATAATTTATATAAAAATTTATTATATAAAATGTTTTTGACACCATTGGTTTAATTTATTTCCATAATTTCAAATATAGATTATGATTTTTTAAATATCCTTTTGAAATAAATAATCTGTTTATTTAATATTTAGATCTTTATTCAGTTACTTATTTTTTACCATTATAGAATATTTTTTGGAATCTTAATGGTCATTTATCTCACATTATACTTGTGACATTGAGTGTTTATATATTATCTTATTCTAGGATTGAGAAATTGTATGTTGACACTTGAAGGTGGTAGTAGTTTTTGATTTTTGGGCTTCGTGAGTTGTATCCGCTGTGACATGGGTGGTTTCCTATTTCATGGTTGACTGTGGTGTTAATTTAATTCAATTACCCCTTTGAATTCTGATTCCACTTTTTAAAACCCATCAAAGGTGACCTGGTATCCTGATAATAGAACATAGTTTGTACATGTCCCAAAGGGAAATCCCAATTTCCGTGGGTCAGTATTGGTACTCTTTTCTAAGAATGATGATGGTTCCCTTCACATTTGTGTTATTTATGCAAACAAACATTTGTTATGATAAATAAAAAAATATACTTCTAGTGGATTGATGATATGTTTGACTTTTTTAAGGGAGAAAATTGGTTCCAAAAATTGATCTATGTTCTGGTAACCATCAGTTTAGAATAATGGAATCTAACATTATGAAACCCATCATTCATTGTAGGTATAACCATTATGTGTACCTTTTCATACCATTTGGTTCCAACAATGTTCTTTACATCATTAAAGATATAATGAAATGGATTTTCCATGAGTATTTTGATACCTTCCTTGTATTTTTTGGATGATATCCACATTTACTCTATGTTTGAGGAGGACTATGTACGACAGATGAGAAATTTTCTGGAATTGAAAATAAATCAAAAACATTATTCCTTTCTTTCTATGCTTTATTTATGGATTCTAAATGTTAATTTATTGGGACACATAGTGTTGGAACATTGTTATTCAGATGATCCTGAAATGGTGAATGTTGTAATGACACGGGGATAACCACAAATGTCTTACATGATTTAGAGCTTCAGTTATATATTTTATCAAAAGGATTTGAATCATAGATATAGGTGTTGGGTGGAATACCTAAAATATTTTTATTTTAAAATCTCTAATATGTAGAAGAAAGGGAATGTCATTGCCGATTCATTGAGTAGAAAATTTCTTACCCAAGTAGTGAAAGAATCATCAGAACAGTGGAACTTTATGGTTCTTTTTCACTATTTCATGTCAGAGATAAGGGTGTAGGGGTAATGGTAGCTTTGTCTAGTGATAATTGTACCTACCACTTCTCAAGATGATTCATTAGTACTAGCAGATTGATTATTAGTTACATAGAGAAATTGAATCAATTTATGGGGGGAGATCATACCAGAAGTTAACTCCCCACTAAAGAAATTCCTTGTTTTTATAATCAAATTTTGTACCATTAGCGACAATGAAATCAATGGTGTTATATTTCCATAATTCATAGTGAGAAATTCATCCAAGAACTAAAAAGATGTTCTATGACATGTGATATTGATTTTAGTGGCTAGGTATAAGACATTGAATTTAAATATTTTTCTTTAATTTTATACATGAATATAGATCAGGGTTATTAAACATAAACATTTGGGTTTTATTTAAACACTTACATTGAAAACATGGATGTGGGATGAGATCTTGATGGATTTTGTGGTTAGGTTTCCATGTACCCAAAGAATGAATAACGCAATATGGTTTTTGAATTATTTTTTTGAAAAAACCTGCTCACATTATACCCATACGTGATAAAACCAATATTGAGGTGTTGCAAAGATATTATGTGAAATATATTATTGGGTTTCATAGTTTTACATATTCTACTATCACTGATTTGGATACTTAGTTCACAACTCATTTTTTTAGAGGCCTTCATGAGGCAATAACATCACAGGTCCGTTTGAGAATGACATACCATCCACAATCAGATGGATAGATAAAAATAAATATATAGATCCTTGAGGATATGATTTGTTTTTGATTTCATGACTTTGGTGGGTCTTGGGATGCTTATCTAGTGTTTTATGAGTTTTATGATAATAATAATTACATATATGCGATCAAAATGAGTCTTCTTGAGGCATTATATGCATGACCTTCTATATTATGTTTGTGTTGGTCAGAGACTGGTAAATTTTCCATGGGTGGACCGAGCATTGTTAAAGAGATTACAATAAATATTTTTTTTGATTCTCTATAGAATATTTATTGAATAGAGAAGATATAAGTCTAATGATAGTAATCTTCATAGCTCATTGAAATTTTTAGTTTGTGACCACGTGTACAAGAATGTTTCACCCTAGATGGGTCAGGAACAACATTGGAGGAAAACGAAACATACACTTCATTTAGTGGGACCTTGTAAGGTTGTTATTTATGTGTGGATAGAGGAAACCATTTATCACTTCCACTGGAGTAAACATTGATAGATACCTTGTTCCATGTATCTCAACTATGAAATTATCTAGTTTTTTCATCCCATGTTCTGGGACAGAGTGTTAATGAGGTTGAACATGATATATCATAGACTTATCATCGAGTCATGAATGTTAACATTAAAACAAAGGTAATTTAGGGGAGAAATATTCCTTTTGTTCAAGTTCTGGGGCAGTACAGTTCTGATAATCCAGAGATGTTGGTGAGGGAGGAACTAATAAAAGAGTAGTTGCCTCGTATTTTTTACATGGATGATTCTGAATTTGATTTCTAGGGGTAGAAAATCTATGGTGAGGATTTTGTAACATAATTTTACCATTTTTATTTATTTATAAACCCATCGTTTAAAAATTATTTGGTTAGGGTTCTTTTTTTTTATTTTGGGTGAAACATTGGAAAATTAGGAAAAATTCTTTGGTGTACATAATTGGTGTACGGTTGTTCCAATCCCTATGCCCTTCTAGAGAAAACAATGAAAAATGCGGTTTAGAAGTTTTAAATTATTGGTGAATGGATTTAAAATCCATATTACCACATTATTAGAACATTTAAAACCATTAGAAGGGGTTCATGGATATGGTGAAAGGCTTGGTATAACTGTGAGGCCATGTCGAGCTAACCGTGCATTCATGGTTTTTTAATCTGAACTTATTTTTTTAAAATCCCATAAACCCTCATTTAGGTTCCCTATGAACATTTAATACATTCATTCAATTTCATCATACATTTGGGCTCCCAATAGTAGATTTTTGTCCCTCTACAACCCTATAAATGATAATATAATTAAGGAGAACAATGTTTTATCTTCTCATAGTGTGTTTCCTATTCTCATCCTTTATCTCATACTATCTCCCATTTTCTCCCAAGGGTTTTATAGATATTCATATTGGATAAAAGATCTAATATCCTTTTTTTTGGATCATGGAACTATGTGTGATTCTCGTATCTGATTGTCTTTGTACATCATTGGTGAAACTCATTTGGGATTTTTAGTTCTGAGATCCCCTGACCCTAAGGCAGGTGGTTCCATTAAGATGGAAAAATTTTATTATCCTTTAATTGATTGATATAAATTCAATTGTTTAATTAAAATTAAATTTATTAAAATTTATTTAAAATTTATTTTTTAATAATTCTATTACATTGAATTTGGTGATTTGGAATTGCAATTGAATTTTAGTCATGAAACTATGGAAAACCCCTAAATTCCATTGAATTGGGGTATATTTGTTAAATTGATTTAAATATGTAAAAATCTAATTGTGATAATAATATTATACAATTGATTTCAAAATGGTATTTGGAGAATTTTATTTAAATAATTATGATTGAAACCCATTGGTTTTATCTTAAAAAGTGAATGATTTGTTTAAAACACTTTTTTGAATTGTAATGTAAAATTGAAATATTTGAAAATAAAAATAGGATTAATTTTATTTTATGTATTCATAATATAAATTTCCAATAATTTTTTTTATTGGAGAACATGAATGATCTAGGTAGTTAGTGTGTTTTTTTGGAAATAGTCTATGATTTAAAATTTTCAAAAACATAAATTAAACACATCACATCCCCGATAGTATTGTGATGGAGTCTAATTAACCATTGTTAAATGGATGTTTTGATACTCATATGTTCATTTAACATAGAGTGTGTGGCGTCCCATAACATATAACTATAATATCATTAAAATTATTACAATGATAATTTCTTGTTTTTATTTAAAACATATATATAAAAATTGTTTGTTACAAACTATTTTCTATGCCTTCCGAGTTTATATAAACTGTATTATATAATTTTTTTTTTGTGAATCCATTTGTTAAAAGTATTTACATCATTTGAAATTTAAATCATGGTTTTAAATATACTTTTAACATTTCAAAATAGTTTATTTAAAATTGAGATATTTATTTGGTTAATTAAACATTTCGCTCTAATTATGGAATCCTTTGTTCGACCCTATGTGGATTTTAGCCCAATGCTTACATATGCCTTCAGTTGTTTGTTGATTGTCTTCCTCCATGTTCAAGAAACGGTAATGTGCCATATGGATGTGGTAGTATCTATATCACCTTGGGAATGGTTAGTTGTGGTTATTGAGAAATGAGAAGTTTCTTATTTTTTGGTACTTTTTGTTCGTACATTAGATAATTTTCATATTTGAATTATGGTAGACTTCTCCATAAGGTGTTTAATTTGTATGAACACAAACTATTTTATGTTTCTTCTATATTTTTTGTGTATAATTGATTCCCACATTCATTTTGTGTGATTCCATGTACTAGTCTCCAAACCACGAGAATCAGGAATGCACTTCTAGACATGTTAAGACTAGCTTTGTTATCAAGCTATTGGGGTAACAAGAATGGTTCATGACATGTTTTATTTAATCTTCCTCAATAGTATTTGGGATAAATTTCTTCTATTGATTAGTATATCCCTTGAGATGAAAAACTTCAATTGATACCATTTAATCATCATTACATCCCAATGATAAGAAATATCTTTTTAGGGGACATGATCTGCTACTAAGTTACCACGAGATTAGTAGTCCCACTAAAAGATATAGGATTCTACCAGATGAAATAATCCATCATAGTAGTAGTCTATTTATTCTTCATAACTAGAGTATGGTTTCTTATTATGGTCATGATCCTCTCACCTCAAACACTAACTGTCTCTACATTCTTAGTAGGTAAATCCATATTTTTTTGGTGGGTATCAATTCCATTTCATCTATTTGTCACCTCACTAAATAATTTCACACAAAATTTTATCTCATAATCATCATGATTATTAATCCAAAATTTCACAATAAGTATATATTTTAATATAACTATTTATTTAAAATTTTGTTCCCATTATTTCCGCTAAACAATCTTTGACATCCCTTTATTTTAAAAGAAAACACTGTGTCCAAATTAACTATTAAATACAATTGTTACCTTAATAAACTAAACATTAAACACAATTTTTCTGATTATGTGTTTTTAATTTCAATAAATGGACACACATGGTTGTAATCATTATATTTTTTGAGTAAGATAAAAGAAGGATAATTTTTTTGAATATTAACTTTCCCTTAGGAATAGTAGCATACCCTTATCAATAGCTAGATAGCATATGAATAGTAACGTCACCCAAATGAATAGTGAAGTACCCTTATGAATAGTAACCTTGACCTTTTAAATAGTAATGTACCCTTATAAATAGTAAATTCACCAATGAAATTATAAATTAATATTTTCCATCATATAATTGTCAACATGATATAATTATTTCATAATATATGTAATTAAATATTTTAAAAATTATTGATTAAGTGTTTGAGTTTTTGTAATTCATATATATTAATTCACCAATTTATGAATAATTTTATAATTTAAATGAAAATTTAAATTCATTAAATGTATTCATAAATAATAATTTATATTACTTATGATTATAGGTTAATTTTAAGAGACCATACGTTTTTTTTAAAGTGTTGGAAATGCAGTCTTAATATTAAATTATTATTTTTAAGTAAAATTTGATATTATTTCAATATTTAATTATTAATATTTTGAAAATAGTTATGAAAAAATGGAGTTCATTTTTGAGTTCTAAATTTCAAAAAAATGCTAAGGGTTAATTTTTGGGATTTTTATAGAATTCATGAATGTTTTATGAATAATAATATACAATAAATTATGATAATTGGAAAATACTAGTTTTACTGCTTCATAGGTAATTCAAGGATGATGTAAGCCCAATTTGTTGAACTAAAATTACATATATATACTATTTTTATACAATAATTATTAATATTTGTAGTATTGTATAAAAATATTAAAGAAATCATTAAAATGTAAAATTCCTCCTCTCATCCAATATAAATACCACCCTAATTCATCTACTCCTCCCACACCTCTCAAGCCATGAGAAATGTCAATTTTTTTCAAAATTCCTACCCCAAGTCACGTCCCCACATCCATAACTGGCTAGTCCCACCCAATGGAAAAAAGAAAATACCTTAAAGGGGATATCAATGAGGAGAGATCAAGAGGTAAACATCCTCTTATAGTTTCTTTCTTTCCATTTCATTTTCATTTCTATTCATCTTCATTCTTCACAACTCAGGATCTGAGAGGAATGAGTGATAATGTATCTTATAAATTATAGATGTTATATTTTTTATTAAAAATTCATCATCATACTCCTCCTCTCCAAATTATTTCAATGGATAAAAACATCGTCTGTGATGTTTCAATTTACCAATATCGTGGTTAATGTGTTTTAAATTTCCATTACATCAATAAATAATAGTCCTGAATAAAATGTTATAGTTAAACCAAGATATATTTTATATATTTTATTTTATATAAGGTTCTGGATTTATTTTTTATACATTTAGTTATTTTTTAAAGAAAAATACGTTTTTTATTATTGAATAATCACCAAAACGATCTAAACAATTATAATTAATGATTTAATTTATGAATCATCCACTTATAAAAATGAAAAATCATAAATATAACAAATTATGGTTTTGTAAATAGGTAAATACAATTTCATTCCACTTCTGGTGTTTCTCTTACAATTGATATAAACATCCATTGCAAGACCCTTATAGAAACCATATAATGCACTCACCAGAAACAAGGGAAATTACAAAGTATTATTAATGAATGGGTGGAATGATTTTATAAAGTTATAGGATAGTATTTTATAAAAATTAATATTTTTTAATATATTAATAGCCTAATTTTAACTATTATACATGAGGTTTATATATATTTTATGTAAGACAAACCCAAGGTGAGAGAATTCAAAACCCAATTTCAATTATTTGGGTTATAATTCTACTTCATTTTGTATATGGTATTAATATTATTTTAGGGAAAAAATTTAATTTGTATTATGTTGTATTATTTTTATTTATATTGTATACCCATTTCCATTCTATTCTATCAATTATCACTCAAATTATATTTCTAGGGGTATTTCATTTAATAAATACTTTCAAAAGCCTCTTTAATGAAAATAATTTTTTTTATATGGTATGAGTATTTATACTGATTTCATGATGAATTATTACTATAATTTTACGATTATTTGTTGAAATGGTGGTTTTTGATGAATATGATTTTATTTCTATGTGCATAAGTTTTATATTTTAAATGTGATTTGTTTTACAAAAACGGGAATTTTTCAAAGATAAATGGGTTTGTTCTGAAGGGTTCAATCAAGTTATCAAGTTTTTTATTTATAATATGTTCCTTTGAAATAGTTTATGCATGACTGATCCCATTATAGTTCATGATATGATGTATTATTCTCTATTATAGGTCATGATATGTTCATTTTAGCCCATTACAGATCCTATTATGATGGGTGAGCCCCACTATACTTCTCCAATTTTGAGTACTCCAGATATAGAATTCGAACGAATGGTTATTCCATATATACGGGTGTTTGTAAGAGTGATATGGTAATTATGTCTTGAGGAAACTGCATGATGTTTCTTTACATGCTTATGAGTTTTCAGGAAAAGGGGTTTTAAAGGGTTATCATGTGTCCACCGGACTAACAGTTATTCATTATTTATATACCACACTGAGTGTTTTTATGATCATCCCATGTTTTTAAATTTTTATCGAAAGGATTCCTTAGATGTTAAAAGGATAGTTACAGTGCTTCTGTAAATGAATCCAATTAGTTATATTGTTATTAAAATTTTATACTCTCATTCAATATATGTTTTTTGTTTTATACTTTTGTATAACCTAGAACGAAAAGGTCCTCATTAGAATTTAATGTTATGTGTTTAGTCATGTTTCTTTTATAAAAAAAGAATGCATAATTTTTAAAGGGATGAACTCTGGTTTTGGATTTGAGTTCTTACAATTGGTATCAGATGAATGGTCTAGACATCATTGGATATTAGACGTTGTCATTTTTTAGAATAAACATTTGTCAATATATTTTAATTTTGATATTCCATTTACTTAATTACACATTTGAAAATAGTTATTTAAAATTAGTAATATGTCACTCAGAATTATATGTACAATGAACAAACTGTGAGGGCACAATTCATTTTGGTGTGGGGGGATAATATAACATCCCATGATTTTAAAAGGAAACAATATGTGTTTAAATGAACTACTAAATACGACATGAAATATATAAAGTAACCAATAAACATAATTTTTCTACTTCTGTGTTTTGAATTTTGAAAATCATACATACACGATTGTGATAGGTATGTTTTTTTGAATCTAATATAACAAAATTAATTTTTGGTGAATAGTAACATACCTCATGAATAATAATATAACCTTATGAATATAAATGTTCACTTATGAATAATAACTTGACCCTCATGAATAGTAACTTACCCTTGTGAATTGTACCTTGAACTTTATGAATAACCATGTACACTTATGAATAGTAAATTCACCAAATAAAATTTATTCATCTTATTAGTGTCAATATGATATAATTATGTCAAAATATTAGTAGATAAGAATTTTTAAAATTATTTATTATGTATTGGTATTTTTTTAAGTCATATGTGTCTAGTTTGAAATTAATGATTAATTTAATAATTTAAATGAAAATATATTTAATTTTTTTTTCATAAATAATTATTTTTATGAATTATGATTGTAAGATAATTTTAAGTTACCTAAAGTAAATTTTCAAAGTTCTAGAAAAGTAGTTGTATTATTAAAATTTTATTTTTCAAGTAAATTTTAATTTAATTTAAAAATTAAATTAATAATATTTTGAAATTTTTTTAAGAAAAGGAGTTAATTTTTGAGTTATACATGTCGAAAAACATATTGTGAAAAATTATGGGATTTTTATGGAATTAGGTAATTTTTTATGAATATTAAAATATGATAAAATTTGATAATTGATAAATACATGTTTTTCAACATCATAAGTGACCCAAGGCTAATGTAAGCCCACTTTTTTCAAAATGACGTGATCTTTTTACTATTTTGATCACATGTATTATGACTATTCATACTCTGGGCCAAAAATATTAAAATAATCATTAAAATGATGTAAAATCCCTCTTATCCTCCACTATAAATACCACAATAATTCCTCTCTTCCTCTCACACCTCTAAAGCCTTGAGAATTGTCTATGTTATTCCAAATTCCTTGCACAAGGATATTTCTCATGTCCAAGACGTACTCATCTCACCACAAGGAAAAAACAAAAGTCCAAAAGGAGGATCTCAAGGAGAAGAGATCAATAGGTAAACATCCTTTTATAATTTCTTTTCTTCCTTTTCATTTTCTTTTCAATTTTTCTTATCTCACCACCTATCCTCAAGAAAGAGGAATGAAAGATCCAATATATTATATATCCAAGATGATATAATGTTTATTTAAAATTCATCATCTTACTCCTTCTCCTCCCCAAATTATTTCTAAGGATAAAAACATTGTCCGTGATGTGTTGATTTACCATCATCGTGGGCGATGTATTTTCAAGTTACTTTAATTTCTTCAATACTAGTTGTGAATATTTTTTAAGGTCAAAACATGATATAATTTATGAATTTTAATTTTTTTAAGGTTCTGAAAATTTATTTTATGCATTTTATTAATTTTTTTAAACAATAAGTTTTTTATTATCGAATAATCTCTAAAATTACATAAATGAATATCATTAATAATTTAACTAATGAATCATCCTCATATTAGAATTAATAAGAATAAATGGTAAAATTTATTGTTTTGGAAACATGTAAACAATATTTCCTTCAACATATTTTGTTTTTCATACAACATAAATTAAAATACATTATAAACTGCTCATGGAAACTATGTAATTCACCCGCCCAAAACAAGGAATATAACAAATTATTTTTAATTAATATGCAGAGTTATGTTATAATAGGATGATATAAGATGTTATAAACATGAATATATTTCTTTAAGATATTAATTTCACACATTTAACAATTATATATGAGGATTAGACACATTTTATGTTAGGCGAACCAACGGTAATGAAATTCCTAACCCGATTTCCATTCCTTGGGATAACCTTCTACTTAATTATTTATATAGTATTAAGATTATTTGAGTGATTATTTTTTATTTATGTTATGTTGTATTATGTTTATTTACATTTTATAAGCATATTCATTCCATTCTAATAATTCACACTCCAATTATATTGGTAAGAGACATTCCATTTGGAATCCTTTTAAAAGTATCTGTAATGAAATTCAAAATTATTGTTTATATGGAAGGAATATTTCTACTGATTTCATGATGAATTATTAATACAATGTATACATTATTTGTTGAAATTATATTTTTTTGATGAATATGATTTTATTATTACGATAATGGGTTTTATATTTTAAAAGTGATTTATTTTACGAAAAAGGGAATTTTGAAAATAGTAATGAGCATTGCTCAAGGGTTAAAATGTTTTATCATGTGTTTTATTCATGAAATTTTTATTGGAAATAGTTTATGATTGGTTTACCAAATTATATATCAATATAGTATTGGTTAAGCCCCGTTATAGCTCATTATATGTGGGGTTGATCCCAATATAGCTCAAGATATGATGGGTGAGCCCGATTATAGAACCCTAATGCATTGAGTACACCGAACATGGGAGTTGAACGAATGATAATAACATGTGTAAAGGTGATTGTTAGAGTGATATGGTAAATTTGTTCCATGGAAAGTATTTTATATTTCTATGCATGATTATGAGTTTTCATGAAAATTGGTTTTAAAGAGTTATCATGTTTCCACTGGACTAACAATTTTTCATTCATCATACACCTTACTAACTATTTTATGATAACCTTGTGGATTAAATCTTCATCACGCAATTTCTTTAGTTGTTCAAATGAATGTTAATGTTCTACTATAGTTGAATCCAACTAGTTATATTATAATTATTTTTGTACACTCAATTCAATATATTAAACTTATTGTATAATTCCTTATAACCTAGACCAAACAATGTCCTCTATTGTTTTTAATGTGTTGAATTTATTCATGTTTCGTTAAAAAAAATTACGCATCATTTGTAAAGGGTTGAACCTGGGTTTTAGGTTCAGTTATTTACCAAATCTCTAATAAAATATATAAAAATCCTATCCTTATTAGCCTAGAGTCAGTAGTTATTTTATTTGAATTTCATAAATACATGTGATATCATCACCAAGGATCAATTAGATTATTATTCCAATATAACAAGAAACATAAGTGGTAACATTCTTATATTGGTAATTAAAAATTGAAAATAACAAAAAATAATCTTCTTCAATAATTATTCAATGATTTTATCTTCATAATAATGGTAAGGAAGACAATGAAAAATGTGAGCTCAAAAGCTCAATAAGGGTAATATGAATAAATAAAAGTGATGTAATGTCATTAAATCACGGTCATTAAGGAAAACTAAATAACTGAAAACAATTCATGGCATCAATACACTAAAAATAAAAATTTAACTTCATGTATTATCCTAGAGAATTTCTCATGGAATTTAATAATTGGATACATAGTGAAGAAAAATAAAAAAATTTAGACATTATGTATCTATAACATGAACCACAACTTTCAAGACAATATAGACTAAGTATGTGGGAAGAAACCCATTTGTATCTTCTTAGAAAAAAACATAAATGGTTTGTCTCAAATGATTTTGTCTATTGAGACCTATCAATGTATTGAGGTTCTATCTATTATCAGACCCCACCTATCACTACTAGTAAAAATCATTATTTATACATTGATTTAATTCAATAACAATATGACAAATATAAACATTCGTATTGAGTAGAGGATATAAATTCATTAATATTTCCCCAATTAAAATAACATTCAAATTAAACATTGTATGTTGAAATGATATAAACCTACAACAATAATTAAATCCATGATATAAAAAAAATTAGAAATATGATGAAATCATTAATAAATGATGATCATAATAACATTTTTCATATAGGTGGTCAAACAGAAAAAATAAGGATGTGCAATAACTTGTTTGTGTGTTTGGTTAACATATTAATTCCAATGAAATAATAAAATTAATATAGAAATATAATGGTATTATTTATATTATTTATGTTAGTGAATCTGGTTATAAGAATTATTTTAAGATATGGAAATATGTAATGAAAATTTAAATTTGTCACCCTTGAATAGGTTATAGACTCCTCATATGAAAAGGTTACAGGTTTATTTTCTATAAATCATGTAGAAGATTAATAATATTCAATAATATAAAATTAATAATGTCATTAAATAAAATTAATTATTTAAATAAAATTTATTAACCATCTATATACGAATGTGATAAAAACGAAGCCATACATTCATTGAAGAATTAGAAAGCATGTTAAAATAATGATAATTTAATTTTATCCAGTGGTTCTTATGGAATATATAAAGTTAATATTAAATTAGTTCATTAAAATTATAAATTATTATTAAACTTATTGATAACATATCTTCATGGTAAAAATATGTTTTAGAAAGTATCTGAATAATTTAATTAAGAGAGCATGGTTGAGAAAAATACATAACAATATGGATGCCCCCTCTTTAGTAACATGTTAAGGCTCATTATCCATTTATTTTGGAAGGAAAGTTTATCTTAGGTAGTGGGAGAGAGTTTATGAGAGTCCTGGGTAGAGTATTGTTTGTGATAATTCATTATAACTTTTTTATAAATGTTATAGAGGTGATATCATTTTATTTGGAAGGGAATGATTTTTTTATAAATATAATATTTTTATATAAGTATATTAAATGTTTCACAGTGAGTGTGGAGCCAACGTGTACAATAAGGAGTGGGTGATTACATAAGCTACATCATTTCTCATCTAATATCATTAAAAAAAATGATCAATTTATTAGTCTTTTTACACATTGAATTTTAGTCTTATCATTTTTTATTTCTAACATGCTACTTATTTTTTAAATAAGTAATTTTATATCAATTTATAATAATAAAATGTATTCTATTAAATAATTTGGAACTATTCTTTAAAATATTAAATCCATTTTTAAAATAAAATTTTTACATAGAGGACACATTGATTTTTATATTAGCGAATGTGACGCGTAAAACTATTTTTTTAAATTGCAATTTTAAGCTTAAATTTTTTTGAAAGAAAATACTATGAATGTATTTTATTTTTATAATATAAATAAAATTATAAAAAATATTATTTTTGGATATCAATGAAATAAAAAAAAATTCAAAAAATGATATTTAGTTAAATGATGTTTCTATGCATGATTACGAGTTTTCATGAAAATGGGTTTTACATTGTTTTTAGGTTTCCACTGAACTAACAATTTTCATTATTCATATACCTTAATGAGTTTTTGATTCTCATCCAATGCTGTAGAAAATTTTGTCACACAATTCCTTAAATGATCAAATGACAGTTAAGGTGATAATATAGCTGAATCTTATTAGTTATATTGTAATAATATTTGTAAACTCTGATTCAATATATTCAACTTATTGTCTAATTCTATAAATCATAGACAAAAAAATGTCCTCTGTTTTAGTTAATGTTGTGTATTTATTCATTATTATTTTTAAAAAGCATTACACATCATTTGTAAAGGGTTGGACATGAGTTTTGGGTTTAGGTAATTACACAATCTATGGTACAAACAATAACAACCCTAACCATATTAGCCTAGTGTTGGTAGTGATTTTATTATAATTGCATAAATACAAGTGATAACATCACCACAGATCGACTAGAATAGTATTCATCAAGAACATGATATGTAAGTGGGCCGCATATTAGATTCGTAATTAAACATTGAATATAACAAAGGAAAATTTCATCTTTTACAATAATTATTCAATGATTTAATCTTCATAACCAAGGTAATGAAAAAAAATAAAAAAGTGACCTCAAATGCTCAATAAGGGATTAATGAACCAATAAAAGTGATGTGATGTCTTTAAATCATGGTCATTTTGGAAAGGTAAATAAATGAAAACAAATAAAGTGCATGAATACATTAAAAATGAAAATCTAACCTTATATATTATCATTTTGAATATCTCATGGAATGTAATCCTTGAACACGTAAGGAAAAAAAGCATAATTTGTAGACATCATGTATCTAGAACACGAACCACTACTGTCAAGGGAATATGGATTAAGTGTGTGGGAAGAAACCCATATGAATCTTATTAGAAAACAAAATAATGGGTTTGTCTCCAATTATTTTGTCTCTTGAGACCTATAGATACATTGATGGGCTATATATTATTAGACCCAACCCATCACTAAAATTAGAAATCATGCTATAAAAATTGATTTAATTCAATAAAATATGACTTATCCAAAAATTCTTATTCAGTAGAGGATTTCCATTCATCAATATTTTCACACTTAAAATAACATTCAATGTAAACATTGTATGTTGAAATGATATACAAATAAAACAATAATCTTATCCATGATATAATAAATATATATATTTGATGAAATATTAAATAAATATTAATAATAATAACATTTTTCATATATGTTGTCAAACAGACCCAAATAAGGATGCACTGTAATATGTGGGTGTGTGTGATAAAAATATTAATTCCAGCGGAAAATATAATATTTAGGGAAACAAAATGGTATTATTTATATTTATTTTAGTGGTGAATTGTGTTATATTAATTAATATAAGATATGGAAATATATAGTGAAAATTTAAATATGTCACCCATGAAGAGGTGGTAGACTCCGCATATGAAAAAGGTGACAAGTTCACTTTCTAAAGATCAAGAGGAAGATAAAGAATATTCACTAATATAAACTCCGCATATGAAAAATGTGACAAGTTAATTTTCTATAGATCAAGAGGAAGATAAGGAATATTACCTAATATAAAATTAATAGTGATATAATATAAAATTAATTATTAAAATAAAATTTCATAATAATCTATATAAATTGGTGAAAAAAATAAATATTTACCTTTATTACTAAGCACACCAACATATTGAAAAATTCATTTTATCCAATGGATTTTATGGAATATATAAATTTAATATTAAATTGGTTCACTGAAATTATAAATTATTATTGAAATTATTGATATCATACCATTATGGTAAAAATATATTTGAGAAAGTATAGGAATATTTGAATTAAGAGAACCTGGTTGAGAAAAATACATCTCCCATTGGATGTTTCCTCTATAGTAACATGTTAAGGATCCCAATCCATTTATTTTGGAAATAAAAATTAATTTAGGTTGTGAGAGTTATTTTAAGAGTTTCTTGTATAGAGTATTGTTTGAGATAATTCATTACAACATATATATAAATGAGATAGAGGTGATATAATTTTATTGAAATGGGAATGATATTTTTATAAATAAAAACTATTAATATAAAGATATTTAATGTTTCACAATGAGTGTGGAGCTAATGTGGAAAATAAATGAGTGGGGGATTACATAAGCTACATCATTCCTAAACTAATATCATTAAAAAGCAATGATCGATTTTTTTTCCAAACATAGAGTTCCACACATTTTTTAATTCTATCAGGGTAATTATTATTCAAACATGTAATTTAATATCAAAGTATACTAAAAAATGGACCCAATTAAATAATTTGGAAAAATTATATGAAATATTAAATCTATTTTTAAAATAAAATTTCTTCATATAAGAAACATTGATTTTTATATTAGCGAATGTGATGTGAAAAACCAAAATTTTAGGAAAATTAAATTTTTATGCTTAAATTTTTTGTATCAAAATACTATCAATGTTTTTTTTCATAATATAAATCAAATTATAAAAATTAAAATAATTTTTTTTAGATTTCAATGAAATAAAAAAAATTATAAAAAAATGATATTTAATTAATAGAAAAATATTGAAAACATATCTTTTATTGGAAAATATTACATATATTAAAAAATTAATAATATGGTTCTAAATATGTAATAGAATTTCAAAATCTATAGTTTTACACCTTAAATAAAAATTTTATCAGGAAAAAAATATTTTTTGGGTTTTAAAATTATAATTACTTCTTTATATAGTGTCAAATTTTATGGTTTTAATAAACATTATATTTTCACTATTTAGTATAAGCCAAAATTTTCATAAAATTATCAAAAATTAATCCTAACGAAATTTTTTTAATCTAAATTCCAAAAATAAAGTAACAATAATGAAATATTATTTTTAAATTTATAATTTAATATTTTAAATGAAAATATGAAATATAAAGAAAATATATTTTTATAGTTAAATGAAAATTTTAAACATTAAATGGCATTATTATTATTACAAATAAATTTATTAAATAAAGGTGGATAATAAATTGTTTCCAATATAATATTTATATATAATTTGTTTTTTATTTTATTAATACAATATACAGTTATTTGATAATGTGAATCCCTTTTAATACTAAATAAATTTAATTATGTTTCCTCTGAATGGGAAAAACCTTAATTCCTTAATATCTTCTATATTTGGAGATTTTTTATTATTCATATAAATCTATATATAATTTACAAAAAATATTTTCCCGATGCAATATAGTTATCTCTGTTTTGTGAAATATGTTATCAAATATTTTATTAATTTAGAGAAAACGGTATATTCGAAAACCGTGGGGGTGATACATTCTCCCCAAATACCCTTAAATTAAAAGCATCTGTGATATTTTAACTAATTTCAATATTTAAAATAGATTAGGATATATGAAATACATTCCAAACCCATGAAATAATTTAAAATGTTATATCAACATTATTATGATAGAAAACATATCATTTACATATAATAAATCAATCATATTATTGGGTTTTTTATATAATTTGAGATAAACATCAATCATGATTTCATATCCTTAAAAAATTAATAGAAATATATTTCTATAAGAAATTATAGCCATCATTGAACCAATATATGTTCATAGGTTTAAATTACTTATTGAATTCAATTTCACTAATTTGTAATGAATATATATTCTATGTGGATATAGAAAATCCATTTTAGAAATAACATGAAGATTATATAATGGAAGTATAATATGACATGAAGTAATCATAATCACAAAATAATTGAGGTAGATTCATAATATTTTTTTATAATAGTGAAGCCACATGGCTATTTTATTTATAGTTCAATAGAAAATAGATAGTAAAACCATACAAGAAATATTAAATTATAAATTCTAGAATTTTTAAAAGGTGTAACTATCAAAACATAAATAAAATTCTCTATTTCAATATCACAAATTTTTTAAGTCATTCCTTTCCCTAATGTTCTTGAATTTTTTTGGTATCTTTTTCATTTGAAAACGTTTAATTAGTTCACAAGTTTCCATAGTATCCAAATTTCTCAAATCTATAATATTGAATAACATATTGTTCCGAAGGAAGATCATTTTTTTCACAATCCTAATTTATGACCATTTCATTCTTCTTCAGAATCATTTTTTTCAATGTCCTCCTTTTTGGAAGATAATATATCTTCCAATTATATTGAGATCTTCCAAGTATTCCCCTTCAAATTTCTTTCATAAATGGAGTCAAACCATCATTTATTCATCATCATAAATGTCTAAATGTCTATGATACATTACCAATCAATGATTTATTTTCATTGTAGTGTCACTAAGTTATCATTTTTAGTCATAATGTAGTATAATTGATTAGGTATGACTATATAATTCATCACTCCACCATTTATATTGGTTAGTTTCTATGTTTGAAAATATATACATTTTTCAAGGAATTTATTTTTATACATGGTTATTTGGGTATTACTCTATTACTATAATACATTTTTAGTCAATAAGTTTGATATAAAATTTACAATATAAGATAATTAAAATGAAAATCCAATTCCAAATTTCATTCCCTTCGGCACCATCCAATTAATTTGTAGTTCATTTCGTCTTAAATTATTTTAAGTCAAAAATATTATACATTAGGATTCATCCTTTTAGACCAATTATTATAATGACATATCATTATAAATCCATCATGATGAAATGTAATGATAATATTACTTACCAAATAATATCTCATGTTGGTGATTAGATTGGTCTATAATATTTTCCCACTTATCCCATCATAAGTGAAGAGAAAGTTCATACTCGAATAGAATTTTCTGGGGTTTGAAGGTATAATTGAGCCTATTCCATACCCACACCCACATACTAGTATCTTGATAAAAATATACTTATTGAAAAAAAATACAACCTATAATTTAGAAAAACGCCATGATGTAGTCTTATACAACGAATTATTTATACATTTTTCAATAAATTTCTCTTATATTAGTCAATATAATTTTAAAAAATATTCATATAAAAGAACTAACCCATTCATTTCTAACAACTATAGTGCTCTAGATCCACACACCCAAATTTTTTTCTTTAAACCCAAACATTAATAATGGTATTTAATAAAACATGGGAAGAACCAATTTGAATGTATCCTCATTTTACATAATTTCATAAAAGATAAATATTACATTACACAAATAAAAAACACCCTAAAGAAAATATTTATTTTATTTGAGGATAAAATAAATAAGAATCTTATATTAAATTACATTTATACATTTTTTCATAATTGATCCCCACTAGGGTCCCTTTTACCCTTTATTTAAATTATACTTATAAAATACGAATGAACAACTTAATAAACTATCCACATTAAAATAATATACATCGAAGGAGTATATAAAATATTCTAATCATTGAATAAATTCAAGTATAAATGGTGAAAACTATTATCAGTAATCTCTAAAGACAAGTGACAATGGGAAATATTATACATAACTGCTGATGTGGATTTTGAGAATGAACTGATATATAGTTTATATTATATGAATTCTATAAATACAAATGTTTTACTTGATTCTTGATCCAAAAAATATTTTATACAGTAGTCATTTTTGAATGGTGTCACACCACTACCTCACCTATTAGATACTAATATAGAATTAAAAAACATATAACCATTCAATGATAACATCTCATATCTTCATCTATTATATGATAGATGTTTTTTGGAACATGATTTATGTAAACCACGTTATTCTCCCTCTTGTTTAATTTGATGTTATAATGGACATATATTTTCTTTCTCTTTATAAATATAACATAAAATCTAATGAAAGGAAGTCACGTTTGTTAATTAGAATCACCCTATTTTGGTTTATCATTGTGAGGACGAATATAATCAACCAAAAAATATTACTCACATCTAATAGGAATTACTAACTATTAATGAGTGATATTGAACTCCAATATTAGGGTATATTATCCAAATTTACTATATTTCTATTTTTTGGATTGTACTAATACATATCATGAAAAATTTAATAATCTTCCAATGAATCATGATGCTAAATTTTTAATAGAACTCGTAATTATTAGTATACATACATCAAAAACACCTTATATAATGTCACAAATTAGGATGTGAGAAATGAAGTATCAACTTCGTTAGAATATATATATGGGTTTTATACACTCAAGTGCATCCTCATGGAGAGAAATGTTTTTAAAGACAAATGGTTAATTAATGTGTCTTTGAAATAATTATTGGGAAAATTTCGAGATAATGTTGAAGATAAATCATTTTATAACATATATTGATGACTTAGTTGATCAAATATGAAAATATTAATTATTTTCCTTGGTAGGCATTTATTTTGGATACCATTAATGAAATGTAATGTAGGAAGATATACCCTAGACTACCTTACATTTGATGTTTCTTCATTATGAATGTATATTGATTCCATTTGGACATACCAATCCCCCTTAAATCTTCATTTAACACATGAATACTATCCTTAGATATTACCCTAATTTGTTTTTATTAGTCTATATAAATCATATTCTTGTATATTCAAAGTGAAAATAAGATCATTAATATCACTTGAGGATTACAGTGATGACATTAGGGAATTAGAAGATGTATAATAAATTTACTAATTATGATTTTTGGAAATATAATGTTTCACTCATTGGTTATATAATAAAAAGATATGGTATATTAGTATATAATTCCAAGATGGTGGTTATTGTTATATGGAACAGAACAACCATGGGGTCTATGATAAATAGTTATTTGGTGTTGGATGAATACAATTAATTATTCTTAAAAAATGTCTCATCGATCTATAATCAAATGAACACGTTTACATAGAACAGAGGCAATTTTTTGTTAGAAATAATATTTTGAAGAAAATTTCAAAGTTCTAAAAATGGTTTGGTAGAAAACATAAAATAAAAATACCCTATAGATGATAAGTGTTTTTTGTCTATTGTGATGCATCATATAAGTAGATGAGATGCTTTATTACATAGAATTACATGGTTTTGGAATATTCCCCCATAAATATGGAGGTTCATTTGAAACCATAGAATATATGTTCATAAATTGTTTTATGGATTTGAATGGTTATTAGCATAAAAACCTTCCCCTATTATAATATTCATACAAAATATCCCTTTACATGTGCATTATAATGGCTCATTATAAATTCCTATATAGAATTATGTTCATAAATACATCATGATGGGATTAACATAGATAAAAAATAATTTTTGGTACTGAGATAGATACAGAAATGGAAGATAATGTTATGTCCAATAAACAAGACATCGAATGAGCTCATTGTTGATAAAACAATTAGGTTAACAATAATTTGACAGGTTTAGAGTTTTATGATGCTTTCCTTCTATTCCTACACATATCACCTTGAAAAAAGGTTATGAGATTCTAAAATAAATAAATATTGATCACAAGAAATATTGGGTTCTTATAAATTCATTATTTTAATAAAATCGTTGATTTAAACATAGATATTTTTCTATAACTTGTTCGCATCCATGATTTGTTCTATGAATAACATTCAATGATGTCCATTCAAGATCATTCACTACTAATAAAATTAATGATTCCAATGTTAGAGCATGATATTTCCAATAAGGAACAACTAATAGAGATTCTATATCTAGGAGAGAAAGTGTTTCGGAATAATAACACTCACATAGTCAATGTTTTGTGGACTAATTAAACATTTGGTGAAGCAATGTGGGAACATGAGAGTTTGATGAGGAAGATATATCATTTTCTTATCACTGTAAGGAAAAGTATATGGAGAAATTATTTTAAGGGGAATAATGTAACAACATATAATTTCCGAATATATTTCTCCTAGAAAGAAATTAACTATTTTTGATTTATTTAATTTTATGAAACCCTGTGTTTAACTGAACCATGATATAAAATTAAAATATAAATATTTAATGTGATTTTAAGCGTATCTATTAGAATAGAGAGTAAAAAAAATGACCAAATGAATTAAAAAAAATCTGTAAAATTTTCTCCATTAAGGTTTTTTTTAATTATCAAGAAAAGTGTAATCAATTTTGAATGATTAATATGAAATCATATAATTTCATGATCTATTAAAATATAGAACATTCATTTCTCTATAAAAAATTTTCTCCCATATTTTATTTAAATAAAAATTTATTTTTGAAATTCTAATTTTGATTGAATAAATATTATTTCAATTTTTATTTCATTATACCAATAATTATATTTCTAGAAATTATGAGTATTTTTAAAAAGATATTTTAGTTTTAGGTGAATTAAGATAAATTACATTTTTAAATAATGAAAATTTTAAGATATATTCATGATATTCGAATGAATTGAAACATTATGAAACATTATTTCTTGACAAATTTTATATTTTTCAATTAACATAATGACATTATGAAATTCATTTTTTACATAGAAATCATTTTCTTACATTTTGACAATCTATGTATTCGTTTTATTTGAATAAAAACAAAATTTTAATCTTATCTTTTAATCATGTACAGAAAATGTTATATTAGGTTTTGTGGTTTAAATTTAGTATTAGTATAATGATATTACATCAATTCATATTAATTAGATTATAATAAAGAATAAACATTATTTTTATATGAAATAATTTTTTTCAAAATAATTACATTAATCTAAAAAATTGTTTTTATTTTGTTTTGAGTGATTAAATTAAATATTGTTTTTTATCACTTCACAAAACTGAATCCAAGAAAATGGATTTCATATTTCAGATCATCATGTTCAATTTATGAATTATATTCGATTTAATTTATAGTAATTAATAACAAATAAAACAGTAAAGCATTATCACTATCCTAAAGTGTAAAATGGCATATATGAGGTTAATACTTTTAGATAAGGTCTAAAAATATCTCAAACACATTCATTTAATTATTTGGATAATTTTATTTCTTCTTACATCATCATATATTCAATATTTTAAATTTTTTTACATCATATTACTTTTATTACGACCTTCATATTATGTTTAGAAAAGAATAATTCCAAATGACAAACTATTTGATTAAATACTAATTATATGATTTCATATGAATAAAAATATATTTTAGAATTTATAATTGGTAATTTTAAATTGGAATATATTTGTGATATTTATTTATTTATATTTTTTATTAGTTGTATTGTTTCATTCATTGCATACTCACACATCGACATAGTGCATGTACAAGCCCCATAAAAATCATGTAAATTAATTTAAATATTTTATATGGTATATGGTTTGGGATTAATTATGAGTTACCAAAAATTAAAATTAAAATTATAATATATATTAATTATTAGTGTTTTTACATTTGAATTATATTGTTATATTGATATCATTATATTCATAATATGTGAATAGTTAATTAAATTTCACGCAATGCTATTTAATGATTAAAAATTATTTTTAAATCATAACAAAATAAAAAATTACAATAATGTTTTATATGGATGGTAAATTTTATATCATCTCATTCATGGTTCTGATATGTACCGTTTGAAATTTTCATAATTACTTTCATGGTTGTAAAAATTGAAAAATTGTGAAAATTCCATTCAATTTGGCCAATAAAAAATTACTTAGAGCATGCATTACGAAGGGACATATGTGTCTAGTTTTCTCTCAAAAATATTATTAACCTATGCTTAAAATAATAATTACCATGAATTATTCCATTAGATTCACCATAAAAATCTCAATCAAACATGATAACCTCAATCGAAAATGATGAGGTATAAGTCAATACTGATTTCATTTAAGTTACTTCATCTTTTAGCTCTTTAAAGTCATTTATATCGATCTTAAAATTTTTAATTTAGAAACATAAATATACCTAATA
Organism: Viscum album; assembly: GCA_963277665.1. NCBI lineage: Eukaryota > Viridiplantae > Streptophyta > Magnoliopsida > Santalales > Viscaceae > Viscum > Viscum album. The sequence goes on along the minus strand of OY728130.1, from coordinate 1,238,781,527 downwards.
TTTCGTATGTTTATAAAATAACTATAATCTACCTTATTTGAATTTTATTGGAAATGTGATAATTAGTCGTCCATATGTACTGAATACCATATCCACAAAACAATCATTTTTTATTTCCCATCACAACCTTTTATGTAAAATTTTTTTAATGTATTGAAGAAATATATATTATATTTATGACCTAACTAGGATTGTGTAAATGTAATTTATTATCTTTTTTTAACCCGATCATCTTTTTTAATATGATATCATCACTCGAACCTATATGTGAGTTACCAGCTCCACGAAAAGATGATATTTTTTCTTTCATTCATGTTTATATGAATGGCAATAAGGTCATATATTAATAAAGAAAATGATATTAAAAAAATTAATAAAATATTAAAATGACATAAATTACTAACCATTTTTTATTTGAATCATTGGAATATAAAAACATCAATCAAGTATGTATATTAATTACTATCTCCATAAACATAATTAATTCATTATTCTTATCATCCTTATTTGAATAGTTATAAATCTATATCTAATGAATATATATGATATTTATTTCCTAATTAATATTTATTAGAAGATGGATATATGATCATGGTTTAAGCATAAGAACATCAGAACCAAAACATCCAAAAAAAATTGAATCATTTAAATATTTGAATAATGAATTAAATGAATAACTCTTAATTAATGGGTGACAAGATATTATATGTCAAATATATATGTGATGATAATTATGAATATTTCTATGGTATGATTTTATAATAAGTCTAAATTAATTACACTTGAGTACTGTATAACATATTAAGTATGTTTGGACGTATGATACATGTTATTTATCTCATCATTGTTAGGAAGAAACATGATTTATTTACAGAATGATTTTACTTTATATAGTGTATAAAATACGACTTTGATATATTATATCATGAAACTCATAAAATATTGGGTATTTAATATTCTTTTTGGCATGATTTCATTCATATAGTTTTTGACTCAAAAGATTCCATTTAGTTACGTTGTTATGTTACCATCACACATTTTATTTGAGTTTTTTATGTGTTAATTTAAAAACCTATCTAACTTAAATAAAAATCAATTTAATTTTATATTACATTTATTAAGATAAACATTATAGAGTTATAATCATAATAAGAAATTTAGATTATTTTCCTATCAATTGAAAAATGAATAATTTAATAATTTGAGAGTCAAGCATTATATATATTATCATGATTTTAAAATTAATGAAATTTAAATTTCCCCAATTAACAAAAAAATTAGAATATATTGTTATAATAATAATTCAATTTATTTTAGATAGTTTTCTTAAAAAAGTTTCCTTTTCATTGATTGCTGATAAATATTGATTCTTATTGAAAACATTAATATCTTTTGAAGTATTTACTGTAAAATAATAATGTTTTTGGTATTATAAAATATCATCAGTTCTTTTTAGTTTAAAATAATGTAATTTCTGTTTTTGAAATGAATTATATATATGAATTTATTATAAAATAATATTTCATTAAAAATGTAATCTTTCAAAAATGACAATTTCCTCCCTTTTTTCATGTTTAATATTAAAAATATGTTCTTCCACTTAAATATAGTTAGTCTAGTAAAATCAATCCATTTATTTGAATCTATGGGTCCAGAGTTTGAAAATATGTTCCTTTAATTTTTGGTCAATATGAATAGTAACACTAGTAGTTTTTTAACATGATGAAGGGTAAATCTTGTAATGAAATATAAATATTAAATTTCTAGGACTATATAATTATCCTAACATTTAAATTAATATCATATAATTCATATTTATCATCTATAATTGTAAAAATATTTAATATATACTGTTTCTTGAATTTTGATGTGACTATGACATTTATAATATTTTCATTGATGAAAAAAATATATCAATCTATTTCTTTTAAAAATGATATGATTTTTAACATGGGGATATGTAGATGAGTTTTTCATTAATAAATAATAATTTGAATGAAAATAAATACCTTTTATCATCATTTTAATCAATTATATCTTTTTAGTGAATAAATTATTACACAATGCTTGAGTAATACATATTCTATTTGTAGAAAATTACCATTAATGAAATTTTATATTTTAAAACCAATGTAATTTAAAATAATAAATGTGACCCATGATTTTTCTAGATACAGATAACATCTTCGGGATGAATTTAATAATTATTTATATTTTCGTAATTTTATTAATGTTATAAAAGTCAAAGTTAATGAATAGTATTTGTAATGACCCGCTAATTATCATTGGATTGAGAACTAAACTAGTCATTACAAGGCATTAAAGTCATCCACATGACACCATAGGCTCATAATATATAACAAAGGTATTCAATACAAGTGGGGGAAAATTTAATATTGATTAAATAAACCATTCAACAATCCAATAAAAACAAAAACATTCAATATATGATCCATGAACAAATGAATGTCAACACAATAAATTCATCTATTCCAAAACCAAATCAATGTTTTAAATATAAGAAGACCAAACTAGAATCAATGTATACAAAACATAAACAACTAAAGACTCTCAAGTGACCACAAAACTCCATTCTTCACAAGCTATATGATCTAGGATCACCAAACCACCCAAATATCACAAGGTAATGCTAAAAAAGTGGGAAACGTTACCTTTTCCCATGCCCTAAAAAAGAGCATCTTCAAAAGAATTAATGTTCCAAAGCATTGGTGAGTATAAAATTCAGTAGGGTTTCCCCAATGAATTACATACTCAATCCTTTATTTTATAAATTTAATCAACATTTACATAAAAAAATTTACATAGAACAATTTATGAAAACAATTTATTTCAAAATATAATCAAGTTCAAAAAAAGGTTTGCAACCAAGTGGAAATGAAAAAAAATGAAAGAAATTTATAGCAAGATAGTTCTCTTGAAAATAATTAATCTAAAAAATAAGACCCATTCTTTTTATCATTTGGAATACCCATTTTGTAGTTCACAACACACCCACACATGAATGCTTCATTTGAAACTTCCACACTCATGAGCTATATCTCATCCAATTACCTTGTGTCCCAATGAAACACACCCCCCAAACTAGGGTCATGTAACTCATACCTGAATTTTACTCATCGCTTACTAAGGGAACATTAATCCTGAACTCACACCAATGCCATTTATGCCAAATACTCCAATTTCCACAATAAACCTTTTCAATAAAAATAAACTATTATTGAAAACCAAAGCACACCCAATTTTCAAAAATAAATTAAATTCAATAAATTTATCAATTTTATTGAAAAAATCTAATATCAAACCTGTTCTAATAATCCAAGAAAAATCCCCCTTCTAAAATACACATTTTAGAACCATGAACTCATTCAAAATCCCAAATTTTCTTGATTTCACAACCCTCAATCAAGAAGGTTTCCAACCAGTTTTCTATAACCAAATAACAATGTATTCAACACCACACATAAAATTTGAAAGAAATAAAATTATATATACTATCTATAATTATTAAATAATCCTCTTAAATTTATGTTTTTTCATGAAAATACCAAAAAATGATAACACACAAGGAAACATGGATGATTCTCCAAGAACTCACCTTAGATATATTCTCCTAGAAAGATCAAGAAAAAATATCATAATATATGTCATCCAAACATGTACATATAACCATAAATGTCATAGATATATGAAACCAAAAATAGAGGATATGTAGATCTATGTAGATCTAATAAAATGATCATGAACGTTAATAACCATCACATACCTCAAGAATCCGGCATTGATTAACCATGTAATGCCTTCAGATCGCCTCCAAAATTCTTTAGAGTGGTTATCATAACTCCATGGAATGGAAATATTGAGTTATGGATGGTTTGGAGAAACAATGTGACACATAGAGTCAAAAACGTGTGAGATCCACTTTTTTTGTATCTCACTTAAACCATTTGCAAAGTTAGTTCGCACTGCTAGACCAATTGTGTGCAAACCATGTGTTTGATAATACAAAGTCCAACCCTCTCGTATTTTCCCTACATGGTCTCTCAAATTGTGTTCCAAACATGATGGAGACACTACCTCAAGTGGAAATATTACCCTTGGTTTGGTCGTATAGGTAGACAAACTGTGCACCGCCTGTGCATCATTAAAACTCAAACTAGAGTAATTATTTTTTCATGCAACAAATTCTCCCACCTACCCAATATCGATTTTGGGATATGTATCAATGAATAATTTGACATTAGGTCAACATTATTTCAATTGAACAGAAGGTCAGAATCGGTCAGATATGTTTTTAGCAGAGATACAAGGAACAAATTATGCACAGAACAGAACAATTGTGGTATTGGAAACTTGTAACATCCCAGGTAAATAAAGAATAATACATTTTTATATTTATTAATATTTTCGAATTAAATATTAATTTTACATAAAAGGGGTTGCTATTTTCAATAGCGTACCCGATATGCAACAAAGAGTTTCTTTGAAATCTTATGTTTCACACTAGTAATATAATCATATTATTTTAAATGGTAGTTAACACGTAGCAGTTTTATTGGCGGGAATGAATATAAATAACTAAAATATTATTATATATGTTTGTTAAATGTTTTCACATTTATCCAATAAAATATAAAGGCTTAAAATAAGAAAAGAATTCAATCTTAAGAATAATTACTCTAATATTCACTAAAATGTCGATTTATTGCCTTTTGATATAATTGGTTACTCTTATAAATTCTATTATACCAAATGAAATCATTCTTCAGAATCGGGACATCAAAATTTACTTTGTGTAAATTTTTGGTATTTTTCTGATAAAGTTCATTTTTAATAAATAGATAAAAATGATGTATTTTAAATCAAAACCTCTTTTTAATATAATTTATTTATATGATTATATTTTCTTATGAATTGGTTTCAAGGTGCAATTAGAATATATGTTTAACATTTAATCCAATGGTAGTCATTGGAATTATTTTTACTTTGAAAATGGACTCAAACTAGTGTCAATCTTTTGATATATATTGTTTCATAAAAACACACTATTTGTTTTGACAGCAGGAATTAATTATTAAATTAATTAATGAAACATATGTGTTCTGAATTTTGTAAAATGGTCATCATTTTTTAATTTTGTATTTCAAATATACCTTAGGGTGAATTTTTGGTATTTTTCGGAAAAACGTCAATTTATGATGAATAATGAAACCACTAAGTGGTAGTTAAAAAACTGAATTTTCATTTAAATGAAACTTTACAACTGTTGTGAATTTAGTTTTAAAAATCCGAAATACAAGTTTTTCATTAGTATGTAAAATTTTGTTCAATGGGATTAAAATAATTTTTTGGGGAATAGTAACTTTTAAGTTTTATTAATCGCAATTAGAGGTAATTAGTTTAATTTAGGGAAAAAATAATGTTTTAATAATATTAAATGACCTGGAAACATGTCCTAACCTTATTGGATGTGTCATGCCCGACCAAGAAAATCCAAGGGTCAACTTGGGGACCCCATGGATCCACTTGGGTAAGAAAATGACATTAATAACTTTTTATTTAAAGTTAAAATAAAAATGTCACAATCATGTATTGTTTTACAAAAACAATTTTTACATGGGGTTATACAAGTCATATTTTTACTATAAATATTCATTAGAAATATAAAAATATTTCCTACATCATGATATTTTTTTTAGTTTTTAGACATTAAATAAATTAAATTATTTATGACACCATGATGATGCAGCGATTAACTCATTATTTAACGATTTAAATAAAATAAAAGGATAATGTAAAATCTAAGACCTACACTAGTCAAAAAACTATTTTATGGGTGTATTTATAACTCTTATCAAATTATCCTCAAAATATATAATTGTGGGACTTTTAAAATCCGAAAAACATTTTATAATAAAGTAACATTTTATAACTTTCCAAGAGTGCCCCTCCTCACCTCTTATAAAAGGCCCCCACCTCTACCACCATACACACACCTCTCAAGCCTTTTGCTCAGCCAAGCTCTACTCATTTTATCTATCCACATCCCTCTCCTCATCCTAGAAGCCTTACATTGGCCAGAAAGCTCTTCAAGAAACCCTTTTGGTTCAAACCAAGAGTAGTTACCATATTTAAAGGTAATGTCTTCGCTTGTGTTCTTTTGTTTTATTTTACTTCTCCATCACCCTAAAATCTCTTTATTACTTCCTTTTGTCACAAAAATAGTATCTTAAATATACTAGGATGTTTTTATGTGAAGGATTTTATTTACACTTACACAAACCTTTGTCTAATGGTTAAAGAACATACTGTTTCTGTGGTTGGAAAATTTCTGCCTCACGAAACGATGATTGTTCAATATTTTTTTAACGCCATTCATTGTGGCCATTAATATTTCACTCTTTTTATATATGATAAATATTATGTTTATGTTTCCTTTATGTTTCTTTATTTTTCATTTATGGATTTCCATTATTGTTTTCATTATGGGAAAACACGATAATTTCATTTTAGAAAGTGCGGACTACCACCCCCTCAAAGTGATTTGATTCGTTAATGCCATATGTGGGAAGTATAAATGATGGAGTTAATAATATTATATATTATATTATACTATAATTATAATATACCTTTATATAAAAATGATTTCACTCCTTTAAATATGAAATAGAAATGAAAGTAGCGTTCATGCGTACGTACGGCTTATAGTCTCCATGAACGGTGCATTTCACTTATTACCTCTAAATTTTATGTACTATTATAAATACATGTATATTATGGTTATATATGATATATATTATATAAAAATAACGAATAACATTCTGGATATAATTAACCTTTAACCACATGAACAACATGTAATTGTAAGAAGTCCATTTTTTGACTTAAGAACCAAATATCGACAAAATGAACATTATTAACATAAATGATTACATACTCTTTATAACCTGGAAATAATTGATATAAAAGGAATAATTATATTTAAAATAGTTCTTAAGCAAGTAGAAATTTACAATATTTTATTATTCAGGAGATTAAAGAGTGATCGATTCAAGTCGGACACGAGGTAAGGGACTTCGTCTCAATATCTTTTCATTGAGGCATATTTTGTTCTAATACAAGACTTTATTTTATACATTGCATAAAAAACCTTTGAATTTTCATTTCATTAAAAGGGAATATTTTTCTACAAATCATTTACTAAATGAAAAAAAGGAATGTTTATTTTATCGTACGTGGTGACAATGACCTTTTCTGCCGCCGCAAGTATTATTTTGTCTTTGGATTCCTCAACAAGCTGTAATGTTTTTAAAATGAAATAAATAACAGATAATCTTTTATGTATTTTGGTATTTGAAAATGTTTTTTATAATGGATTAGTTATGTCAATATATTTATGTTATATATTGTGATCGGTATGTGGAAATGATTTCTTTCCATTATATTTGTTTTATGTCTTATAATTTTATAATGGTACTTGGACATTTGACGGGTTGTTACGTGATAAACCATATGACGGGTGGTGTTGTGAATACTAGAATGAGTGGTTACGTTATAACCTCCAATGCATTTGGTATGTGTAGAGACCCGAAGCTTATCGTACATGGACATTACATTACTTTTGCGGAATACTTAGTACATAACAAAAACACACACACAAGGATCGTAATAGTTTAGTGTCTTTGGAAACTCGGAACGTAATCTTCTAATCGTGGTGAAAGATCTTCAACATCTCCTATAAAGATCTTACCTTTTTTTTAGCTAAAACCTTTCTTTATATCCTGGGGAAAAGAAAACATAAAAGGGTGAGCTCAAATGCTCAGTAAGGGTAAACAAAAGAAATATCAATCACATCGTATTCATAAGAACATAACATTTTGGAAATCTTAACCTGCAAAAGAGAGCATAATTTCATAACATGGGATAAATCATAGAAGTGAAAATGAGATCCCAATAATCATAACATGAAACTTGAAACTTTGTGGCATACACACATAATCATAGAGAATCATTTCTTGTTAGTCAAGACTCATTGCCAAGACAATCTTAGTGGACAAAGTCCCTTTCTGAATCGAGTAACCCTCGTTTCAGTCCTGTTTCACTGAACCGGTATAACCTACCGTTCCAGCCCTGTCTATCTCATGAGATATGAAATCTTTACCCAATGCATTGGAGGGAGATATAGGTCCCACCCATCTTATAATGAATCCTTTCTTATGTGTGCCACATAATCATAAATCATACATCATCGTATAACACATGTAACAAAAATGGGATTCTTGAAACATCATGACATAATAAATCAATTCATATAAGATAAAGGAATTCATAAAAATAATTCCATCACAACATGATCAAATCAATTTAATAATAGGGATAAAAACAGAACCCTTTATTATCTTAGATGGAAAATAGTTTTGATAAAACACTTGGACTCCATTCTTGAGGAAAATATCCTTTCTTCTTCCAAAACATGTTTCCCTTCATAACATGTCATACAACTTTAAAATAAAATAATTTGATTAAAAATAAACTTGAAAACTTGTAATGGAAGTTTCTTGGAAATAATGTTTTAAAAATCCATTCATGCCGTATAAGTTAAAAAAAACATTCTTCGTACTTTTGTCGGAAAAGTCAAAAAGTACCTCGTATGACAAAAGATTCCTTTCATAGATATTACTAAAAACTCACCGAAGGGTAAAAATGTATTTAAACAATTGTAGGTGGATGGAAATAATATTACATATTGATGAAACATGGATGTGGATGATAAAATACACCCCAGTAAATACTTATGAATAAATAATCTCGGATAAAAATGAGATTGTGATATTTCCCTTACCTTAGGTCCGATTTGCTTTGTTCGTGTCCGAAGCTCCTGTATAATGGTTTAAATAATGTTATTGACTTATTCCAGAATCATACATATTGATATGATATCATATATGGTCATATTATTAGCTTCTTGTTAGTAATATTTCATTGTTACTTGTTACTCGGGTCTTTATAACTTTTTGTTCTTATGCGTGTTTTGTCGAATAAATTCTTATTCTTATCTTTAGGTTATAGATAATTCATTTACATAATGGTATTAGTGTAGTATATACCATATTCATTCATTCAATTCATTTATATAATCATTATGAAATGAAGATCATGTAGAACGAGTCGCATCACATCGTGGAGACGGTATTCCGTACGTACGCACGAGTGATGATATCGTTCCTATGATCGTGGAATTGTATTGGAGTATATATATATTATTTCAGTATCAATATTACTTAATAATAATCATATATAGTTACTCATTACACCATTATACCCATCCTTGTAAGGTGATGGTGGAAAATAGATTACACCACGGCGTGGAGATGGTATTCCGTACGTACGCACGCGCGGTGATTTCATTTTTCCGTAGGATGGATAGAAGGTGAATTAGGGTTGTTTCATATTTATAATAACATATCAGTATGTAAGTAATACTTATGTAATTACTTTATCATGAAACAACTAAAGAAGAAGAAGTTGAAGAAGAAAGAAATTGAAAAGATCGGTAATGGATATTACCTCTTCTTTGGAACGCCTCTTTGAATCCTCCACTTAAGGAACTAATATTGGTCTTTGGAAAGACCAGGACCTCTAGGATTATTCTAGAGAAGTGGAGAGGAGAAAATGGCAGGGGTTGGCCGAGCTTGAGTGCTCAATTTGGTGTGAGGAGGAGGGGGAGGAGGTGTCCTTTTATAAGGGAGGAGAGGGGCACCTTAGGAATATCTCAAAATATTATTTTATATTAAAGTCAAAATCGGTTTATAATGGCTCCAAAGGGTCTTATTTCGAAGCTAAGGTGGGGATGGGTCGAAATCCTATCAACCAATAGGATTTAGACAAGTTTAGGGTATTATTTTAACCTTATCAATTAGATTTAACTCTAAGTTAAATAATTTAACTTTTACCATGTCTTTTTGTTTTCTTACACTATATGGTTAATACACTTACTATAACATGCCAAACGAACCCCAAATTGTTTATTATTAATATATATATCCTTATCTAAGTCATTTGGCCTATCCTTAGATTTTTAGGAATAAAATAACAATTAATAATATAATATTTGATTTAAAAACTATTTTGTGTCAATTTTGACACTATTTGATATATGATTTTTGTGAAAGTCATCACAGAATTATATGTTCGAACCAAGTTTATTAAATAAACACTAATATATCATAGTAACCTATAAAATTAGTGGAATTCATAAAAAGTCTCAAATTACATTCAGTTTGGTGTTTATAACATCAATTATGTCAATATTTCATTAATAAGATAATTACTGCATCATCTTTGTGTCATAAATAAATTAACTTATTTGATGTCTAAAAATTACAAATAAAATACCATTATGTAGGAAATATCTTTAGCTTTCTAATTAATATTTTCAATATAATTTATCTTATGTATAACCCTGTATTAAAAATGTTTTAGTAAATAACCTTTGATTTTAACTCTTTTAACTCTTCTTTGAATTAAATAATAATAAATGTCCTAATCTAATCCAAGTGGGCCTAAATGGTCATATTTTATTCCTAAGTTTGTTTTTAGTCGAATTACACTTGTCCAATAGAATTAGGACATGTGTTAGGGTAATATTAATATCATATTTACCCTTAGTTACCCTATTTACTATTAACCGCGGTAAAAATAGTAAAAAGTTACTATTCACCAAAAAATTATTTTCATCTCATTGAACCACATTTTAGTCCTTGATATTAACCGTGTCTCTCGGATTTTTGAAATTCCATTCACAGAAGCGGTAAAATTAAGTTTTATGCAAAATTCAGTTTTTTAACCTACCACTTAGTGGTTTTACTATTCATCAAAAATTGAAAGTTTTCAGAAAAATACCAAAATTTCACCCTAGGCTAATTTCGATTTTATGAGTCCAAAAATGAAGTCCATTTTGAAAAATAAAATTTATAAAATTTCAAAAAGTTGTTATTACTATTCATAACGGCTAGTTTTAATAATATTTTAATAGCATATCGTTGTTTAGTGAAACTCGGTATTGCGTATTACACACGCTATCGAGGAAGGTCGCGATTGCGTGTAATGCAAGGCAAGTCAAGGATGCGTATTGTGCAAGCTCCTTTTGGTGTAGCGTACAACACAAGACATTAATAAAATTAAAAAGAATAGTTTTCATAAAATCTCGGGCTGTTACATTCTACCCCCCTTAAAATGAATTTCGCCCTCGAAATTCGTCGGGGTTATAAATAGTTTACTATTCGAAAGTTTCTTTAATAGAAACCCACATCGTAAAAAAGAATACCAAAACCAATCTTTAAAAACAAAAGTATGAAACGTAACGGTTACCCAAATAAACCAATCACTGGGTTTCCACATAGGTGAAAATATGGACATGGAAGAGAAATCTAACCATCATGTTCTGATGGAGAGTGGTAGAGAACATGGCTATGGAAAAGCCAGTAATCACAAATCCATAAATTTGTGACGATCTAAGGTACCATCTGATTCATCAGGTATAAGAGAACTAGGAAAACATTTTTGGTTTTCAAGATCATTTCCCTAAAGTTAATGAATTTGAATTAGAATAAATACTTACTTTATTTTGGTACAATCTCACTGTTTTTCGTGCCTTTAACAATTTCCACTTCATCTCTTAAATAAATGAAGTTGAATTTGTTATTCGTGAAGTGTTAGCAGATCATGTGATAGAATGACGTGTCATTCCATCTGTCTCAAAAGGTTAGAAAAATTTATATACATAAGTCGATCTATAGTGGGATTAATCATATATGGTTCCTAAAATGGGCTTATACTTCATATATCATACTGCTTAATATAATAACACTAGTTTCTACTAAACAGGGACTTCCTGTAAGTCAGTGGTAGGTGATAAAGGCCAGTCGCACTTCGGTTGTGGGTTCGATTCCTACAACCTTGTCCGAAGTGATGGGCTGTCGCCCGTCCTGCAGGTTGTCCTTTTTCTAAAACTACGTTACTATAACATCCCATCAATAATATCGAAAATCTTCTATCCTTAAACAATACTAACTTATGTCCAACATAATCCAGTCTAATATTTAGGCTTATACATAATACTGCAGTCCACTCTCATAATATAGTGACAACGATTACCAGAGATTTAATACTGTCGTTGATCCCCACATATCATAAGATATGTCTTGTTGGTCACATTCCAAACATTCAAAGTCCTTAATCGTGTATTCTCTTGAATACCTTAGTGAAAACATGAGTGCAGTTAAAAGTTAACACTTTCCACATACCAAAATCCTCAAAATTCTATATACTCAAACCATGATATCACTTAGTCCTTATATCAATCATGAGCACATGAATACTATTAAACATTTCATTTTCTCGTCTTCATTATGCGCATATCATCTTATTTCCAAAAAATATCTCAATCACTTTGAATACCACATCAATAATTATTGCAATACTCAATTATACAACATTATTTTGGAATCCCATTAAATAAACACTTAATTATTCCACCACATCGTTGTCATATTCAACATTGCCAATAGTGATCACATGTGATTTCCCTTTGTCCTTTTCCTTCAGTGGTTGCTCATGTTGATCATCACTAACCCTTGGATTAGGGCAATTATTAGCATAATGCCCCATTTCCTTGCACTTGAAGCATTGAAGTGTTGGCGGTGCGTTCTCTGCAGTGTTTGCTTTATTCACATCATTAGAAACACTTTTTCCATTACTTCGACACTCAACTGCTCTATGACCTTCTTTTCCACACTTAAAACATTTTCTAGTCCCTTTAAGACAATCTCCACCATGCTTCTTTCCACACTTTGTGCATAAGGAAACATTCATCTTCTTTTCACCATTATTCTGAGATTTCTCCTTGAATTCCATCTTTCGTTTCTTGTCAAAACCATGAGATGGATATGTAACACCAACTTCCATTTCTACCTTGACAGCACAACGCACAATTTCTTCATAGCTACCGAAGTCTCTTATAGCTAATGCCCTTCGAAGGCTTGGTTTTAAGCCACTGAAAAATCGATCAACTTTACTTTCAGGTTGGATGATAATGCCAGATGCATACCTTGCAAGTCTTGTAAAATTTTTTTCGTATATACCAACAGATTCTTCATCCTTCTACTTCAGCTCAAGAAACTCCTTTTCTATCTTTGTTCGAAGAATACGAGGGAAGTACTTACTGGAAAACAAGTTCTTGAACTCGTCCCATTCCATGGACTCAATTTCATCTCTTTGCCTCGTATTTTTGATAAGATTCCACCATTGATCAGCTTCACCTTCCAAACGATATACTACTAAGATGACTTTATCTTGTTCAGAACATTGAAGAACTGAAAATATCTTTTCAGTGGTACTGATCCATTGTTCAGCAACAAGTGGATCGGTAGTCCCACTGAAAGAAGGTGGACGTTGCCTCATGAAGGACTCAATAGAATATTGTTCCCTTCCCTGCTCATTTGGAAGTCCAGAATGATTCATAGCTTGTGTAAGTATAGCAATAAGATTTTGTACTCCATCTCCCATAACATTTGTTTGTTCAGGAGGGCAATCATTGCATTGTCCATTGCATTGATCAACACGGTTCCTTCGGGTTCCAGCCATCGTCTAAAACCCAAAAAGAATAGTGTGAGAGGCAAAAATCAAGCTAGGGAAAACAACATAATAAATGGGGAGTACCTTCAATATCTAACATCTTATGTTTAATTCTATGATCGTTAGAGTATTTCTAGTACTATAACCTATACGTATACTTAACCTTAGGGACATCCCTAGACATACCTTAGAAATATCTCTAGGGATCTCACTAAAGTTCTCGCATCCTAGTTTCCAAAGGTTGACTAAACCTTTCCTCTGATACCAACTGTAGAGACCCGAAGCTTATCGTACATGGACATTACATTACTTTTGCGGAATACTTAGTACATAACAAAAACACACACACAAGGATCGTAATAGTTTAGTGTGTTTGGAAACTCGGAACGTAATCTTCTAATCGTGGTGAAAGTTCTTCAACATCTCCTATAAAGATATTCCCTTTTTTTAGCTAAAACATTTCTTTATATCCTGGGGAAAAGAAAACATAAAAGGGTGAGCTCAAATGCTCAGTAAGGGTAAACAAAAGAAATATCAATCACATCGTATTCATAAGAACATAACATTTTGGAAATCTTAACCTGCAAAAGAGAGCATAATTTCATAACATGGGATAAATCATAGAAGTGAAAATGAGATCCCAATAATCATAACATGAAACTTGAAACTTTGTGGCATACACACATAATCATAGAGAATCATTTCTTGTTAGTCAAGACTCATTGCCAAGACTATCTTAGTGGACAAAGTCCCTTTCTGAATCGAGTAACCCTCGTTTCAGTCCTGTTTCACTGAACCGGTATAACCTACCGTTCCAGCCCTGTCTATCTCATGAGATATGAACTCTTTACCCAATGCATTGGAGGGAGATATAGGTCCCACCCATCTTATAATGAATCCTTTCTTATGTGTGCCACATAATCATAAATCATACATCATCGTATAACACATGTAACAAAAATGGGATTCTTGAAACATCATGACATCATAAATCAATTCATATAAGATAAAGGAATTCATAAAAATAATTCCATCACAACATGATCAAATCAATTTAATAATAGGGATAAAAACAGAACCCTTTATTATCTTAGATGGAAAATAATTTTGATAAAACACTTGAACTCCATTCTTGAGGAAAATATCCTTTCTTCTTCAAAAACATTTTTCCCTTCATAACATGTCATACAACTTTAAAATAAAATAATTTGATTAAAAATAAACTTGAAAACTTGTAAAGGAAGTTTCTTGGAAATAATGTTTTAAAAATCCATTCATGCCGTATAAGTTAAAAAAAACATTCTTCGTACTTTTGTCGGAAAAGTCAAAAAGTACCTCGTATGACAAAAGATTCCTTTCATAGATATTACTAAAAACTCACCGAAGGGTAAAAATGGATTTAAACAATTGTAGGTGGATGGAAATAATATTACATATTGATGAAACAGGGATGTGGATGATAAAATACACCCCAGTAAATATTTATGAATAAACAATCTCGGATAAAAATGAGATTGTGATATTTCCCTTACCTTAGGTCCGATTTGCTTTGTTCGTGTCCGAAGCTCCTGTATAATGGTTTAAATAATGTTATTGACTTATTCCAGAATCATACATATTGATATGATATCATATATGGTCATATTATTAGCTTCTTTGTTAGTAATATTTCATTGTTACTTGTTACTCGGATCTTTATAACTTTTTGTTCTTATGCGTGTTTTGTCGAATAAATTCTTATTCTTATCTTTAGGTTATAGATAATTCATTTACAGAATGGTATTAGTGTAGTATATACCATATTCATTCATTCAATTCATTTATATAATCATTATGAAATGAAGATCATGTAGAACGAGTCGCATCACATCGTGGAGACGGTATTCCGTACGTACGCACGAGTGATGATATCGTTCCTATGATCGTGGAATTGTATTGGAGTATATATATATTATTTTAGTATCAATATTACTTCATAATAATCATATATAGTTACTCATTACACCATTATACCCATCCTTTTAAGGTGATGGCGGAAAATAGATTACACCACGGCGTGGAGACGGTATTCCGTACGTACGCACGCGCGGTGATTTCATTTTTCCGTAGGATGGATAGAAGATGAATTAGGGTTGTTTCATATTTATAATAACATATCAGTATGTAAGTAATACTGATGTTATTAATTTATCATGAAAAAACTAAAGAAGAATAAGTTGAAGAAGAAAGAAATTGAAAAGATCGGTAATGGATATTACCTCTTCTTTGGAACGACTCTTTGAATCATCCACTTAAGGAACTAAGATTGGTCTTTGGAGAAGACCAGGACCTCTAGGATTATTCTAGGGAAGTGGAGAGGAGAAAATGGCAGGGGTTGGCCGAGCTTGAGTGCTCAATTTGGTGTGAGGAGGAGGGGGAGGAGGTGTCCTTTTATAAGGGAGGAGAGGGGCACCTTAGGAATATCTCAAAATATTATTTTATATTAAAGTCAAAATCGGTTTATAATGGCTCCAAAGGGTCTTATTTCGAAGCTAAGGTGGGGATGGGTCGAAATCCTATCAACCAATAGGATTTAGACAAGTTTAGGGTATTATTTTAACCTTATCAATTAGATTTAACTCTAAGTTAAATAATTTAACTTTTACCATGTCTTTTTGTTTTCTTACACTATATGGTTAATACACTTACTATAACATGCCAAACGAACCCCAAATTGTTTATTATTAATATATATATCCTGATCTAAGTCATTTGGCCGAACCTTAGATTTTTAGGAATAAAATAACAATTAATAATATAATATTTTATTTAAAAACTATTTTGTGTCAATTATGACACTATTTGATATATGATTTTTGTGAAAGTCATAACAGAATTATATGTTCGAACCAAGTTTATTAAATCAACACTAATATATCATAGTAACCTATAAAATTAGTGGAATTCATAAAAAGTCTCAAATTACATTCAGTTTGGTGTTTATAACATCAATTATGTCAATATTTCATTAATAAGATAATTACTGCATCATCTTTTTGTCATAAATAAATTAAATTATTTGATGTCTAAAAATTACAAATAAAATACCATTATGTAGGAAATCGTTTTAGCTTTCTAATTAATATTTACAATATAATTTATCTTATGTATAACCCTATATTAAAAATGTTTTAGTAAATAAACTTTGATTTTAACTCTTTTAACTCTTCTTTGAATTAAATAATAATAAATGTCCTAATCTAATCCAAGTGGGCCTAAATGGTCATATTTTATTCCTAAGTTTGTTTTTGGTCGAATTACACTTGTCCAATAGAATTAGGACATGTGTTAGGGTAATATTAATATCATATTTACCCTTAGTTACCCTATTTACTATTAACCGCGGTAAAAATAGTAAAAAGTTACTATTCACCAAAAAATTATTTTCATCTCATTGAACCAAATTTTAGTCCTTGATATTAACCGTGTCTCTCGGATTTTTGAAATTCCATTCACAGAAGCGGTAAAATTAAGTTTTATGCAAAATTCAGTTTTTTAACCTACCACTTAGTGGTTTTACTATTCATCAAAAATTGAAAGTTTTCAGAAAAATACCAAAATTTCACCCTAGGCTAATTTCGATATTATGAGTCCAAAAATGAAGTCCATTTTGAAAAATAAAATTTATAAAATTTCAAAAAGTGGTTATTACTATTCATAACGGCTAGTTTTAATAATATTCTAATAGCATATCGTTGTTTAGTGAAACTCGGTATTGCGTATTACACACGCTATCGAGGAAGGTCGCGATTGCCTGTAATGCAAGGCAAGTCAAGGATGCGTATTGTGCAAGCTCCTTTTGGTGTAGAGTACAACACAAGACATTAATAAAATTAAAAAGAATAGTTTTCATAAAATCTCGGGCTGTTACAGTATGGAAGTCGGCCGTATGGATATTCTATTAAGTGATATGTGTGGAAGTCAACTGTATGGTTTTCCATTTATGTATGTTTATGTCCCAAGTTACCTTTATATGTTATGTGCTCTTTATATGGGTTTTATGGTAATTTTTGGGTACAAAAGGGTATGTAATGATCTTCTATTATGTCAAGAGTATTTACTACTTCATAAAGGTGAATATTATTACTTTGTTAAAGTATTCATGGTTTACACGGTGTTTTGAAATACTAACAATTTTCCTTCTTTGTGTATCCCTTACTGTGATTTTTATGCTCACCACATGTTTTTTTTGAAATGTTTTTCATAGTAAATAATATGGAATAGGTTTAAGGATGGGAACAAGTAAAAGTCATTTTGTCTTAAACATGGAACTAGACATGACTCTTTTATTTAGAGTTCATGTTATATAAAAAAGGAAACTTTGTAGAAGTGTCTACTTTGTAATATTTTGAGATGTATAGTTATGATCTAATTCTCTAAAACTCTAAACCTGAAAATATCCTCAATAGGAATTATTCATTTAATTCAAAATTAAGTAATTTTTAAGGTCGGGGCCTTATAGTTGGTATCAGTGGTCAGTTTAGACAACCATAGGAGAGAGAAAATTGTTAAATTATAAATTA
This sequence comes from Viscum album, assembly GCA_963277665.1. Taxonomy (NCBI): domain Eukaryota; kingdom Viridiplantae; phylum Streptophyta; class Magnoliopsida; order Santalales; family Viscaceae; genus Viscum; species Viscum album. The sequence goes on along the minus strand of OY728130.1, from coordinate 1,238,763,312 downwards.
ATTTATGGCATGATTGAAATGATATAGAATTTAAAGATTACTATGTTTCTTCACCTAAGATATTTCTGTGTTAAGAATGGTTTTTAGTGGAGGAAACAATACAACTTTTCTGGGAAGGCATACAGAGGGAAATGACATTTCAAATCAGTATCTTAAGATGGTCAGAATCGGAATTAAACAGTTTGTTGTAGTGATGGTTCAATTGGCTTAGGTTACTACCAAATGAGTTGAATAGTAGATTGGTGAGTACTGCAGTTTTGGAACTTCCATCCAGGAATGGTGAGTTTTTTATCTACATTGATGCTTCGTTGAAGGGACTTGGTTTTGTACTTATAGAGAATGATCAGGTAATTTCTTATGCTTCACGTCAGTTGAAAACTCATGAGATAAATTACCCTACACATGATTTGGAATTAGCTGTTGTTGTTTTTTATCTATAAATTTAGAGGCATCATTTGTATGGAGTAAAGTGTGAAATATATACTGATGAAAAAAGTTTAAAGTATATATTCACTAAGAAGGAATTAAAAATGAGACAGAGGAGACGACTAGAATTAATCAAAGATTATGATTGTACAATTCATTACCATCCGAGAAAAGAAAATAAAGTAGATGATTCTTTGAGTCGAAAAAGTAATGCTTCATTAACCATGCTATATTTGGAATGAGATCCTTTGGTTTTTGATTTGATGAACTTTGGCATAGAAGTTGTTGGTGTAGGAAGTTATTCTTTTTTGTTTCAGGTGTCAGTGAGATCATCTCTATCAGACCGAATTATGTAAGCACAGAAGAAAGATAGTGGGTGGCAGAAAAAGGTAGAACTGGTTTAGAAGGGTAAGTTGCCTGAAATTAACATTGATAATGAATGTGTTTTGAGGATTGGGAAGAAAATATGTGTTCCTTGTGATTCACAGTTGAAGAATGAGTTTTTATGTGAGGCTCATTGTTCCCCGTTTTCAATTCAACCTGACAGTACTAAGATTTACAGAGATCTCCATGAGTATTACTGGTGGGATGGAATGAAAAGAGATATTGCCGATTTTACTGTGAAGTGTTTGACTTTTCAATAGGTTAAAGCAGAGCGGAAGTTACCAAAAGGGATGTTGCAGTCTTTACCGGTGCTAGAGTGGAAATGGGAAAATATATCCATGGACTTCGTTGTGGGATTACCAAAGACATATTAAGGTAATAATGCAATCTGGGTTATTGTCGATCGATTGACTAAATCTGCTCATTTCCTTCATATTTGAGGTACATTCTCTCTAGATCAACATTCTCAATTGTATCTTAAATAGATAGTCAGGTTTCATAGAGTTCCCCTCTCCATTGTATCTCATCGTGACCCCAGGATTACTTCTAACTTTTGGAAAGGCCTTCAGAAGTCATTGGGTACTGAATTAAATTTTAGTACAGCTTTTCATCCTCAATCAGATGGGCAGTCAGAACGAACAATTCAAACATTGGAGGATATGATACATGCTTGTTGGATGGATTATCAGGGATGTTGGAACTAACATCTTTCTTTGGTTGAGTTTTCATATAATAATTGTTTTCAATCCAATATACAGATGGCTCCGTTTGAATCATTATATGGAAAATAGTGTCAAACTCTAGATTTTTGTGATGAAGTAGGGGAATAGAAGCTGATGGGACAAGAATTGGTAGAAGAGATGGCAGAAAAAGTTCAGTTGAATCAGAACCACATGAGAACAGCTCAGAGTAGGCAGAAAAGTTATACGGATAACTAGAGGAAGGATCTATCTTTCGAGGTAGGTGATCATGTTTTTCTCAAAGTTTCACTAAGTAAAAGTGTGATGTGATTTGGTAAGAAAGGAAAGCTAAGTCCAAGGTTGTTTCCCTCAGAATTTGGGGATGACTTCCTTTATTGAAGGTTCAAACATTCCATTCAGTTTTTAACGGGTTTGTTCATAGAACTAGAAACATCCAATGATTCCACATCCATTTGGACATTTTTTCCAAAGGTAGGTGCTCATTAGTTTATAGACTGATGAGGCTTAAGAATTTGCATTGGTCGAGAGGATGGGAGTTCGAACTCATCACACCTTTTTTAGGGGAATTATTGTGTACTCCGGGACTCTCTTTATCGATTTAAGTTATGTTCGTGAGTCCTTATTACATTACCAAGTATAAAATGATAATTCCTTCAGATCTGACAATCAATGATTAAATGTGTAGGAAATTTAGAGAATATTTTATATATATTCGAGGTTTTTCATCGATAGATAATCATCTGTATTTATTAGAGATTCTTGGTCAATGGTATCCTTTGACACATTTACATAGATTTCTCTCGGTCATTATGATGACCATGCTGTTTTTAAAGACACTCAGTGGGGCCCTTGAAGTTTATTGTCATTCAAAAGGACATGGATTATTTTATAGTTGGGATCGAACCCACAGATGGGATACCTATTTATCCATTGTTTTGAAAAGGAATCAGAACCCACGTAGTTCGATTAAGGGAGTATGATTCTTATGCATTATTGATGGCTAAAAGAAAGAAGTCATGATTACTTTTACACTCTAAGCTCACGTGAGTCATTCTCGGTGTGAGAAACAAGACGTAATGGTGAAACCATAAAATTGGGCCATGAAAGATGCAATGATATGGGGCTTATGTGTTTATGACTGCCCAAAATAGATGGGGATTAAGATTTACGTCAGGGATGAAAACCACGAACAAGGTCCATAAAGGTATATGCACTTTATGGAGATTTGGATACTATAATCTTGGGGATTACTCCTAAGGAAGATGCCCAAGTTAGGAGGGGAATTATGATTGGGTTTTACTCCTGAGAAAGAAACCCCAAATCAAAAGTAAATAAAAACTGGTTAAGAGAAATTAAGACTAGGGATTATTCTTGAGAAGGAGGCCCAGGTTAAGGGACTTGAAAAATTAAGGGACTTGGGGCTTACTCCTAAGGAGGATGCCCATATTTGAGAATTTTGACTGGGGCTTATTCCTGAAAAAGGGGCCCAAGTTAAGGATTCTCTCATCTTAAAGGATGAGGTTGAATGAATGAAATCTCAAACTTTAGTGACATAAAGATATATAAATCACTAGGTTCTGAGAGATATTCCACATAATTTCTTTTAGATAAGGATGTCAAATCAGGAAATCATTCCATAAATGGAATTCAAGAGTGTCTTGAAGACTGAATCTTGAAAAGGAGAGGTGGAATGGCATAATAGGGGTGAAATGGGCCAGAAGGGCCCCCAAAAAGGCAGGGGCGCACAAGTTTTCACGACACATGGGTACTTGCGCGTTTTTAAACCAGGATGGTAATACATGGGTGATCCTTGACAAATGCTTTTAGAATTATCCTGAGGTACTTTCCGAAGAGAGGCGCACAATTTTTGGTGAGGAATTAGGGCAGCGCGCAAGTATGTTCATTTCCCTTAAGGGTAAAACACCTTAGGCGCACAAGTGTTAGTGAATTCTAACACTTAGACCTTACTCCCCTTGTTTTGACCTTCCATTCTAGGTAAATAATTACTTTAGAAGTGTTCGGAAGACCTTAAGAAGAGACTTGGGTGTTCAGAGCTCTAAATCTAAATTCTGTAAATAATTCTTCCTGAATGGGGGGCCCACAAGGTCTATTTATAGGCTGAAGAAGACCCCAGCCGGTTATCCTTTAGGGCACGCAAGTCACTTGGGCGACCATTAGGTGTCGCGCAAGTGGACTTGTGCGACAGTGATGGAACTTGCATGACACATGTGATTTTGAAGCTTTGTTCATGCCTTTTTCGATTTATGATGTTTTCTTCAAAGGTTGAATCAATTTGTGCTCAGTCATTTCCCTTTACATTATTTTTAGACAATGTGACAAAAAAAGAGGGTCAAAAAAAGTCCCCCCTCAATGTTGGATCCGAAAGAAATGAGGATGTGACTCTGAGGAAAATAAGAAAACCAAGGGAAAGGTGGTGCGCAAGTCTTTCAGTGCGCAACACTTGGCGCGTAGGTTCGAGTCGCGCAGGGCTGGAGCACACTGGATGGAACACGCTGGGTGTAGGCGCGCAGGTGGGCCGCCTAGCCTATAAATACGCGGTCATTTTCCGAACAAAGAATATGATTCCGGATTCTCGAGCTCTCACCGCACAGGTCCCCTTCGCAACGCAAGTTGCTCATTTTCCACTATTTCTTTGTTTTGGAACTGTTGTCAAGGTAATATGACTTGCGTGGTGATACTTTCAAGCCAAAAACTTGCGTGACACATTAACACTTGTACGACACATCCATACTTGCGCGCCTAGTTTAGACTTGCGTTCTTTAATGCCTTAGCCATATTTCTGAAATTCCTTCAAAACCTTTATAAAAAATCAACATATATAAAAGATAATTTATTCAACTTTCGTGCAGAATAAATGGCTCTTAGTACCTGAATAGCTGATGATCTGGCTAGAAAGCGGATTGATGATATGATGAACATCATTGGGCCCAATTATAATACCGTCAAAGATAGCAATCTTCCGGATTTGGATATGTATCTGAAGAAATATCATCACGACTTCCCCCAAAGCACTTATCTTCCTTTGTATGGATATGGTCATCTACGAGAAGTCACTATTCCAGATGCAATGAACTATCTTCCATTTTCGTGGTTTCAAAAATACACCAACTTTTCTTCAGAAAATATCTAATGTGGAGGAGGATTTATAAATTCTGGAACAACGGAGAAGGACCACATGACCCATCATATCCCTTGTACGTCATATTTAAAACCTCATATGCCCGAGCTGCAACCACATTTTCATCCTTCATTCTTTCGAAATGCTCATATAGATCAATAAAAAGGCTGAAAGAAAATTTGGGACTTCCGTCCTGGGGGAGGTGTGAATCAAACATGGATGTGGGAATAATGGGTGCAACAAACATGTTCATAGTTTGTCGAGGATCTGAAAGGAGTGGTGATAAATGAAGTTGTTTGGATTGGGCAAACATATGTTTATAGACATGATAACTTTGTACCGGAGATACTCAGCCACTCGAGCCTAGAAAATAATTCTTTCCATCTGACTCATGGAGAAATAGGTACCAGTCTGTGGGATGTCCACAAGTTCTCAGGGGCTCCAATTTTGGATGATATGTATGATGAATTTATTCCACCCAAGGTGACTTGGAATGATTCAGAGAAGACTCCTGATTTATCATTAGAATTATTTATGATCTTCCACAGGATCAAGAGTTCAGAGACCTCATTAACTCATTCTAGAATGGATATTCATCTAGAGGATTGGATGAATATATTACTTATTGAGAAGAAAGAGAAGGATCCAACGAAGAAGGAGTCGAAGGAGAAAGGATCCAAGAAAACAAAATCCAAGGATAAGAGGCCCAAACGTCTTACCAGCTGTCCAAAAACTGAGAAGTGGGGTGCTCCTGGCATATTCTGGACAACTCTAGAAGCAGGAGAGTTTGAGAAATGGGGATATGAGGTGAATCAATATATTCTGAAGAAGACTCATTTGGCGGGCTTCTTGGCTTTATGGCTCAGCGTTTATCTTTTCCCAGTCAGGGATTCAAAGAGAGGCATCCGGCTAGGTACCTTCATCATTGCGGAAAAATTATCTGAGCGAGAAATGGTTGGGTTGGCTACCCCAATTTTAGTAAATATTCACAGGAGTTTACTTCATGTCTTCATATGTAAATCTCCATTAAGAATAGTGGGACCATTCCATGTTTTATGGGGATGGATCACCACTCACTTCAGGACATATAATGTACAGAATGGATTACAAATTCCTAGAAGTTCGTTCAGGCCGTCAGTGCAATCATTCTCTGGAGTTTCTCTATTAGATCTTAATGCCTATGACATGAATGTGAGGCTGAGAATGTTTAAGGAATTCAACTCCTTTCTCTAGGGAAATCCGCCAACCGGGTGGTTTATTGATGATGGAAAACCCCCTTGGATTTGAGGGCATACATGCTAGCTTGCAGGGATAGTGTGCTAGTTTCCAGGATTGATGGAGAAATTATATGCATGGACTATTCTCTATATATATTTGCAAATCAATTCAAATGTCTGTAATATATTTCTGTATCTCCTCCAGTACATGTCAGGTTAGAACAACATCTGATGGTTGCTCGGAAACTATGGATGCTAACGTCAAGGGAGAAGACTGGGGGCGGTATTTGATCTACCAGTTGAAAAAGTATCACATAATTTGACTACATAATATTCCGAACATTGGATAGCATCATACCCCAAAGGGGTGCTGAATCACCCAGTTTATCAGGTGGGGAAAAGGAAGTGGACTATAGAGAAACAACCCCTTCCTCATGAAGGTGATGTTTCCACACCTGAAGCTGATTCGCTAGATTCCTCCTCTATAATTGATTCACCGGATTCCCATGATGGGGATGATGAGGCACAACCAGTGGAAAAGCAGTTTTGTGCCTGATATAATCCTCCAGTCAGAATTAAAATACCCACTCCATCAACTCCTGGTGAGTTACTTCATTGTGGCAATTTAATCACCACTACTTTATAAAGTAATAAGTCTTATTTTCTTTTTCCTTATCTGCAGTTGCAGGATATGGGAAGAAATTGAAGTCAAAGATTATAGGATCTTCCTCCAAGCCTTCATATCTAAGACTAGCAGTTTTCCAGTTATGGCAGAGTTTGTATTGTGGTACTGAGACCGCCTGACTGGATTTGTGTGAGGGCCTACAACTTCCTAGAATATGGAATATTCTGGATTTTATAGATATCCAATACGAGGATAACCTAAATGAAGTGCGGGATTACATCAGAGAGCTGGAGATGCTCATATATTCCACTGATGAGTCCATTCATGTCACTAGGTAGGTTAAGGAAAAGATTGATCATGGCGCCACTGAGGGGGATGGTGGTTCTGGAAATGAGGAGTGGCATGATTATGTAGTTCTTGAAGATGTAAGTTTTATTTCTTTATTTTCTTTGCAACTTTATTCCAGTCGAAGATTTTTTACTTAAGGAAATTATTTTCTTCATCTTATAGCTTACAAAGGAAGAAACTGAGGTTCCTTCGCCACAGTATATCCCGGGTGGTACTGCCATCGGGGTTGCTGCTGATTATCCTCGCAAACCGGGAAAGATATCTCTAGGACAACAGGCCATGAATGAGGCGTTGGACATAGCCTTCCATTCTCCAATCCAAGTGACAATAAGGGAGACTATTGATACTCCCAAAAAACCAAAGTAGAAAAGGAAACAAAAGAGGAAGTCCATAGCTAAATGCTTCATTAGTAGTGGTAATTCCTTCAGGTAATCATGAGTCTATACCCATGAAAAGGTTACTCATATTTCTGGGGATTGCAGGGGCTTATTCAATTTCATCCCTGAGGGAAAGGACTGATCCTCCTTCAAGGACCATGGAGGGTGCTATGGAACAATCACAGATCCAAGCTGACTTGGCTTCTCTTGGAGAAGAGCTAGCATCTATTCCCAGTATCCCTCCTGCTGCTGTTGCAAGAAGAGAAGTACCCGTTTCTGGTAAGTCAATAATGCTTCATAAAAATGTTGAATGAAACACTGACTGACTTCCATTTTGTGATACCTTAGGTTCAACTCTTGCATTAGATATTCTAGCAGCTATTGCAACTGATGCTGTGATTTTATCCGAAGATACAGTCTAGGGTTAGGGGCTGCAGGATTTCTGTCGTCAAGAAGACACATCAAACACTCCCACTGGTGAGACTAACCAGGATTCTGAAGTATCATTGGATGAAATAATGAATCATGGCATTTCTTTCAAATAATTTTATGATCATGCTAAGTTTTCATTTGATTTAGATGACCTTGGGCGTGAGTGTTATCCTTTTCCCAGTAAATTTTCTTATAATTTCAACTTCTAATCATAACTGAAAATAATATGCAGTTCCATCCATAAAAGTTGCTAAACTTCCAATTCCTAAAGATGGTGTGGACATTGATGTCAACCATACCATTGCAGAAACATTAGCTCAAGTGGATATAAACTTAGTAAACCCTCCTAAGACCCATCTTGAAGATCCTATTGAGACTAGGAATGATGGGGGGGAGTCTCCTCAGGTTGGTGATCCACCGTCGGGTAAGGGATAACAATGATTGTGATTGTACTTAATTTGCAATACAATCGATTATGTTGTTATCCTTTGAAGCGAACTAAAGCTTAAAATTAATCATGCATGGCCATCAACTATAGTTACTAGATCTGTAGGTGAGGCTTCATCCTCTGCCCTAATCAGAATTGAAAGCAAAGAAGCACAAGTCAGGGGGGAAGAGCAGAACAGGGAACTTTCTTAAGTCCATTAATCCCAGATTACATGCCCCCCTGTGATGATGATGTTGAATCAGACCCAGAGGTGATTAAAGCGTTTATATTTTCACGACGCAAGGCGTGGAAAAACATATGGAAAATCATATCTGAGGTGCCTTTATAAGAGCTATCATCGAAGATCCCTCGATTGTCATCCCAGTTTGTCATGCTAGGACATGGTGGTTTTGGATATGAAAAGATCCATTCTGCAGTAAAACTGGTCATCTTCAGGAGGGTGTAGGAGAACAAGTGTCGTGAAGATCTGACCAGGGTAAAACTGTTAGTTAACATTGGTGAATTTGAGGTTGCGGTATCCCGCACTGAGGCTGATTATGCTGCCATGATGAAGAGGGGGAAGTGGGTTACCTGAAGGATTTCCAAGGTTCTGAGTAATCCTTTGATTTTATGTACGCACACCTTCTTCATTTATTTCGGTGCGTACATCTTCTTGAGCCGGAACCTCTTCATCTGAGTCCCCTTAGTGAGCCTCATCTGGTAGATCAACAATAATGGCATTGATGACATTGATTGATGCATAACGCATCACATCCTTTCTATCATCATTTCTGTGATATTGTCTTCCTCCATGTCTTTGATGACACATTGCCTTTTGTTGATTTGATCCCTCAGGAACGTCTTGATGAACTGTAATTTGGGGGGAATCTCCTGATAATTTGGCTCTTCGTTCCTCTTGAGGCTTCTTCCCCAATCGAGAAAAGACTGACTTTCTTTGAGGAGAGGATTGATGATTTGAAAAAGTCTCTAGTCCGGTGGACTGGGGTTATTCCTGCTGTTCCCGCTCAACTCCTCGAATCATATTTATTGATTCCAAGGGTTGATTTAAAAGAGTCCCCAGTCTGGAAAGCTGGGGGGCTCTTGACATTCTATGTCTCAGACTTTCTTAAAAGCTCTTCTGATCTTGCTAACCTTAGTCTGTAAATTATCCGGATGTATTAACATGTATCCACTTTTTCACGTAGTTCAATTAACCGTTGGATGATTTTTGACTCTTCTGTCACTTGATGATGTGATTGATCCATACGAGAGGCATGTTCAATATTCTCGTTTTCTTGATATAGGACTAATTCAATAACTTGTTATCTGTATGCTTGATTTTGAGAGGAACTATTTGAAGCCTGTTCTTGGGAAAGCTTTTGATTACAAACAAATCTCATTGAATTTGGACGACCATGGGAAATAACATTTCATGAGACCATTTTCGGTGGGCTTTACTAATTGGAGAGAAAAATAAAATGTAGTGCTCCATAAACACCCCATCCTATGACATGAATACTGTAACAGCCCAAGATTTTATAAAAAAATATTCTTTTTAATTTTATTAAAGTCTTGTGTTGTACCCTACACCAAAAGGAGCTTTCACAACACGCATCCTTGACTTGCCTTGCATTACACGCAATCACGACCTTCCTCGATAGCGTGTGTAATACGCAATACCGAGTTTCACTAAACAACGATATGCTATTAAAATATTATTAAAACTAGCCGTTATGAATAGTAATAACCACTTTTTAAAACTCTGTAAATCTTATTTTTCAAAATGAACTTCATTTTTGGATTCGGAGTATCGAATTTAGCCTAAGGTGAAATTTTGGTACTTTTCGGATAACTTTCATATTCTGATGAATAGTGAAAACTACTAAATTATAATTAAAAACAACTTTTTTTAATCGAAATAATTAATAGTGATAAATTATTAATTTGAGTGGTTTTAAAGTATATTTAGAATATATTTTTACAATTTAATACAATGTTGGTCATTGGATGTAATTTCACATTTAAACCAGACATAATCAACTGTCAATCTTTTGATAGATATTGTTTCTTAAAAACACGCTATTTGTTTTAACAGCGGGATTTAATTATAAAATTAATTAATGAAAATTCTATGATATGAATTTGGTAAAATAGACTTCATTTTTGAATTCAGAATATGAAATATAGCTTAGGATGAAATTTTGGCATTGTTCTGAAAAACATCAATTTTTGATGAATAGTGAAACTACTAAGTGGTAGTTAAAAAAATTAATTTCTTCATAAATCTTAATTTTACCGCATCTGTGAATGGAATTTCAAAAATCTGAGAGACACGGTTGATGTCAGTAAGTAAAATGTGGTTCAATGAGATAAAAATAATTTTTTGGTGAATAGTAACTTTTTACTTTTTTTTACTGCGGTTAATAGTAAATAGGGTAACTAAGGGTAAATATGATATTAATATTACCCTAACACATGTCATAATTCTATTGGACAAGTGTAATTCGACCAAAAACAAACTTAGGAATAAAATATGACCATTTAGGCCCACTTGGATTAGATTAGGACATTTATTATTAATTTATTTAAAGAAGGGTTAAAATAGTTAAAATCAAAGTTTAATAAGTAAATAATTTTTAATATGGGGTTATACATAAGATAAATTCAATTGTAAATATTCATTAGAAAGCTAAAAATATTTCCTACATGATGATATTTTATTTGTAATTTTTAGACATCAAATAATTTAATTTATTTATGACACAAAGATGATGCAGTAATTATCTTATTAATGAAATATTGACAAAATTGATAATATAAATACCAAAATAAATGTAATTTAAGACTTTTTATGAATTCCACTAATTTTATAGGTTACTATGATATATTAATGTTGATTTATTCAACTTGGTTCGAACATATAATTCTGTTATGACTTTCACAAAAATCATATATCAAATAGTGTCAAAATTGACACAAAATAGTTTTTAAATTAAATATTATATTATTAATTGTTATTTTAATTCTTAAAAATCTAAGGTTCGGCCAAATGACTTAGATAAGGATATATATATTAATAATAAACAATTTGGGGTTCGTTTGACATTTATAGTAAGTGTATTAACCATATAGTGAAAGAAAACAAAAAGACACGGTAAAAGTTAAATTAATTAACTTAGAGTTAAATCTAATTGATAAGGTTAAAATAATACCCTAAACTTGTCTAAATCTTATTGGTTGATAGGATTGCGACCCATCCCTACCTAAGCCTCGAAATAAATCAATTTGGCGCTAATTAAAACCGAACTTGACATTATAATAAAATAATATTTTGAGATATTTCTAAGGTGCCCCTCTCCTCCCTTATAAAAGGACACCTACTCCCCCTCCTCCTCACACCAATTTGAGCACTCAATCTCGGCCAACCCCTGCCAAAATCTCTTCTCCACTTCCCTAGAAACATCCTAGAGGTTCTGGTCTTCCTCAAAGACCAATTTTAGTGCCCTAAGAGGAGGTCTCAAAGAGGCGCTTCAAAGAAGAGGTAATTACCGTTACCAATTCTTTCATCTTTATTTCTTCTTCCAATTCTTCTTCTTAGGTTGTTTCATTATGAAGTAATAACATCAGTATCACTCATATACTGATATGTTATTATAAGTATGAAACAACCCTATTTCACCATCTATCCATCCTACGGAAAAAGAAATCACTGCGCGTGCGTACGTACGGAATACCGTCTCCACGCCGTGGTGTAATCTATTTTTACATGGATGGGTATAATGGTGTAAAGAATAACTATACATAGTTATTACAACATCATATTGATTCTGATATATTTTATAATTCACTCCGATTCAATTCAATATTTAGGAAAATGATATCATCGCTCGTGCGTACGTACGGACTACCGTCTCCATGAATGGTGTTTTTCATTTTATTTATCTATCTATTATATATATATATATATACTGAATATATATGATATATAAATCAAATTTTATATTCTGGAAGTAAGTAAATCATGATATAAGTAATAATAATGTCATGAACAACAAGTCAAAACACCTACGATAAATGAAACGATTTTACCCAAAACGCTTCTTTAACATGGAATTTACAAAAGAACGGGTAATATAATGTCATAAGTGAACCATATATGATATCATAACAAGGAATATGATTCTATAATAAGTCAATGACATTATTTAAATCATTATACAGGAGGTTAGGACACATACGAAGCAAATCGGACCTAATGTAAGGGAAATATCACAGTCTCATTTTTATCCGAGATTGTTTATTCGTAAGTATTTACTGGGGTGTATTTTATCATCCACATCCATGTTTCATCAATATGTAATATTATTTCCATCCACCTACAATTGTTTAAATCCATTTTTACCCTTCGGTGAGTTTTTAGTAATATGTACGAAAGGAATCTTTTGTCGTTTTTCGTACGAGGTACTTTTTGACTTTTCCAACAAAAGTACGAAGAATGTTTTTTTAACTTATACGGCATGAATGGATTTTTAAAACATTATTTCCAAGAAACTTCATTTACAAGTTTTCAAGTTTATTTTTAATCAACTTCTTTTATTTTAAAGTCGTATGACATGTTATGAAAGGAAACATGTTTTTGAAGTAGAAAGGATATTTTCCTCAAGAATGGAGTTCAAGTATTTTATCAAAATTATTTTCCATCTAAGATAATAAAAGGGTTCTACTTTTATCCCTATTATTACATGGATTTGATTATGTTGTGATGGAAATATTTTTATGAATTCCTTTATCTTATATGAATTGTTTTATGATGTCATGTTGTTTAAGAATCCCATTTTTATTACATGGGTTACGCTATGATGTATGGTTTATGATTATGTGGCACACATAAGAAAGGATTCATTATAAGATGGGTGGGACCTATATCTCCCTCCAATGCATTGGGTAATGATTTTATATCTCATGAGATAGACATGGCTGGAATGGTAGGTTATACCGGTTCAGTGAAACAGGACTGAAACGAGGGTTACTCGATTCAGAAAGGGACTTTGTCCACTAAGATAGTCTTGGAAATGAGTCTTGACTAACAAGAAATGATTTTCCATGATTATGTGTGCATGCCACAAAGTTTCAAGTTTTATGTTATGATTATTGGGATCTCATTTTCACTTCTATGATTTATTCCATGTTAATATATTATGATCTCTTTTGCAGGTTTTTTTGATTTTCAAAAAGATATGATATGATTTTTATTTCCTTTATTTTCCCTTGCTGAGCATTTGAGCTCACCCTTTTATGTTTTATATTCCCCAGGATATAAAGAAAGGTTTTAGGTAAAAAAAGAGAAATATCTTTATGGGAGATGTTGAAGATCTTTCACCACGATTAGAAGATTACGTTACGAGTTTCCAAAGACACTAAACTGTTACGATCCTTGTGTGTGTGTTTTTGTTATGTACTAAGTATTCCGCAAATGTAATGTAATGTCAATGTACGTCAAGATACGGGTCTCTACAAATACCAGATGGGGCATTGGAAATTAACTGCTGCAATCTTCTTAGTGCGCCAAGGCATGAACGTTGAATGGATCTCTGCTACCTTTCAGCCTTCGGATATCGAGAGACATATAGAGATGCCAAATCAATCTGACATTGTAACCCTTCTATTATCTTATGATGATTTTCATATTCATCATAAGATAATACTTTCTTCTTCAAATGATAATGAGTTTTCCATATGTTGAGATGAATATCATGAATTCCATATTCCTTCAACATCTTTGGAATGTCATACTGAGAGTTAGCCAGAGGCCAAACCATTACTGGTACATCACCTTTTTCCAGTTGTTTTCTCATGCTCAGCATTTCCTCTTTATCATTAAATGAAGATTATTTTACCTGATTTGACCAGAGATGGTGCTTCCCTGTTAATTCATCAGATTCAAAAATATTGGTAGAGATATCACTGATTAAACTAGAAGATTCATGACTTAGGGGTGGTTCGGAGAATGACCTACACCCTGGGCTATATTCTGATTGAGAAAGTATTTCACCTGCCAGCGATGAATCATCATACAAGACTAGTTTCACATTTTCTAGTGCCTCAAGATAAGAGGGAATCCTAAACACTACATTGTCTACTGGAGCATTTTCCTGGTAATGTGCATCACTACTACGGAAAGGAATTTCACAATAAAATTCATTATCATGGGGAGGACCACCATGGTTTGTTACAACAAAAGATTAGATCTCTTTCTCCTTGGTCCTATGGCCACACAGTGGGTTATTGTATCTCTCATCTAAAGATGCAACTTCAAGATCGACGGAATTATCATGAAGTAAGCCTTCACAAGGAAGTGTCTATTGAAGTCCTTCGGAATTCATGTTCCCACTATTGGGAAATGAGGGAGTAGAATCTTGAATTCCAACAGATAACTGTCTGAGGGATTCATAAACTCCAGCATCAAGCAAGGCCTTGATACAGATTGGCTCTTGATCTTTTGACTGTGTTGGGTAGGTCTTATTCTTAGATGCCTTCTTACTTGATTTGGAAACCACTTGTTCACAATAGTGGCTTCTCTGAGCAGGTGTATGTGCCTGATCATGAGAGATGGCCATGTTAGGCTTACGATCTCCACTCAAATAAGGTGTATGTTCCTGACTTGGTTGTCTATATGATATAGGGGAGTATTCCCCACAACCATCTTGGATTGGAACAGAAGTCTGTGTCTGTTCTAGAGTGAACTTTTGATTTTTTACCCCATTGGTAGGGATAGATTTATGTGTCTTTCCCTGAGATGCCGCTGAAGTTGTTATAATATCTTGGAAGATATCCAAAATATGTGTAGGGATTTGCTTCTACTCTTTCAGCATTGATAGAATATGGTTGGTGACATCAGCTGCTGGAATGGAGATATATGTCCATTCCGTGATTGAGGTAGTTGTATGTGCCTGCTCCTATCCTCCTTTTCCTGTCAGTGAATCCTGACAGTAATCAAGTATGGGGGCATAAAGTTGAGTCTGCCTCCTTTTTTTTTGCCGAGAATTTATGACTAACATATCTTAATGCTACCAAGCGAGACTATTGGTAGGCTTGAATAATACTAGCAGGTGTATGTGCCTGCTGATTGCACATCACCGAACGTGGTTGATGAGCTCCATCATATGTAGTCAGACAAGTCTGCTGACTAGATGATGATGTATAAACAGGTGTATGTTCTTGCCTATAGTACTCTGTCGGAATTTCCTGGTGGGATTGGCATTATGCTGCCAGACGAGTTTGTTGGACAATGGAATTAAAACGTGCAGGTGTGTGTGCCCACTCGTTTATTGCCACCAAGTTAGGTTGGTGGACTTATCCAGAGATGGAAGAGATGAGAACCTACTCACTGATAACCGGATTTTGCCTCTGGGGATTTGTATTGCTTTCTCGGGTTCGAGGAACTTGAGACGAATGCCTGGAGTCAACACCCTCATCATGTTGAGGGCGCACTGTCGCATGATTCTGGTGGCGATTGTTGATGGGAGCCCTCAGGAAGGACTCCTTCTTCCTTGAATTGAGGCCCTGAGGGACCTGATCATTCACCTCCCTAGAATATGGGAGTGAATGGTGATTGCGTTCCATGGATAACGACCCGAAACGGTTGGAGACAGTGGTTTTCATCACCTTCTTCTTGATAACTGGTCTTCGTTGTTCGGACAACAGGTGCAAGTTGTTCAATTGGAGGGCTTGTCAGCCGGCCCCCAGTGTTGGGATGGTACCATGTTGACGGTACTCTTTAACCAGCGCATTTGATACCTAGTGTTGAAGACGCTGAGTAGGTGATGTCATCCATAGAGAGGATGATGATCTAATAGGAGTAGTAGCAGTGGCATTTACAGTAGTAGTATTCATAGGTGTGAACTTGAGAGTAGCCATTCTGGAAATGCAGAAGATCTTCGAAAAGAGTTCCTGTTTGATATAACAGACATAATCAAGATAAATTCAGCCACTACATCTTTTGGATGAGCACATATGTCAATGATTTTTTTGGCCCTCTCATTGAGTTTTAAATAGGGGCCTAAAAAATAGGTAAAAAATCATTTTAACTTGGTTATGGATTCACATCAGGTTCACCATTTTTTGTTTCCCTCAGAATTTGCGGATGACCTCCAAGATTGAAGGTTCAAACATTCCAATCGGTTTCTAATGGGTTTTTTCGTAGAACCATAAATATCCAATGATTCCACATCCATTTGGACCTACTTTCCAAAGGTAGGTGCTCATTAGTTTGTAGATTGATGAGGCTTAGGAATTTTTATTGGTCAAGAGGATGGAAGTTCAGACTCATCACACCTTTTTGAGGGGAATTATTGTCTACTTGGGGACTCTCTTTATAGATTTAAGTTATGTTCATGAATCCTTATTACATTACCAAGTATAAAATGAGCTTTCCTTCAGATATGACAATCAATGATTAAATATGTAGGAAATTTAGAGAATCGTTTATATGTATTCGCGGTTCATCATCGATACAGAATTATCTATATTTATTAGATATTCTTGGTCAATGGTATCCTTCTACACATTTATAAAGAAGTCTCTCGGTCATTATGATGACCATGCTGGTTTTAAAGCCACTCAGTGGGGCACTTGATGTTTATTTTCATTCAGAAGGAAATGGATTATTTCAGAGTTGGGATCGAACCCACAGATGGGCTACCTACGTATCCTTTGTTTAGAAAAGGAATTATAAGCCACGTAGTTCGAGTAAGAGAGTATGATGATTATTCATGATTTATAGCTCAAAGAAAGAAGTCATGATTACGTTTACACTCTAAGATCACGTGAGTCTTGATCGGTGTGAGAAATATGAGGTATTGGTGAAACCAGACAAATGTTCCATGAAAGATGCAATGATGTGGGGATTATGTGTTTATGACTGCCCAAAATAGATGTGGATTAAGATTTACTTTAGGGAAGAAATCCAGGAACAGGGTCTATGAAGGTATATTTACTTTATGGAGATTGGGACACTCTAATCTTGGGGCTTACTCCTAAAGAAGATGCCCAAGTTAGGAGGGGACTTATGATTGGGTTTTACTCCTGAGAAAGAAAACCCAAATAAAAAGTAAATGAGAACCGGTTAAGAGAAATTAATACTGGGGCTTATTCCTGAGAAGGAGGCCCAGGTTAAGGGAGTTGAAAAATTAAGGGACTTGGGGTTTACTCCTATGGAGGATGCCCATATTTGAGAATTATGACTAGGGCTTATTCCTGAAAAGGAGGCCCAGGTTAAGGATTCTATCATCTTAAAGGATGAGATTGAATGAATGAAATATCATTCTTTAGTGACATAAAGATATATAAATCACTAGGTTTTGAGAGATATTCCACAGAATTCCTTTCAGATAAGGAAGTCAAATCAAGAAATCATGCCATAAATGGATTTGAAGAGTGTCTTGAAGACTAAATATTGAATAGGAGAGGTGTAATGGCATAAGAGGGGTGAAATGGGCAAGAAGGGAACCCAAAAAGGCAGGGGCGCGCATGTCCTAGAAGGCGCATAGGTACTGCGTGGGCGCGCAAGTCCTAGTCGTGCAGGTATACCTACGAGACACATGGGTACTGGCGCATTTTTAAACCAGCATGGTAATACTTTGACGATCCTTGTCCAATGCCTTTAGAATTATCCTGAGGTACTTCCAAAAGAGATGCGCACAAGTTTTGGTGAGTAAGTAGGGCGGTGCGCAAGTATGTTCATTTACCTTAAGGGTAAAACACCTTAGGTGCGCAAGTGTTAGTGAATTATAACACTTAGACCTTAATCCTCTTATTTAGACCTTCTATTCTAGGTAAAGAATTACATTAGAAGTGTTCGGAATACCTGAAGAAGTGACTTGGGCGTTCATAGCTCTAAATATGAATTCTGGAAATAATTCCTCCCGAATGGGGGGCCCACATGGTCTATTTATAGGCTGAAGAAGTCCCAGGGCGGTTATCCTTTAGGGCACGCAAGTCACTTGCGCAAACATTAGGCATCGCATAAGTGGACTTACACGACAATGATAGAACTTGTGCGGCACATGTGCTTTTGAAGATTTGTTCATGCCTTTGTCAATTTTTGATGTTTTCTTCAAAGGATGAATCAATTTGTGCTAAGTCATTTCACTTTACATTATTTTTAGACAATGTGTCGAAAAAAGAGCATCAACAAAGGTTCATTGGACTATATGAAATTCTGGAGAGAGTTGGATCAGTTGCTTACCGAGTCGCTTTACCTCCGAGTTTGTCCCAGGTACACAATGTTTTTCATATTTCGATGTTGTGAAAGTATATGCCAGACCCATCTCATGTTTTGAGCCCAAAGGTAGTTCAATTGGAAGAGAATCTCTCTTATGAAGAACAAACAGTCCAGATTCTTGACCGTAGAGAGAAAGTGTTGCAGAATGAGGTAATTCACCAGGTAATGGTTTTGCGGAGAAACCAAATGGTTGAAGAGGCAACGCGGGAATCTGAAAATGCTATGAGGGATAAATACCCCCACTTATTTTGATAAGTGAATAAAATTGCGAGGACACAATTCCCAAAAGGGGGGAAGGATGTAACATCCTAGGTAAATAAAGAATAATACATTTTCATATTTATTAATATTTGCGAATTAAATATTAATTTTACTTTATAGTGGTTGCTATGTTTGATAGCATACCCGATACACAACAATGAGTTTTTTGAAATCTTACGTTGCACACTAGTAATATAATAATATTATTTTAAATGGTAGTTAACATATAGTTTTTTTATTGGTGGGAATGAATAGAAATTACTAAAATATAATTATATATGTTTGTTAAATGTTTTTACAGTTATCCAATAAAAGATAAAGTCTCAAAATAAGAAAAGAATTCAATCTTAAGCATAATTACTCTAATATTCACTAAAAGGTCGATTTATCGCCTTTTGATAGTTTTGGTCACTCTTATACATTCTCTTGGTCCAAATAAAATTTTTCTTTAGAATCGAGACATGAAAATTTACTTTTTGTAAATTTTTGGTATTTTTCCAATAAAGTTCATTTTTAATGAATAGTGAAAAATGTTGTATTTTTATTCAAAACATCTTTTTAATATAATTTATTTATATGATTATATTTTCTTTGGAATTGGTTTTAAGGTGTAGTTAGAATATACTTTTACCATTTAATCCAATCGTGGTCATTGGAATTAATTTCACTTTGAAATTGGACTCAAACTAGTGTCAATCTTTTGATATATATTGTTTCATAAAAACACGCTATTTGTTTTGACAGCGGGAATTAATTATTAAATTAATTAATGAAACTATATGTTTTGAATTTTGTAAAATGGTCATCATTTTTGAATTCAGAATATCAAATATATCTTAGGGTTATTTTTTGGTATTTTTCTGAAAAACATCAATTTTTTATGAAAAGTCAAACCACTAAGTAGTAGTTAAAAAACTAATTTTTCATTTAAATGAAACATTACCACTTTTGTGAATTGAATTTAAAAAATCCGACATACAAGGTTTTCATTAGGATGTTAAATGTGGTTCAATGGGATTAAAATAATTTTTTGGTGAATAGTAACTTTTAAGTTTTATTAATCGCGATTAGTGGTAATTAGTGTAATTTAAGGTAAAAATAATGTTTTAATAATATTAAATCACCTTGAAACATGTCCTACCCTTATTGGATGTGTCATGGCAGACCAAGAAAATCCATGGGTCAACATGGGGACCCCATGGATTCACTTGGGTAAGAAAATGACATTAATAACTTTTTATTTAAAGTTAAAATAAAAATGTCCCAAACATGTATTGGATTACTCAAATGATGATTACATGGGGATATACAAGTCATATTTTTGACTATAAATATTCATTATAAATCTAGAAATATTTCCTACATCAGGATATTTTTTTGTTAATTTTTAGATATTAAATAATTTAAATTATTTATGACACCATGATGATGCGGCGATTACCTCATTATTTAACGATTTAAATAAAATGAAAAGATAATGTAAAATATAAGACCTAAACTTGTGAAAAACCTATTGGATGGGTGTATTTAGAACTCATATCACCTTATCCTTGAAATATTTAATTTTGGGATCTTTCAAATCCAAAAAGAATTTTATAATAATGTAACATTTTATAACATTCCAAAAGTACCCCTCCTCTCCTCTTATAAAAGGCCCCCCAACTCTACCACCTTACCCACACCTCTCAAGCATTTTTCTCGGCCAAACTCTGCTCATTTTAACTCTCCAAACCCCTCTCTTAATCCTAGAATCCTTACTATGGACAGAAAGCTCTTTAAGATACCCCTTCGGTTCAAACCAAGAGGACTTACCCGATTTAAAGGTAATGTCTTCACTTGTGTTCTTTTGTTTTATTTTTCTTCTCCATCCCCCTAACCACTTTTTATTCATTCATTTTGTAAAAAACTAGTATCTTAAATATTCTATGATGTTTTTATGAGAATTTTTTGATTTACACTAACACACACCTCTGTCTAATGGTTAAAGAACATACTGTTTCTGTGGTTGGCGAATTTCTGCCTCACGAAATGATGATTGTTCAATATTATTTTAACACCTTTCATGGTGGCCATTAAGATGTAACTATTTTTATATATGATATATATTATGTTTATGTTTTCCTTATGATTCTGTATTTTTCATTTATGGCATACCATTATGGTTTCCATTGTGGGTAAACATGATAATTTCACTTTAGGAAGTGCGGACTACCACCCCCTCAAAGTGATTTGATTAATTAATGCCATATGTGGAAAGTATAAAGGAGGGAGTTAATGAAATTATATATTATATTATACTAGAATTATAATATAACATTATATCATTATGATTTCAATCCATTAAATATGAAATAGAAATGAAAGTAGCGTTCATGCGTACGTACGACTTACCATCTCAATGAACACTGCATTTCATTTCTTACCTCTAAATGTTATGTACTACTATAAATACATGTATATACTGGATATATATGATATATATGATATCCAAATCATGAATATCATCTGGATATAATGAATCTTTGACCACATGAACAACATGTAATTGTAAGAAGTCCATTTTTGACATAAGAACCAAATATCGACAAAACAAACATTACTAAATTAAATGATTACATAATGATTATAACTTATAAATAAGTGATATAAAAAAATAATAAGCTTGAAAAATATTCTTAAGAAATTATAAATTAACACTAGTTTATTATTCAGGAGATTAATGAGTGATCAAGTCATGTCGGACACGTGTTAAGGGACTTCATCTCAATCTCCTTTCATTGAGGCATATTTTGTTCTAATACAAGATCTTCTTTTATATTCTGTATAAAACACCTTTGACTTTTCATTTCATTCAAAGGAAATCATTTTATACGAAGCTTTTACTAAATGAAAAAAGAAATGTTTATTTTAACGTACACGGTGACAACGACCTTTTCTACCGCCGCGACTATTATTTAGTCTTTGTCTTCCTCGACAAGTCGTAATGTTTTTAAAATGAAATAAATACCATATACTCTTTTATGTATTTTGGTATTGAAAATTGTTTTTATAATAGGTTTTTTATGTCAATATATTTATGTGATATATTGTGATAGAAATGTGGAAATTTTTTCTTTCCATTATATTTATTTTATGTGTTATGATTTTATAATGGTACTTGGACATTTGACGGGTGGTTACGTGATAAACCATATGACAGGTGGTGCCGTGAATACCAGGATGGTGGTTACATTATAACCTCCAATGCATTGGGTATGAAATTCGGCCGTATGGCTAATCCATTAAGTGATATGTGTGAAATTCGACCGTATGGTTATTCCATTTATGTATGTTTATGACCCAATTTACCTTTATATGTTATGTACTCTTTATATTGGTTTTATGGTAATATTTTGGTTACAAAATGGTAAGTAATGATCTTCTATTCAGTGAAGAGTATTTACTTCTTCATAAAAGTGAAAATTATTACTTTGATAATGTATTCGTGGTTTACATTTTGTTTTGAAAAACTAACAGTTTTCCTTATTTGTGTATCCCTTTCTGAGCTTTTTATGCTCACCCCATGTTTTTTTTGAAATGTTTTTCAGAGGACATAATGTGGAATAGGGTCAAGGATGGGATCAAGGAAAAGTCATGCTGTCTTAAACATGGAACTAAAAATGACTCTTTTTTTAGAGTTCATGTTTTTTTAAAAAAGGAAACTTTGTAGAAGTGTCTACTATATAATCTTTTGAGATGTAATAGTTATGATCTAATTCTCTAAAACTATAAACCTAAAAAGTTCCTCAATAGGAATTATTCATTTAATTCAGTATTAAGTAATTTTTAATGCCCGTGCCTTATAAAACTGATATTCCACCTCTCCCTCCCATTTAAATATCTCTAAATGGCCAATGTATCTAGAAGATAGCATTCCCTGCTTCTTGAAACAATGATGTCCAAACCTTGGAGTTATCCTCAAGAAGACATGATCATGAAAAACAAACTATAACAGTCATTGATGATGATCTGCATAATATTTATTCTGACTCTGAGCTATCTCCATCCTCTTTATAATCCTCTTGATCTTCTCTATTGTTTCTTGGACAAGGCTCAGCCAAACTAGTGAGGTTTCACCAGTTTGCACCCAACAGATTGGAGAATGACCAGGACACCCACACAGTTCTTCTAACATAGACATATGTTTTAGTGTTTGATAGCTATTATTGTTTAAAAACTAAACCAAGGGTATATGATCCTCCAATGAGCCCCAAAAATCCCTTAAAAAATCCCACAACATGTCTTCCAATGTCCTTATTGTCCTCTCATAAAGGTCGTTTTTCTAAATATCATACGTCGTGCACATAGTCAACTGATTCCCAAGGAATTTTTATAAGGATTTCCCAAAATTTTATGTGAACATTGGATCTCTATATGTGATGATTGAAACTGGTATGCCATGCCTCTTTACCAATTCATGGATATATATTTTAGATAGATCTTCAACCGTATGATTTCCATGAATTGGAATGAAATGGGCTGACTTGGTAAGCTGATCCACTATCACTCATATTTAATCATGTTTCTGAACTTTTCTTGGATGAAATTTAACAAAATCCATTTCCATATTCTCCCATTTCCACACTTGGATAGGTAAATACTCAAACATTAAATCTAGTATTAGATTCTATTCACTAACATGCTGGCAATATAAACACCGCTAGATGAACTCTGCCACCTTTTTTTCAGGCCGCTCCCCCAAGATTGTGCCTTTAATGCCCTATTCATCTTCTGTGTACATGGATGTACAACCCATTTCTAATATTAGAATTCATGAAGGAGTTGATCCTAAAAATCCATAAATACAACCATATATTCTCTAAATAACAAACTAGAACTCTCATCATGATTCCAGCCCTCAATGGTCTCCCTATCATTTAGTGTTGAACTCATAACTAGATATCCTGCATCATATGATTATTCCTCTTTGAATATACTTAACAAACATGGAACAATTATAGTTAGAAGAAAATTAAAAAATCACCCCATATTTCACATTCCACATGCTTGTTAGCTAGGACCGACATCAACTACCATTCATATGAAACTTCTTTCACCAACTGAGCATTTGAATTTATACTCAATGCATTCACCACATAGTTCTGTTTCCCTAGTTTATACATCTCATCAAATTCATACATTTGGAGGTACTCCATCCATCACCATTTTCTCATATTTTAATCTCACTATGATAAAATGTGTTTCATGCTTGTTTGATATGTAATCATAGTGAATTACTCACCAAAGTGATTGTGTCTCCATATTTTCATGGTTCGGATGATTACAACAAACTCCAAATCGTTTTTTGGGTAATTATTTTTATGCACCCTCAAATTCATTGAATCACAAAAAAACATATGGTCTTATTCAATGAGAACACATCCCAACCCTGATCTCGAAGCATCACAGAACAACAAATATCCATATCTTAATTCTAGAATGATCAAGATAGGTGTCGATGTAAGAAAAAAAATCTATTTCCTGGATGGACTTCTGGAATTCCTCTTTCCATTGTAATGGATCATTCATCATTTTCAGAGTTTTCATTGGTGAAGCTAGTCTTCAGAAATCATGCTCAAAGCGTCAATAACAACCATATAGCCCTAGAAAAATTCATATATCCAAGTCATTAATTGGTGGTTTTCATAAGAAAACAAATTATATATTTTCTTGATCAATATAAGCACCTTTTTCTGAAATTATAGGTCCATGAAAAGTTACATTATGTATCCAAAAACAACACTTTGATAATTTGGCATACAAACAATGATCTCTTAGGATTTGTAACACTCTTTCCAGGTGTTTCTCATGGTCATCCCTTATATTTGAATAAACCTAGATGTCATCTACAAACACCAGAACAAAATAATCCAGATATAGCGTAAATTTACAGTTCCTCAAATCTATGGAGACTGGCAATTCATTCATTAGACTGAAAAGAATGACTACATATTTTTTGTGTCCATATCTACTTCTAAAAAGCTATCTTCTGAATATCCTTCTTCTGAACTAATAATTGGTGATATCCAACTCTTATGAAATTTTTGTTAACCATTGGGATCCCCTTAATTGATCCAACATATCATCATTGTATTGATGTGAATATCTATTCTTTATCATAGTTTGGTTAAGATTACGATAATCAACACCCAACCGAAGAGTTCCATCAACTTTCTTCAAGAAAAAGCCTGGTGTTGCCCATAGAGATATACATGGTCCAAAGAAACACTTTCTTTCCAGCTCCTCTATTTACACTCTCAATTCCCATTACTCTGTTGTTGTCATCGTATATGATGGATGGAAATTATGAATGGTCCATAAAACCATATCAATTGTAAATTTTTTTATAGGTGTTAACCATGAGATGTAATCGGGAAATATGTCTTGAAATTGATCAAAAAAAGCTGGAAAATCAATTTCTTTGATCTATTCTATTGATTCCAAAGTCAAAGCTTCCAATTGCTAAGAGACCATTCCCAATGATGGTGTCAACAAGCTCTTTTCCCCTTTCTTTACCATCCTCTCTCCTCTGAAGAGATGCTCGATGCCTTCCTCAGATGTGAAACTAATTGTTCTCCTATAACATTTGATGTGAACCTTAATCATTGTCAACCAATCCATTCCTAGGATTAAATCATAGACATCCTTGTCCAATATTGAAAATATCCTTTTCATATCATTTTCATTAATAGTTATAACACATGCTCGACACACAAAGTATAGATATTCTCTTTCACTGAGATGATTTTACAGTTTTAAAAAATAAGACATCAATTCCAAATTTATTCATAGGAATTATGTGGTACTAGAAGTAATATAAAATGTGATGCACCATTATCGAAGAGAACCTTCACAAGGGTATAATTTAAATGAATCGTACCTCTCTCCATAGATGGTCTATCCTGATCATCAATAATAATCTGATCAGCTCCAAACAATTGCTTCATCGATGCACTGTTTTCCTTGTTGCCTTATTGATATTTCCTTGGTTGATGAGTCATAGTATTTTTAGAATCAACATGGGTACCTCAACTCTAGTGAAAAGACTGATTCTATTATCCTCATCCTGTCAAATCATATGATGTCTGTGATGCCTATGATGTGTCCCATGCACCTAGGCTAGGATCACTGCGACAATAGCACTGAAGATACCCAATCTTTTGAAAATTAGGACATGCTCTATTTTTTTCGTACACTCTAGCATTATGTATTCGATAAAACCACATTGACAAAAATATTCTTTGCTCTGGGGTTGTGTAGGAAGATTCACTTATCCAGCCATCTGATTTCCCCTTCCACATTTGAAATAGTTGTGCCTTTTTTGCTTACTCCTAGCGATTTATATCCCACCATTACAAGTGGGTATCAACATACCTCCTCTAATAGACCATGAGATATCATGTTCATCCACATTCTCTCTGTTCACCATCTCTATATAATCTATAATAAAGATTTCTAAAATCATTGATAGAATCTCCCCTTGTAGGCCCGATTCGAATATGTGTGCCTTGATGGATGCACATGCTGCAATTTCTGGTACAAATCTATCTAAATTCATGAATATATCTACATAATCTTGGACAGAGATACTCTATTGTTTCAGCTAAAGAAGTCAATCATTTTCTAGATCTTAAATGTGTGAGGATAGAATTGTTTGTTGTACCATTCCTCAAAATCCTCCTATGTAAGGCCTTTATCCAATTTATCCTACACCTATAAATCCCACCATAGGCGTGCAAGATCCTCAAGAATGTACGTTGTTAGATGAACCTTTATCTCTATAGGTGTGTCTATGAAGTTGATGATATGATTCATCCTACAGATCCATACCTCCACTTTCTTGGGTTCAACATAACCCCTGATGTTCGGTGGATTCTTCTTCATGAACTAGATGTTATGAGCCACATTCCCTGGTTTATTCCTCTGGTTCCTCGTATCCACATATTGAAAAGATTGGACGGTAATCTGAACTAGCACTTGGTTCACATGAGGTTCATGTGAAACAATATTACTCACCACTTCATCTGGTTGGTTTCAACAATTCCAACCAGGTTTCAATTTTTAAACCAGCAACATACTTCATCAATCTCACTTTCTATCAACTGATGGCTTATAATATCAAATTCTAACATATCTCTATCAATATTTTTTTACAAAATAACCTTTTTACATGTTCAACTATTTTGGAAAACATTTAACATGATTTTTTGAAAATTAAACCATTTTCAATATACCAAATATCATTGTTTCAATGTCTTTCATTTGAAAATAAATTCTCTATTTTACAAAAAATTACACCTAGAAAAAAATCATAAATCATTACTCCAAATGTAATATGCAATCCTAGTGTTATTTAATTCTTCAACAATGCATTTCATGCTTTTATCGTTGGATAAAAACGTGACAATGAGATTTTTATATCCTATAAGTATCTCAAAACAACCATGTACCCAACTCCAGGGTATCTATATTTTCAAAAAAAAAGGATGTGCTACGTCCTTTTTATAATATACATTTCACATTCTGAAAAAACGGAAACCTGTATAAGATTTCAACCTAAGGAATAAACAAGAAAGTGTTTCAACTCCAAGACGAAGAACACTGATGAATACCTCTTATGCAAGGACCGAACAAGCTAATAACATGTGTACCATAATAGAATGACCTAACTGATACCATAGGTAATGACCTACTAATTTTCATTTTATTGAGAGAATAACAAGTCATTAATTTTCCTTAAGCGATATCCCCAATATTCCAATGTCTAGAAATAAATGCTGAAGGGTTTCAATACAAGTATTGAAAAACATACCCTTTAATAAACATAAAATTCAACCAACCAACCATAACCAAAACATTATGTATATGATGCATGTTCAAATGAAAGACAACTCAATAACTTCATATATATTCAAACCACATCAAAGTGTGTAATAGTTGAAGACTAAACCAATTTCCAAGTAAACAATGAATAAACAACTAAAGACACTCAAGAGTCTATAAGACTCTGTGATCCACAAGCTACAATCTCCATGATCACCGAACAACCCAAATATCACGAGGTGGTGCTAAAGACATATGAAAAGTTAACCTTTTCCCATTACCCAAAAAATAGAACATGAAAAAGTACCAAAGTGCCAATGTAGGGGTGAGTATAAAAGTCAGTAGGCTTTTCTCAATGACATCCCTAGTCGCTGAACTAGGATAGAATAGTTAGCCACATTAATGTAAAACAATTTATAACCAAATATAAAAAAGTTCCCAAAACCATTTTCCACTAAGTGAAAACAAAACCAAATGAATCTAATTTCAATCAGGTTATATTTTCATAAAATTATCTAATCGAATAAATAGAAATAATTTGTCTTATCAGTTTGTATACCCATTATATAGTTCAAAACACACCCACACATGCATGATTCATTTGA
Source organism: Viscum album (assembly GCA_963277665.1). NCBI lineage: Eukaryota > Viridiplantae > Streptophyta > Magnoliopsida > Santalales > Viscaceae > Viscum > Viscum album. The sequence continues at coordinate 1,238,735,226 of OY728130.1, read as the reverse complement.
AAGTTCCATACTCATGAGAGGTCTGTCATCAAATTACCTTGTGTCCGAATGACACACGCCCCTATCCTGGCTCACATCTCATATACCTTAATGGTACATGTCCCTTACTAATGTTTTGTTAAGAAAGAACCCACACCATCACCATTTATGACAAATATATCTATTTCTACAATAATCCATTTCAATAAAATTGATCTTTTAATGAAAACCAATGCCCAAAAAATTTCAAAGAAACATTTAATTTCAATAAAATTTCCCCTTTATTGAATAAATCAAATTCCAATCATGTGCTAACAATCCATGAAAATTACCTTTCTAAAATATACATTTTAAAACCAAGAAACAAGACACTCATTCGAAATACCCAATTTTCTAGATTTCACAACCATCACTCAACAAGGTTTCCAACAAGTTTTCAACAACCAAATAAAAATCAATTCAACAGAACATATATAATTCAAAATCTATCCAATCAGTTCTACTAAATGTAGTTGAGAAAGAGGCCTCCTTCCATGAAGGTTTTGACAAAAACCCCATTGAATGAAGAATAGAAAATGAAATTGGGTCGATTATCTTAGAAACCGCCTTAGATATATTATCCTAGAAATATGAAGACCAAATATCATTATATGTGGAATTCTCACTCATAGATAAACCCATAAAATTCATAGATCTATGAAACAAAGAGTACATGAGAAATATATATTTCTATATCTATGAAAACGATCAAGGATGTAAAAGAATGATCAAATACCTCAATAATTTGGCTTTGATTCACCGTGGGAATCCTTTAGATCACCTCCAAAACTCTTGGGATAGGTTCTTATACCTTCAGAGAAGTGAAATACAGATTTATGGTTCCTTAGCAGAAAAAATAGTCAACTTAGAGGAAAAAAGTGTGAGATACACTTTTTTAGGATCACACAGAAACCATTCACATTGTTAGTTTGCATGGTAAGATAAATCATGCACTAACCACACATTAGATACTACCTAAGAATACCCTAGCATTGTTTTATCACATGGTCTTTCTAACCATGCTCCAACTATGCTTGATACACTGCATAAAAAAGACCAATTACACACGGTTTGGCCGCATAGTTAGACAATCTGTGTGCAGCCCATGCGACTTTAATTTTTCCTCAAAACTACATCCAATGTTCTCCCAAATAACCCATTCATCACCCTTAAACTTTATAACCTTGAAAAGCATCATGTAGGGCTTACTTACTAAAAACGTGGGGTATAATATTTTTAAAAATGAAATTATTGATATTTTATGAAATTATAAATTTATGAAATGATATAAGCATTGTAAAAACCATAATTTTTCAAGTGAATATGATATGGTGGGAAGTATAAACCAGGATCCACTTATGGGACTTTTTATTTTATGATAAGTATTACGAAACTAATGGATTAAAAATTATTTCTATCGTGGTAAGTGGTAAAAGGGTCAATGGGGGTTAAAACAAATATATAAGACTATAAATGGGATCCAAATTTGTCTATATTTTGTTTTATGAGATAGATTAAACTCATTGTTTTCTTATATTATATGTTTTTTAATTTGAAGAAATTTTTTCATCTATCATAATTTATATTAACTAAATATTTATTTAAATTCCAAGAGTTCCACTCCCCTTACTTATAAAATGCTACCTATTCTTCTCATTTAACAACACAAATAATAACAATTGGTCCACCCAATTTAATCCCAAATATATTAATTATATCAGTCTTTATATCCTCGAGTGTTTAGAATTATAAAACTAATAGTTCATAGCTTTTTTAGCCTTAAGAGATAGTTCAAATAAGATATAGTGTTTTAACTAAGTGTTTTTTTCTTATTTAATTTTCCACCCAGTTTAAATAGTATATTAACATGATTAAATAATCACACAAATATATTACATATTATTATCAATTTTTATGTTAATTTCACAACATATGTGAATAAACTCTTATATCAAATAGGTAATGAATCCATTTTTTAATCTGTTCGGTGGGTTACCACATCACAAACTATTATTGTTTAATTTTCATCATCATCTCACACATATGAATATAATGACATGGAAATGGTATATATATCGTACTCATGATATATTTATCATTATTACTTTATAATTATTCAATTTATTTCTTACTTTTACATTTAATAAAAATGATCACATCATTCATGCAGATGTTTGGTTGATAACCTCAATGAAACGATGCGATTCATTTTTCAATACAACATCTCTTGTTGAGGTAAAAATTTATTTTTAAAGAAATAACATGGTATTTAGTATTTATATATATTTATTTAAAAATAAGAGAATACTTATGTTATTTTTTTATTTATCATTGGATGATGGAAATGTAAGTAAATTGTACAAGTGACATACCATGCCTATGAATTTAGCTTACTTCATTTTCCATTACCATTATTCACGATATGTATTAAAATAATACTTTATTTATGAAAATTATAATTATGTATTGATTTTTATTATATGTATGGTTGAATGGTTTCCTCATAAACAATTCTCATATTACTGATGTAATTTTGGAAATATGAACCGATGATCATCAAAATGTTTGAAATAAACATAAATGATTAATAATTCTTATGAAACATGATTTTAAAAAAAATAAAAGAAATATTAAATGATAAATATCTTCAAAAAAATTTATATATTGGAAATTAGTTTTTTTTATGAAGATAATGATCATAAATGATGAGTCAGACTCAAGGGAAGGGACACCCTAACAAAAAACATATATATAATTGCTATAAATACTAATTTTTTTAGTCATTTTCTTCCAGGAACATGTTTTTAAAATCATTTTATGAAAATATTTTCTAGGGTCATAAATCAAATATAACGTTACTTTTATGCAAGATTCATTTAGAGGTTATCAAAATTGAATCTTTTTCCAACTGTTTTGCATTCATTAGAATTAATAAGATAACATTTTATTTTAAAGTATATGGGGACATGGAATTACCTTACTATTGGAACCATTATTATTTTTTTCTTAATTTATATTATTTCTTAATTTCTTCATTTAAAAACCCATATTCAATTTTTTGTGTATTTATTATAATGATTTAGTGTGTAAGAAGGAATGGTTCTTTTTATATCCAAATATTATTCTTTCATACACATTTTAATGTGTTTTTCAAGGGTTTAATTAAATATATAGTTCATATATAGTATTTATGAATGTTTAAGAAACACATTTTGGGAACAAGGTAAATCAAAGTAGATTATAAAATTGTTAATTCCCATTTATAGCTCATGTGTGAGTCTAATATATGTAATGTTTTCGGTATTCCTACATAGCACTCTAATGATTTGGTTAATTATTATGTTCTTAAGTTAATTATATTTGATTCTTTCCCTATAATTATTCATATTTTGAGGTTTAATTATGGGTTATATAATGAAGATTACCTAGTGATTCTATATTATTTCTCTATTCTTCCTATGAATGTTTTGTAGAAATCATATTATTTTAAAAGGTTTGATAATGGTCATTTAAATAGATATATTGATGATATTATTAGATAATAGGTATGATATTATGAAAACATCTTTAATGGGTTTTTAGGTTATTCTCCTGACTAATGTATTCCTTCATTTTATATATATTAATTAAAAAATTCTTATATAATATTTAAAAATATTTTCCCCAAGGATTAATGATGAGTAATGGAAATCATGAAGTAAATATTTATGTCATGAATATTATTCATCATAATAAATAATGATTTGATTTTAAAAATGTGTAATTAGGAGAAAAATGTACAATAAATTAATGTTTCCATATTTAAATATATGGTCATTATGTGTGTGAGTTCTGAAATCAATCCCAAAAACTCTAAACTAAAAACATAGATCAGAATATTTGTAAATACAAAACCCCTATTAACCCATAGACGATTCCATACATTATTACATTAGTACTAATATAAGATTATAATATCAATTGGCTGATAAGTTTAGTAGGTTTGGAAGATAGATTACATACATGATGTTCACATTACAACTTGAAATTAAAATTAATATATCAGCTCTGTTGGAAACACCCATAAACTCCATGATTTTCTTTACAAGTCATTCATAATACATATATTAACTACTTATGGGAGAATAGAACATAATAAATGGGTGAAATCATATGTGAATTAAGGTAAATAATAAATAAGGAGCAAATATAAATAATTATTCTAGGTGAATGAATAAAAACATGTTCCATTAGAACACAATCTTACGCATGATATAGAAATAATAAAAGATGAATAAATAATTACATATAAAAAATAAAATAGGAACAAAGCAAAACCTTGAATATTATAATAGTAAAATATTTCCAAGTATAATCAATTAATAACATCAAAATGAGGTAATGAATATTTTAAATGACATAAACATTCCATCAAGGCCTCATATAGGACACCTAAAAAGAAATTTTTAAGGCCTCAGCCAAAATCCATTTCTTTTTTGTATGATGAGTGATGTAAAAGCATCATCAGGATATAGAGGGACCCAAACATCACATACTATGTCTAATTAATTAGGAATATGAATTTGGTTAAAAATAAACCACATATTCATATGTAATGTAAATAAAAATCTCCAATCTAAATAAATAATCAATTACCCTTCCGACTAGAATGGTGGATGGTACTATAATAAAACATCAATAGTATAACACATCATAATTCATTTAAAAAATATGGTCAATGATTTTCATATGCTATAAATATATATAATGAATAAAGTTCAACAAATGTGTTGAAAAAAATGATAATGCACTAATAAAGTCAATGGTGAATCCTTGATAGAAATACCCTTTTACAATATAAAAATTATATATTTTTGAAAAATAATTTTTAATTTTCATAATTATTTGTATGAAACTATATTTTAAAGAATTTAATTTTTCATGAAATATGTCATAATTTTTTAAAAATATGGTTATGGATGGTACATGTAAATTGGTAAGAAATCAGGATGTTCCCTTTAATTGGGTTGTCTTATCAGGAAGAATTGAGAAGGGAACCGTGTAAAACATGTATTTTCCCCTAAAATAAATTAAAAATGATCTAGATATATGATTTAATAACATTTTAATATAATTTATAATAATTTTATACAAATGATTATGAATTGAATTGTGGTAATGAGAGTGAAAGCGTAATCCAAATGGAAAATGGAGGTTTGGAAGGAAACCCTTACCTTATCTTCAAATGTGTTCATCACATGACTATAGTGTCAAGTATAGTCAAATTAAATACATTAATTAATTAACTCATAACATGTTATAAATTTAATTGATTTAATAAAAATTTTAAGTTAATTTATAGTCTTTTTATTAGTTATTAGATAGAATTTTATAATTCAGGATCCTTCATTTCCTTGGTTTAAGTGATCCGTTTACTTATATATATGTATGTAAATTTATGTAAAATGATGATAATTATAAAGAATTGAAATTATATTTTATTAATTACCTTATATAAAATTAAAGGTTTATATATTTCATTCAGTTATATGGTATTAGTATGAATCATTAGATAAAATGTTAGTGATAATTATTTAGACTATTTTGGGGGTTTATTATCATCACAAACTTGTTTTGTTTGATGAATTAACATTACGTATATATAAATTTTCTTCAATATTAAATACGTTTTCATAAATATATTATATAAATTTTAAACAATCAAAATTTTGTTATGAACAACCTTGATTGTGGAATTTAAAAATGAAAACTCGTCATCACAAAGGTGGAAAATCAAAACCCTATGAATGATGTATTAAATTTTAGAATTAAATTGTGATTAGAATGGGTATGATGATGGATTTACATTAAAATAATCGAATTAAAATAATAATAAGACTCTAAAGTCTTAATTTTAATTTTCACATAATATTTATGGATTGAATTGGACGAAAGAAGTATAAATAAATTGAAAGATAAGGAAAAATGATTTACCTCTTGAATTTATCTCCTTGAAAAACTCCTTATGAAAATTACTTTTTCTCTTCTTTTGAGACCAAGGGATACTAGATGTTGGGTATAGTTTTTATAATTGGGGTTTCTTTAAAATTGATAGGTTTCAAGGCCTGGAAGGTGTGATGAGAAGCGGCTTTGATGGGTTGTATTTATAGTGGATGAGAGGAGTGTTTTTTCAATATTTTATTCTTTTGTTTATTATTTTGGATGAAGACTATGAATAGTTTTGGCATAATCAAAACTTATATCAAAATAATGATGGATAGTTTTATTTTGTGGGATTAAATCATCATTAAATCACTTATGACTCAATAATTCATGTATTTAGTATTTATCGTAAATTATTGAATTTTACTATTTACAAAAAATTCCATTATTTTTTATAAAATCCAAAAATTCACCCAAACCATTTTTTGTTGTGTATAATTCTAAAATTGACACAATGTTTTGAAAATAATTTTCTAAATATGTGGAAATTATTTTTAATTAAGATCTTCATTTACTCGAAAAATATAGATTTTAAAATTGTAACGGATTTTATTACATATTGATAAAAAAATGTGCCCTCCTTAAATTATCTTAAAATCATAATGCAAAAATATAATTTATGAATCAATTATTTAAGAATAAAATTTTATTTTGAATCATTTTATTAATTATAAAATTATATTTAAATATTCATGACTTGCAAAAATATATACACTTAATTGATAATTTAAAAAATATTTATATACTTACACTATGATATAATTATATCATAATTACATTTATAAGATACCAAAATTTTATTTATACTTTCTTGTGTGAGGCTTCTATTATTTTAAATTATTTACTATTCATAAGGGTCATGGTACTATTCCTATGCTCATATAACTATTTCATCGGTATAGGTTCCTTAACCAATAGAAATACCTCTTATTTAATTGATTCATCACGGATAATGATTGTATTGTCAACAATATTTGATTATATGTGATTTATAGTATACTAAATAATTATAATAAGGGAAAATTTTTTGATAGATTTTTTTTTGCGTTCAAATCTCCCCTCTTACAAAAATTTCATTCATGTAATTAGAAATTTTAGTATAAACAATTATAAAATGATACTTGATAATTACATTATGGGAAACCCCCATAAAAAATTTGGTTAATAAAATTTTATTAGTAAAAAGGAAATGGAAAAAGTGAAGCTCACAAAAAAACATGGAATTTAAATATTATATAAGTAATCACACAAGGATGAAGATTAACCATTTAAATTATACTAGTCAAATATTCACATTGAGAACCAAATAAAAATATCATAATGAGGGAATTCAATTTTTTAGCATCATAAAGATACCGTTGAGGCCTTATCCAAGACAATTGAAAATAAATGGTTAAGGCCTCAGAACAAATCCATTTATGTTTTGTCTCATGAGTCCTATTGATGCACGGGTGGCCATAGTGGGCTCCAGACATCACTAATTAATTACAATATATTCCCCATACAAATGGGGTTAAACATAAAAAATATACATAGGAAATGTAAATAAAATAGTCCAATATGAAAACATAATCAATAATAATCATGAGTTGTATGGTGAATGGTATCCGGATAGCACGTCCACAGTCAAACTAGTCACAAAAAATTTAATAAACTTTGGTATATTATAATTAGAATAGATCAAATCCTTATAAATTATAAAATTCAATGGAGGTTTTGAAATAGATGAAAATAATCTAATAAAATTGTCTATGAATGATAGATAGATATTCCCATTTTATATTCCAAAGAAGATTTCGTTTTGAAAATTCATTTTTATTTGACATAATTATTTATTTAAAATTAGAATAGAAAAAATTTTGTTTTAATGACAAAATTTATTATTTTAGAGAAATAATTTTGTCTTACAAAATATAATGTATGGTACATTAATATGGGTATGAAATCAGGATATTCCCTTTAAACTAGATTTCTTATGGGGGAGAAGTGAGGAGGGAACTTCGTAAAAAATGAATTATCCATTAACCGAATGATTAAATGATCTCAATATCTGAGTTTGGATTATATAAGCATAATTTAAGTGAACTAAATAATAGGAATGTAGAAATAAATTGTTATAATGAGAGAGAGAGCATGACCCGAATAGAAAATGGATGTTTGAGAAAAAACACTTTCATTTTTCTTGAATGTGTACTACACATGATCGTAACAACATATATAATCAAATTAAATCCATTGATTAAAAAATTCAGAACAATGATGCATATATTTTATTTATTATATTTTTATAATGTTCATTTATTTCCTTTTTTTATGTTATGTGATAAAATTTTATCATTTGGGAGCCTTTATTTCCAAGGTTTTCATGGTTGGTTTAATTGAATACATATATGGAATATCATATAAAATTAAAATAGTCTTCTAGAATTGAAATTATATGTTATAAATGATCATAAATAATATTTAATCGTAATGTATTTCATTTGGTTATATGTTTTGAGTATGGTTCGTTAGATAAAATGTTAATGATAATCATTTAGATTATTTTGGTGTTTCTTTTAACATCACAAACTAGTTATGTCTTATGAAAATAATTACATATATATACTAGTTAAAGAGTCTTAAAAATTCTATAATATATATTTTTTGTTTTTTTGAACCATAAAAATAATTTTATAGCCATCCTTGAACAAGGAATTGAAAAATGAAAACTCATCACCCATAGAAGAGGTAAATTGGCACCTCATCGACAATGTTTTCATTTTTATAAAGAAATGAGAAATAGAGGGGCTTGGATTGTACAATTTCTAAAAACATAATAATATTTTTGTATACATAAGTTAATTTATTCATAATTTTAATTTGTATAGAAATTTTAACGATTGAATAAGAATAAAATAAAATAAAATAAACTGAAGGTGAACAAATAAGGATTTACCACTTGAATTCCTCTCCATCAAAATCTCCTATAGGAAATTTATTTTGGACATTTGTTGAGACCACGGGCTCTTGGAAGTGGGGGAGATGTTTGGAAATATTGTTTTCCAGAATTTATATAATGATCAATGAATGGAAGGTGTGGTGAGAAGGGGTGTTGAGCGGTGGTATTTATAGTGGAGGAGATAAGTGTTTTTTGAATATTTTATTCATTTGTTTAGAATTTTGACTCGACCCAATGTATAGTTTGATAATTATTAAAAATAATTATATTAAAATAGTAAATTATAGTTTGATATTATGGGATTACATAGCCAATACATCACATATGACTCTATAATTCATGTATTTATTTTTTTATTGTAAATTATCATATTTTACAATTCAACTACAATTCACGCATTTTACAAAAATTAAAAAAAACCACCTTAACCATTTTTAGATATGTTGAATTAGAAAATGAACTCAATTTTTTTAAAAAAATTATCTATGTATGACAAATTTAATTTTTAATTAAACTCATTATTTACATAGAAAATAATGATTTTAAATTATAACTAATTTTAAAACCCATTGGAAAATTAAAGAAGGTCTCATAAAATTATATTAAAATTAAGAGAAAAAAGAATAATTAATTTACGAATACATTTTATGAAAAATAATTTTATTTTAAATAATTTATTAATTATTTACTTTTATTTAAATATAAGGACATAAATAACTACCAATATATATTTAATAATTTTGTAAATATTTATTTAGTTATACTGTGAAACTAATATACCGTAGTTTCATTTATAAGATAAATAAATGTTATTTATACATTCATGGGTGTGGTTACTATTCATTTGAACAGTTTACTATTCGTAATGATCAGATTACTATTCATAGGTCAAGTTAATACATCCTCGTTTTAGGTTCAATAACTTTTAGAAATAAATATTCTTACATTAATTATTAAATTATAATATTTTTACTGTAATATTAGTGATTTTTTGTTATTTATACTTTATGAAATAATTATATGAATTGAAAGTTTACTGATAGAATTCTGGTTCATTACAATCCATGTATGATAATTATAGTCTAAATAAATTAGAATATGTAATGTTTCAGGTAATATCATTATAGTATTTATAACATATTTGTTTAGATGACATTCAAGGGTAGGATTAAGATAATAAAATATCCATAAAATATTTAACATTATTATTATGATTAAATGATATATAATTTTAATATTAACATATTTATTCATCTAGAATATTTTTATTTAGAATATTTTTGCACATATAAAATTGGGAGGATTTAGTATGAAGGAACCAAGAGGATTATATCAATCAAAATCGTTAATTGGGAATTGATAGAATTTGAACTACATAGTTTTGTGTAGCTATATTGAAGTGGATGAAAGTTACAAAATATGACAAAATCCATGCAGGATAGAATCACAATCCACCACATTGAAACGTGATGATACTAGAGAATTTTATTACAAAACAACCTCAAGTATTCAAGATATCTTATAACCCAGAGGTAACCAAGAGATGGATCAATTTATTTTATATGATCTTTGAAGACATTGGTTGTTCGTAATGTCAAAATACAATAGTTTTTATATACCTTTTTAAAGGGGAATCTTGTCAAAATTATTCATTGGTTATGAATACCAATAAGAGATATGATGATTAATACTTGGATAGGAAATTATTTGGAATCTATTCCTTGATAAATATTTCCTTAGATTGGATCATTATTAAATGGAGAATATATTCGTGTAATTTATGAAAAGGAATAAGAAGTTTTTTATTTTTTTTGGAATAAAATACTACAAGAGTTGTCCATTATATACCATATTTTGTCTTTTATCTTGATAGCAGGACTAGTCAGTTTTACACATGGTTGAAAATAAGATATCAAATTTTTTTAGCATCCAATTAATTAAATTTTTATTTGAAGAATTTTAGTTGTGACTAGAAGGTAGAATTTTTTTTCTATAATGGTCAGGTACTCTATGATCACATTCCCAATAAAAGGTATTAATGTCTCGAATTGGGAAAAGATTCATCAAGGAAATATAGATGTGATACAATCATGTTCTCATCTGGTGAGAAATATGTTAAAAAACATTATTAAAAATGTATGTTAAATTATTGATACTATTACTAATGTGGTAATTTTGGTCATAAGGCTAACGAATGTAGATAAAATAGCAATAACCAATCATTGAATGGGATAAATGATAACCATTAATTATTTTAATGTTTTATTATCAATTTCTTGGGTTATTAGTCTATAATGTATCTGAAAATAGTTACTTAAGATAAAAATCATTAAATCCCATTGATTAATGGTGTCACAAAATCTTTTTCTATTACTACTTTCGATGGAGGGCCATTTAAAAAGTATTGTCCAATGTGTTACCTATTTATTTCAATTATTCCAACATCCTAATCATCTTTAGACAATCACGTTAATTAATTTTTATGAAATTTTCTAGTACACTAGGAATATGACATCATGAAAGTAAAATAGACATTTGAGTGAAATCACAGAGTTGAAGTATTAAGAATATCACATTTTCAAAGATTGTTCTTATTGTTTTTAGTGGGATTTTATTATTTTAAAATATTGTTCATGTTATTTTTTTAATGTATGATATTATTATGTGTACATATTGGATCTTAGTTTCTAATTATATTCTATATTATGAAGATTTTATTATTTTATTCATGGATTTTATACAACTGATAAACTTCTAATAATATGATTAATTAATTTTTTATGGAAGTGAATGAAACTTTTAACATAATGTTTAAATTTATCAAACTAATGGAATTCGTGATGTTTAGGTAGCAAATGAATATTAAATGATTTTTATAAAAATATAATATTTTTATTTCAAATTAGATGGATGGGTTTACAATTGAATTATTACATGATTGTAATCCTATTTCAAAACCCCCATATCGTATGGAAGAGATAAAAAAAATTTAATTGAAAATGGATTTTAAAAATTTTACTGAGAAATTATCCAAACATCTATGCACATAAAATCTTGGGGAACCAGTTTTTTTATTAAAAATAAATATGGTTCCATGAGGATTTCCATTAATTTCAAGGCCTTTAATAATTTAACCTTTAAGAAATAGTATGAATATACTCAAATTGATAATTTTTTCAATCAATTATTATATGTACCCAACCATAAACATCAATTAATCATTTGAGAAGTAAATTATTTGACATTAATTCACATCGAGGAAATTTTCAGGTTTAGAGATTTAGTGAATTGTGTTATATCTCAAATATAACAAGTTATGTATTACAGGCATACACTTCTACTCACTATACTTTTTTTCAAAAAAAACTTTTAAAAAAGAAACATGCTTCATTTTATGTTTAAACAAGGCGACTTTTCTTTTATTCCATCCTTGAATCTGTTATTTATTTCTTCTTGTGATGAAAACATTTCAATACAAGGTATGTGCATAAAATAATATGTACGGGATATATAAATAAGTAAACTATTATTTTTGTGATAATGTGTAATCCCTAAATACATTATCATCATTTAATACTTTTCACCTTTAAGAAGTGGTAAAAATACTTCACTAAATATAAGCTAATTTATTACCCTTTGGTAACCAAAATATTACCTTAAAAAAATAGAAATATCTCATAAAATTAAAATGGTAACATGGGAGATAATCATACATAAATGGAAAAAAGATATGTTTGACTTCAATACATATCATTCTATAAAATGGAATAACCTTATGTCTTACTTCCATTCCCTATGAATTGGAGGTTATAACGTAATCACCCATCATTGGATTATCACTGATGCACCAATTTATGGTATATCATGTAACCACCCAACATTGGATTATCTCTTAACCACCTATCATTACATTATCATTAAAATAATCGTAAAATATCAATATACCATTATAGAATCATAACACAAAAAATATTTCAATTATCAACTTTTCACTCTTATCATTTCATTTTCAATCACAATCACCCCTTTCAATATATTTAAATATTCATTCCATTTTATAAATCATTTAAAAATTTTAATAAATTTTTTTGTATAAATGTATCTAATACCACATTGAAACTTTCTACATTATAAATTTCCATTTTCATATATATATATATACATATATATATTCATTAAAACCATTTTTAAAACATGTACGTGAAATAAATGGTTTCAGAATAATAAATCCTTAAAACTTTTAAAAAGATGTTTAAGATAATTATTCCATTTCCACTTGATAAACACTTGTATAAAACTAATTAAGGAATAAAATTAAAAAAATATTAAATATCATTATAATATTATAATTTAGGATATAGCATGTCAAAAGGGTTTTATATACACCTTATAGGATAATAAATGTATATAACAACCTGATATGCCAAAATGAATAGAGATTGAGACAAGGTACCTTACAAATAATGTATCATTAGATTAAAGATAAATAAAAGACATAATTATTTTTGAAAAATATAAATACACCCAATATATGATGATATTAAGTATAAAACAATTATAGTTCATTCACACATATTCTTGGTAAAACAAAACTGATGACCTGGATATTTAACACAATGAATATAGATTATATGTATATTTCCCTTACCTTAAGTCTGACTCATCAAAAACAATCATTATGTTACTAAATTATAAAATTAGGTTAATTTTCACATTTATTATATCCTTGAGAATTTTATTATTCCTTTTATATCACTAATTATAGTGTTAGAAAAATTATATAATCATTTAAGTTCATATCAAACGTTTTGTCTATATTCGGAACATGAATAAAAAATGAACTTGTTTTGACAAAAATTGTCCATGTGGTCAATAATAAATCATATATAAAATATTTTCAGGCTTTAAATATCATATATATCTAGTATATATGTATTTATAATATCAATTATATTATGAGATAATAAATTAAATGCACAGTTCATGGAGATGATAGGTTGTTCGTACTCATGAACGCTACATTTATTTCTTTGTCATATTAAAATAATAATAATAAAATTATATAAATGTTTATTCTAACACTAGTATTAAATTAAATTTGTGTGTGTATCATAAGTTTATCAAAACCATCCTTTATATGTTCCATGTATAGTGGGAACGAGTCATATCGTGTTGAGAGGGTGGTATTCCACACTTCCTCAATCGAAATCATGATATTTACGAAGCATGGGAAGGAAAAAAGTATGTTCAAAATAAAAATTACATAAGAATAGAGACAATATAGATATAATATATATCATATTTTAAAAATTTTACATTTATAATTTCCACCATGAGATGTGGTAGGGGATAGTTGAACAATCATCATTTCCTTAGGCTGTAATTCATTATAAACAGGAAAAAACATTCATTATCCATTAAATGGAGGTGTGTATAAGTGTATGTTAAAACCATATAATAAAAAATAATATAATATTTAGGATATTTTTGTTGTTATTTAATCATAAAATGAAAAAATTACAGGGGGTGGATAATGCAAATGAAACTAAAATCATTAGAGAAGGTGTTACCTCTTATTCATGTTACATCATCGGATTTATACCAAAAGGCATATATTGGAGGCTTTACATCCTAATGGAGGATTGTAGAATGATTTTGGAGACTATTGGGAGATTTTTGGATATATATTGGACAAAAAAACTATTCATTAAGTGTTAATATTAGAGAAGATAGTGTAATATTTTATAAGAGAGGGAAAGGGTGTCCTTGAAACTCTTAAATCATTAAATTAATTTTTTAATTCAAAAGGCTCAAAATTGAGATATGGAGAATACAATATTGGGATTGGTCAAAATAAATTCATTAAATAGTTTTTAGAGATTTATTTATTTTATTTTAAACTATATATTTTCATTTTACACTTAATTATTATTTCTTAAAATATAGTGTTGTATTAACATTTTAATTATTAAGTGGCTATTAATTTCACTTATATGAATTAAATTTCCCATAGTTGGACACGTAATAATTTTTTAAACCTTTCATGATATTTTTTTAATTTTTAAGTATTTTTATGATCATTAAATAATTTAATAATTTAATTGTTTTAAAAAACATCAATTATTTCAATTTCAAACTATTTATTTCAATGAATTTAAATAAAATACCAAAAGACTAATAACATAGAAAAAAGAAATTAATAGTCTTATAACATGTCATATTGATGAATACAAATCATATATACCACAAACCTTGTCATATAATATTTATTTTAATATTTAAAATATCATTTATTTGATTCCTTCATTAATAATAAAATCACTACATTATCATTGTGGCATAATTAAATTTAATTCCTTAATGTTGAAAAATTATAAATAAAATATCATGATGTAGGAAATATTTTTGTATTTTTAATTAAAAATTATAGTTGAAGATATCAATTATATAATTCAATATTAAGTTTTTTTTGTAAGAAGATATATTTTTGGAAAAGTTTTTTTGTTACATTTAATTAAATGATACAAGTCATAATCACACCCAAGTGGCTTCAAAGGAAAACATTTCATCCAAAGGGTTTTCATGGTCAACTATATCTCATAAAATTTGATAAGGAAATGTGTTAGGATAGTTTTATATTATTACAATAATATGTTTACCCATATTTACATGATTTACCCATTAATTGTGTTAAAAAAAATAATTACTAAAGATATATTTCATCATGTCCAAAAATAAAATGAACCTATTTACAAAACTCTAACCTTAAGATTACATATATAGAATCCTTTTTTTCCAAATTCAAAACACAGAATTTTTAGTAATAAATTAAAAAGTAATTCCCACTGTAAAAATGAGGAAATGGTTTTTTGAAATTTAAAAACCATCAACAAGATGAGATGTTATTATACCAAATTTTAATGTGAAATTTCCTCAAATTACCAAAATTGGATTAAATGATAAAAAAATAATACCATTACATGTTAAAAACAATTAAAAGGATAATCAATCATTAAAAATATATTAGATGAAATGGAATTTTTGAATTAAAATGCAATATTTTGAACTATTTATTAAAATAAAAAATTTATAAAAAATAACCAAAATTTCATCCAAAGTAAATTTTTATGTCCTTATTCCAAAAAATAAGTTTCAGTTTTCTAAAATAACATATAAAATTATAAAAACTATATTTAATAATGTTTCTCAATCAAAAGGTGGTAAAAAGACAATTTAAAAATATTATAGTATTTTATGTTTTAAATTGGATTCATTATCATTTTAAGCCTATACTTTTTTGTTGAATGTAAAAACATTCCCAAAAATGTGTAAACATAATATAGTTTTTTTCATTCTCTCCAATACAACGACTAAGAGTTAACTACCATTTTAAAAAATAATACTAATAATGAATTATTTTTTGGTATAACTCAGTCTTGTGTGAACGTAAGATTTCAGAGAAACCAATTGTTTCTTATCGAGTATGATATCAAAGATAGTGTGCCCATTAAGGTAAAAACAATATATAATATATTAATATTAATAAATATGAAAAATTCATATTCTAAAATTACATGTGATGTTACATCATTCCCCCATTTAGAAATTGTGTCATCCCGATTTTATAATTTTTCTCATTAACATCATTGGAATCCAACATAAAAAAAGAATAAAAAATAATCCACATAAAAAGTATGAAAGTGAAGTAGAAAGTTCACATGAAGTCCCATGTACGAAAACATGTATATGGATGAAAAACTAAATCTAATAGAATAATACAGAGTGATAGAAAACATGATCACATATTGTAAACCATCATGATACCATAAATATGTGATGGGTAAATGTCTATTGATAAAAGAAATCATATAATATATTTTCTTTAAGATCATTTTCTTATATTTTATTAATTATATTAATACCTAGACAAATATCATAAAAAAGCTATACATACTAGAAATGTATTTGATCGTCCCCAAATACATTTCTACCAAAAAACTATTATTTTCTCTAAATCATGAGTATTCCATATGGATTTTTCACACTTGAAGCAATATAATTAACTTATTGAGAATCAAATAATCCAACAAATATTAGCTATCTATTCTCCCTATCATGAAATATTAACCAAAACCAAAATGCTTAGGAAAAAATTGGATAATTCCACTAAAATAATAAACCATTTTATGAATAAAAACTAATTTTAGTCTACAAAAGTCAATATTAATATAGAAAGATTAACAAAGACCATTTGATAAATATATATCCCTAATATTCTTCAAAATAATCAAAACTAAAATTAAAACACAAAAATTATAAGTATTTGATAACATAGTCTTCTAAGATAAATTTTCTCATTTATCTCCAAATAAGATCAGACACTATTACCGTATCTTGTAATGACCCAAAAACACCATGATTTTTTTAATACACTTGAATTTTAAGAGTCCGTAGTTTCTGACGGCACTTGATTCCGAGGCCCGGTGTGCCCGGAATCAATTTCTGATGTTTTTTTGGGTACGTTCAGTACACATACACGCATGATTTTATATCTTTTGAACCGGTGATCAGAAATGAAATCTGAGGACACCGATGAACTCGCAGCACCGATATTGGCTTAAGGAGACTTTTACCGAAGTTGAATTTTATCGAGGATGGAAGTTAATTTTTGGGGATTCATAAAAATTTAAATAAAAATTATTTGTGACATAATTTAATTTAAGTGGTGGTTTAGACCTCCAAGGGGATGTTGGAGGTGGGGCCCACCCCCACATAACCTCCCATGGGAGGATATTATGTGGCTGGGACCACACAAGCATCACATTCCTCAACTCCCCTTGAACTCCAATTTAACTCCATGAACCCCCAATTTAGGAGGATGAAACCCTCTAATTATTTTGGAGCCTCTTCACCTCCTCCCTCCAATTTAATGAGCCAACCCACCTTTTTAATTATTGGACGTAACTTAATGAATTTGAATCTATTTTAATTAATTATTACATTCTTTTAAAATAATTTGTTATTTTATTTTTATGTTGGTTGGCACATATTACCTTAGTGGACCTTTGGAGAATTAGAGAGAGAGCGTTCTTCCCCTGAAGAACATGAAGAACATCTCAAATGAAATCTATCCGCGTGAAAGGAGTATACACCTCCCGCGAAGAACATTACCAACGATGACACTTCTTCCTCAGATTCACCCCGATGTCAATGAAACAACGCCGTCATCACTGAACAAAAATCGAATCAAGGTAGGGGAAAATATGAATGTTTTTATGTGTAAGGTATACTCATTTTTCTCATCCTGTGTTGTGTTCTTGATGCTGAATGTTAGCAACACAACAAAGAGGGTTCAGACCGCATGAACATGGTCCAAACGTCACCCCATTTTTGTTGTTGTTCTATTTGTATTGATGATAGAGGCAGATTCGAAAGTGTGTAGTGTCTTCGCACTAAGCCGAAGAATAACTGTGGAGGACGAAAGGGGGCCGCAGCCTTACGGGCCACTGAGGACTGAGGAGGTGGCACCGCCGGCGACCCGAGGTGATGGCGGCTGCGGCGAACGCACGCCGGCCGCGTGGAGGGACCGACAGCCGGTAGGGCCACCAGGTCCATGGAACTACTAGCAGGACAATCCAGATGGTCCAAGTGTTGGAGTTACGGTGCATAAAGGCACTGTGTTGAGGGAGACTGCGGCCCGAATCCGTGGGCCGCTCGGTTGGAAGAACTGGGAGGACACTTGTTTTTCAGGATGGAGAACTGTGGCACCCTAAGGCACCGCGTGGAGGATGATGCAGCCCGCATCCATCGGCTGGTCAGCTGGGCGAACCAGTCGGCCGCGTGCTGGCAGGGCTGGAGAACTGTGTCACCCACAGACGCCGCATGGGAAGAACAACAACCCGCTGCGGGGGCTGCGTGCGCGGGGCCGAACAGGCTGGCTATGGCCAACCGGGCAGAGGAGGAGGAGGCGCCACTGAGCGAACCGGACTGGCCCGCAGTGCAGGCTAGGTCCAATGGTGGGCCATGTCCCACCAAGCCGGCACAACCCCCAGCTAGTTCAGACCCACCGAGCCGGGTCGGGCCGACCTGCCAGCCCGCTGAGCTTGACAGGCCAATCCAGTATTATCTTAAATACAAATATCTCCTAGACCGCACTTCTGATTGACGTTCTGTCTACGACACTGGGAACCTTGAGATGAGGATATACTTTTGGAATACTCTATGAGAGTTTTGGACAAATTTGGAAAATTTCCGGGTTGGATCAAGTGTAAAATCCAACCGGGCCCATGGAATGGAAACACCAATAACTCTCAGACCGGGCGTCCGATTGACTCTCCGTCTGTCGGGTTGAGTTACTTTTAATTAGATGGAACTACAAGATAAATAAACTCAGGAATTTGTGATAGTATATGTATTGACACTTGGATCAAGAAGAATACCCTCTCAGAATCGAGTGTGCTGTGTGCGGGAACCCTAGGGCTGGCTATGACTGCAATGACTACTGTACTCAAATCCTCCGTGGGATCGACCACGATGACTACTGAACCCGAATCCCCTGTGGGTTCGATAGTGATGACTACTGTACTGGGATCCTCCTTGGGTCCAACATTTTGGACTTCTTTTCCCGTATCCTATGTGGGTCCGACATAATAGTTGGTCCTGTATCCTGTGTGGGTCTGACATCTTAGATGAATCAGTGACTACATCCAATCATCTCTATCACTCTATGAAAGAATTATACATGTGTGAGAATAGTCATGAATTTCAATCATTTATCTTTGAGGTGATTTAATTTACATCTTGTGTGGACTGGGTTTTGCTTGGGCTTGAGATTTGGATTCAAACTGTGATTGATAACTTAGGTATATGTATGAGCATATACCTATGTAGGTTTGGTCGATACTTTGGGATTGTATATTTTTTTTGGTTTATCCTTCATGAATTCTGGGAAAACATTGGGTGTCTTGGGATCCCTACTGAGTATCGTTATACTCACCCCTGTATGGGCTATGCCCGCACTTCGTTGTGTTGGTTATAGACGACAGACAACACTGATTGAGGTTGAGAGTTGTAGAGCTGGACGGTACCTGGAGGTGGACCACTTGGCGAGATGTACACGGAGCGAACAGATGGACCTATGGTGCTATGGTGGCCATTTGTACCCACCCTTTAGGTGGTATTCTCATAGGATGACCGGTTAGTTGTTGTTTTACCTTTATGCAGTTGTATAAGTTTTACAGTTGTTTGTACTTTACAGTTGGGATTGTATTTCTTGCCCCTTTCCTTTTAGAACATTCTTTTGTATACAGTTTTACTTAGTGTGTAATACCAATTGCGTAATCTATTGTATTTGTTTACTTATTAAAGGAAATGCCTTCCATTTTTTTTCAGGATTACGCCTTCGGTGCTAGTCGCTAGCCCCTGGCCTATGGAAGGCATGCTTGGGGTAGTCACGACATAGGCCCCGAGGACAGGTCGTGACAAATTGGTATCAGAGGAGTCGGTTCTACCATAGAACATGGACTCTTATTCTTTTAATGGTAATATTTTTAAGTTTTTTGGGTGTGGTTATTAGTTTAGAGAAACCGGTGTTGGAACAGCGGCAGACGCATGTATACACTAGGACTCTAACTTCTGATCTCCGACTCAGTGCACGAAAACACTGATTGCGTGTGTGTTTCCTTTGAAAACGTTTTCTTCATGATTAAGTTATGTCAACTCACTAGGAATACTATTTTAACCGTGGCACACCAGTTTCTTTTCAGGATGGACCCAAGAAGTTATCCATCTAGGGTTCTGAGTCACGTACGAGATGGTACCCACCGAGCGACGAGGCCTCGGTGCAAGACCCCATCACTGTGGAGGTACCAGCGGTACCACTACCCGCTGGGCCACCAATACCACCAGATCTAGTAGTAGAGAGTGCACTTCATCTGAGTGCAATGCACGAGTTATAGTGCTAGAGGCCACCCAGGTTCTGGGTAGAGACGTACCCACAGGAAGTTGAGGATTGGCTGGAGGCTGTCGTGAGAGTGTTTGGATTCGTAAGGAAACCATCTGACCTCATGGTGATCCTTGCCGTGAGTCTCCAGCATGCAGTAGTAGGAAGATGGTAGAGCCTAATGCTCTAGGTGTATGAAGAGGCATAATTACTCTAGATAGACTTCGATATTCTCTTCTGCTCAGAGTTTGTTCATGCCACCCTTCGTGCGGTGCAGATTCAGGAGATACTTCATCTTCACTAGTGCAGCATGACAGTAGTCCAGTACTCAGTGAGGTTCATCGACCTTTTTCTCTACTCCATTGATATAGTGTAGGACCAATTCTTTAGGTCCCAGACCTTCCAGCAGGGACTCAGTCATGAGATCAGGGCTTCGATGATTCCCCTCAGCATCCCAACGCAGGTAGGGGAGCTGGAGCGAGCCCTTATAGTGGTGATTTTTCTAGCTGATCAGTCACTAACAGCGAGACCCACCACAGGGCGACACATAGAAGAGTCTTCTGCATCCGACAGTAGAAAGATGTCACAGAGGTCCATGTAGACTAGGCCATCAGGTGGGCGACCCCAGGATACATGTTGGGTTATGTGGCGCACATGAGACAGAGAAAGCTATACAAGGAGCAGTCAATGCTATGCATGCGGTAGGCAGGGCCACATGGCTCGTGACTATCCAACCCACCATGGAGATGAGCATTAGATAGTCGAGTGACCTCCTAGATAGAGGAAGAAGATCGAATATAGTGGTAAGCCAGGAGCATGCGTACGTGGCATAGGAGATGGTCGAGTAGCGGGTTGTGTACGATGTTTCGAGGCTCTACCACCACCACCACCTGGAGGTCCACCCCAACCACAGGGAGCTAGCAGATAGAGGTGGGGTGAACTCCAATCAGTTGATGCCTACAACTATGGTACACCTGAGATGATTGGAGGTACTATCTGTGTCTACTACACCCTTACTACAGTACTTATAGACATATGTGCGAGTCATTCTATTATTTCTGCTGCCCTCATTCAGAGCTCAGACATTCTGACGGAGCAGTTGGCTCGATCTTTATGACTATAGACTCATATGGGATCAGACTCGACGATTACACGCTGGTGCTGGCAGTGTGAGCTTACTCTGTGAGGCGAGAGCTTAGACTGGGATATTCTGGTAGTGGCATCGAGGCCTTATGATTTCATCTTGGGTATGGACTGGTTATCCACATTTCATGCCCATATTGACTATATTTGGCACAATGTGCAGTGTATCCGCACGGATGGGACCAGGTTCACCTTCACCGACAAGAAGGGAGCCTGTGCAACACATGATGGACTTACATAGAGGAGGGGAATCCGATCAAATATCATTTGGCTAGTCTCATCCTCAAAGTGGTTGATGTGCAGAGTCCACGTTTTCGTGTTGCAGTGGATCCAGCAATGATCGAGGCAGTACTTTCTTGGGAGGCACCCAGGAGTGTGATAGAGGTATGGAGTTTCCTGGGTCTGTCAAGGTACTATCGGAGATTTGTTCCAGACTTCTCCAGACTTACAGCACTGCTTTCAGCATTTTATAAGAAGGGTAAACCTTTAAGGTGGTCAGAGAGATGCCAGTAGAGATTTTAGAAGCTGCGGAAGAGATTGACTAGTGAACCCATCTTGAGGCTACTGAAGGAGGAAGTTGGGTACATAGTTTACTATGATGCATCAGAAACCAAGCATGGGTGTGTCCTGATGCAAGAGCGAGCAGTGATAGCTTATGGTTCACATCAGCTGAGAAAACATGACCATAACTACGCTACACATGACCTGTTGTTTGCTGTAGTGGTCTTTTCCTTGAAGATGTGGTGACACTATCTAATGGGAGAATGTTTTATAGTCTACTCTGACCTCCAGAGTCTCAGGTACATCTTCTCTCAGAATTACCTGAACCTGATACATAAGCGATGGCTTCAGTTCCTCTAGGACTATGAATTCGGGATAGTCTATACATTTGGAAAATGGAAGGTTTTAGTAGATGCTCTCATCATGAGGTCAGAAATTCAGCTTCTAGGAGATGCGACAGAGCAGTAGTTTGTGTTGCAGATATTTTTTGTAGATAAAGATGGAGTAGCCTTTTGCTTTCTATCAGATTCTCTCCTCCACTTCTTCAGTGAATCAGGGAGGCACAATGTTGGGATGTTGACTGTGAGACGTGATGTGCTCAGATATTTTCAAGGAAGGCACCTGATGGATTTTCTTATGGTGGGGAGCATGTCATTCCTTTCAAAGAAAATACCATGGTACCAGTTGCACTAAAGGAGGAGGTGCTGAGGGAGTTCCAAATTTCCCCTCTAGTAGTACATCCTGGAGGGGTGAAGATGTATCAGGCCCTCAGATGACAGAACTAGTGTCCAGGTATGAAGATGGATGTAGAAGAGTTTGTCTCATAATGCCTTATTTGTCAGCAAGTGAAGGCAGATCACCAAGTTCCAGCAAGCTTGGTTCAGACCCTAGAGGTTCCATAGTGGATGTGAGACGGAATATCCCTGGATTTCATGACGGGACTACCATATAGATCTAGAGGACACAACTCTATCCAGGTGATTGTCGACCGACTAACGAAGTCATCCCACTTCCTACTGATCAGAGAGCAGGGCTCAGTAGAGAGCATTGGATGCCTCTATGTACAGTAGATCTTATGGATTCATGGTGTTCCATCGATGATAATTTTCGATCCAAATGCTTGTTTAACTTCCCGTCTATTGAAGGGGTTGTAGGAGTCTTTTGGGAAACATTGCCTGAGAACCGCCTTCCATCATCAGATAGATGGCCAGACTGAGAGGACCATTCAGACTATCAAAGGCATGCTCCATGCATGTCTCCTCAACTTTGGTCGTAGATGGGAGGATCACTTACCCTTGGTAGAGTTTTCCTATAACAACAGCTACAACTCCACCATCGGGATGGGAACTTAAAAAAAACTTTATGGCCAACCATGCCGATCACCTTTGTGCTGGATTGACACAGGGGAGTCAGCACTTGTAGGACCAGAGATGGTGCATGCTACGATAGAGAAGGTGCAGATCATCCAAGAGAAGATAAATACTGCACAAACCATAAATAAGACTTATGCTGATAGGAGACGGAGAACACTTGAGTTCAAGGATAGCGAGAACGTCTTCCTACGGGTCTCACCTTGATGAGGTATGCGAATATTTGGCTGAGGTGGCAAGTTGTCTCCACGATTCATTGGTTCTTTTTAGGTCCTCGGCATGGTAGGTGAGGTGGGTTACCAATTGGATCTTCCACCTCAGTTGCACCGGGTGCACGATTTCTTCCATGGATCTCAGCTGAAGAGATACGTGCACGACCCATCCCACATAATCAACCACAGGGAGCTTGACATCGATGATAGGGTGACATTCATTGAGGTTCCAATGGATATTGAGGATCGACGAGAGGGGGTCCTACATGGACGGTCGATTCTTCTGCTGCGCATTCGCTGGCAGCATGGAAAGCTCTAGGAGAGCACATGGAAGTGGGAGGATCAGTTGTGTGCTCAGTACACCCATTTGTTTCTTTAGTGTGTGTTGTAGCTTATAGGGACATAAATCCCTAGGGTGGGGAGAATTTACAGACCTATAAATTCATTGGATAGTTTTTTTAATACACGAAAATTTTACAAGTCCACATTTTCTGACGACACTTGATTCCGAGGCCCTGTGTGCCCGAAATCAATTTCTGAAGCTTTGTTCGGGTAAGTTCAGTAAACGTACCAGCGAGATTTTATATCTTTTTACCCGGTGCATGGAATTGAAATCTGAGGACACCGATGAACTCGCAGCAACGATATTCACTTATGGAGACCATTACCCCAGTTGCATCTTTTCGGTGATTGAAGTTAATTTTGGGGGATTCTTAATAAATTAAATAAAAATTATGTGTGACATAATTTTATTTAAGTGGTGGTCTAATCCTCCAAGGTGAAGTTGGAGTTGGGGCCCATCCCCACATAACCTCCCATGGGAGGATATTATATGGTGGGGCCCACACGAGCATGAAACTCTTCAACTCCCCTTTAACTCCTTGAACCCCCAATTAAGAAGGAGGAAACACCCCCATTAATTATTTGGGAGCCTCTTCACCTCCTCCCTCCAATTTAATGAGCCAACACACCTTTTTAATTAATTGATGTAAGTTAATGAATTGGAATCTTTTTCAATTCATTAAGACATTATTTTAATAAGTTGTGTTTTTTTATGTTGGTTGGAACATATTACCTTGGTGGAACATTGGAGAATTTGATAGAGATAATTCTTCACCCGAAGAACATGAAGAAAATCTCCAATGACCACCATCCACATTAAAGAAGTAGACACCGACCACGAAGAACGTTGCCAAAGATGACACATCTTATTTGAACGCACCCCGACGTCAAAAAAACGACATTGTCGTCAATGAACAATCATCGAATCAAGGTAGGAGGAAATTAGATTGTTTTTACATATGAGTTATACTCTTCTTTCCTCATCATGTTTTGTTCCTTTATGCCGAATGTTATCAATGTAACGAGGAGGGTTCAGACAGCATGAACACGGTCAAACCCTCCCCCCTTTTTCTATTTTTCTCTTTGTCTATATGTCGGAAGTGGAGACGAAAGGGAGTGTTGTCGTTGCACCGCGCTGAAGAAGAACCACGACGGATGAAAGAGGGTCACAGACATAAGGTCCATGGCGGACGGAAGAGGCGACAATGATGACGACCGAAGGCAGTGGTGACAGTGGCAGCCGCACACCGGCCGCATGGAGGGACCAGCGGCCACTCGGACCACCCGGTCCACAGAACAACTTCCTGACTGATACAGTCGGTCAGTGTGTAGGAGTCGTGGAGCACGAAGGCACCACATGGAGGGAGACCGTGCCCACATCCATAGGCCACTCGGCTGGAAGAACAGGTCGGCCGCTTTCCATGCGGTCTGGAGAACTGCAGCGTCTTCAGGCGCCCTGTGGAGGAAGACGCGGCCCACATCTGTAGGCTGCTCGGCTGGGTGAACCAGAAAACCACATGCTAACTGGGCAAGAGAACCAAAACACCCGTAGTCGCCGCATGTGAAGAACTGTGGCCCACAGCTCGGGCTGCGTGCGCAAGGTCGAACCGGCCGTCTACGGTCGGCTGGGTAGAGGAGGAGGTAGTGCCTCTTTGCGCCGCTGAATGAACCGAACCAGCCCGCAGCACGGGCCGGGTCCGCAGGTGGGCCGCGCCCCACCGGGCCGGGCCAACCCCTAGCTGGGTCGGACCAGTCAAGTCGGGTCGGGCCGATCCGACATCCCACGGAGCTTGACGGGCTGGGCCCGTCTTCGCCTAAATACAAATATCTCTTAGACCACACATCTGATTGACGCGGCATCTGCGTCACTGGGAACCTTGAGACGAAGAGGTCCTTTCGGAATACACTAAGTGATTTTTGGACAAATTTTAAAAAAGGCTGGGTTGGATCGAGCGTAAAATCCAACTAGGCCCCTAAAATAGAATCACCAAGAACTCTTAGACCAGGCATCTGATTGACGCGATGTCTATCAAATTGAGTTCCTTTTGATGAGACAGAACTATGGGATACATCAAATCAGGACTTCATGATAGTTTATATATAGAAACTTGGATCGAGGAGCAGACCATCCCAGAATCGAGCATGTTATGTGCTGGAACCCTAAGGTTGGATGTGACTGCGATCAATACTGTACCAGAAGCCTCTGTGGGTTCAACCACAGTGACTACTAAACCAGAAACTTCCATGGATTCGACAGCGATGAATATTGTACCAGGAACCTTCGTGGGTCCGACAGTTCTGACTTCTGTTCCTATATCTTGTGTGGGTCTCACAGAATAGCTGGTCTTGTATCATGTCTGGGTCTGATAGTGTAGCTGGTCCTATATCCTGTGTGAGTCTGATAGCTTAGATGAATCAGTGAAAACATCTGATCATCAGTATCACTCTAATTTTTTTTACCTATGTGAGATGTGTCTTGACTTGCAATCATTTATCTTCGAGGTGATTTACTTTACTTCCGGTTTGGACTGGGTTGTGCTTGGGCTCGAGAGTTGGAGCCGAACGCTGATTGATAACTTAGGTATATGTATGGGCATTTACCTATGTTGGGTTGGTTGATACTTCATGATTGTATCATTCTTCTGTGGTTTATCCTTAATAAATTATGGGAGACCTTCGGGGGTCTCGAGGACCCTATTGAGTATCATTATACTCACCCCTACACAGGCTATGAATGCACTTTATTGTGTTGTTTGCAGACAAAAGACAACACTGATCGAGGTAGAGGGTTGTAGAGCTGGATGGTGCCCGGAGGTGGACCACTTAGAGAGACGTATATGGAGAGGACAGACGTACATGGGGTGCTGAGGAGGCCATTTGTACCCACCCTTGAGGTGGTATTCCCATAGGACAACTGAGTAGTTGTTGTTTTACCTTTCTACAGTTGTACAAGTTTTACAGTTGTTTGTACTTTACTGTTGGGCTTGTATTTCCGATCCCATTCCTTTCAGAACATTCTTTTGTATACAATTTTACTTAGTGTTTACTTCAAGTTTAATACTCTATTGTTTTTTTACTTATTAAACGCAATTCCTTCCCTTTTTATTGGGATTATGCCTTTGGTGCTATTCACCAGCCCCTAGCCTATAGATGGCGGGCTTAGGGTAGTCACGGCATGGGCCCCGAGGACGGGTTGTGACATATCATACCAGAACTTAATTAACCTAGTAACATTTTCTCATATATTGGTTAATATCCTCTAAATATTACCCGAATTCCCATAATTCCTCTATAAAAACATAGATTCATCCTAAATAAAATTTAACCATTACTACTCAAATAAAATCCCACATTATTCTATTTACCTTAATCTTATAAAGTCCCCATAATAGTGAATTTCATCAAAAAAATATGTTTCAATCAATCATTTAATTATATTACAATAATAATTATATCAATTTGATAAAACATCTTTTCCAAATTTTAACTTCATCTTATTCCATAAAATATTATAACTATAGAGAAAAAGGCTAAATAACCAAGTGCATCTTTTAAGATAGTGGTAGGTGATAAATCCTTATCAAACATAAGTTGTAGGTTTGATCCCCACAGCCTTGTCCTAAGTGATATGTTGTAAACCTTCCAACAAGTTTTTCATATTTTAAAAATATATAATTAATATGTCATTCCAAAAAAAGAGATAAAATCCTCAAAAATAACCATAAAATATATTTATCTCAACTTTTATTTCATGTTATTAATTTTTCATCCTGAAATGAAATATCCCATAATTAACTCAAAATTAAAGATCATATGAAGCTTATACAATAATTTATAATAATTTCCACAAAATAAAGGAAATTTTTTCTCTCAATGAAAATTTTCAGAAAAAAAACATTCGGTTTACACATACTAGAAAAATTCGTTCAAATTAATGCCATCATCAGGAGATCATTAATACTTTTAAACATTTCACATTATAAAATCTTCCATAACTCGTGAATCCCTAATATTAAGAGTTCTTAATCACTCTATGTTTTTCATTATACCCTAACTCTACTTTTATATACTATAAATTAATACTTATTTACTAAGAACACAAACATAAATAATATCCTCAAATTAAAAAATGTCAAAAAATGAATCAAGAAATAACCCATTACATTCACATGCCATTTTTAATTTCCTCATATTTAATTGGAATAGACTTAAGTATTTATAATCATATAATTGAATGTTATTTCTGAACCCATTCCTGAACATTATTTTAAGGACAACTATTAGCATTATGACTATACTCCAGACATTTAAAACATTAAATTGATAAATCAAAATAATCTTCTTTCCTTTTAATGTAGTTAAATTAATGCATTATTTTTCCCTGATAGGTTATTACTTTATAACATTAATTTTTAAAACTATAATAACTTCTTGTCCATTTAAAACATTTTCTAATGTGTTTCATTCCACAACCTTGAAAAAAAATTTATTTTAATATACATACCATTATTACCAAGTTTAATGAGCTTCCAAAAGGATTTTTTTCTCTCATATATGATGCATCAGAAAAATCACAAACTATCATGTGGTTAATTATTACTCATTTTAGTTTGTTTAGAATAACCAAAAGAGTTTACATTCCAAATAATATTTCATTTTGTTACTTATTCAGAAAGCCACAACATTTTCCTTCACATCCACTGTTACTTTGGATCCTACAAGACATTTAATAAAACCAAAAATGTTAGTGGGAGTATAATAATAAAATCATTTTATATTATCTTATGAGGATGATAAAAACAAAGATATACTTATTCATGTTATCTAAACCTCATTAAATTTATTTGAAATAACTATATCTCTTTCTATAATGATAACCATTATTGTTAAATATAACTTATAACATAGGATTAAATATCACGCTGACTTATAAAGTTGTCTAACCCAACCTCTAATACCAAAATTCAATCCCCATCCTTAAACATTAATTAATCTTGAGATATGTAAATAATTTGAATTTGATTCACATGAAGGATATTTTAAGTGTTTTACCATTTTAGGAGTGGGTCATAACTTATATATAACAAATACAATTGTAATTGTATACTCTTCTACATGATATTCTTTTTTTCATAAAAACATATTTTTAAGAGGAATAATGGTTCACTACATGTTTAAACTGCATGAATTTTCCATGGTCTCATACTTGACTGTATTCTTATATATGTATGGTGGAATACATATCAAAATGTGGTATGAGTATAAAAATCCATGTTAGGGATACAAAAATATGTAAAACTCTTATTCATGTGAAAACATGTAAACTAATAATACATTATTATAAATTAATACTTTTCACCTTTAAGATGTAGTAAATATTTTCATTCAATATGAGCTCATTGCATACCCTTTGTAACCAAATTATTATAAAAAAACTCATAGAAATCACACATAACATATTAGAGGTAATGTGGACCTAATCATACCTAAGAGGAATAACCATACAGTCGGCTTCCACACATATGATTCTCATGTATAGAATAGTTGTAGGGCCTACTTCCATTTCTAAAGAATTGGAGGTTATAACGTAACTACTCATCCTTGGTTTATCATGGAACCACCCATCTCTAGTTTATCCTGAAACCAATCATCATTGGATTATCATGTAACCACCTATCATTGGTTTATCATGTAACCACCCTTCAAATTTTCAAGTACCATTATATAATCATAACACATAAAATATTTCAATTATAAACATTTCAAGTATAAAATTTCATTTTTATAAATAAGAAATCATTTCATGATATTGAAATATTCAATCTATTTTCAAAACCATTTAAAACATTTAGTAAAAAATCATTTAAATCAATGTGTCCAATACATATTTGAAACATTTAATGTTTTAAAACATTTATTTTCATATAATTATATTTGTAAAAACAATTTTGAGAAAATTCATATGAAATATAAGGTTTCAGTATAATAAATAAGAAACACATTTAAAATAATAATCTAGTTAAAGAGACTCTCACCCCATGAGAAACAATTGAATAAAAATCATTAATGAATAACATAAAACATAAATTTTTATGTCCTTAAAATATATTAATTAATGATATAACTTTTAAAAATGGAATCATATACAACTTATAAGATAATAAAGGTGCATAACATCATGATATTCCTCAATGAAATGAGATTGAGAAGAAGTACCATAAAAATATCATATAAATATAGTAATGATAAATCAGTGACATAATTTTGTGTGAAAGTTATAAATAAACTCAATATAATTGGATATTTAGCGTAAAGAATCATTTAATGTTTACACAGATTCTTATAAAAACAAAACCAACCACATTAATATTTAACACAATAAATAGGGATTAAGTTAACATTTTTCTTTACCTTGTGTCCAAATTTTCACGTACAATCGTTATATTACTAAATAATAAACATAGGTTAATTTATACTTAAATAAGAACCTTTTTAATGTTTATTATTATTTTTATACCACTTACTAGAATTTTATAAATTTTAAATAATTATTTATCTTCATATCAAACATTTTGTCAATATTTGGTACTTGAGTCCAAAAAGAACAGGTTTTGATGTAAATGTCCATGTGGTAAAAATTCCATCATCTACATAATATTTTTCATTATATAAATATCATATTTATGGATTATATGTGTATTTATATTATCCATAATATTTGGAGAATAGAAATGAAATTCACGGTTCATGGAGATGTTAGGTCGTACGTACACATGCACACTACATTTATTTCTTTTACATTTTCAAAGAATAATTATTTTATGAAATAAATATATATTATATTACTAATATTAGGATAATTTAATTTATATATCTTATTTTTAATAAAACTATCTTTTATGTGTCCCATGTATAGTGGGAACAAGTTATATCTCTTTGAGGAGGCGGCAATCCATATCTCCTTAAACAAAATTATTGTATTTACACAACATGAGAATCATAAAGGTATGTTATAAATAAAAATTACAAAATAATAGAGAAAATATACATATAATATATTTAATATTTAAAATAGTTTCCATTATAATGGAAACCCTGAGAGGTAGTAGGGGAAAATTAAACAATCATAATTCTGTGAGGTTATAATTCGATGTAGACAGAAATTGTATGTTTGTTACCCATTAAATGAAGGTGTGCGTATGTTAATGTAAAATATTATCATAAAAATGTCATGGTTTATAAATGATACTTGTGTTGTTATGTAACTATAAAATAAAAATAGTACATTTAATGGATAATGGAAATGAATATTAAAAGAATGAGAGAAGTTGTTAGCTCTTAATCAGGTAACTTCGTTTGGTTTATTAAAAAGGCATCATTGGGAGGCTTTATTCCCTAACAGAGGATTCGTGGATTATTAGGGGTATTATAAGATTATTTTTGGGAAGATATTGTAAGAACATAAGATTTCATGAAGTGCGAGTATTAGAGAAGAGAAGATACCTTTTTATAAGAGAGAGAATGGAAAACCATGGAAACTCTTAAATTATTTAATTAATAAAAATTAATTTTTTAAAATATAAGAATTCAATGTGAGATATGTCTAATGTAAGATGAGTATTAGTATAAATACTATCATCATATAATATTTAGATATGTATCATATTTATATTAAATCATATCTTTTCAGTTCACCCATAATTATTCTCTTTCAATTTTAATTGTTGTAATATAATTATTATTATTATGTTGCTAACAATTTCACTTAAATTCTAGAAATTTTACATTATTATATAATTAATCAACATTAAGACCTTATCATAGGTACATAGATATTTTAAAATATTTTTTGTAATTTTTAAATAATTTACTAAAATTAACATTTAAAAAAAATATTTATGCCTATTTAACACCATTCATTATATGGAATTTAAATAATAAATAAAAATAGAAATATAAATTCGAAAAAACCATTTAATAGTATTATAAAATGTCATATTCACCTAAAAAATCATGAATGAAATAAATTATGTCATATAATATTTATTTTAATATTTATAATAACATTTATTTGATTCCTTCATTAATATGGAAATCACTACATCATCTTAGTGTTATAATTAAATTTAATTAATTATTGTCAGAAAATTAAAAATAAAATACCATAATGGAGGAAATAGAATTAGATCTATAATTAATTTTTATAGTCTAATAGATCATATATATTAACATTGATGAAAATAATTTTAGTAAGATGTTCTGTGTTTATAAAAGTTTTTTCCATTACATTAAAGTTAATGATAAAAGTGTCACAGTCCCACCTAAGTGGCATAAAATGTCCAAATTTTCATCCAATTTGTATTCTTGGTCAGATAAATATCATAAAATATTATTAAAACATATGTTAATATTATATAATTTTATTATAATATTATTTTTATCCTTATATACCAGTTTTACCCTTTAACCAATGTAAATAAAAATAATTATTAACGTTACAATTCATCATTTCCAAAAAATAAAAGGGACATATCTAAAAATTTTAGACCTTATGATTCCATATATGGAATCAATTTTTCCAAATTCAAAATTCATAAATGTTTTAAATAATTTTAAATTAATTACCTCTATCAAAACAAGAAACTTTTTTTATAAAGGTAAAAACAATCAATTGATTGATATGTGTTTAAATCTAATTTAAATGAAAAAATACATCTAATTAAAATACTGTATTAAATTATTAAAAAATAATCCAATAAAAATTTAATCCCAATTAATATTATAATCTATCAATAAAAATAAATTAGATGAAAAGGCAGTTTTGAATGAAAATGCAGTATTTCTCACTATTCACAAAAATGTGAACTTTATCAAAAAAAATATCAAAAGTTCATCCAAAGTAAAATTTTATTTCCCTCGTCCAAATAAAATATTTATTTCATCGAATATAACATATAAAATTAGAAAAATATTGATTTAATAAGGGGTTTCCAAATAAAGCTGGTAAAAAACCTTGTAAAAATATTATAGTATTTTATACTTAAAATTGCATTCATTCTCATTTTATGCGACTTAATTTTTTTTATGAATGTAAAAGAGTTAACATAAAATTGTAAACAGATTATTGATAGTTTTTTTCATACATTCTAGTAAAATTGCTAGGCGTCAGCTTCCATTTAAAATAATAATATTAATAATGTATTATTTTTTCATTATAACTCAATATTGTGTACAACATAAGAATTCAGAGAAAACCAATGTTTTGTGCTGAGTACACTATCAAATACAGAATTATAATTAAGGTAAATAATTTATATAATTCATAAATATTAATAAATATGAATAATTTATATTCTATTATTTCTAGGGATGTCACTACTTCGGGGTGCTGAGTATTTTTTATGGTTGGTCTTTGATCAAGGTATCATTAGTTGAATTTAGAGGTGGAATATATCTTGGGGAATATAGTTTATAATAGATATGTGAATTATGATTTTTTATCTATTCTCTATGATTTTTCAAGTGCAGCAGATGTATTTACAGATCCAATGAATGTACTATGGTATGAATATTTTTATATGTTTTTGTTGTATTTAATGATTCTATATTCATATATTATAAAATATATGAGGATCATAAAATAAACCAGAAGAATATTCTAAAAAAATTAAACAGAAAAAAAACTCTATGGATAATTTGGTATATGAGAATTTCTAACACACATTATTTTCCCATAGAAATATTTTTTCTAATAATAGAATAACTATTGACCATACTAAAACTAGTTTCATTGAAGAGTTTCTATGACCTATAAATGTCACATAGATATATAGTTTTCTTTGTTTAGTTGGCCAATAGTAGTGGTTTTCTTGAATCTATTCTCAAATATCTATCACACTATCTATTAAAACTTCAAATATATTATCATTCACTTAGATAAAAGAGTATGATGATAAAAATTTTTTATTGAAAATAATATTGTTAAATTTTATAGTTTTGGACATTCCCTTATAAAATTGTAACATTTTCATTTATAAATATGATTCTTTGAATAGACTTTGTTGTGTACTAATGTAGAATGACACGGTAATATCATATGGATTAGGACAACAAAAAATTCAAAATCCATATTATATTTTACACGATCTAGAATTAAATTTAATTTTTTTACTTTAATTTTTTTCCGACATCATTTATATGGGAAATGTGGAAAACATATAATTACCATAAAAGTTTTTAGAAGATGGTCACTCAGAAAGAGTTAGATATGATACATTGAAGATAGCTATAATGAAATATGGATTATGACGGAATTATTTTTTATCATCGTAGTAAATAAATAAAATTAATTAGATTATTTATTTGAAAAAATAATGATGAATTAACAATGTTTAATTTGGTACATGTCCCTCCATTTAATAATTTGATATTTTTGGAATAAAAGATCTAGATAAAGTAACCTCATGTACTTTTATTCGATTGTGAGAACAATAATATCTGTCAGAAGAAATTATAAATGATCATATGGAATATCATGATTCACTGGGAAATGTATAATTGTATAAGAAGGTTATAGAGCCTGAATATAATGTTTAAAAAATAAGGTATTTGGTGATTTTAATTGAGATTTTTTGTTTCTTATTATTCTTAGTTGATGTGAGGATTATTTATTGAATCTCATCATTCCCAATTTTCAATTAATTATAGTATATCTATGATGTATTAAAACCATCACATGTGTTACATGTCATATGGAATGAAAATGATTCTGAAAATTATTAAATGATGTGTTTTATTTGAGATTTTTTTTACAAAAAAAATTGGTGAAGGGGATGACTTAGAATTTTATAGTTCAATAGTGTAAATGGTAAAATGTATTAATAGATTTAAAATTGGTATTTCTAATTTGTTATCTATGTAATATTTCATTTTTTTATTCTTGATCAATTATCTAATTTTCTTCATTAACTTTCAATTTGATGTAATATGTCAGTGGATCAGATTTATCAATTCTATCATAAATTTATGGTATGGTCTCATGGTCATCCCATCTCTATTGTATCTAATCATGATATAATATTGCATTTTAATTTTGGGGATTCCCTTTATAATTTATTGGGTAATAAATTAATATAATGTACATCATTAGATTATCAATATGATTGGTAAAAAATGATTTATTATGACCTTGTAATACATTATTCATGTGTGTTTAATTAAATATATGGTAAATTGGGATCATCATCGTTAACTAGTTGAGTTTTCATAAAATAACTGTTTAAATTACAATATACATAGAAAAAATTTTGGGACATTACTTAGAATGTGGTGTCAGGATGATTCTTTTTGGGATGAAGTATTAAAATGGATGTTGATGTATCTATTGTTGGATGATGAAATGTTTGAGAAGGTGAATATGATTCATTATTATTTGGTAATAAATCAATTTAGATAGAAATATTATGAGGATAATTAGAGAATAGATATTCAATTCAAGGTAGGTGATCAAGTTTTTATTTATCTTTATTAATAAAGTGATTTGTTTAGATAAAAAGGAGACACTATGTCTGTGGTTCATTTGACATTGTTAAGTACATGTTAATTTTGTATAAGTTTCCTTCTGAAGGTATTTTTATAGTGCTTATTATAGGCACAAAATGTTTTTCATGTTTCGATGTTATGAAAATATGTCTATATTAATGTTTTTCTTTAGACATTTATTGTTTTAGTTAAAAAATATGCATTATTATGAATAACAAACACTTTATATGTTTAACCATATGATGATTGTGATATGCAATAATTTGATTTAGTAGGCTATTAATTGATTCAGTAGGCTACTATTTGATTCATCTCTTTTTTGAGTCATATTTCTCCAGAGTTTCAGCACCACTATTAGCATTGACAAAGAAGGGGAAACCCATTGTGTGGTCATAGAGATACCATTATAGATTTTAGGAGCTAAGGAAGAGGCTGACTAGTGCCTCCATGTTGAGGCCTCTAGAGGAAGGCATTGGGTACGTAGTCTACTACGACGCATCAGGGACCAGACTCAGATGTGTCTTGATGCAGGAGCGGGTAGTGATTTCTTATGGTTCATGATAGCTGAGACATCACGAGCATAACTACGCTACCCATGAAATAGAGTTAGCAGTAGTGGTATTCACCTTGACGATGTGGTGACACTATCCGATGAGCCAATATTTCACATTCTACTTGGACCACAAGAGTCTCAGGTATAT
The DNA here is from genome assembly GCA_963277665.1 of Viscum album. Classification (NCBI taxonomy): domain Eukaryota; kingdom Viridiplantae; phylum Streptophyta; class Magnoliopsida; order Santalales; family Viscaceae; genus Viscum; species Viscum album. The sequence continues at coordinate 1,238,698,534 of OY728130.1, read as the reverse complement.
CATCTCTTAGAAGGACATGAACGTGAGACAACAGTGATGGCTTGAGTTCCTCCAGGACTATGACTTCGAAATAGACTGTACTCATGAGAAGGGGAACATTGTCGTAGATGCAATCTGTAGGAGGTCTGGTATATAGCTGTTTAGAGAAGCGACAAAGTAGCTAGTCGCTTTGTAGATATACAATGTGGATAGAGATAGAGAAGCTTTATTACAGTATCTCATAGTCACACCCTCACTCCTTCAGTGAGACAGGGAGGCGCATCATGGGGATGCTGACTGCAGGACATGACATGCTCATATATCTACAAGGCAGGCACCTGATGGATTTTATAAAGGTGGGGACCACGTCATCCTCTTCAGAGGACGTACGGTGGTGATAGTGTCATTTCAAGAGGAAGTGTTGAGGGAGTTCCTCATATCCACTCTTGCGGTACATCTAGGAATGGTGAATATATACCAAGACCTTAGACGATAGCAATAGTGGTAGGTAATAAAGAAAGCAGTGGCAAAGTTCTTCTCTCGGTGCCTTAGTTCTCAGCAAGTGAAGGCAGAGAATTAGGTACCCGCTGGCTTAATTAAGCCTTTAGAGGTATCAGAGTGGAAGAGGGATGGGATATACATGGACTTCTTGAAAATACTTCCACGTACATCCAGAGGTCATGAATCAATTTGGGTGATGGTTCACCAACTCACCAAGTCAGACCACTTCTTACCGATCAGAGAATAGGGTTTAGTAGAGATCTTGGGATGCCTCTATGTGCAGGATATTGTGCAGCTATATGGTGTACCTTCTTATATTGTCTCTGATCATGACTCAAATTTTACTTCCTGGATATGGAAGGTCTTGCATGAGGATTTCAGTATGCGACTTTGTCTGAGCACCGCCTTCCATCCTCAGTTGGATGGCCAGACTCATCGGACCATTCAGAACCTCGAGGACATGCTTTGTTCTTGTGTCCTCGACTTCGGTCACAACTAGGAGGATCACATACCTTTGTTGGAGTTTTCATACAAAACTAGCTATCACTCCACCATAGGGATGGAATATTTTGAGGCATTATATGGGTGACCTTGCAGATCACCCTTGTGTTGGAATGACCCAGGGGAGTCAGCACTAGTGGGACTAAAGATGGTACAGGCTACCAAGGAGAAGGTACAGATCATAGAGAAATGGATGAAGACTGCACAGAGTAGGCAGATGTCGTATGCTGACAAGAGTTGGAGATATCTAGAGTTCGAGGATGGTGACCATGTTTTTCTATGGGTCTCACCTTGATCAGGTTTACAGAGATTTGGCCAAGTAAGCAAGTTGCCTCCGAGATTGATCGGACAATTTTAGGTCCTCAACAGAGTTGGTGAGGTGGAATACCTCTTAGCTCCTTCACCTCAGTTGCAGGAGGTGCATGACATTTTCCATGTATCATAGTTGAGAAGATAAGTGCATGACCCTTCTCACATCATCGGCCAGGGAGAGTTGGAAGTCAACGATGGGGAGACTTTTACGGAGGTTCCAGTGGAGATTGAGGATCAACAAGAGTGTGTCCTACGTGGGCGGTCGATACCTATGGTGTGCATTCGCTGGAAGCATAGGAACCTCTAGGAGAGCACATGGCAGCTGGAGGGTCAGATATGTGCTTATTACCCCCACCCTTTCCCTTAGTTAATGTTTTAGCTTACATGGATGTAAATTCATGAGGTGGGTGAATGCATAGTCCCAGAATTTCCATGTAATTTTTTTTAAATTAAATTGAAATTTTACGAGTCTGTGAAAATTGACGGTGCGTGGTTTTGAGGCCCAGAGTGCCTGGATTCAATTTCTGAAGTTTGTTTTCATGTACGTTCAGTCAATGTACAAGCATATTTTTATAACAATTGAACTGGTGCACGAAATTAAAATCCAAGCATACCGTTGAACTCCTAAAGCCGATATTTTTTTAAGGAGACATTCACCTCGACAGGAGTGGGTCAAGGATGAAAGTTAGCTTTTGGGTATTTTGTGGAAAATAATAAAACAAAATGATATTCAATTTATTTTATTTTGAGCTTCCTTGTGGATATTTCAGGTGGGGTCCACCAGAACTAAATCTCCACATGGAATTTGGAAGAGGGGACCACCACACCATAACCTCCCATGGTGGTGGGCCCCAACCAAACCTAACCTTTACTTCAGGTTAATTGTGGTGGGGACCACCAAGGTTTTAAACCCCCTTGAAACTACCCATTAATGGGGAGAAACCCTCAAGATTCCATTAAGTATAGGGGATACTCTTTAACTTACCTAACACATAATGTCCCAAATCCTTCACAATTAATTAATCCACCCATTTCAATTTTGTGGCAATGATTAAATAATAATTAAACATAATCTATTATTTTATCATTATCATTTGCCTTTTGGTGGAACTTGGTAGAGGAGATAGATCTTAGGGAGAAAAGAACATACCAAAGAAGAACAAAGAAATCATTCTTCCAACAATGAATGCCGGCGAGGATCATCTTTATCTTCCTTCTTCGGAACCTCCTTCAACGTAGGCCGTGTTCGTCTACAAAGAATTGAAATCCGCCTTCTCACGCTAATGTCAACAATCAAATAAAAATGCAGGGGTGTGTCTTATTTGATCAACATTATTCTTGTTTCTCATAAGTTATTTTATTCCTCTTGAACTGATTGCTATCAAACCAATGCGAAGGGATCAGGACAAACTAACACAGCCTGATTCCTCCAACATAATTCTTGTGGTCCGTTCTTCGCATTCTTCTTTGGAGATAAACAATGGAACGTTATAGGTTCATTGTGTGATGAAATAATCCCCAATTGAAGATCCAATATCACGACGACATAGCAGATGTGCGACGATGATAGCGGGCGACAGATCAGACTAGACCAAGAAGACCGTTCTTCGACCGTTCCTCTAGCGGTTGAATCATAACGAGTTTTCACAGCCGATCGGAGGCCCGAAAATGCCAGCAATGATTTTTGAACTTCAGGGAGACCTAGATTCTACTGTTTTGTGGCTATAAGACAATCAGAATGAAGAATGAGAATCATGGGAGGCGTGATGGCTAGAAGCATCATTTCTAGAAAATTCCAGAATACACGTCATGTACTTTCTAAGAAGACGCCGTGTAGTACGACCATACTTCGGTTATGGGTAAGAGTATCATACGTCAATCACACGACATGTGAACCCTGTCACACGACATGTACTCTCTTCATAGATTGGCAGAGGAGGCCACGTGAGACTCGACGTGTATTCTGAAAAATACACTGACATAGGAAGAATTACATAGCCTATCGACATGGCATGTAGACCTCACATAGCTTGGAAGAGGTGGATACGTGACACTCAGCGTGTATCTCAGGGATACACGGACACAAGATGAAGTATACGGGCATGTACTCCACCACACGGCTAGGCAAGGCCAATGACATGGGCTACATCATGTACCAGTTACACGGGTTGGAGAGCACAAGTTGAGGCCGTGTACGGGCACATGGCTAGTATACATGGAGTGGAACCCACTTTCTTGGAAACAACGTGTAAACATACCACATGCCGTGTACTTAATTTTATACACGACCAGCCTTTCGACATGGGCCGTTGCACACGGTCAGTACCCGAGGTCTGACTACACGGCATGTACCTTATCCCAACACGTTGTGTACATTTTGGTAAATGGATTGGTCATCTCATCCTCTATTTCATGGACATGAATTGTTTGGTTTTTCCCTCTATGTTGTGCTAGGACCATTGAGATACTCTTTCTTGGGATTTCGTGGAAATTGATGAATCGAATCTTGGCTTGAGGAGTGGACCCTCTTGGAATAAAGCGTGATTTTTTTGCAAACCATTTGGATGGATACTTTCTGACTACTGTTCCTGGATTCTGTGTGGGTTCGACAACTCTGACTATTGTTCCTGGATCCTGTGTGGGTATGAATGTTCTGAATGATGTTCGTAGATCTTGTGTGGGTTCGACATCTCTAACTACTATTCATGGATCTTGTGTGGGTTTGAGAGCTCTAAATACTTTTCTTGGATTTTGTGTGGGTTCGACAGTTCAGACTGCTGTTCCTGGATCCTGTGTGGGTTTGGTTTCTCTAACTACTATTCCTGGATCCTATTTTGGTTTGATGGTTCTGACTACTGTTCTTTAATCCTGTGTGGGTTTGACAGTTCTGATTGCTGGTACTAGATCTTGCGTGCGTTTGATAGCTCTGATTACTATTCCTGGATCCTGTGTGGGTTCGAAAGTTCTGATTTCTGTTCCATGATTCTTCGTGTGTTCGATAGAATAGATGATTTAGAGGCTACATATAATCATCTCTAACTCTCAAAAAAAGTTTCATACTTGTGTGAGCTGATTCAGTAACTTGTGTTTTCTTCATGATTGATATGGATTACTTGATAACTTAGGTATATGTATGGACATATAACTAAGTGGGGTTATCTGTTGATTTGATACGTTTTTCTATATCCTTGTTGGATTTTGTGAGACATTGAGGGTCCCAGGGTCTCTACTCAGTATCGTTATACTCACCCCTGCACGAGCTATGCTCGCAAATCATTGTGTGGGATGCAGACGATGGATAGTGCTGACTGAGGCAGAGAGCACCAAGACCGAACGGTACCCATGGGTGGACTATACGGCATAACAATACACAGAGGATACGAACAGACCTGGAGTGCTAAAGAGGCGATCGGTATATACCCTTCTGGTAGGAACCTCAAAGGATGACCCAAAAACATCTTTTATTTTCTTCAGTTGTACTTTCCATTTCCATGTTCTTTCCAGTTGGGCATGTATTTCCATCCCCCTTTTACTTTCAGTACACATTGTTATATAGTTTTACCTAGTGTTTTGCTTCCTTCTTGTATTCTGTTGTGTGTGTTTCATGTTATATAGGCAATGCCTTCCCATTTTTATGGAATTATACCTTTGGTTCTTGTCACCAGCCCCTGGCCTATGGAAGGTGGGCTTGGGGTAGTCACAGCATGGGCCCCGGGGGACGGGTCATGACCTCAAAAATCCTATTTGGGAAATATATTCCCTTATTGTTTAACATGTGAATAAAAATGAGAAGAGGAAATTTCTAAAAGGGGACAGAATGTTACAACCTAGTTAATGTAATGATAAACCATTTTCATGGCTTAATAAAATACATTAGTTTGATATTATAGAATTATATTCATTATGAATATGTTAGGAAATATTTTAGGAAATAAGAAAAAAAAAATTCTAATTATATTTTCAAGTATTATATGTTTTTGGATGATATAAAAATTTAAATAATTTTGTTTTTTAAAAATGAATATTATTTTTTAAGTCATTATGTAATGTTTTCCTATATTTATTTTTTTTATAATTTATTTTTATAATTTTCAAAAAATGATTTTTCACTGAATACTGTAAATTAGTGATTCTTACATTAAATTGTGTTATATTTTAATATATTAACAATCAAAAAACATTTTCTATGAGTTATTAAATTTAATTTGTTTGTACTTATTTTTTATAACCCTATTTTTATTTCTAAATTAATTATACTATTGAATATAGTATAAAAACTATTTTATATTAAATTTTTTTTCTATAAAACAATTTTTCATTGGATATTTATTTTTTAATTTAATATTAAATTTTACAACATCAATTAAATTAAAAATTTAAAATAGATTACATATTTTAAATTAGTGTTACCCAATTTGGTAAATTGGTACTTTTTATATTTTTTCAATTTTAATAGTTACAGTATAAAGTTTTGTTACCACTATTAAGTTTAAATCAGATATTTATTATAAAGAATAAAATGATTAGGACTAAAGAATAACCATACTAATTGAAATTAATTTATTGAATGATTATATATCATACATAATCATAAAAAATTTGAATATGATAAAATTTTAAATTATTATTTGATTATGACCATTATAATATTTTATGTCCTGAAAAGTCAAGAATATCACATACTTATTTTTAATAAATGTATTATTCTTAACAAGGGGATAAATAGAGGATACCATTGGTTATAAGTTGTATATTTAAGTTTAGTGTTTTTATATTCATCATTATAATTTATTATTAACTTTTTTTGAAAAATAATTTCCTTAAATGATTACAGAATGATGACCTAGTTAGTATTCGATTGTTAAAAAAATAAAATAAATGATATAAAAAATACTAAAATGTGTATAATCGGAAGGAATTATGCAACCCTTGATATTTATAGGTAAATTTATCATGTATGGGATGTATTAAGATATTTTTATTTCAATTTCTGTTCTTTTCAAGATGCTATTAAAGTCAAAGAAAATCATTCCTTCTAAATAGACTTTATATATATTTTCTGAGAATAATATTTTATTAATTTTTATAATATTCATAAATATTAAATATTCTTCAAAGAAATTATTATAGGGGTTAAAATATAATACATGGTCCATTTTTGGGCCTTTAATCTATTTATGGAAGCTATCATGAACATCAATTTGTAAAAACATTGGTATCATGATATGTGTGAAGCTCGCTATAATGGGTTAAAACAAAATTATATGGATAAAAATCTGAAACAAATATTAACACAATTTATTTTATGATATTATAACATCTAATACCCAACCTATATTATAAAATTATAAATATGGATCCATTTGGAAAAAGAAAACAATTTATATTAATATAATATATAAAGAAATTTTGTGACTGCACATTTCCTCCCTTAGAGAAGTGAAACATATAATTTAAATTGTTCACAAATTAAAAAATATTCTATCCACTCTTTTCATAAATCCTTTACTTAAATCCCTACCAATATTCAAGAGGAATTATTTTGATCAGAATACTAACCTAAAAATATTTTTTGTAAACCATAAGTTGTTTGGAAAAGAGGCATCATTTGAAACAAATTGATTTTTGTCCAATTACACCTCTTTAAAAAAATTTTATCCCAGTTGAAATAATATTATAATTATATAAAATATAAAATGGTTTTTAATATAAATATAATAACATATATTAATATCCACTTTTATAAAATAGGAAACACAACAATCATTCAAGTGTATTGTGCACTATCGCCTCATAAATAGATGTAATTAATTATCTGTTAAACTATAGAAATAGTTAATAAGGATGGAATTAATGTATATATGTGATATTCATGAAATATTTATAATTTTTAAAATTAAATTTTCATTTATTTTTCACCATTCCATAAATTAAAAAAGTATAACTTTGTTCGTTCGTACTTGTGGACATCTAGGTCCATGAAGCCTTATTATTTATTTTTCGTCACAAAATCCCATGTATGATAAATATAAGTATGTTTAATTAAATAATATGGTATTTGTTATGTAATTGTAATATTAGAATGATAAAATAATACTTATTTTTAATACTAAATGATCTTTTAAAACTAGATATGTTACTCATTCTTTTTTATGGCCTCTTGACTCTATGATTTAAATGTTGATTTATGTTTATGACATTCATTCATGAAGGTACTTAAATTTATAAATTAATAAAAAAATTATAATTTTTTAATTATAATTTTTTTACAAATGACAAATAATAACCACTACGACCATTGTCAACTAACCAATGTAATGTTGTTCTTATTAATAAGAAATCATCCAAACAACCGACATAAACTCAAATGGTTCTGATAATTTATATAAAAAGTTATTAAATAAATTAAATCTAATAATAAACATTATAAGGTTCTAAATAAATTAAATAATTTACTTGTGTTTATTATTGTGTAAAATAAGTAATGTACATGACTAATCAAACTCGATTTAACGGACATATTAATATATTTTGTCTTCAAATGTTATAATAATTTATTATTTAAATTAACTCTCTTCCTTTTCCATATTTTTTAACTTCACAATGGTATTTATTTCTATAGATAAAAAATCCTAAAGGGAAATTTTATCTGCATTATTTCGAAAAAATAAAAAAAATCATGAAATGTTGGAAAAACTTTACAAAAGAAAAAATGATTGTTTAATTTTGAAATATATTGAGATAATGGAAATCTCAGAAACATTACCTCTTAGTGGAAGTTTTTATTCTTGTAAAATCATTCAGTTATTCAATAATAGAAAAAATATTTATATTTTTTAATGTATTTACATTATGAATATTGGTTCTATATGTAATGGTGTTTTCAATATCCAAAAGTGTTTTTCATATAGGTTTAAAAACTTTTTCAAGGGTCTTATTCATGAAATAGTCCATGTCCATTTTCTAAAATGGTATGAGACCCATTATAGGTCAAAAGTGATACTTATATAGGTTCCATGAGTTGTTGATCCCAACTACATTTTAGGGGTGATATCGACATAACTTATATGGTTGATGCGTCATATTAGCGCCCAATTTTATTTGGTATTGATTATTTTCTCTATATAATTATTTTTTAATTCCTTCATTTAGTTATTAATATTATAACGGTTTTGTAATTGATTAATGAAAATGATTTCCTTAGGCACCTATATTCCTTTTATATGATTTCTAATGAGTTTTCCTGGGAATCATATGTTTTAAAAATGAAGTATTATGTTATTTCTAATGAAAAAAAAGATTATTATTTTTTAAAAATCATTGTTCTGAAGAAATTATTTTTTGGGTTTTTCACATCATTCTCAATAAAAATTGGTTTCTTATTTTTTACGTCCATTACAATGGTTTTTGTTCCAATATAATTTTTTCAAATTATTTTCACAGTGTTTTTTGGTTGTTAATGAAAATGATTTGGTTGAGATTAATGGAATAAACATTTATAATTAATGAAAAGAACATTTTATTTAAATAATTTTATATTAAAGAAAAATATATAAATATTAGATGTTTCCATATTTTAAATTTAAATTTATATGTGTCAGAGTTATATATAATATTCCAAAAAACATAAAATGAAAATAATTTTTTGATTGAATGTAATGGATTTAAAGTCTAAATAAATTAAAATATAACATTATTATGACTGGAACCTTACATATAATTTCAATATTTAGATATTATATGAAATTAAACTTTTAAATCCCTTATAGTTTATTTTAATGTTGCTAATTTTTAATTTCTATATTATGAGAACAATTTTCCATTTTTTGTTACATAAAGGTACAATGTTTTTTATAAAAATAGGTCTTTTGTCACTTTAGGCTAAGAATTTTATTCCATTATGTTCATGATCTTCCAAAATATTTTAAGGAATTTTTTTTCGTAATAAAATCTTTATTAATTGTACATTATTATATAATATACATTATGAAAATGAAAAAATATTTTCAAAATAGAACATCATGATTCATAGAATGTATCACATGAAACAAGAATTATTTATAGGAATAAAATACACCAATATATTTTAATATATTTATTTAAATTCATTCTCTTAAATAGAGTGAAATTCATGAAATGTCATGTTTAAGGAAAATGTAATAATCTTTGAAAATATTGATTTTTCAACATGGACACTATAACCCAACTGTTAAAATAAAGGTTACAAATAATATTAAATATTAATGAAAATTATATGGTCTACATATCTATAATATAATTTCAATTGTTATTTATTTATTTGAAATAAATTGTTAACTATTTGAAATTAATAAAGTTTTTTTTTTCTGAAAACAGTATTTTTCTAAAATGGGGATTAGTCGTGCTTTGTGAAAATAATATAAAATTAATTTTTACCACAGTTAAAATCATTATTTGAGAAAATAAAAATTATTATTATTATATAATTTTCAAAAATATCTTTAGTTGAATCATTAATAAATTTTTTTGAATGACATTTTTTATGAATTATGAAAAATAATTGTTTTTATTGAAGATTACCAATAAATTTAATTTTTTTTAAAAATATTAAATTTAATTTAAATTGTATTTAAATTGACATTCTCTAAATTATATTAAAATTTAACAAATTTTTTAAAATGGAATAAATTTCATATTTAATTTCTTTATTAAACTGATCCTAACATTTGATATTTTTCTCTTTGGAAAACTACTCTTTCATCACGTCTTCCATTTTATGATAAATTTAATTCTACAACATCTATGAATTGAATTTTTAAATAATTATTCCATTTTTTCAATTTATAATAATTTATATTACTTATTAACATAAAAGAATTTTTTTCCACAATAAATCATGAAAATATATAAAATAAATACCCTTGTTAATTTGCAAATGGGTTTGCTAGGGGTTAAACTAAAAAGAAAATTGGTTAAAATGACCTATAATTTACAAATTATCATTTTAAGTAATTATATTTTCATAGTTATAAAATTACATATTTTGAGGGTTTTTATATAAAAAATATCTCGACATCACTTTGTCTTATGAAAAAGTCTTTGTGTGTCCTCTACCTCACATATAAAAGGTCACAGCCTCTTCTACCCTCTACACACTTCTGTAAACCTTTTTATTGACCAATACATTCCAAAGTAAATTTTATAATTCCTTACCCAAATCTTATAGGTATTATTTGTATTAGTAATCCCTCTGATTGAAATATTATTTTTAAACCGAGGCTCGTTGAAGAAGATATAAAATTATTATACATGTGTATTTGATTATTTTCTTCTTTCACCTCCTATTATAATATTAAAATATTACTATATAATAAAATATATATACTATTGACTGATATCATATTAGGGTAATGGACTAACCCATTACATTCTACAAATCCCTCAAAAGATAAATTAAGTCGTAGATTATGTGTATGGCATAACACCGCATCGTAAACTGATATAAATCATTTTCCATCACCAAATTTTATGTGTGAATTTAATTTGGAGTTTAAAATATTTAATAGTATTTACAAAATTCATATAAATAATTAATTACGAAATTAAAAATACCTTCTTACTTTCTATTCTGCAGGTGATACAATGATGATACATGTGTGTATGGTGGACTATCACTTCATGAAGAGATGTGATTTTTTCAGTTACACTTAAAATGGAATGTAGTAGAGTTAAATTTAGTTAATATATGTAATTTTTATTTCCCAATAATACTTATGAAAACATAACATCTCATTTAACTTCTTAACTTCTAATCCTTTGGAAAAAAATAATGTCACTTATGCAGATGTGTTGACTTCCCCTTCCACATAACAATGTGATGTGTTTTTATTTTTTATTTTTACATAGGTAATGTTAAAGATGTATTTTATTAATAAAAATTATGCATATCAAGTAATAAATATTATGGAATTTTTATTTAATATATATTTTCCTTTTATTCTATCCATTGAGATAAAATGATTCCCCGTTAAAGCATAATGTTTTTCAAAGGTCTCCATGAATGATTTAATCCATTTTGTATACAAAAAATTATTAATTTATTAAAAATACATATACTATTAATATATATTATATTAATATTGTTTATAAATTTATGGATAGTACATAATAATTATCAATTTAAAAGCAACAAAATTACGGAACTAAAATATATTCGAAATACAATGAAATTATCACCCAAAACTGTCTATTGAAAAATAATTATTTATAAATAGGTGATAAAAGACAATAAGAAAATCATATATTTTGTTATATATATGAGTATAATTATGTAATTTATTTACAATAAATATATATATATTATTTAGGATGTTCAGACATGTATGAACAAAGTAAAACAAGTGGAAAATGCTTCTCATCTCACTTTTACTACATTGATTCATACACCATATTCACATCTTATAACATTATGTGGTGACTATACAACACTTTTTTATATGTTATATAATTAATATATTTTTTCTATGAGGATTTGTATTCAAGTGTTTCCAAATTTATTAGCATTTATTTTAAAATCTCATCATTATTCTGGAATGTTTTTATTTAAACTACCAATTAGGGATAAAATTTATATTTATTCATAAAATAATTTATTTTCTTTTCTTCTAATTATTAATGAATGTTTCAATGAAATATTAAAAATTAAAATCATTGGTAACAAAAAATTTTGAGTAAAGGATTTTAACAATTTTATACATTTTTTCTCACTTCTATAAAAAATACTTTTTCATCAAAATAAATGGTTTCTCAAATAATTAACAAATATTTTCTAACCATTTAAAAATTATTTATTATAATTTTTTATGAGTATTAATTTTTAAAAAATATAATTAAAATATTAGTTTTTTTCATTTTCAAAAAAGTATCTTTTCTTTTTTGATGAAAATATGAATAGAATCATTATTTTGTAGTGTATGAGGTGAATATAATTTTTTACAACCAAAACTAATCAATAATTTAAATCATATATTAAATTTTATAAATAGTTATTTTGTATTATATGATGTTTTTTAAAAAGTAGTTCTTTTTTTATTAAATTGTTAATTCATAATTCAATGGTTGTTTTCCTCGAGAATATTTTTATGGACATACAAATGCTATTTATATTCATCAATGATGTTTACATATATTGTACTTATGATCCAATTGATATATTTATTTTATGGATATAATCCATATTCATTCCTTGAATGGATTATGATCAAATTGACTAAGTATGTACCATTTTATCCCCATTCAAAATATTACCATATGTGGTTTATGATTGTGATTATTTGATTGCGTTATGTAATAACATTTCACATATTTGTTTTTCAATGTTAGTTTTTATTATGATTACGTTTCCCCCCATTTGTATGACAAATGCATTGGACCTAGTTTGTGATGGGTGTGGCCTGGTTATATATAGCCCCTCAATACATCAACTTGTCTTGTAAGACAACTTTGATAGCCAAATTAGAATGGTTTCTACAGATCTATTTATATTGTCTTGTGAAAGGTGTTGGAAGCATGATTCATATATACATCATTATGAATTAACTCATTATAAATCAGTTATTTATTTCAATCCTATTATTTAATTCATTCGAATATATATTGATATGTTTCATGATTATGTGATAATGTTTATATATTTATTTGATCACCATTTATTTCAACCAAATTATGCTCATTTTATTGATTAGATGATGGGAGAATTAGATATTTACCTTTATATTTTCATTGTTATTAACTATTAATGATAAATTATTTTGCATTATTACCGTTAAAAATAATTTTATCCCACACATTTATTTTTTCCCCATGGATTCTAGAATGTTTTTTATTTATATATAGTGATACACTATGAGGTATAATGTTTTTTGGAAATAAAACACTTCAGAAATATAATGTTTTTATTCATAATTTTAATATAATTTAGGTATCTATTATACCATAAAAACTTCTAAATTGATCACCCATTCAGGATATTATTTCTTGTATCATATACAAATGTAATAATGTAACCATTAGCTCATTCTATTGGGTATAGATTGATTACAGTTGGTGTGAAATGATTTTTGGTAGGTACCCTAGGAACTAGATTTTACAAAATCATATATTATTGAATATAACCCAGTAAAAAATTGAGGATATAAATATATTAAAAATATAATGTTTTTGTTAAAGAATATATTTTTTGGGTTTACCTATAAATAAATCCATTTTTGGATACTATAATTGCACTTGGTTTTGGGACAGATGTAGCTATGGGTAATAACTCTAAGTAATGATTTTTTATCAGAACTCGAGTGCAACCTAGTATATTACTACTGGCCTTACTATAAACTATATTGTAAAATAAAATAGAACATTCTTAGTATAATTCACCTTTTCATTAAAATCCATTATTAAGTATTTGAAAATAATATTATAATTGGAAATATTTTTTGAAACACATGTTTTTGATTATGATAGTATCCCATTATATGTTTTTCTATTTATATTAATTATACCAGTTATGTTGGGATTAGTATTTCAGTTCAATAATGATATTATATAATATATTTTATGTCATTTTTTAGAAATTTCTCATTGTGGAGGGAATGTTAACCATATCAATACATGATCCTCATATAAGGATATCCCTCGTGAGAATGTTAATAAAACTAGTGCAGGAGATAAAGATAGAATTGATTAAATTACCCTTAGGTACATCTGTCCCAAAACCAAGTGAAATTTTAGTCCCCAAAAATGGATTTATTTATAGGTAAACCCAAAAAATCTCTTCCTTAAAAAAACCTTATAATGTTAATATATACTTATCCTCAATTTTTTACTGGGTTATATTAGGACAATAAATCATTTCTTATCAATATTTTTAAATAATTATCCAATTCATATAAATTATATGGGAAAAATATGATGATAAAAAATAGTAAAATATGGGTAAAGTGAAGGGAATGAATATTTTTACCACATGTGACTATTATGGAATGGAAATCCAATGTAATTACTTATAGGGAATTAGATTTCACTATGACTATGTATATAAATGACGACGTTCTCATGATTTCAGGTTAAAAAAATATTTTTCAAATAATAATTGATTCAAATTTCTAGATTTAGACAACAATATAAAACAAATTTCCCAATATTCATTGTTTTATATCCCAAATTAAGATAAGAGATCAAGTACATGCTTATTCATTTAATAATCATGATATGGAATGATTAAAATTCATGAATTTGGAATCAGGATATAAGTTGAGAAAAAATGATCTATGAATTATATTATCATATAAAGAATCATAAAATGATACATCAAACCCCTCAATCAGTCTATTTGGAAGAGTAAGTCAATGTTACATTCATTATGTGACATCCTCAAGGCCCTAAAAGCTTATATAAATGCTATGGTCATAAATGATATTAGGGTTGATGATTTTAAATGAGACAGATAAAAACCCAAAACTTAAGAATATAATCAATAAGAATTTACATAATGAATGAGTAAAAATTAAAACTCATAACATATCCAAGATGAAACCATATTAAAACAGAGGAGTAATCTATGTTACGTAACAAAAATAACCAGAATACAATAAACCCCAAAGAAACCAGATATATCCAACCAAAAACTCCCAACCTGCTTCATGCTCTTACTCAACTAGCCATTCAAAAATTATCATTAAGAATAACAAAAGAAATTATATACCAATAAATTACTTATGTATTGATTGATGGCATCTGAAAACACACAACTATTCCAAAGAATGGGGTTAGTTTGAACTGAATAGTATTTCCCCCAATGACATCCCAGATGATGCCACTGCGACAAGAAATGATAATTAAAATTTATTAATAAAAATATAAAATAGTAAATCTAATTTTTGAAATGGTAAAATAGGTTTCCACACAATTAAATAAAACTATCCTTTAAAACATCGCTCATTATCATTAGGAATACTCATTAAATTATTCCGTACTTCCACACATCAATACAAACATGCCCATTTTCCATTTCCATACTCCTGAGTATACTCTCATTAAACTACCAAGTCATCTTAATGTAACCGATACCTGGTTACCCAATGTATAATTCAACTTCAATAATCTCATTTCTAATGAAAATAATCCCACACCAACAAGCTATTAATAAATTAATTCCATGAAATTTGATATAATTTTTTTTTCTTTATTAATTATTAAGAACCATTTTTTATGTCTTGAATAAAACCTATAAATTTAAAATTACCATTATAAAATTATCATCCATGGGTTTTTTTTAGAAAAACCATTGACTTTACACAATTTCCTGAGACAATCACTAAATACGATTCTATCAGTAATTACACATGGTATTCCAATAATTTCAAGAAAAACAACATTTAAATTAAACACTTCCTGTTTTAGTCAATTGTATTTGATAGGTATGGTACCTAATACATAATAATTTTTTTAAATAAACAAAAATAGTAAAACCTAATAATCCTAGACTTGTATCTCCTTTAATTTAGTATATACAATTATAAATATTGCACTACCTATCATGGAAAAGATATCAATCAATAGATGATTGGATCTATCATTTCAGATAGGTGTCGGAAGACACACAAAATAAGAACATCTTATAACAGTGACTTAATGGTGAACTTGGATCTCCATCAGGCTTTAAATCACCTAAAAATTTATCAAGAGTCTTATAGAATCTTCTAATAATACTTGGGTGGAAATGAAGTTATAGATTTTAAATGATTAGGAAATATATAGGGGTCCAAAGACGTTATCTATATTAGAACCCATAATTTCATATCTAATATTTTTCTTTGAATGGTTGAGCCACAATGTTTGGATGACTATTCACCAATCATGCATTTCTTCTACCATAATTCAAACTCACCAATCGTACACTAATATTATAATAAAAACTATTTTCCCACCATGATTTTACCCTCTATGAATAAATACATAGTTTCCTCTTGATATCCATAAAATTAGTAAAAACCATGATCCTATCATGTGGAGCAACATTCCCTCCTTCCATAATACACATGACTTTTTGGAGGTGGTTTATGGATTGTACAAACTGTGATACGATGTGATCCTCTAAAAAAGACTCAAAATCATATAAAAACACATCTAAAACTCTTCAAACAGGACTAAATCATTAAATTAAAATAAAATTCATAAATAAAGGGTCGTGTAACAAACTTCGGTGGTGCTATGTCCACACATTGGTCATTTTATCCCCTAAAAGTTTAAAACCCATGTTTTCATGGATGAATCTGGGAAACTAATCCATAATTTAATTTTCACACTCCCACAATTCATTTTGAATCTATCTATGATATATATAAAACATAAACATTACTAATTCTTTCCCATGTATCAATTTTTATTTCCTATCCACATTCATAATAGATAATAACCCAATATAGCATCTGACTCTACGATAGTGTCATCACATCATTCCAAATTCTCAGAATTATACAGATACATCGTTAATTGAGACACATGAAACCCATAAATCAATGAATTAAACCTTGGAGGAAATGAAAACGAATATTCACCCTCATAAACTCATTAAGGTATCACAAAAGTCCTTTTTATAGAGGAGAATGTTTCCCCTTTCTAATAAATTATCAATATCTATGCCATAGAAAAATGTTAAAAAAATTAATGATAGACAGCGGAATTGATAACGGTCATCCACAATGATCCTAATTTGATTTTCAACAACATTGGGTAGTACTCATCCTACATCTAATAAAATAATTCATTTTTATTATCTCATTTACAACTCAATTAAAAACATTGATGTCTCAGCAGTTTCTACATATTAAAGTAGAGAATGGTAAGGATTTCAAGAAAATGTTCTAAAATGATCAGTATGTATTATGCCTTGATAAATGTTGTTGTACAATAAATAAACTATGTTATATTCTCCTCTCATGAGAAATCAAAATCCATTCCACAATCCTTAACCATTTCTTAAAATGTTTAGATAATATTTTCATATTAACCATAGGTTTTATGATGACATTACATTATTAAAGTCAAAATGGACCTAAAGTATTTCTATTAATACGTCATGAATAATTATATATGGTTGGGTTATGAGTCCGATAAAATCCTATGTGAGTTCTATATATCTTTTCAACATATCGAATATATAATGCAAAAAACTATTCTACCATATGCGATTTATTAATAGGGACAAAATTAGACAACATCATGAGGAAATACAAAATTAACCATATTTAAGTCATGTTTCTAAACCATTCATCAAAAAAATCTCCCAAAATACCTGTCTAACTACTCCCACATATACATGGGAATTATAAAATACTACAACATTCCTACTGGTCGTTAGTGATCTTCCTTGACCTAATTGAAGGTAAGATGTCATGAAACATACTATTACATATTTATTTTCAGGACAACACACTAAAACGATGATTTCATTAATAAAAACATATTTTTAATTCATTTAAGATAATATCATTATGAATGAAAGTATTCATTATGAATCTATTCTCATGATGACATAGGTAGAATGATATGATATCTGAACCTCAAATCAAACTCACATCTAGATTACATCCCTTAATGGTCTCCCCTCCATTATGTTTTAACATCATGAAAACACATTCAGGATTAGATATATTAGACTATATCACATGGTGACCCAAATTAGGAACATGAAAAATTGGGCATAAAACTCAAATATCATCTTGATCAGTATAGTCTATGCGCATTTATTATACAACTAACATCAGTTTCCACTAATATGATTTCTATTTATCTAATAGAGAAATTTTTTCTTTCTTAATACATCCCCCATATATTTTCCTTTACTTTTTTTTAATGAAAAAAATAATATTTGATCATTTAAATTTATTCTAACCATCATATTATCCATATATACAAATCTCATTTTGAGATAATGTGTTTCAAAGTCATATGAATTTTAAACACCAATATATTTTCCAAAAAAGATTATGTTGAAAATTCCATAGAGTATGGACTACAACTTCTAATTCAAAATCATGTATTGGTGGTTCTTATCATAATACAATAAATTCAATAAACCATAAGAAATAAAATGATTTCCTTACAGGATAACACATCACAAACTTGATCATACTGCATGGCAATAGACTGCATATCCCTCTCCAAACTGTAGATACATAATGAATGCTTCTAATGTCATTCTATCATTAGGCTCTTATATATATTTTCAACATTCATAGTTTTATGGGAATGGAATACTAATCTTCAAATATGCTATCCTAAGTGGAATGGAATGTGTAAAATTACATACAAATTATTATTATTATCCTTCCATACATGGTAAACTACATATCTAAAACACATTCAATACTGTTATCCAAGAGATAACAGCTTATATATTCTTCGAATATATAAAAATACCCCCTTCATAAATTTAATTCCCATTGAAACATGACTCTTATATATATAAATAAAATATTTATAACTTGTAATATCAATGATAAAAAAAATGATATCCAAACTTATATTTATGTATTCTATACGATCCACATTTGAGCCTAAATACACTAGAATATCATCCACATTAACCACATCAAATGAATCTATATACCATTGAAATATCGAATTCATCCATTACCTAAATATATATGGTGAGTTTTTATGAAAAAAATTATAAAAATTAAATCAGAGTGCCATATATTATTCTAAAATCCATCTTTAGAATATATTTCATCTAAGCTGACAGTTGGTGATATCCTAAATGAGACTAATGTTTTTAGAAATATTGGTCTCTCTTAAATTAATAAAATCGAACATAAAAAGGTGTAATTGGATACCAAATAATTTTAAAAAAAATTCATCTTATTACAACATATATAAATCCTAAGAGTTTTATCTCACTTTTTCACAATGTGAATTATTACTGCCCACTAAGACAGACTCAGTTTGGTAAAGCATTGACCTTCCAACTCTTTCAATTGATCCATTAATTACACCATATTGGTTAGTTCCATAATATATTTATGAAGGGAAATGTTTCTCTTATCTATTTTCATATCAATAATAAAATGTACTTCCATTTTTGTTAAAAATACCATGAAATCTTCTAGAATAACATCAATGAACTATTACATTGTACGTGGAAAATATCTATTCATGATCTAATATACCAATTATAAAATAAGTACACTATATTGGGATGAAATTGTTATATAAATTGGTACAAATGGGTTTTTTCATTCCTTCATTCAAAAACCAATATCCAATAATAAGATATTTAAAAAAAAGAATACATAAAACTGAAACACTATACATAAAAATCGATATAGACCTCATTGTTCCACAAAAAATCCTTTCCCAAATTAATTTCATACAAACTCATTATTTTCTTAGATAAATTTCATGCCACAAAATTTCAATATATTTTTATTGAACATAATACACATTTCAAGACTTTACACTTCATATTCATAAGGATGTTTGGAGTTTCAAACTAGAAGGAAACAAGTCATCATGTAAACCCATCAAATAATCAACACAAGATTCAATAAATTAATGAGATGCACTCATATAAATTGAATAATTAATAAGGTATGAATTAAATATAATAACACATATCACTGTAGAAGATCATTATGGACCATCCCTATTCACATTATCATCTCAAAAAATTTATAACTTGATACAATTTTATCTTTATTAACATATTGAGAATGCATTGGTTGATGAGTCTTGGTGTCCCTAGATTCAACTTGAATTAATCAGTTCTATTGAAAATAGATATTCTACTACTCTAAACCAAATGAGGAATATTGTTTCATAGAAACATGATTTGTGTCCTTAGAATCCATCCATGGGGAAATGGGATAATATAACCCATGATGTTTTATCTAGTAGTAATTAAAACATTATATAGGCGTTTCTTTATAATATCTATTCATATATTAAATAATCCCACACAAAAAACAATGTGGATTACTCTTAGGTTGTGGGGAATGTTGACTTATAACATTTTTTAATTAGGAGATATGTCACCCCTTTGAGAATAGGTGTCAATACTCTACTTTTATGCAGCATTCGAGTTCACAGATCCTCCCATTAGAATAAACATGATTCATCAAACCATGTTTCTTGATAGGATATTTTATACCAATATTTCTATATTGACCGAATCATTAAAATACACAATACATATGAAATAAATCTTTTATAAAATTTATTGATTCAAACCCCGACATAATAATGATTTAATTTAAGAATGCACTTAAAATAACATCAAGTGCAATGTAGAAACAACTCATTTACATATATATGTAGTCAGTTAATGATAGAATAACATAATTAATACTAATAATGACTATTTATCTGGTAATTAATAATGTGTGAGGATATAATTTTTTATTGAAAAATTATTAAAATCCTTACATACAAGGACTTGGACAAATTTAAAATGAACTAAAAAATCGCACCACAATAGTTCCAGATACTCCAATAGAAAAATTTCAAACTTCACATTTTCCTTATATGGTCTTGCTAGAAAATCAACGATTCAATTCATCATATTCAAGAAATCATAATCATTTTTTGAATCTGAATCACCAAAAAATATCATTGGATTCTAAATTTGGGATGTAACTAAATTATCCAATTGTATTCATTCATCCTTTTTATTCCCTCTATCCACAACCTGAAATTCCTAGATAATACAGTGGGATAACTATTAGTTATCATGTGGCTTAGATCAATCGACATTCTAAGTATCCTCTTCAATCAAGATCTTACAACACCTTCCAAATTTCATTTTTTATAACACAAAAAACTCTATTTAATCTCACTATCTTGCAACTAATGGCTTAACAATTTTAAATTTTCATTTTGACATGTTCCAATATCATTTATATCTACAATAAACTATTTAAATCATTATCAAAATACCACCTTAAAATAATTTCAAAATCTCTCAATTTGAAACCACATTTAACTCCTTCATAAAACATCAATTGTTTACCATTTGAATACATAATTTTCATAATAATGATGTATGTAGTCAATGTAGGAATTCATACTATCAATTCATGTCATGCAACTCTTATATATAATACCCAGATGATGAGGTGACAACTCACCATGAATTGTATTAAAACAATAAGGAACCTTACTCCCTTTTATCTTAAGGATCATTATAAATGGGAAAACAATGAATTTTTATTATATGAATTTCATGTTATGGAAATACAAATACTTACTTATATTATAATAAAATAATGTACAAATCAACAATTTTTCCATGTTAAACTCTAGGACTGAACACAACTGATACCCAATGATCAAGAGAACATATACAATTTTTCCCACATATAAATTTGGATTTAATTTTTCTGATAGAATTTTTAATATCCCCCACTCATCCATTGGATTGGAAATAAGTAGTTGGTGTTACTAGTACTTGGTAACATCCCCAAGATACCAATGGACGGTAATGAATTCCATGGGACTGAATGTCATTTCATATCTGATTTGACCATAGAATTATAAAAATCCAAATAATAACAATATAATCAATAAAAATCTATATAGTCCATGTGTATAAAAATATAATCCAAAACATAAACAGTTCACCAACCAAGTCATTATAACATAGGAAATAAAAAGACATAACAAAAGGAATCACAATACAAAAAAACCAAACACACTAATGAAATCATGCATGTTCCTCCCATCATGATCTGAGTTCCAAATACACAAAACAAGCTACAATAAAAATTAGCATAAAAAATAACCATGATACCTTTTTTACATGTTTATGTATAGATTATATCATCAAATTCACAACAGTGACCAATTAGGGGTGAGTATAAACTCATTCACATTTCCCAAAATATATTCCATGACATGAACCTATAATAAGAACTGTTTAAGATAATTTATATAAACCAAATAAAAATAGTTAATATATTTTTTTTCAAATCTAAAACAGTTCTCTATGGAATTAAATAATGCAATAATTTAAGAAAAATATGATTATCTTTTTTTTATTCTCATAACATGATTCCACACATCATCAAAAACAAACATGAATGCCTTTTTCACAGTTACATGCTCATGAGTTATCACTCATTGATATAACAAGTCATCACAGGGTATCAAATATCATATTGTCTAATGGATCATTCCCCCTCCACATGGTCACATATAATTAAAGTGAACCAAAACCAACAATTCATTTCAAAATCCATATAATGAAATTTTACATATAACCATTATTTAAAACATTTTAAAAAACATTTTCCATTTATCGAATTAGAAAATTAATTTTAAAACCACCATATCAAATTTACCAACAAAGGGAATTTTCTACAAACAGATAAAATTTCCACAAATTAAAAATACCACCAATAATGATATTATCACCATATATAAAATGAGTGTTTTATAATAACTTAATGAAAAACAATTCATTGCATGTTATTATTTCAAGTATAATAAAACTGATTTGAGAGATAATTATATAGCACACAACTGTTGTCAAAAGTAAATAACAACACTATGATCCTCTAAATCTTGAAATGCATGTCATTTTCATCCATATGTTAAACCAAAAACCCAAAAAATGACATAAAAATAGAAATAAATCCTCACATGATTCAATATAATATTTTTGGAAAGATGTGTATAAGAGATCAAAGGTGAAATGCCAGGAATAGAGAGTTATTGGAAAATATTGATCTTCAGTGGGTTATGAACTACAAAAAATATCATAGTTCCAAAGGAATTACCTCTTAATAATTTCGAGGTAAATGCGTTTATGATTAAGAATAATTAGGAAATAAAAGGGGTCTTAGAAAATAATCCATGTTATATCAACAAATTTAATATCAAAAGTTGTTTCTCACATTTAGTTTGTATAGTTTGGATGATTGTGCGCCAACTATGAAGTTCTATATCATTATGATAGTCCCTCACATGGTTTTATCAAATGGTTATACAAACCATTCAAAAAAATTGATTTTCCACAATTTACAATCATTCATGGCCTTTCATAGAGGTCTTATGAAATATTTCAAACTATGCACCAACAATGCTGAGCTACACTCCCACTTACCAGAAGACACAAAATTTCCTAGATGGGGTGAATGGTTTGTACTAACCATGATCAAATAATTAAACTCAAGAAATGTCTCAAAAACATCCCATGACTCCGTTGGGCCTCTATAAATATAAAATTATCATTATGTGTAGTTTAAATACATAAATAAATCTTAAATTACATAAAACCAGGTGTGATACAAAAAAATGTATATGGATTTTACGGTTATTTTTTATGGATTAGAAATAATATAATAAAATGTAACAATAATAATGAATATTTATTTTTTGGGGGGTAATCCTTTTAGAAAAAATATTATTGAGGAATAATAACCCATAATATGTTTCCAGTGTTGTGGTAATATTGATAAAGGGATATTTAATAGATATTAGTGTTAACCTTGAAATTGGTTTTTTATTTATGTTTTCATTATTAGAGTATGAAACATGTTTATATTATGTAATTTATTTGAATACCTAATATTTCATTTTTGGAATATTGCATCTTTTTATGGTTTTATAGTTGTAAATAAAGTAACATATTTTAATATTTCATTTGATGCCACTTTACATTGTATACTAAAGATAATTTTTATAGAGTGACCTCAATTAATAATTTATTAGATATTGAATTTTGTTTTAAATATTTTTATGGTTTTTATTGGTGAACATTTATTCAATGTATTATGTTGGACTTTGGGTGATATTGGAATACTTGTGAGAACCATTTTTGTTGTAGAAAAATATCTAGATATTAGTAGAGTGACTTGTGAATATTTTATTGACATATTTAAATGTTAAATATAAATATTAGTTATTTAGGAATACACATTCCAATTTAATTTTTATTTCATGGAGTATGATATTTACTATAAACTGATTGAAGTCTAGATAGTAGATTAAATTGAGTGGATTCCTTCTGGTGTTCTATAACATAATAATAATAGAATCCCTATAGATTTGGAAAATTATATTGAGATAAAAAATTTCTCTAGTAACATTAATTTCTATTGGTTAAGTTGTATTTTAACTCATCAAAAAACTTTTGTTTTATAGTGGTTAACATTACACTGACCATGTTACCTATCAAACACTATTAACCATTGGTCTTCAGTATTTTATTCCATTTCCAGGTTTTCATTTCCCACCAATGTTTCCCAACATAGAAACCTAGTAATGTGTTATTCTATATGATATTCGAACATCTATTTCTATCTTATACAACGGATGTTTTATTAACACATGATATGATGTGGTTTTCTGACAAAAGCATGTTGAAATTTCAATCCCTTAATTATTGGCATCATTAGAAAATATTGGTGATTTAATTTATTGATGTGGTGTATAATGTAAAAATATGAGGTTTTAAAATATGAAATTAATATTATAGAGATTTAATGATATGGATCATCAATATTAGCAATGAAAAAAACTCTTAGATATTTTATGGTTTTTTAAGTCAATCGATTCTTAATCATTTGATTCAAAAAATTCTTGGTTTTAAAAAATGTGACACTTTATTAAAATAATATTATTTACACATAATAATTGATAACAATTTTATGTGATGATATTTATGAATAATAATAACTTAATTATAGAAAATATATTTTTAAAACATGTATAAACAAATTTTTATTCTTTTCAATCAATTAGATAAAAATAACATTTAGAGAGAGGATGTAATGTTTTTTAAAAAACAGCATTTTTTCTGAAAGGGTGATTGGTCACAATTTGATCCCATAACAAAAAATTTATTTTAGAACATTTTAGTATTATTTTACCAAATAAAATTAATTTTTGAAATATAAAATAAATTTTTTTTTTCTGTTTATTTTTAGAAATTTCTAAAAAGATTATTTTTTGTAGAATAGTAAAAATACAAATTTTTATAGAAAATATTGTTTTGATTAATTTTTTTAATAAGTTAAATAATATTATAAAGCTTTTTTATAGAAAAAAGTTCCCAATAATATTTACATTTATTTAATTTAAGTAAGTTTAATCAATTTAATATTTATTGGTAATAATAAAACAATATATACTCATGTGAATTTTATTTTTTGAAAACCACACTTTTATCGAATATTTTTTGATTTTTAAATTTATTATTATACTAATATAAATTGAATTGTAAATAATTGATTACATTTTTTAATGAGTAAAATTAAATAATATAATATTATCACCCTTTTTTACAATATTTAATATTGAAAATGCTAAAAATTAAATATTTTAGTTAAGGTAAAAATTTGTTTAACATGGGTTAAACAACAATGTTAAGTGTCAAAATGACCAATAAAACATAAAAATAACATTTTATGAACATATTCTTACCGTAAATTCTAAAAATATTGATAATAAAACTTATTTGAAGAATTTTTAACTTGAAAAATTTTGGTCTTGCTTTATCATTTTGTAAATTCCCTTTATTCCCACTTCCACACATATAAAATCCCACCCCCACTACTACCATATTGACACATTAAAAATACCTTTGATAATCTAATAACTGAAAATATTCCTTCTATAAATCCCTCCATACATCCTGGAGTCCATCTTTCGATTATAAATGAATCCTATGATGTTTTTAAGTATAACTCAATTGAGAATATCTAAAGAACATATATAATTCTTAAACATTTTTATTTTTTTATTTCATCTTTCACATCCTTCAACATTTATTAATGTGTTATAATAAAAAAAACGTTCATTTTATATTTTTTAATATTTTATTATTTTAATTTAATAACTTATATACTTTTCCACTTCTATTAAATGTGAATCAAATTCGTCGATCATTTATACATTGGGATACCGCATCATGAACTAATGTATACTATTTCCCATCAAAATGATTCATATATGGAAATAATGATTGATTTAAAAAAATTATATGATATTTAAGACATTATTACACTTCTATGTTTATTATTTTATATATTCCTTCATACTTTACATTCCATTGGGGGATATTATAATGTTTCTCATTTACATATCGTATTACCACCTCGTGAAGCCATGTGATTCATTTTTCACTTACTATTTAGATGTAAAGTATTAAAATTAAAATTAATTAATATATGTGATATTTATAACCTAAAAATACATCTAAAAATAAGTTATCACATATAACTTTTTTCCTACCAATACTTTGGAAAACATTATGTCACTCGTGTGTTTGTGTAGACTACCACCTTCACATAAATATGTGAAATGTTTTTAATTTTATTTTTAAATGGATGGTAATAAGGATTTATTTACTTAATATAAATTTTTTATATGAAATTATAATAATTTATAATATATCATTTTAAAAATTATTTTATTTTCATTCTATCTTTTGAGAAAAATTGAAGCAACATTCATGCGTACATAAGGCTTATCATCTCTATGTATGGTGTAATACATTTTCAGTCACTAGTACTAATATATTAATATAAATAAATATAAATTTAAAAGATTATATATTTATAACATGGGTAAAATTATTGACATTATTTGTCCATGATGAAATTAAAAGTACCAGAATTATCAAACTAAAACATACACGAAAACGAATCAATTATCACCCAAAACATAGATTGTAACAAAAAATAATTAATAAATAAGTGATAAAATACTATAAGTAATTAATATATTTTTTGTAATATATGATTATATTTCATTAATTTCAGTATAATAAACATGCATTTTTTATATTAGTGGTTTGGAGAGATATGAAGGAAGTCGAAAATGTGGTAACAGAATCTCATCTCACATTCACATCGTTGGGACAAATGGCATATTCACCATAAATACATATGTCTAGGGAATATAATTACTATATTGAAATTTTTTATTTTTATGCGATTTATATTCACGGTATATACAGTTTCATTTTGTGTTATTAAATTAATGGGGTTTATGGATCAAAAGATGCCAAAATGGTAAGAGTTTATTTCACTATCTCAATATTATTCATTATTAATTTTATTTAAGTCTACATTGGGAGATTTTTTAAATATTTCTATATTAATTTCAAAATATTTTATTTCCTTCTAGACATTCTTGAAAATTTTCATGTAATATTATGAATTTCCACTCTTTTTTTACATAAAATGATTGATAATTTTTTCAAAAAAAATTCAACATTATTTATCTATTTGGTAAAAAAATAATATTCAAAATCAATGTTTCCTAAAAATATAAAACATATTATTAAAATTATCCAAACAAGTTATAGAAACAAATTTATCAATTTTTCATTTTTACCAAAAAAAATGAACCAAATTTACATTTCATTTTCAAACTATGGAATATTTTCATTTACATAAAATGTTAATAAAATAATTATTTTAATGTACTCAAAATTAATGAAAACATACATTTTTATTACCACTAATTGTATTAAATTATACATTAAAATATTTTGAAAGGATCTTTCAAATAAAATTATTCTCAAAAAACATTTTTAATGTTTTATATGTTATTTTCAAATTGAAAATATTGTTTTACTCATAATTATTTTGAGGATATTTTAATGAAATTTCTATTAATCATGGACATCAAACATGTATCACACTTGTGATCCACTTGGTATATGTTACATTTAAATCATCTGAATTATTTATTTTAATGGTTTATGATCAGTTTGATTGAAGATGTATCATTTTATTACCATTAACCATATTACTTTGGATGATATAAGAGTTTTTTCATTATTGTGTGTTTTAACATTTCATATGATTGTTTTTAAGTAAAAAATATTTTTTTGATTATGTTTCAAACCTTTTATAAGAGAAATACAATGGAATTAGTATGTAATTTGTAAAACCTTGTTAATGGTTGACCATCGATGCCTCGATGGTTCTCATGAGACAGAGTAGTTGGCAATATTAGATGAGTTTCTTCAAAAAAAATTAAAGTTTCATATTAAACATCATGGAAATATGTTTTATATATTTGTAATGATGAATTCCATCATTATGATATCAGTTAATGATACACAATTTATTAATAATTTAATTAGAATATCTATTTATATGTTTCAGTAATATGTGAATATTTATATTCAAAAAATTTGATCGATATTTATTTATTTCGTATTTTATTATGTTTATTGATTAGATGGGGGTTGATTCAGTTTTTTACATTACTATATTTATTATTATTATTTATTAATTGTAGCATATATTCTATGTAGACCCTTTGTGATTATCTAATATCATCCCATTCTAGTGTTTTATTTTTCTGAGGTTACCAGGAAGTGTTTTGTGGTTAAAATGATGGGATGTACCTTGTGGAATAATGATGTTCTTAAAGAAAACATGTTTTCTGTTTAATCTCTTCAATTATAATGTAAATTTCTTGTATGTTATTTTACCATGAATACTAAACAATTAATTCCATCAAGATAAGATTCCATTTATCTTTAGCCAATGTAATAAAGTACCCACAAGTTTTTGGATACTATGGTTTGAGTCTTTAAACATTCATTACAATGATTGAAAATAATATGTTCATATTTTTTCAATTTTACTCACTTTTAAATTTTTCAAATGTGGGGAAAATATTTGATTTCGTTTTAATATATAATAGATGAATATCATATCATGTAACTATGTCCATTATATATCAGGAATCCTTATTTTTATTCTTTAAGGGTTTTATAATAGAAGATTATTTAAAAAATTGTTTTTTGAATTTTAGATTTTATTATTTTCTAAATGAAAATTTGGCATTCTCTCAATTTTCAAATAATATTATAAATTATTTTACAAAATATATTTTCAATTGTGAATATATCCTTTTATGTATTTTTATGATTCCTAATGGATATGATCTTACGATACTTTCCAATTTTATAAATGGATTATGATGATTTTATTGTAGTATTATTTCATGAATCCCCTTTCTTTACATAGGGATACATGACCTATGATGAAATAATATATATTAATATAATACCATACACTTACTTTTCCTATATGGATTTTTTATGATGAAATTTTTATTAAAAATATTTCTTTTCCCCCGGTTATTGAATGATGAAATTATAAATGTTTTTACGTTTTTTATATATATGATTGATTTTTATTTTCTTATCGGTGAGCAAGTAATTACATACCCCTCTAATGCATAGATAAAGGATACTCTCTCTTCAAATAATAAGAACTAGAATTGTGATTGAACTGATTTCAATAAGGGACACTATCCACATAATGTTCTTCGTAGTGAGGCCTAACTAAAGTAGTAATGAAATATTGATTAAACTAAATACATAATGGTAATTTTTAGTCTATGAATGATTCAGAACTAATCCTTTAAAAAATAAATTTATTTATATTCTTACTTGTATCCCACAAAATTTTTTATTATTTTAAAGTATTGGGCCAAAACCTTATTTTATTATTAATTCAAAGTCTTTTCTTATGCTTCGAAAAAACCTTATAGAAAGACACCTGATTAATTATCTCTTCAAGGTTAGTTATAGTATTTATATGTTTAGTTATTTTTTCATACACTTATTATTATATTTCTCTCACTATTCATAATTGATTGATATATAATATATTTCACCTTCTTAGAATATAAGCTAACACTTTATTATGTTATTATTTTATAAGGATATGAATAAATGTTTTAATTAAGGTATGTCTAACAAGGGTATTACGTGAGAAGAAAATTAAAGGAGATGTTAAATATTATTCGAAAATTAAATTAACTATGTGTCTTGTCTCTAAATAGAATTTATATTTATAGTTCTAGGTTATTTAATATTATGAGATACACTTATTTGTAATTTAAAATTATGAAAATTATATAGATATAAATTTTTTGTTACCTCACCATACCTGTGTAAAGAAAGTATGATGATCCAAGGGATGAGATTTTGATTCCCCTTCTGATGTGCATGTTATTCCTAATTCAATGAAATTAATATAACCCCCAAAATTACAGGCAGAAAAATTGTGTGATCCCCAGACAAACAATTCACTAATCCATAGTAAAATTTTGGTATCACCCTTGGGATAATCCCTCCTATATCAATTCTATTTTATAATAATAATTGGATGTATAATGTTTAGGATATTTACACACAGGTAAGATGAAAGAATAATTTTAACAATAAACATTATCATCAAACCATTCATGATACAATCTTACATACTTCATGAAGTTATTATAAATATTATTTTATTTCCATGTAACATTAGACTATCTGCATAAATGACAAGTGTTTCAATCCATGACATACAATATAGTATGTCAGAAGCTTCTGTAATGATTAATCCTGATATTTCTATAACACATACTCCCACTAAAAAGGTATTATCACTCAAACATAATCATAAATAACTTATATAATTAAATTCTCACCATGAAAATCAAATATTCCCCTTGTATTTTTGGAATTTCCACCTGATTCAAAACTATTTCAATCCTTGTATGTGATGATAATATATTTGAAGTTTCCCTCTACAAAAAATTTAATATATGATAATCTCCTCTATAAACTAATCATTTAAACCTACACATATATGGGTAGAATATATAATAAAATCCACACTAGAATAAAAATATTTGTCGACACACACAAAAAGATAATATTTGGTACCATCGACACTAGACTATATATACATGATTTCTCAATATGTTATATGTTTATATGGAATGTTCACCCATATGGATTGATGCCTTCAAAACCATTTGATGCATTATAAGCCTAGACCTAGGAGCTACGCCATGAGTACCTTTTTTGATTATCCATCGAAGAATATGTTATATGTAAAGTATATCTTCACCTTCTACATAATTGATGATACTATGATTCTTCATTTTGTGGAAATCATGAGACCTCCCCATGTGAAATATATATGTGTCACAAGTTATGATCATATGATATATATTCTCTATCCTTAGGTGAATATTCTATGAATAAAAACTTATTCAATGGGAATATGAATCCCTAGGTGAAGATCCTTGTAAGTATTATGTGATGAGAATAATTTTCTAGATGTGAATAATATTGAATGACTTACCTAAAGCACTTCAATTATAGTTGGGGATTGTCTTAGTGGTAAGCACCCTGTAATCCTACATGAAAAATGGGGGTTCAGAACCCATTGGGCACAAGTTCTGTAGCAGCACTGTAGTGTATTGTAGCAGCGGTGGTACTGTAGCAACGATGGGTACTGTAGTGGCGGCAGGGGCACAATAGCAGCAGCAGGTATTGTGTGGGTCTATAGCAGGTGGTACTGTAGAAGTACTATTCACAGAATGGGCCTTGGGCCATAAATTTTGGCCTACAGGCAATGTAATGGGCTAAATTCCCATTGGGGCTTTGGGGTATGTAATGGGTCTCCGTCTACCCAGTTAAAGCGGGGTTTTCTTTGATTTAATAATAAATGAGGAATCGACCCCAACCCTTTAAAAAATTACTTACCTAAAAATAGCAATCTACCCAATGTAATTTTCACAATATTCACTTGGAACCCATCCTACTAATTTATACACAATGATTGTATGTCTCCTTTATAAAATCAATATATTCAATAGTTCTTATATCTATGACTCCTTATACAATGAAAATAATATTCCCACTTAACCTCACATGATGATTATGTTCATAAATACCCAACATTCCTAATGAATAAATCAGTTCCAACCTTATATAGCCACCCTATAATGATAGAAGGAATAATAATTAATCATTTTCTATTATAAGTTAATGTCATGAATGAGATCTATAAACATGCCAGATATCAATAAAGAAGATAATGAAAATGAGAAAAAGTGGAAGAAGGAATCCATGGATAAATAATAGATATAATGTAATAACAATTTGATCCAGTAGCTAGAATCATCAACAATAATGTGGAACATTTCATTCATTTTGAAATTTGGAATTCAAGGCCACATGATCATGACTATTTAAAGGATTTAGAATCCATGTGTGAATATATGTCCTAAAAAAGTATCATAACATGAAAATTTTACATAAAACACAAATATATTCATTATAATTATTTACTATTATGATCAACATAATAAATTAATAAAATAACATATAAAGGTATAATTTTGAAGAACTATTATTTTATTTTATTTTTGATTCCAATATAATATATTTAATATTGAAATAAAATATTCATTAAAAATAAATATATTTTAATTGTTTAATATTTATTTATTTAAGCATGCAATTCATAAATATTATAGTGAAACTATTATAAAATTAAATTTATTTTTCATGTTATATTATTGAAATTAGAATATTGGTAAATTTTTTTAAATTTTTTGAATAAATTTATATTTTAGTCAAAGGTTTAAAATATTTTTTTTAAATAATGTATCATTAATAACTATATCATTATATAAATATGACAACAAGGTTTATGTGAAATTTTATTTAACATTAAGATATAAACATCATTATTTTAATATATAAAAATTTTATAGGAAATTTAAATTAAATTATATTTTATATTAAACATAATAATATTTAATATTGTGGATGCAATGATTGTTAACCATTAGAGATATAAAAATGAATGCATTTAAGAAAATATATATAGGGGAATAAACCAATGGTATAATTTAAAGAAAAATATGATGAACAATATTAATATTTGAGTTATATTTACAAATTTTAGAGTAATATAAACAAATAATTATCTAAATTCATATCCACCACATGCTTGATGATTTAAAATTAAAATTAAAATCTTATAAATTTTTTCATATTTCAGATGAGAGTAAATAATAATTATTTTTCATTATTTGAAAGAATAAATATTTATAATAAAATATAATTTTGTTATTAGTTTATATGTAATTTAATCTAATAGGATGATTTTCTAAAACACTAACATAGTGTTGGGGTTCCAATTGTTTAAAGAGGTGAAATGTATATTTAATGCGATAAAACTTACTTAAGAGTATGAGGTATATAAAATATATATACATACAAGTTATTTATATTTGAATAATAATTTTATGTAATTATTTACATTTTATAATTATAATTTAATGTTTCATTAGATATTTATCAATGACATTTTATAAAAATAATCATGAAAAGTACATTAATGGATATATATTATTAAAACTAACTAATAAATTAAAATAAAAATTGGAATATATTATTTTGAATCAATTGAGATGTTTAATAGTTGATATTATAATTAATTTTTTATTTTTGAACCAATTTAAAATTTAAAATTTTGTTTATCATACATAAATATATGATATTATCGAAAACATCATTGAATATTCTCTATAAATGGATAACCTTCTAAAAATTTTATGAATAAATATCATTTTCGGTTTCCATAAATAATCATCCAAATACTTATATGACTACCATTTATATGTTTTGAATATATATTCCATTATAGAAATACTTTCTCCAATGTAATTAGACTAAAAACAAATGATATCATTCAATGAGAAATGTAATATTATCTTAACCTCATCCTCCATTCATAACTACGATTCATTACCAAAAAACTAAATTAATGTATCTTTTGATTTTATATAATTGCTATATTTCAATGGTATTAATATCACTTTCATCCATCTATGATTAAATATGATACATTACATCTCATAGATCACATTCCAAAAGACATTACTACATCCAAAAATTATTTTCAAAATCAATGTATTTTCATTTCACAACTCTATAGATATTTTTAAAAACATATTACCATTTAAAATTATCCAAAAATTATATTTTTACACAAATATAATTTTTTTAAATTATTCTTTTACATATAAACATCACTTTTGTGAAATAAAAAATTAAAAATAGTGGTTTAATACAACCAAAGTCAACAATGATATTTTTATAAATATATATCAAAAATTATATTTTAAAAAATGTTTTTATGATTGAATGAAACATTTTTATTCAATTAAATATAAAATTTTATTTCATAAATTGATAAATATTGATAACAGAAATGAAATTTATAGAAAATTACCATGGATTTTTTCACTAAAAATCAATATTATCATGATGATTCTCATGGAAGGAATATACATCATGTTCTCTGGGACTCATTCTCTATTCGAATGATATGTAAAAAAAACATAAAACTTAGGTACCTTATAGAACCATTGTGAATTTTATTTTTACCATACAAAATAAAAAATATCTTTTAGATAATATTAGTTGAATGATCTCAGAATGAATAACATTAATAATTTCAATTTTGTAAATTAGTAAATACATGAAAATAATTAATTTATTTTGAATGGAAATATTTAAAATGACCCGAATAAGCTCTAAAAAAGTGGATAATTGATATAAATGTTTTATTCAAGATGATACATGGGCAACAAATAAATTCAATACATGTGGTGAGGTGTTTTATTTTATAATTTACAATATATGTATTGATTTATTTTTCTCCACACCTTTTCATATATTTCTATATTTAAATGATATAAATAATTGTCATCTATATATATCATTAATTTCTTCATTTTATTTTATTTTGATCTTTTATTTCATTATAGTGGTATAAAATAAATCTTTTTAACATTATTTTCGATGGAAGATTTTATATTTTCTTTACAAAAGTATACAAAAACATAAATATTAACATATTATATAAGAGATTATTTTCTCTCTTATTTTTCCATTTTTCATAATTATTATAACTATATTAGTTTTCATATTTTTTATGATAATTTTTATTATTTTATTTATAATTACACTTTTTATATTTGTAAAAAGGATTTGGTTTTTATTTCTATTTACAAATAAAATTTATAATGAAATTATAATATTTTGGTATTCACATTCATTTTACTCTCAATATAGAGTTACCTAACACATATTGTAAAATTAAAATATTTTTATGGGTTAACCAATGATTTTATGATTATGTGTTAAAGGTATTTTTTTAAGAGTTTTATAGTAAAATGAGATCTTATATGTGTTTTATTTCGTTTATAGTTCTTGGAAATTGTATATAATAATTGGTGGGTATGATATATCCCTTTAATTTATTAGGTAACTATGTACTCTTTGTAAATATTATGTTAGAATTAATTAGACTTATGGTTAAATTAAGAATGATGAAATAAATAAATGGTTTACTCATTCCATTTAAATAATTATATTAATACGATCTTCCAAGTATACGTTATAATTATTCTAATTCATTATTTTTTCTTACAAGATTTTAAAATGGAATGTTTAATAAAAATAATATTATCATATGTATTTGTGGAAATTTTTAATTTTTTAATATCAATTTTTTCAAGAGAAATTATGTTTCAAAGGATTTCATGTATTTTAAAGGACTAGTGGTATTTATCATTCGTATAAACCACTAACTAATTTATATATCCATCCCATTTTTTAAAATAATTTTCTCTCGGATTCAGTATGAGTAAACTATTTTGAATTCAAACTTCAAAATATTTGATGTTGGCTTAGAAAGATGTAACTAAATCATTTAATGAGTTTTCATTAGAGGAAATAATTTTGTTGTGTTGAAAATAATGTAGTCATAATATATTTGGAATATTTTAATTCTCAGAAACAAAGATCCTAAAATGTTTAGGTATTGTATGTAATTTTAATTTTCTATAAATATTGTCGTTCTGGAATTTCAATATGCATGTCTTTAAAATTGTTATCAGAGTAAGAATTTAACAAAAATATAGGATAGGATTTTAACAATTCAGAATTATTTTTGTATTTTTTATGTAAATTTTTTATATTTTTAATTCCCAATATATGATTTTGGTCCTAGATACTCATTTAAGATCAAATGTTAATTGGTTTTAAGGTGGTTTATTATATTTTGGAAGACATTTATCTCATTTAAAAATGAATACATTATTGT
Organism: Viscum album; assembly: GCA_963277665.1. NCBI lineage: Eukaryota > Viridiplantae > Streptophyta > Magnoliopsida > Santalales > Viscaceae > Viscum > Viscum album. The sequence goes on along the minus strand of OY728130.1, from coordinate 1,238,662,274 downwards.
ACTATATATTACCCATATTTTTAATATGTGATTTTTTATAATGTTTATATAGGAAGAATACTATTATACATTCTTCAAAATAAGATAAAAGATATAGGTTATCATTATAGTAAATATGTTCTTTGATGTTATGGTAATTATGGTTAATTGTAATAAAGAGGCAATTGATATTGGAAAACTAATATTATTATTATAGATATCCATGTGGGATTCAAATTTATAATGATACAAGATTACAAAATCCATTAATGAGTAAGGGGTACTATATATTTTAGATCATTAAATTATTATTTTTTTACCTTTGGCTGGTATGTGATTTTATTTAAAATTGATAGATATTATTGGAGGGATAGTGATTGAGTTAAATGATAATAAAAATAAATAACATTATTTTTTATGTCATTATTATTAATGTTTTTTTGAAATATAAGACTATATTTTAGAGAATATATGACTACGGAATATATGTGTTGATTTATATTGTGTGGGGATAAAATATAAATTAATTTTGGAAATATATTTTAATATATTTTAAGGTTTTTTTATTTATGGAATTTTATAATTTAAATAATGTTTTTAATTGAAATTATATTATCTTTAACACCCTAACAATATAGAATATATTTCTCTATAACAAATTTGATGTGTTAAATAGCTTATGATACTAGAAAAACTAATAATTAAAGCATAATTACTTATTCAAAATATAAAAATGCATAACATAGTATATATTTAAATTAATTTATATATATAATGTAATAAAAAATTGGAATTACATCCTGAAATAGTTGGAAAATTATAAGGAATAATACTTTATATGTTCTTGGATAAACAGAAATGATTTTTTTAATGACAAATTTTTTAATTATATATGTTTCATTTAAAAGATTTATTCTTTTAATGAAATTATTATACATCTACATTTGAATTATTTATTGATTTTTAAAAAATATTAATAATTTTTCAATGTTTATGAAATGGTTAAAAATTATGTTAAAATCACTTGAAGGTAAAAAATATTTATTTAAAAATGATATTTTTTAAATACTTTTATTCATGAATTAGGTTTTAATGTTATGAAAATGAAACAATAAATATTATCTAAGGATATTATTGAAGGTTTTAGATAAAATATTTATTCAAATAAAATATCATTCAAATCTATTTTTTTACTAAGACATGAATGGTAATATATAAATTTTTTCTTTAACGTACCCTTTTTCCCTTAAAATGGTTTATATAATCTTTTTTTGTGGATATTTGAGTATTATTTTCACATATATTAAATTAATCATGAAAAAATGAATTCCATATTTGGAAAAATATTATTAAATATTAGGTAATATGTTTAACATATATTTTTAAACATAATTAATAAGTACCATGTAAAAAATATTATCTCCATAGTAGGGCTCAAAATGTTCATTACAAGTGATAAAATAGGAGATATGTATTTAATTATCACTCAATAATGTCTAAATTTTATTGGTTGATAATATCTTGGAGGTATATTATCTTTTTTATAATAATTGAAAATTTTTGGGAGACATTACAAATAAAATAAATATAATATTTGATAACACTGAATATTTATAATGGTGCCACTCTCTTCACTTACAATAAGTCATTTAATTACTTATAAACACAAATTAATTACACTATCTCTACCAATATTCACCAAGATACCTTCCCAGATCTCATCAATATAACTTAAAGTTTTTTTTCATCCTCAAATACCCATCAAAGAATCCTTAAAATGTTTTTAATAGAAGACTATCCCAGGAAGATGTATATATTCTTACTGAATTTTCTAAAGTTTCAAAATTATTAAAACATATCCAAATATAAATTTCCATGATTCAATAATAAAATAATTATATATACTAAATAAAAAAAATTTATACTTTTAGAACCCATTTCCTATCTCATTTCCATCTAATAAAAAATAAATGTGCCCCTCATGTGTATGTAGGGACAATTGTGTCCATAAAGAGATGTGATTCCTTTTTCAATAGTTCCCTAATTGGATGGCTATATTGGTATATATATATGATATTTAATATATAATTTCAATAATTGGTATAGAAATTATTACATTCCATCCTTTATTTAAACTATTTGGAAAACTAATGCTTTAATTGTTCGTTTGTGTAGAATATCACTTCCACAATGTGATGCAACTAATTTTTCATCACATCCAAAAATTGACTATTAAAAAAATTATACAATGAATAAATATGATATTTTGGACATGTTTATTATTATGTGAGTGAAATAGTGTGACCAAAGGGTATTAATTAAAATTTATAAATTTAAATATAAATAAAAAATTAAATATTTAACTCCCATATAAATAATTTTTTGATGAGTTTTTAATAAATTAGATATTAAAAATGATGAATGGATCATATCTACATGGATAAGATTGAATATTGTTGTGATTTATGTTCATAATAGATCATATTTTATTTTACATGAGGCTAATATACATACTAAGCATGTTAGTAATATTTTAGGTATTTATTATAATATCTAATTTGGTCACGAACTATCTTCTCCAAGATGAGTAAAGGGATAGAAAACTGTAAGAACCTTCATTATTCAAGTTGACTAAGATATAACGACCCTTGAGTCCCACCATTAATAGGCCCTATAGAAGTGACTAGCACCATGTTTATAAAATCCTAAGGGATGTGAAAGTCATTACCCATTTTTTATGGAAAAAGGATCAAAAGATAAGACAATTAATCACAAAAAATTGCAAAATAAGAATTAAATTTATGGAAAAAAACAATCCATCCCAAAATACATGTTCCAATATAAAGTGATACACATACAAGAAAACTCCAATGTGAAGTACCAAATTAAAATAAAATAATAAACCCTATCAATATCAGTGTCTGAGCTAATATAGTCCCTCATCATCCTAGAAGTCCTCCTAGAAACCTGAGAATAGTTTTATATACATAGGTTGAGTATGCATGAATACTCATTAGTGAAGAAAAAAGATCTTTTGCACAAGTGTGGAGGCATTCTAATGTACCGTGAGAGAAGGGGATAACCAAAGGAATTAGTAAGGAAACTATCCACCTCAAACATCAACAAGGAACACTCCACAAATAACAAAAGTCATGTAATGTAATAGTAATAACACATCGATGTTCAGGTACCCCAAACTACTTTCTCACTTATTATTGAAGAGATCCTATGTGTTGGACCTCTCCCATCATTCACACTGTAGTCCCACTACTGCCCTAACAACAATATTTTGGGCCACCACAACAAAAAATATGCCACAAACACATGGGACACAACAAAAAAACATAATTGTAACCACATACACCTAGTCCAGAACAACTACCTCTATGCCCAAAGGTACCTGGGCCCGAACAACTACTGCCACACTCGAAGACACTTGGGCCTCAACCCGAAGACACATGGTAAACAACATTCTCACACACACCTAGGCCAACCCGCACAACACAACCTGCTCGAATAATCTTGGGCTTCAATGGACCTCAGTTCATCACAACCTACTCGAATATTCTTGGGCTACTGAGGATAAGGAGAAAAAAATGAAATAATAACAAGCCACTAATAGGTGTGTTGGGAAAAAATCCCCCCCCCCCCAAGAGATGGTTGTGTCCAGAAAAAAGTTATCATCTAGGGTTTGGTGAAATTATGAAACATAAGTACTAAATTATACACATAGGTAAACAGGCACTCATCCCAACCTAGGGGTTCCAAAACCATCCCATACACAAACACCCTCATTACTATTCATTCATAAAAAGCACAATAGCCACAACCAAATCCCAACTCACTCCTAGAAAACAATTCCCCATTAAACCCATTCCTATTATCACATTCATGTGGATCCACTAAAATAATTCATTACTATAGGGAAACTATATAGAATAACTACAATACAAGGAAGGAAAAATAACCAAGCTATAAATTAAGCATTCACACTCGGTTCTCTTGTAATGTCACAAAATAAAAGGGATCCTTGAAATACCTTTATGTACTAGAACGAAATCAAGCCCCAACATATGATCCCAGATGACCCCATATCCCTAAACTAACAACTCTACCATAGGGGATCCCATTCCCATCCATGTCACCTCACAAGAATCAAGAAGGACAACCATACACATCACCATAACAATGCAATTATGATTATAGATTTAAACACACCATTCCTTTAGTTCGGCCTTTCTGTTTGGTTAATCGGGGTGACAACATAAGGATTATTATTTTTTTGTAATCAATTTAATCAACAAAGTTATCATGATTAACCAGTTTCTATGTTATATCCTTTCAATCATATAATTATCCATAAAACATAGTTTATTTGGTATTCAATACGTGACCACCAACGACCACCATTTGTAGTGGAAATAACCCCATATAATTCACAACATATATGGAAAGGTTAAAAGAGTACAAAAGAATCATCCAACACACCACTTCATTATTTTAAAACAATTTATTATATTTGTTATGGTTTTGTTTCATCCATACCCATATGGAAATCATCAAACCCATCCCTCATGATACACAGTAAAGAGAGATGAATGAAAAAACCTACATGGATGACCAATGATCGAAGCTTTTCTCCACACTCCATGAAATGGGGACACACAACATGAAGGGGAGGAAATCCAAGGACTCCATGAGTGAAAACGAAAGGCTCTAGAACAGAAACACCATGAGCCATAGGAAAGGGGAATCCATACTGACCAATGAAAGGAAAGAGACCAGCCATGATGAAGAAATAATCCTCTATGATAAAAGGTGAAATTAGGGAGGTATACTATATAGAATATTTAAAGGATTTAAAATAGGATCATTGTTTCAACAAACGGTTGGGTTGTTACATATGATGGAATTAATTTTCATTTAGTAATTCTCTTCATAGAGGTGGCCATAATGGATTTGAGTTAAAGGGTTTCCTTTAAACAGAAGAAAACACATAACAAGGGTGGAACTAGAATGTACAATGAAAGGGTGTGAAACTGAGGAAAAATACACAAATTTTGGAAAGTCCAGGGTCAACTGTACATTGGGGTATTTTATATATCATTCATGGGATTAAAATGGCTTTGAAATTGGTATTAAAACATGTTTACGTAAAAAGATACATTGTAGGGGAAGAACTACAAAACATTTGAAACTGGGGAAAAAGAACAAGGGTGGGACACCGTTTGGTGAGACATTGTAATGGTGCCACTGTCATGGTGCCACCATTACGGTGCCTTCATAAGCATTTTATGCAATGTCTTTGTGCAACCGTGATGGTGCGACCACTACAGTTCAACTGTCACAGTGCCACCGCACGTGGTGCCACTTTTTCTGTGTGCGACTCTAATGGTGCGACCGGTATGGTGCCACATGTTTGGGGAGACACCATAAGCAGTGCCATTGTTCTGTTGTGCGACCATGAATAGTTATACCTTCACGATGTCGTCGTTCCGGTTCCACTGTTTCGATGGAACCATTTCATGGAACCATGGTTTTGGTAAACTTCTTAATGAGTCACTGACTAGGCCTTTAAAAAAGATACCTCTCAAACTATTCTCTACATTGAGAATCGATTGTAGAACTAAAGATAAGTGAGGTGTCCAAACAATAACCACAAAAGATACATCTCTAAAGTAAACTTCCACAACAACTAGAAACACCTATAACTTATGTAACCATAGAAACATTTAATGTTCATACAGTCCAGTCATAATGATTAGCAAGTCCCTTCCTCCAGGTTGAGATATTATCCGCTTTGGGTGTCGCTGACTTTCCTGAACTAGTTTAACCACATCCACTTTAATGGTCGTCATTAGGGATTAGGTCCTCTCTGATCCAAAGTAAGTACTTTTCACATACAATTAGAGAAAAAGTAAAACATTCCATTTCAAATTTTTCGATGTCTATCACTAGATTACAAAAAAGTATAAAACAAAACAAAATGAAACTCAAAAGAGCTCTGGGTACTAGGCGAGAATATATGCCTCCTATTCACAGGTACTCTCTTTGAGGGAACCATGCCTTTATAACATAGGAACCAAGGTGATAGTTTGTCCAAGATGCACCTTCTTATCATGATCCTTGATCCTCACTTGTCGCTCTACAAATGTTGTGTCATCCTCGATATACAACTTCTCCCAGTCGAAGACATGTTAATCATCATGTAAATACCGACAGAGCTAAGACACATGGAATTCATCATGCACCCTCTATATTAGTGTTGGTAGCACTGGCTGATAATCCACTTCACCGATCCACCACAACACCTCGAAGGGACCAATGAACCTGGGAGAAAGCTTAATTCTCCTATTGAGCCTCTATTTCCCACGCTATGTGGAGAACTTCAAGAACATGTGTCCCTCGACCACAAACTCCAACAATCTCCTCCTATGATCGGCATATGACATCTACTTGTCCTGAGCCACCTTCGACCGCTCCTATATAAGCTGACCCTTCATTGTTGGGATCTACACCACCTACGGGCCAGGAACACCTGCTTCCTCGACTTCTATCCAGCACACGTGTGATTAAAATGGACTCCCATACAAGTCTTCGAATGGATCCATGACAATAGTAGAGTGATATATATTTTTGTAGGAAAACTCTACCATAGTAAAATGTCCTACCCACAATACACCAAGGTCCAAAACACATTCCTGTATCATATCATAAAATGTATGGATAGTCTGCTCTGTCTGCCTATCTGTCCGGGGATAAAATTAAGGGATAAACCATAAATGGGTTCCAAAATCATTTTGCAATCCATTACAACCCATTGAGGTAAAATGGGTGTCCTGATCTGAAACTATGGACCTCATAACTCCATGAATCTGCACCACCATGTCAATGTACCTCTGTGCTAAGGAACCAACCGCACTCGACTCCCCAGTTACCAGGATGTTAGCTGATTTTTTCAGTGGCCCACAACAATCTAGAGAGTGTCTCAACCCCATTGAACTCTAGGCAGTCACATGAAGAAGTCCATCAACATTTCATACCACTTCCACTTGGGGACATCTAGTGGTTGTAACAGACCTCCTGGGACGCGGTGCCCAGCATTCACCTGCTAACACATGAGGCAATTTTCCACAAACTATGCCACTGCCCACATCACCCCCAGCCACCAAAACTCACCCCTTGAACCCTGGTACCTCTTGGAGACTCCTAGGTGTACTGCCATGGGTGAGTTGTGTAAGTCACTAAGAAAAATATTTAGCACTTCCACCGGGATGAACACCTTTCCAAGAAACAACATCTGATTCGGCCCGTCATCCAACCATCCTCCTAGAGAATCACCCAAGCTTAAAAGATCGCACATCACTTCATCCTCTATATCCCCCAATGAGACCCCTCCACCTACTATAATAGAGAGGTCTACAATATCATCTATAATAGACAACCACTGCTATCCTCCACCATTCCATCATGGTGTAGGGCAGCCAACTCCTCCATCGCCTTCTAAACATCTATCGATTCTCGAACCACATTCTTGTGAAACTTCATGCTCAATGCATCAACAACCACATACCCCTTCTATGAGGTGTAAGAAATTTTGATGTCATAGTCCTGATGATACCCCATGCACCTCCACTATCGTATGATCAGGTCCCACTCGGAGAAGACATACCTTAGCTGTTGTGATTCCTAAACACCACAATGAACTCTCTAATGAAGTAATTGCACTAAAAATTTGTATGAACATTACCACTGAACGTTCCAGATCATGGGTTTCATAGTTGCACTCATGGTGGCTTAACTGTCTAGACCCGTAAGAGATCACCACCTTCTTTTTCATCATCACAGACCCCAAACCTTGGCTTGAAGCATCACCGAACATCTCAAATATCATTCCTTTTTCTTGAATCCATTGTATAGGGGCACAAACCTACTTCCCCTTCAAGTAACTAAATGCTATATACTACTGCTCACTGCATATAAAAGCCTGGAATTTCTTGTTCAAGGTTGTCAATGGTGCAACAAATTGATAGAAGATGGGTAATCATCTTCGCTAGTAACCTTCCATAACCAAGAAACTATGATCCTCTAGCATGGTCTCTGGTGCTTCCCAATAAACAACTGCCACAAGCTTTGATGAGTCTACTGCTATCCCCGGGTTAGACACCACGTTCCTAAGGCAGTGCACTTATCGTGTATATACATGCACATGAAAAACATCCCATAGAGCTAGTGCTATCAGAGAACCTCTAAAAATGTCATCAAATGCTCAGCGTGATCCTCCTATGATCTTGAGTATATCAGGATGTCTTCAATAAACACAACTACCAACTGGTCCAAATATTCTCAGAATATGGAGTTCAGGATCCACATGAACATAGCTGGTGCATTAATAATGCCAAATGACATGAACACGAACTCAAAGTTCCCATATCTATACAAGATGGTTGTCTTAGAGATGTCACCCTACTTCACCCTCAACTAGTGATATCCTAACTACAAGTCAATCTTGGATAACCATCCTACCCACTTCATCTAAAAGAAATGGTTGTTGGTCCTTGGGAGGGGGTAATGGTTCTTGACCGTTATCTGGTTCAGCCTCCAGTAGTCTATAGGTAGCCTAATACCACCATCTTCCTTCAATGTGATCAGGGCTGTATCACCCCATGGGGAAATTATTGGTCGAATAAAAACCGTCATCATCGTTTATTCAATTAGAATCTATAACTCCAACAACTCAAAAGGTTCCATATGATAGATATCCATCGAAATCTGATGTTTAGCAGGTTGAAAGTCTATCCCGAAATCAACATCGCGTCGAGGTGGTAGAGTCACCACCTTCCTAGGGAAGACATCCATGAACTAAATAAAGATCCCCCAGACATACCCCATCTATTTATCCTTTGACTCCACTGATAGATCATCTAATAAAGAATGGAGGGGATCGACTCCCTGGATTACTTCTTGGAAATCCCACTCGCTGATAAAAGCTACATTCTAGCCACCCATATCTAAAAACATGACCCTTATCTGGAAGTAGTCGATAAGAACACACATAGAGAATAGCCATCCAATGCCTAAAATAACATCATATGGCTGCATCTATAGCTAATGAAGGTCCCCACTAGACTAATGTGGTCATGACATCGGTCTACATCTCTGTCAAACATGAGACAAGATTGCCTGAACATCGACTGGAATCCTCAAAATCCAGGGAACAAGAAGCCTATCTATTTTTAGACCTACAGAAAGAGATAGAAATGGTGAAACAAAGGAGTGTGAATCCACTGATTCAAACAAGTCATAAGAAAGGATTCTAAACAAGAATATAATACCTCGAATGACCTCTAGACCTGCTAGAACTATTACCTATGTGGTGTGCAGTTTCCTACACCCAACTCCTCTTCCCCTCGACTGTCAGCCTCCTCCATGACCACAACATGGTCGAGGCACCTAAGGAGAGCCTTGAGGTTAGACTCCTCATGCAACGTCTGCACTCGGAAGAGCAGAGCTCGCCATTCCTGTTGTTGCGACTGAAAAGGCCGGGATAGAAACAAGTGATGCTGAGGTGGGACATGAACTTTCCCAACCCCACAGTACTGCACTCAGTCCAGGAACCGATTCTAAAGATGCCCACGACATTAAATGATGAAGCATCTCAGTCCTGGGAACTCAAAGAAGGGGTGAGGAATGGGTGTTCAAAACTAGAACTACTAGGGCATTCTCCCCACTGGCTTAAACTGGGAAGGCCCTCATGGTGGAGGCATACTTCCAGTGGCCTTTTCCTTTGATGATCCCAACTAGCTCTCATCTCGCAGCACACCACCTAGCATTTGAATCCTCCCCACCACTACAGTCTTCTTTTGAACCTCCAAGTACATTGGTAGAGTGAAGGGAGTAAAAGAGTAATGAATAGAAACTCATAGTGCCTCCACTAAATGACATTACCATGACTCCCCATACAGAAAGAGGTTCCAAGAAAAGTGAAAGAGATCCATGAACATGATCCACATCTTCCTCCCTGAAATACTCCCATGATCAATGGAGAGTATCTCCCTCCACTTCTAAACCTTCATTGTGAAGGAGGTGAATTCTTCCTGGAACTCCCCATCTAAGTAAGTCCATGATTCATTAGCCTCACTTTTCTCCCCAAGATATAGAGTTCACCACTCACATGCCACTCCCCACATCTGGATCCCATCCAGAGGAGCCCAGTACTCCGTTGGAGACCAGATCAAGCTGAAGACTATCTCCCACTCCTTGAACCGTCTCTCTGTCTCCATGATTGAGATGCTTCCCTTGTACTTCCCAGGGGTATACCACCTAAAGGCATGAATAGTTATCTACCATTGGTCTTCCTCATCCCCTCGAGCATCCCTCATCTGATCAGCCAAATCAGCCTACCGAGCCTCGATCACCTACACTATCCAAGGTCGCTTTCCAGGTGCCATAGCTGTTAGGTAATTAAGAAATGCCTAAGCTTGAGTTAGGTAGAAGTTTTCTTTTAATGTTTTTAGACATTTATATATTTTAATTCCCCAAAATACCCAATACACACAAAAACCCATGTCATTATGTTTCATGTACCTTTCTTAGGTTATCTAGCCTGCAATCAGTGTTGCCTCAATTGGTCTTTCGGTAGGTCCAGAGTCCTAACATCGGATCATGGGGGCCCTAAAAACCAATGCCCTATCCAATATTTCTTGACCTATTTCACATTCCAGAATTTCCTAACAAGATTTCTCTACCATTCCATGACTTCCTAACTATACCTAACCTCTATCACATTCTTATCTCTCAACCCTACATCTAATACCGTTCTGTCACGACCCAACTTCCAGCAATATGAGTAAAGGGACATCAAACATCCATACCCTTCATTGTTCAAGGTGAAGGAGAGATAATGACCATCAAGTACCGCCCTCAATAGGTTCATGAATGGAGGCTTTCACTAAGGGTATAAAATAATATGTGATATGGAATCCATTATGACTTTTTTATTGAATAGAATCGGGAGATAAGATAGTAAATCCAAAACCACACCAAAACTAGAAGAACAAATAAATAAAAAAACAATTTATTCCCATAAGAATGTTACAATATAAAGTGATAAAAGTACAAGAAAACTGAAATGGTAAGTACCAAATGAAAAAAAATCATAAACACTAACGGTCCCATTCTACAAGCTAATAGGGTCATGCACGGTCCCTGAAGTCCTCTTGGAAACCTAAAAGCAGTTTTATATACATATGGTCAGTAGAAATGAATACATAGTAGGGAATACCAAAGAATATCATGTGTGTGGGGGGAATCATTATAATTTCACTTAAGAAAAGGAGACAACCAAAGCACCTAGTAAGAAAACTATCCACCCCAAACCTCACCATGAAACACTCCACAAATATTGCAAATCATGTAATGTAATAGTAAAAACACATCTTTCTCCGGGTACCCCACATCACTTTTCCACTTGTTATTAATGACATCCTACACATTATACCACATATACCATTCTCATAATAGTCCCACTATCACCCCGATAACAATGTTTTGGGTCAATACATCTATAGCTATGGCCACAAACACCTGGGCCTCCAAATCCACATGTAACCACACCTGTAGACACATAGGCCAGAACCAATACCGCCATGCCCAAAGACACCTATGCCCAAAAAAATACTGCCATGGATGAAGACACCTAGGCCCCATCCCAAAGACACTTGGGAAACAACTTTCCCACAACCACCTGTTCCAACCACCACAACACACCCTTTCCAAAGAATCTTGGGCTGTAATGGACCTCAAGCCATCATAGCCTGCCCAAAGAGTCCTTGGAAACTTGGGAAATAGAGAAGAAAAAGATCTAATGACCAGCCACTCATAGAAGTTTGGGAAAAAAACACCCTCCCCCAAGAAATGGGGGTATTTGACACAAAGTTATCAGCTTTGGTGGGGAGAAAATAAGAAACATAAGAACTGAATTATACACATAGGTAAACAAGCAATCATCCCAACATAGTGGTTCCAAAAACAACCCATACACAGACACCCTCGTTACTATTCATTCATAAAAAGAACAACATCCACAACTAAGTCAAAACTCATTACTAGAAAAAAATTCCCCATCGAACCCATTCTTGTTATCACATTCATGATGTTCCATTTAAATAATTCTTCTCTATTGGACAACTAATAGGCATAGCCACATGACAAGGAAGGAAAAACAGCTAAGAATCAAATTAAGAATTCACACCATGTTCACTTGTATGGTCACGACAACAAAGGGATATATAAGATCCCTCAAAGTACTTGAACCAAATAAAGCTCCAACAGACAGCCCCACATGTCCCTAAATCCACCAATTAACAACTTCACAATAGGTGATCTCATCCCCATAAATTTCACCTCACAAGAATCAGGTAGGAAAACCATTCACATAACCAGAATAGAGCAAGGGAGTTTTTAGAATTAAATACAACATTCCTTTTGTTCTGTCTTTACATTTGGTTAACTGAGGTTACCGCACAAGGATTCTTATCCATTAAGAATTCATTTAATCAACTGATTTTACATGATTATCTAGATTCCATGTTACAACCACTCAATCACAGTATTATCCAGAAAAAAGAGGTTCCTTCGTGCATAAGAAGGGACCACCAACTACCACGATTATTAGTGGACTGAAGCCCATACAATTTACATCATATAAGAAAAGGTTAAAAGAGTACATCAACATCATCAAACACACCACTTCATTATTTAGAACACATTTATTATCTTCTTTAATGATTAGTTTCATCTATAACCATTGGAATATCATCATACCTATCCAACATAATATATATTTAAAAGAGACAATGGAAAACCCCTAAATGGATGATCAACAATCGATGTTTTTCTCCACATTCCAAGAACTAGAGATGCACAACCTGTAGTGGAGGAACTCTGAGGACTCCAAGAGTGAGAAGGAAAGGCTCAAACATAGGCACATCACTATCCCTGGGAATGTGGACTCCAAATGCACTAATTAAAGGAAGGCGACCATCCATGAAGAAGAAATGATCATGTGCTATTAAAGGTGGGATCCTGGAGTTACATGATATGAAATATAGAATGGCTATAAATGAAAATCATGAATTAACAATATGTTTGATTGGTTACACACAATTAAATTAATTTTCATTTAATAATTCTCATCTGAGAGGAAGAAATAATGACTGTGAGTTAAAGGGTTTCCATTAAATAGAGGAAAACGTGTAATAGGGGTAGAACTAGAATTTATGGGAAAAGGGTATGACACTGAGAAAAAAGCCACATGTTTTGGTAAGTCAAGTTTCACCCAAACCTTATGGGATTTTAGATATCATTTAAGGTTTTTAAATGGATTGAAAATGTGTATTAAAATACTTTTAGATCAAAATATATGTTTTAGGGGCGGAACTGGAAAATGTTGGAAACTAGAGAAATAGTACAAGGGTGGGACACTATTTGGTGAGACACCATAACAGTTCCACGATCATAGTGCCACCTTAATGGTGACACCATTTTGGTGTGGGACTGTAATGGTGCGACCACTATAGAGCCACCATTATAGTGCCACCGCATGTAGTGCCACAATTTCTATGTGGGATCATGACGGTGTGACTGCTACGGTTCCACAGGTATGGTGGAACACTGTAAGTAGTGTCACTATCACATTTCCACCATTTTTGTATGTGACCATGACCAGTGCCACTATCACTCTGCGGCCATGTCCAGTGCCACTATTTTAGTGGAACTATTTGATGGACCCATGTTTTTCGCAAACTTCTTAATGAGTCCCTACTTGGGACATTAAAAATTATTATCATGCTAGATTATGATTCAATTTTCTTTATAGAATATTATAAATTACCTCTCTCATAAATGAAAAATATTTTATACTCATCTATTAATTTATAAGTTTTTTTGTTTTATTCCCATTTTATCCTCACTATATTTTGAAAAAATTTGAAAATCATAATTTTATGAAAAGAAAACAATATATGTTATATATAGTTGAGTATTATATTCCTCAATATAAAATTTATTAAATTTTTATTTACAAACGTTTTAGACATCATAATGTTTTTATTAATGTAAATTTTTAACCCCTTGGACATTATTAATTAATTAATTAACTGAATCATTTCAGTTGTAATCTATATGACCCATTTTTTATTATTAATACAAGTGTGTAAAAAATAATTTTTTTTCAAATATATATGGAATTATAATATTTTAACACAATCATGTATGTTCATAAAAATTAAAAATTATTTACTTCATTACGTGGTTTTATAAAAAAATTACAATTAAAATTTATCTTGGTTTTTAATTCCATAACATTAAAAAAATAATAGGTTATTTTTCTTTTTTTAAATCATATATTAAATTACTTTATATATTTATTTTTCACAATTTTCAACAAAAAATCATGATTATTTTGTCACATTCTAGATATTATATAATGATAAATTCTACCTTTATTCTCTTTATTTCATTCAATGATACATTATAAATGTTATCAATATATATATTTTATTCCATGGGTCAACTTAGTGATAATCGTATCAAGACTATAATGATATAGTGGAATAAAATATATGTTTTATCTTTCACTAATGGGTGGGTAAATTTTATCCCTTAAATTAATTTGGTAAATGTTTTTAATATATTATAATATTATGATATACTGTAAATAATATCACATCCAATATACTAAGTGATTTTTGTAACAATTCCACAAAAATATATTATAAGGCACCTATAGAAATTCATGATATTTGATTCAATGGAATTTTAGTGATGGTACATGATACATTATTATATAGGATGTTGTTGATGAATCTTAATCTGTTATGTTATGTTATTTTGATTGTGACTCCTCATCAATACTATCATGAAATCCTTTTATTATGATTATGACACATTCTTATATTATAGTAATTTTTTATGATATTTTTTTACAGAAAATAATAATGGGATTTCATCCACATGCATTCTTGTATTGGAGAAGATTTTAATAGGAATCTTATGTTATGATATATGTTCTTCTTAAATGATAATCTTATGTCATAAAAATGATTACATAATGATAATATTATGTAGATCCTATGCTCGAGTATGGTCATTTAGAGATCATATCCTTGATTACCAGTACTGAGTATCTATGCTCACATTTTATTCTGTTTATTTTTAATTAGGTTATTAAAAAGGTTTTTCAATAAGAAATGTTTTTTACATACTAACCCAGGTTTCACTAAGATGATACTCTAACTTGTAGTACAAATTGAATCAGTAATTCATCGTATACATGAGGATATTGACTTGTTGTGATGGCTTAGGATGTGACTGGGGGAGACTATTCACTATAGTCATAGTATCAAAGTGGTGTAATCCATTCATCAGAAAAATATCAATAATTTAAATGAAATATGTTGTATGAATAAATATACATTCACTAAATAAAAATCATAAGCAGTAAAATGAATCTTATTCAAAATATGATGATGTCATATCTCTCCAAAATAGGGAAAACTTGTATACATGGAAGGAGTAAGAAAATATATTACATGATATTCAAAAGGAAAAATAATTCATAAATACTTTCCAATCATACTGAGCTCTAGACTAGTCTTCTGTTACCATGATCTCATCCTATTTCATGTAAGAAGTAACAAATATTTATGTGGATGTAGCCCTTTATCTAATACTTCATGTATATAGTCATTCAATGTACCATTAACAACTCAAATTAGGTGTTAGATGAATTTAATAGGCCACTAATAATGGATTCTATAAATATTGAGTTAGTTTATATAATAAAAAATTGTGAATATATAAAAGAAGTAATGATAAATGTAATTGAGACTGCTCTTATTCCTAAAGGACACTAGGCTGACAGTACCTCCTTTGACCTTAGCTAGAAATTCTGAACATCTTACTTCATGTATACTCAAATATGGACTATATCTATAGAGACATCTATAAACATATATGTGGCTACAACCACTAGCTGGAAGTGAGGCAGAAATCATACAACCATGTGGTATGTACTAAGCATTGAAATAATCAAATTATATATCCCTAGTATCTTTGTAGTAAGGGTCTCTCTGCTCATTATCATAAGTATAGGTTTACCATGCATGTATCATATGAATCGTGGTCTCTATGGACATTATCACATTAAGGGATGTCATGCCCCATGTCACAATGTGTGATGTCGTGCTCGAATATTTCAACATGGTTCATCATTCCTATATATGATAATAAGATTTGTCATTCCCTAGTATCATAGAATAGGGTCATCATGCCTAGTATTATATAATAGATTCACAATTCTCTTGTCACATATGTAAATAGTCACCATTTTCATGTCCAAAATAAATGGAATCCATTCCCATATAATAATGCATCAGGGTCATCATTCACATTTTTCATAAATAATTATTGTCTTTATGCCCACCCATCACAAACAATAATTTGTAGTTATATCTAATTATTTCCATTAATATTATCTAATGGATAATTCAATCTCAATAAAAATTAAGATTACAAGGTCATAACCATTATAAAATTTAAAAACATGATGTGGTCATACCACTCACGTTAAATTCAATTCATTATAATTTATAAGGAAATTATCTATTCCATACCACTAAATTAATCAATTATTAGTTCTATATGAAATTTATAAGTTAGTATAAAACCATTTAGATGATGTTTTTTCCATTTATTTTATTTACATCCATAAATGATACTTTCTGGGAACACATCATATAGTGGTGACAATCAATGGGGGACAAAGAATGTCAAATGGCTATCAATTTGGGAAACCAAATTAATAATAATTAAATTTAGTGAAACACACTATGAATGTAGAATGTGGTATAATGAATTATATTATAAGAAAAATAAACATTGATTAATAAGAACTAGAAATCCCACCTCAAGATAATATTAATCATTACATATTGTATCTTATGTTATTTAGGACATGATTAGAAGAAAATGAAAGTAATGATGAATCCCCTGAAAATAGAACATATTATCTTTCACCAAAATGACACAATTGGATGAAATAAGAATGGTGAAATGAGCCTATGGATTCTAGACATTTCTTAGAGGAATCCCACAAGATCAATGAAAAATAAATATTACATCAGAGAAAAACGATAAAAAAATTTATTTTATTCTAAAAAGTGATCAACAATATAAACAAGGGAGCCTTATCTTCTAGATATGAGAAAAAATAGGTAGGGGTACGATTTAATGTTTTTAAATTAAAAAATTATAATTTTTCCAAAATTATCTGGGTCACATGGTTTATCCATAATGTTTGAACCACCATCCGTGAATCGTTCAACACCTACTATCTATGGATATACCCTACATGTATTAATAGACACTATTTCATTATGAGTGAACATTCTATTTTATATACCGCTAATAAAAAATTGAGACCATCCCCATAAGCGTGTAGCCCTGAGTGTATGGGTATGTGAAAAGGTGCACCCTAAATTCCATCTATAACACCCTATATGGTTTGGGGAAATAATATGTACTGGCTCTTATGATTTGTACTAACTATGCATACTAGTTAGTTTCTCCAATGTATAGGGTTAAGAGCTCTGAGAAAGCCCTATATACCTCCAAAACATTAGGGAACTCATTAGAGAAGAAATAAATAGTACAAAAAATAATATTTTTCTGTCAACTATAGAATCCAAACCTCATATAAAAATTGAGTTCTAACATTATTCCCATATTTAATGAAATCATACCTTAGTCCATCTTCCAAGGATTGAGAAATAATATTAGAAAAGAACACCAGACACTGAGTATCTATGTTGGCCTCCTACTTCCATGTCATGTCACATAGCAAGTCATCCCTATATTTCACCCATAATAATGTTATTGTATAGCCTCAAAAAGGCATTATTCAATTTTTAACAATTATTATAGGATACTCATCAAAATAATTATTAGTAACTAACTCAACCTCGATGGTATCAAAAGTTTGAGATATGCCAACATGATTATGGTGACGTTGGGAGACATGGAGAGCTTTGTACATGTCATGGTTTCTATAAGAAAAGTGAAATCGATTTGATATCACTCTGAGAATCTTGAATATTTTAAACAGCCTGACATAACAAGGCTACAACATCCCTTACCTCAATGTCATTGTGATACAAGTAGAAAAACAATATCCCTGACCTCGAACTCCCGAGGTTATCGATGTTGATCATTATAACATTTATATATCAACTTAGTGGTGAAAAAATGTATCCTAATCATAATACCCTACTCTGATATCTCCAAAATGAGATGAGGACCTAGTAGAACTGCATATCCTTCCTATAAACTACATAGTGGTGAATGGAAATACCAACGATACATGGCCTCATAAAGAGCCCTTAGTATAATCACTTATGATCTATTATTGTAGAAGAACATGACGATAGGGATTTGATTCTCCCATGAACCACTAAAATAAAGGATACATGCTAATAGAATATCTTACAACACTTGTACATTATGTTCTAATGGGACACCAGTCTTTGGGTAAAATGTTATGCTCACAAGCACATATGTAGCAATAGATTTTTGTAACCCTTTCCATAACCTCAATGTGAAACATGAATCCTTACATGAAACTAATGTATTTGGTACCCCAAGTATTCATATGATATCCCAAATATACATTCATACTTTATCAGCAAATGTTACCCTCTCATTGATTAGAAGGAAGTTGGATTCCATTTTTAGTTGATCAAATAATAGATAAACCACGTCCCCACCTCATGGGTAACCTCATAAATCCAAAGATGAAATAAATTCAAACATCCTACCATTTTGATTAAAGGGCTATTAATGGATGTACATGATAGAAGGTCAATGTTTCACCACTTTCACCTGCTGATAGGTGAAACAACTACTGATAAAACATACTATATGTTGTTTTATCCCTCGACACCAATACTTTAGGACCATACTCCAGTACATCATGGAGACAATTTAATGAAAATAAAACTGAGATGTCTGTGAATCTCACATCATATCCTCCCTCATATATATGGGATCCTAGATATTCCCATGTATATGGATGATGTATTCACTGTTGACAGAATAATCTGGAGGCGGGTCCGGAGTTGGGTAACCCTCTCATTGGATGAATACATTTGGATTTGTAAACTACCCCATCTTCCATCCATATAGATGTGAAGAATAAAAAAATAGTGATATATGTACATAATGTACATGATTTTCCAATAACTATATGTGCATATTAGAAATCAAATTCATAAGATAAAACTCATTATGTACCCTAAATTATCTTTGTCAGATTCCTCCTACATTGTGCATTGACAACAAAATTTCCATTTCTCGTTATATGGGTAACCTAAATATAAATGGAATGTAGATATTCAACCCATATTTGATTCATACTATTTATGTCATGCTGTTTAAAAAAATTACAATAGGATTTTGTGGTCCATATTCACCAAATAACACACTCCCAACTGGTAAATACCCATCAATGAAAAGAGAACACAATGGGGGATAAATCAAGATCATGAATCGTGAAATTACAATAATAGGGCCTTAATTGGTATTTACTATATGCATTGAATCTATATTCTTGTTTCATAACATCTCCTATACCAATACCTAATTCATCATAATTGATTGTATAGCTTCTACATGGCTCTAGATGAATTAGGATTAGTGCTGAAGTCAATATCCCTTTCAGATCTTCAATGTTTATCTCATAAGATTAAAACCATATAGCTTCACACCCATCATAGTTAAGAAAATAATCATTCCTACTATGTGTGAGAATTCTTGTATAAATCACCTATAGTAACATGATATCCCCAGAAAACTCCATATATCAAAGATGTTCTTAGGCTGCTACTAGGTAACCACAACTCTCACCTTTAATTAGTATATTACAACTCCTACCTTTGAAATAATATGATCCATGAAGCGATTTTTGTAGATCTAAATGTTTTATTTTTTGAGATTATCATACATTTGGTCTTATATAAATGTACTTGATACATTTCTAGGAATATTGGCTTGTACTCATTGAGTATAAGAATACACTATGATTTAATCATGGAAGACCATGAAAATAAAATCATGATTGGGAAGGAAACCATATACATATAATCCATGATCCTAAAATATGAATTCATATTAATGAAAATCATCACGAGATACTCATTTAAATTATACCAACTTTGGAATGTTGTATGCGGAATATATGATGGTATACAACAGACATCAAAATAGCATGATCACATGTTGATCATCAAGAATGCACTCAATCCTCATAGATGGTCAAAAAGATAAACTATGTAAGGTAAAGGATACATGGTTTTCATATTAAGATGGTTCAAATTTTGGTAATCCATGTAAATACTAAGGTTTTCATCTTCCTTCTAAGTGAAATTAACCGAAGATCCATAGGTGAAGTAGTGGTTCATGTAAAAACATTATCCACTATATCTTTACGATGCCTCATGAGATAATGCTACTCAATATAAGTCTTCATGTACCTGTGCAACTCTATCAATAGAACAATAATAAACTCTACCTATCACATAGGAGGTAATATAGAATATTCGTTAGGAAAATCATCCATGAAGTGATTGACTACATGAGGGAATTAAACTTTATTTAATTTATGGCCATTCATCAAATTTATGAAAATTTGGTTGGTCAATCTACCTCCCCCAAGATTCTCTAATCTAGATCTACCTTCCTGAACATACCTCTAGCTATTTTGAGAATTAGTAACACCCTATAATTATTTAAATGACACCCTACAATGATAAAATTCATAATGATAGAGAAGCACCAAGTCCATCTAGAGAATAAAATATGATCCCATCATCTCAAGGATGAAGTGGTCCCATAAGAAATGATGGTTTCCTACCTTAAGGGGGAATTCCTAAAACTGGAATACATTATCTTATCATATATCCAAAATTTTATCATGTTTCATAACTCAATATTATTACTTAGAATGAATTCCAATACACTCTAATATAGCCATGGATATTAAAGAGTGTGATGAACCAATATCAGAAATTAAATACAATATATTAGTGGATAATAGAACAATACCTGAAAATGTAGATGTACCAGCAACCCTCTCCTCAAGTAATAGAAAATATGAATAAATAAGGAATGATATGTGTCCATCTGTTCCATCATGAAAACCTTCTGTGAGTCCAATCTATTAGAACTATATATATGAAGCCTAGTAAGCATGGTCAGAACCTCTTCCTCTACCTATATGTCTAGTTGTAATCCAAATACCTTCTTAGTGAGGTGTTATTTTTTCTTTTACTAATGGTGGAGATTCTATGGATCCTCTCTGAATCAACACGTATGGAATGGTCCTTATGAAACATTTCATATGCCCAATATGTAGCTGCATCGACACTCAATGAGGTTTTTGGGATAGTGAGGCTTATTATGCCTAGGCTTCCCACACTGGTGACTTACCATGTAACTATATGTGGGTTTCATCTTGATGTCATTGCTCTCATGATTAGTCTCCAAGAATCACATTTGAATATAATTCAAACAACTAACCAAAAAATATTTTGAACATCCTTTGCTCACACAATCATCTTCCCTCGTGTTGAGATCATTTATGGGGACTGGTTAAATATAGAAAATATAGTAGTTAATTGTAAAAAATTTATATTATATTGAGTACGATATGATATCACATACTTAAATTGACTCTCTTTCACCATTTCATCATCCATATATATTGGTTTAAAAAGGCAAAGATTTGTAAACTAGATGAATAACCCATAACAATCATAGATCCCAGAATCAAGATAATAATCATACTTGAATGATCATTGATCTGAGTCTTAGGGAATAAATAGGTAATGAAGATTGACTAAAAATCCCTCTATGACACATCTTGATAGAGGTCAACCAGGTTTAGAATATCCCACCTGCATTTGGAAGATACTCAAATCATATAGATATTTATTATCACTATCCACCTATGATGTGTCTCTAGATGCTCCAATATAGACATAACAGTCTTGATCTTTATATATTAAGCCTATATTACTCACTCCCATAAAAATATGGGTGGAAGCTTCTAATTAAACCACAGAGTTGACTCTGTGGTAGAAGTGGAAGAGGATGGAGCTCCTCATATCTTCTGCATAAGCTACATGAAATATCCTTAGAATTGAGAATCATTTCCCATTCAGGATTACTAATTAGTGTGACATGTGACACTAATAGTGGTATTATTGGTGGATCAAGGGCCCACCACTTCCATAACATGGTCTTTAACCCCATTATCTTACGACTAGGGGAATTCATGGTAGAATTTCTCTAAAAATTCTACAAACATGCATCATAAATAATATAATAGATATGACATCATAGATACAAGAATAATAATGTTGTTATGATTACTAAAATATTTCCCCCTCTTCTAAATCAATGGTTTAGTTCTGGGTGATTAAAATGTTACATAGAACCCAATAGATGATACATACTTCCCACAACTATGGTCAGGTTTGGGTCAAGTTCAATGTTTTTAACTATTAAATTTCATTTTAAATTCATATTTATATTACCATTTTCATTTATTGGTCGAACGAAATGGTTCGTCACATCTGACTAGTAAGGGACTATGATCCTTTTGAACTTAATGGGGGGGTATATTTAATAAAAACCATACCATGTTCCGGTGTATGCGACCTATTTTCATTGACTCAAGGTTCTATAATAAATATCATAGAGTGTATTCTATATCCCAATAAATAAATAAATGTTTAGGTTTTGGATAGAACTCTTTTTACTAATAATGTTTTCAGTATATTGCAAGAATTAATATCCAATTACAATTCAATAATACAATTCTCAAAAAATAAATTTCATGTAACAATATAATTCATCATATATGGGATTAAATTTTTTTAGAATATAATTTATAACGAGTTCCTAAAATTATACATGATCAATTCTTCCATTCCGTTATCTAATTTTTCTAATTATTAATGTTAAACGTCAATAATATCAATAATCAAATAAAAATTCTAGTGTGTCTCCCAACGGTGGAATCAAATAATTTTCATAGTAATGATACAAAAAATAGTAATATCTATATACATAAATATGGATTTTCTATGTACATGTGTTAATAACATCAGGAATAGCTCATTACCAAACTAAAAAACCTTCCAAATATCTTATCTATTTTTTTCAAAATATTAAGGGAAAATTGGACCCTTTTCCACCAATTTGATACATCCTAACTTGGGATACACTATGATAGACCATGAACCGGTTTTCGAGAAGGCCTAAAGTATGGTTCCACATATGATAGATTATTCCAACTAGTAGAGAGGTCCATGCGTATCTACATGGGGATATTGTTCCCTCTTATTATAGTAGCACATCCGTTCAACAAATATGATAAATGAATAAATATATGAATTGTAAAACCATGACCCTAGAATCATATATTTTGTGCAATATTTTATTAAATTTCCAAGATTATAAATAATAAATTATAAAAAGATATAATTTTTATCCATTTTGGAAATCAATATTACATAAATGATACCCATTTAACATTATATAATATAAAATTAAACAAAATTCTTAAAATAATCTAATAAACTCTGTCCTTGAACACTTATTCAATGATCTTTTCTTCATAACCTGGTGAAAGGAAATAAAATAAGGGTGAGCCCTAATGATTAGTATGTATTTGTAAAAGATAATAAATAATGAATCAAAGAGAATACTTCCACATGGCAGGGTATATAACTGAGAATTAATTCCATCAAAAAAACTAGATATGGAACATTCAATATGGAAAGTTAATAACTGAAACACATGTCATTTAATCAATAAGATGATAATTAAATAAATCAATAAATAATTTCAAAGAGAAAATAGTAGGGACAAAAAATAATAATAGTAACCGAGTTATCTAGGATGAAGATGATTAATTCTTGTAAATTGTGTCTAAGTAACATGAAAACCTATACTTTTAACACCCTTCTCAAGATGTTTCAAAACTATTTTTAAAAACTCATTTAATTTAGCCAACAAATTATTTTCGTGGGAACATGACAATGAATCAAGGGTGTATAAAATGTATAGGCCCCACCCATAATAACCATTCAAAAATATTCCTCATATATAGAGTAATAAATTTAATTAATAAATAATATTCCTTATCAAATATATATATTTTAATTAAATGATACAAATTTATCAAAAATATCAATGTTAGTCAAATAATAGTAAAATTTAAAAACAAATACTAGAATGATATATGGATTAAGAAACAATAATATCATTTGTATGAAAATATGAATATTTATGTTATATGTAATCTATAGAAAAAATTATCGTAAGAATGTGAGAGTTTCAAGATAATATTAATAACGACATAAGAAATTAACATTGCAAAGATAAATTTTACCACTTGGTAATTTTGATGTCAAACCCATTGAATGAGATAATTAAAATTAAATAAAAAAATATAATGCAAAATGATTTTAAAAAATAAAATGAAAAAGTGGAATTTTATATAACACAAAAAAACATATAAGTGGTGAATATGTCATTTTTCACATATGTAATAATTGAGATGAAAATCCCATACATTGCATATAGTTTTGGGTGAAAATCAATTAACCTCATGTGTAATGGTTTTATGCATGTTTTTAACTTTTAAAATATCTATAATCATATTTATACCATCATATATTAACTTCATATAACATCTTATTACTCATTTGATAACAATCATTCATTTGTTTCATTGTTTCTCATGTTAATTAACTTTTTTTCGAGTTAGTTTTAACATGTTACTTGTTGTGAATATTAAATAACTCACTATTTTAGCATCATCAGAATGTAAAAAACTAGATAAATATAAAAAATAATATGTATATATTTATTAATAATAATTTATAAAATTTGGATACAGGACTTGAAATTCACCATTTATGGATATGGTAAGTCATATATATGCGTGGATGTTACTTACATTTCATTGGCGTATTAAAATAATGAATATAAATTGTATATAATTTTAATATAATTCCATAATCATATTTAAGTCATGTATTGTGAATATTATTATTGAAATCATCATTAATACATTTCATTTATAGAATGAATGAATCAATTTTCTTTGAAGGGATTGTAGTCCACACATCCACAAACGATGTTTTTTGTATTCCAAAAAACAGAAATCATGAATGTATGGTAAAATAAAAAGATAAAAAATAAAAATTAATATATAATATAATATTTATCAATAACAAAGTATAAATAAATCATCATTAAAACCATTAATGGTTGTAAATGGAAGATATAATGACTTCAGTTTGTGAAGTGGTAGCCCACAGTACACCAGAATTATGACCGTGTATCCCATGGGATATATATGTTTGAAAGTGTTGGTTAAAAAATTTTCATAAAATATTTTAGTATATTTATTTTACATATATTATTATATAATGCGTATGTAAAAAAATTTAATTTTTTGGAGAAATAAATGAAATAAACGTGATCGTTGAAAAATGTTACCTCTTTTTCAGGTACCTCCTTTTGGTGTTCACCAAAGGACATACATTGGTTTTTTATTTTAATAGTGAAGACTCAAGGAGTAGGATATAAATGTTGGAAGAATATATGTTAGGTTCTGCGATGAATAAAATATAATTGATCATGTGAATAAATGGCATATTTGAGTGCATTTTAATAGTAGAGGAGCGTGGCATTTTTTTAAATATGAAATAGTAAAAACTATTGAGAAGTCTCCTTTACATAATATACTTCCAATAATGAACACAATTTTATAAAAGAGAAGATATTGTCGAAATAGTTTACCAAAATAGTATTTCACATGTTTATATGACAATTTTTACCTAATGATTAATGTTCAGTCCCTTATTAAGAAAATGTTTCTCATGATCATTGTAATTAATTTTAATTACTTTCACTAATATTTATGCTAAATAAAACTGACCAAAATAGAAATTATTAATTATTCCAAATAAAAATATGCAATAAATTTATCCAAATTCAAATCATATAATATGCATAAATAAATTTAATATTAATCCTGTAAATGAGATGACAAAGCAGATTTTTAATGTGAAAATGTCCAAAAAATTGCTTTGTTTTCTATAAAAAATATCAAAGTTAAATTGATTAAAATCATCTAATTTCAATATATATTAAAAATTTATATAATTATAATTTAAAAACATTATATAATACATATTTTACTCATACATTATTGAGAAGAAATGTAAATTTTAATTTAAAATCTAATTTTTTTTACAATTCATCAAAAATGAATCATTTACGAAATGCTGCAAAAAATCATCTTAACCTAATGTTGATATTCCGGAATAAAAAATTATTTTCAATTTTAAATATAAATTTTATAAAAAATGGAAAATATATTTTTCGAATAGGTTCTCTAATTAAATGTGGTAAACCTGCCTTTAAAAAAATTTAGGCGTTTATATATAAAATTGTCTTATTCTTATATTATGCATATACAACAAAATGGATGAATAAAAAAGATATTTTTTGGAATATATAATACATATACTAATTTTATAAAATTCTTTTATATTAATTAAAATAATTTATGAATATTGAAAACCCTTTGATCAATAAAATATATTTTAAAAAATCATTCCCTTTATACTAATGTGGTTTCAACATTCATTTTTAAATAATTAGTAACTGTTGAACTCAATAATATATTTTCATATGTTGTTAAATAATATAAATTACAATTAATAAAAATATTAGGGTATTCATTATTATATTAGATAATTATATTTTAATAATATATTTTTGTTTGGTAAAACTTGGACGTACGTGTAACGCAAACCACCAAAAAAGATTCTCTTATGTGTAACATAAGATGGCTTAGGGATGAGCGAGTAGAAATATTTTGACAAAATGAAATTTATTAAAAAAAATTATAATATTTTAATGTCTTGAGATGCTAAACATTCCCCACCTCAAATAAATTTCATCCTCACAATTCAAACATTATCTCAGTAATCAAGGGATTGATATTTGAGAATAAACTATTGTATAAAAACCCAAATAATAAATAGAGTTAATAATTTATCTTATTAAAAAGTGGGAATCCTAAATTTGGAGGTTACCACAAAAATAGGCTTTCTAGTAGGGGAAATTATTGATCATATATAAATAGAATAAAAATATTACTATCAAGTTTAAATTGAGAGTGATTAAAACAAGATCATGAGAATGTTGTGGACCAAAATTCTATAAAATATATTTATGAAAAAAGCTTCTAGATATCATAAAAAATGGTGATAATATAGAAACATATTTTAGACCCTTCTCCTAGAGTTTAGGAAGAATTTCAATATCTCGGTATATATGAAACATAAATAATTGATACATTCCTATATTATAATCAAAATATTGCCCTTTGGATGTGACATGAATTATTTGTACTAATTTTCAGAGAATAGGTTCTATCATATAGTGTATCAATACAATAATCAATAAGACCACATCCAATTTTCAACATAAACCATTTAATAAATGAATAACCTTATGTACCTTCAATGTGTTATTGTAAAAAAATTAGAATCATTTCCCAAGTTTTCTATAATATACAATTTACATTATCCATATCAATCATAAATTTATTACACCACATTATCCCAACATCTGGAAACTATTAAGTCTTATATTATCCTCAACGTTATATTTTACAGAAAAATTACATGTAATTATTTCAATTATCCTGGTACCATTCAATATATGATCTCAAATATGTGATGAAAAAGTAATGTCGTACCATCCTTATATATTTCTGAACTTATATGATGACAATATAATCATTAAAATACTTAAAAAATAAATTTCATAGATCCCAATATAGAAGCACATTACTTATTTTATTTTATTTTTTTCAATTACATAAGTTTGAAATTCATCCCTTAGCTTTATCGTAGGAATATCATATTGATTCTAGGTAATTAATTTTCAAAGTAAGCCTTCTCCTTTTAGTTTTAATAATAAAATACAATTTTTCCTTCTTCCCTTTTCATTCTTCTTCTTCACGACATTTCTCTCTTCACCAATAAAATACTCCCAATCGTTTAAATCATTTCCTATATGATTCTTTCCACAGTTATCACATGTGGTGAAATGCATCATTCCCATAATCCATTTATCTATTATTTTCCATTCCATAATCTTCTTATCTTTTTTTTATATGAATCTATATGACATGGATAATTTTTTATGTATCTTTATAGCAAATAAATATTTTTTATCATATGAGTAAAATGCTTGAGACACTATCCCCCTTCGTATATTTGGATTAATCCTTCAATGAAATGGTCAACCATTCATTATTTGTTTCACATGACATCCATATTACAATGTGGAAATTATGAAATTATATCTTCATAATCCACATAAAATTATTCTTCCATGTTATTTAATATAATACACTTTCCCTTTATCTCAACTAGGTTTTCATGAGAGAAATATTGTTCAATAAATTCCCCCAAAAAATTATTTCATTCCATGAGAAATATTTCGTTTTCCTCTCAAGTATTCCAGATCAAGGACCATTAAATTTTAACATATATATTTATATAATACAATGTAAGTGTAACCTTTTCCATTTCACCACATCCCCACAACACAAATATATTATCAAAAGACTTAATTTATTTCTAATCATTCAAGGGATCAATAGTACAATTAATGATATGTGCCCCTATCTCATAAAGTGAACCAACATCAGAGAATTTTACAAATGAACAACTTGATCCATCTACAAAATATTTTGTTTCATTACCTGATTAATTAATCCTTTTATACCCATAACTTTCATAGTTTTAATACCATCTATATGATCCTTTTCTCGA
The DNA here is from genome assembly GCA_963277665.1 of Viscum album. Taxonomy (NCBI): domain Eukaryota; kingdom Viridiplantae; phylum Streptophyta; class Magnoliopsida; order Santalales; family Viscaceae; genus Viscum; species Viscum album. The sequence continues at coordinate 1,238,633,307 of OY728130.1, read as the reverse complement.
GTGAAAACACTATATTGTCCAAGATATTTTATTCAATTATTTATTCCATTACCTATTCCTAAATAATCACATATAATAGAATATAACATAAAATTATGTAGCATAATTCATAATCCAAAAACTAGTGTAATACTACGAATAAATTAAAATTTTAATCTTTTTGTAATATCATAATCACAATATTGTTTTTAGGGTATATCTTTATCTTCATGTCCTTCATAATGGTTTTTATAGAAATATAAATTATCCTAAGTGTATCCTATTGAAGTGTCAAACTAGGTGCATGTTAAGGACCATTTTCTTATACTAGGTTACGTTTTAGTTAAGTCTGAAACTCCATTTCCATGTTTTCACCTTCTAGATGTATATTTTCCATTATCATATCAACTTATTGTATCTAAACAAGGATGTATTTCTACGAAATCCCACACAATCTATTCATTACCAAAATCCAAGGATGTTTTTCTACTCTAATCCTCAATGTAAACATTACGGTTTTGTTCCCTAACATATGTTTTCTTCAATATAGTTCCCATGATTTCTACAAAACATCTCTGATATCAACTATAATGAAGTATCCCTAGAATCCCAGAGATGGTGCTTACATTAATTTATCGGCATTTTTACAAGTAATTGTTTACCAAAGGACTAAAACATTAGAGGTTTTCAAAAACCATATTAAATACATGATAGTCATTTTACATTTGGAAACTGAAAATGAATCATAATACAAAAAAATCTAATAAACTGCATCCTTGAAAACTCATTCCAATAGATTTATTTTATATCTCGGGGAAAGGAAAAAATATATTGGTGATCATAAATGCATGGTAAGGGTATGTAAATCAAAATAAATTATTAATAAATAATAATAAATCAACATGTAATGATAAATATTTATAACGCATGCCATCTAAATAACTAGATAAGTCATAATCAATACGGTATGGTAAAAAACTAAATCACATTGAATTTAATCAATAAGATACTAATAAGATTCATCCAGAGATAATATTATATTAAAAATATCATGGAAAAAATATGTAAGTTAATTTTTAATCATGTCACTTATTAATTAATGGACATCATGTTTTAGAACATTAAAACATATACCATCAAGTCTATTAAAAAGAACATTTAAAACTATTTGTAGAAACCTATTTTATTTAGAGAACTCATTTGTATCATGTGAAACAATTACTGCATCAAGGGTTTTATGAATGATGGATTCTCATTCATAAAATTCAGTAAAAAAACTTCCTCATATATCGAGAAATCAATTCAATTATCAAACAATATTGTTTATCAAATATTCATATTAAATAAATGATATATATTTATCAACAATTCAACAGATAATCAAATAACCATCAATGTGAAAACAATACGTAAAAATAAAATAAATTTTATGTAATAGTAATAAGCATTACATGATAAGTTTTTAATTTGGTATAAATGAATCATATAATAAAAATTATCATTGGGATGTTATTTTTGCAAATGAATGTTAATAATAACAGGAGAAAGTGAGATTATAAATATAACTTATCCACATTGTAATTTTCATGTTAGATCCCTTTGATGGGATAATTAAAGTGAAACAAAAAATAACATTAATAAGGATATAATCTTGATATTAAATAAAAATGTGGAATTATATACATCAAAAAAAATAAGTAAGTTCTGAATATGACATTTAACACATAGATGAAAAAGGTGAGTTGAAAATCGATTAACTTGTGTTCACATTAGGATTAACATAATTTACCCTCATGTATATTGGTTTTTATAATTTTATTATCTTATACCATAACTATAATCATATTTATAATATCAAATATTAACTTCTTATAATATCTCATTACCGATTTGATAATAATCCGTCATTATTTTCACTATTTTGGGTGTTAGTTGACTAGTTTTTCAGGTATGTTTTGACTTGTTACATGTTTCTCCTATTAATTATATCTTTTTTTCATAATCTCAAGAATGTAAAACCTGATATGAAAATCCTATATTGTTTTTATGTAGGTATTTATAATAATTCATAAAATGTGCATATGGTATATGAAACACACTCTTCATAGACATGATATGTCAAACATATGCCTTAACAAAACATCCATTTTGTTTTCATATTAAAAGAATTAAATTATATTATATGTAGAAATTTTATAATTACATTATAATATTAATTTTATAATGGTAACAATGTTTTCCAAAATAATCCTTAATAACTTCCGTGTATAGTGTGAATGAATCACATCTCTTTGAGGAGGCGGTAGTCCATACATCCACAAATGATGTTATCCTATTCTAACCAAATTTTAATAATAATGGTAAAATTAAATATGTAGTTGAATAAGAATGTAGACACAATAAATATCATAAATATGTCATGTACACTATAAATACATCATTATTAAAACATTGAAATGTAGTAATTGGATGATTGAATGACATCAGTTTGTAAGGCGGGAGCATTCCATACACATGAATAATGATTGAATATCCCCTTTTATGGATCTTTCTGAAATTATAGGTTGAAATAATTTAATAATAACCTCTAAATATATATAATATTATGATGTTATTATATGATCATTATATATAAGAAATTTAAAGGCTGGATAATTAAATGAAACAAAATTGATCATTGAAGAATGCTACCTCTTTTCGGGGAACTCCTTTTCGTTTTAACCAATGTAATTTCTTGGGTTTTTCCTACAAACTATGATGCTTCCAAGAGTATGTTGTGAATGTTGGGAGATTAGTTTTATATGTTTTTAAGGATAAAACTGATTTGAGTGGTGTGAATAAATGGGAGTATTGGGTGCCTTTTTATATTATAGGAGGAGTATTATTCTTATAAATATTAAAAGGTATACACTATTGAGAGGTATACAATACATCATTTTACTCCAATAATAAACCCCAATAGATCCAATGTATTTTGTAGGATAAATATTTCCATCAAATAGGTTTTTCATGCGTGTTCATGTTCTTTTCTCCATTATGTTTGTGGTTTAGTCTGTTGTTAACCTGATTTTTCTCTAATTCATTATAATTAATTTGTGTTATGTTCACTAATTTTTTGGTTCAAAAAATATTTTCCCCATACTATACATTATAAATTATTCTAATTCCAAATATGAAATCCAATTTTCCATATTTTAATCACAAAAGTGATAGAAACTAATTTAAAACTAATCCCATAGATTGGATGAAAATATAGGGTATTAAAGTTAAAATGTTGAATTCTTTTCTATGTTTTTATATGAAATTTCAAAGTGAAGATAAAATAAAATGGAATAAATTGATTCCATCGATGTATAATTGATATAATATTACTTTAAATGAAATATAAAATATAATTTTATGTTATAATTTATTAATATGAAGATTCAGTTTTCAATTAATAAAATGTAATTTTCACTATTTATTAAGAAAATGAAACATCTATAAAAATACCAAATATTCACCCTAACCTAATTTTTAGGTAACTCATTAAATAATGAAGATTATTCTAAAATATAGAATATATTAATATGTAAAACAATATATTTAAAAAAAATCCATTAAAAATTGGTAAAACTTCCATTATAAAATATAATATTTTCATATAAAAAATGGGTTTTTTCTTATATAATGCCTTTCAAATATATCAGATGAATATAAAAATAATAATTGAAAAGTATATATATATCATTAATATAGTTCAATAATATTATTTATTCTAATTTATTTAGATAAAACTCCCTTGGATCATACAGAAATGTTTTAATAAAATTATTCCCTTTATATTCATTTTGTCCAATACTCAATACTAAGTATTTTATATCCAATGAATTAAACTATATATTTTCATAATATTTTTAATGGTATTAATTACCACAAGTTTAATTTCTCTGTTATCCCTTATTATATTCAATAATTATATTTTAATAATATTATAATTTCTTATAAAACTCTTTCTTCCGTATAATGCAAACCACAGAAGAAAGTCAGTATTATGTGTAATGAAATATGAATCCATTTTGCGTGCAATGAAATATATCAAAAAATTTAAATTTTTTCTAAAATAATATTATTATATATTCTTGGGGATCCAAATCGATAATGTAAAAGAAATTAAGAAATATGAATAAATATAAAATAACTAAATAATTATCCTAAGTAGTAAAGTGAATCTCATAAAAAAGATTATGATGTATTGTCTCTTAAAAACATAGGAAACATGTATACATGGAAATGGGTAGTCAACAAAGTACATGATATACAAAAGAAAAAAAGAATCAGTCCAAGAATCCCAGGCTCTATCTTGAACATCTTCAACCAAGATCCCATCTCAAGTCATGCATAATTAACATAACATAAGTGGTCGCTTCCCCTAATCATCACTTTGAACACTATATTCTATCTGGGTACCATCAGCGTCCTAGATAGTGTGTTAAATAATCTTAGTATGACACCATCAACAGTGCCTATAAATATATAGTTATTACATATAATATGTTAGTTTGTAGATATAAAAGCATTGATTTAATAATTAAATGTGTCAGATCTTATTTCTGAAGGGAACCATGGTGATGATAACTGCTCAACCTAATCGATTAATTCTTAACATGTGACAACATTTATACAATAAATTCTGTTGTAAAAATTTTTACTTAAAAAATTATAAAAATGGAATCATTCACAATCCTAGACCCTGGTTATAACATAGACATCTTTAATCTATAGAATGAGTATCATACCAATCAAGGGACCCCTTTCCCAGTATCACACAAATAAGGGTGGCTATTCATATTGTAATAATCATCGGGTATCCATACCCATATCACAATAATGTGGGCTTGTATACCCATTATCTTTGTATGGGACATAATACCAAGTATCATGGTAATGCTCTTCATGTCTGTATACAATAACAATGGTCCAATGCTCATATATTATGTCATGTGATGGCGTGCCCTCGTATCACATTAAAATGACACCATGCCCATTTTCACATTATAGGGTCACCATGCATGTATCTCATATTCAAAGATACGCTATTCCCATATCATAGATAATGGGACACCATTCTCATGTAATAATCCATTAGGATCATCATGCATATTTACCACAATTACATAGGTTCATCATGCCCATGCACTATAAGCTACAATAACCAGTGATATATAACCATTTTCTTTAATAAGATCCAATATAGAATCCGTGATTCATTATAAATTTATATAGCATGGGTGTAATCATTTTCTGTTTAATCACAAGACGTGGTCATACCACTCACATTCAATTCAGTTCATTATAATTGATAATGTAGTTCGTCGTGTTATGCCACAATATTCATCCACTATGAAATTGATATAATAATTATAAGCCAATCCCAAACCATTTTGAAGATAGTTTGGACATTCAGTCATCTATAACCCGAAATGCCACTTGTTCGGTATACCTTCAGGGGTGGATAAAATCAAAGTTGTCCTAATATGTTCATAATGTTATCATTTAGGAAAATCAATTTTGGATATTTTTAATATAGGGTAAACACATAGAGAAATAGTACTTCAATACAATGGAACATATTATAAAACCTCTCAACATTGAGTGATAATAGCTCGAACACATACTTTAATCTCATAGTATTATCTACAACTACAATCATCCTATTATTTCTCTTAGATTAGATGATAAAAAATATACTGATAAACATACATAAAATATGGTATATGAGCCCATACCAAAATAGCATAACTGATTGAAATAAAATAGTGAATAAATCTAAAGTATTGATGATCTTACATAATATAATACAATAAGGCCAATGATAGGTCAATAAGAATTCAGATGGTAGAGATATGAAAAATTATAGCCTATTCCAAAAAAGGTGGTCCACCATGATTAAGTGAATCCATATCCAATATTGTTGAAAAAGTTGTGGAGACATAACATTAATATGTTTTTAATGGAACATGGTAATTTAAACTAATATATCTAGGTAACATGGGTTGGAAACATGGTTGGAAAACATGTGTGCCAACAATGTTCCATAAAATATCCATGTAGTAACCCTATATGGATTCATGGTAACATATTGACTAAACATTTTTAACCCATGATGCACAGATCTGCTAAAAACTAACGACCCCTTTCCATAGGGGTGTTGCCTAGGGTGAATGGTTAGGAAAATTGTTCACCCTGCATTCCCCTATGAAATTCCTCACATTGTTAGTAAAAACTCTATTGACATGTTTTCATGGATTCTATTAACTATGTGGTCGTGTTACTTTCACAAAGACTTGGGGTTGAAAAAGCCCCTGACACTTCTAAAAAATCAGTGAACTCATTAGAAATACATAAAATGACCAAAATAAAATATATACTAAAAATTAAACGATCCAAACCTCATATAAAAATAGGGTTTTTAAAAGTTCAATTATGGGTATTTTTTGAAAAAAATATCATTGGAGAAGTTGAATACCTTTATTGAAATGTGTTTATTATGCAACAAGGCTATAAATGTACCAGTAATGCACTGTAATAGGGTATTTTTATATTTGAAATAAATTAAATATCGATATAAAATGATGTAATATTAATATTTTTAATGCTCAGGTAAACATAGATGGTAATAGATTGGTTTTATTTATTTTTATATATTCATTTACATATAATTTAATGGTAAAACATATATTAGCCTATTTTGAATCAAATATTAAATTGGGTGAACATAATGTTTCATCGGTTTTTGTGAAGGTTTTAGTATTTCTAAATTCATGTGACTTATTTTCATATTATATAGATTCTCAATTTGATCATTGATTCTATTGTACTCATATTAATATCTTTGGTTTTAATCAATAGATTTAACAAAGAGGAATCATGATAGATATTAATGTGAAGGGAAAATCCATGAATTTCATCAAAACGAATGAAATATCCAAAGGGATTGAATACAAATCCTTGTGTCATGCATTTCCCAACTCCTTCATTTTGTGATAAATAAGGTTAACCATATTTAGATTCAAAATTCACCAATGAAAGAGCATCATGGAATTGATTTTTTTACAAAAACTTATACCTTCTCTTGGTGTGTTACCAAATCAACTCATTTTTGAACAATGAATCAATGTAATGGAAAATATATTTTTCATTCTACAATGATAATTTAATTTTAATGTTGTTTTTCTATCTATCACATGGAATGTAAGAGTGATTAATATAGATATATCTTAAAATCACAAGGAAATAATAAGAAAACTACAAAGATTGGGATATGTTTAAGGGGTATTTATTAATAACTATTTGTATATAACTCCTAAAACTAAAATAAAGAGGTAAATTTTATATTTGAAGGAGGTGGATGATGATTCTATCTGTACCAATAATGAATACCTGACTGAACAAGACTCTTATAGTTTCATCATTAACCATTAATGAATAATATATTGGTTGTTTTTGGGAATAAAACTGTGAAACTGAACAGTTTTATCCATAAGGGTCATTAGTAGTGATGAATAAATAATTTTAAGTGATCAAATTAGAAATTTAAAATTTATACTCTCAAAACTGTCATTACTTTAGGGGAATGAAAAAGATGATGGTGTATTTAAATAACTTAAACAATGGATCACATGAATGAAAAACAATTTAACTTCTAACATCCTTAAATTATGGAATAATGAATCACAAAGAATGTCTTGAATGGTTTGGATGATACTGTAAATATGTTGGATATTACAATTGAGAATTTGATTTCCAAATAAATATTTAATGGATTATCAAAAATGGAATGTAAAAAGGTCTAACCTAATGAAATACAACGTTTCATATGAACAGAGTTGGTTATTATGTTATTTTGTTCCACAACTAAAGGGATAATGAGAATAATATGAAATAGAATCATTCCAATCAATTTTAATATGAGAAATAATATTCTATATAATATAATTATGTAGTTTTATAAGAGAGTGTATTGAATGTTATAATTATAATCAACTATTCAAAAATATATATCTTACTTGATTCATACTCTACTAACATTTTAATACTATAAGAATATAATATGGTTATTACATCAAAACCTCAATGGTTATATATTGTTTTATTATAAGAAGATTCTAATGGTATGCGGATTTCATATAAAAACTCTATATGCTATCATATATATTTTTAGGGGAGTATGATTCAGTTAAATCATATTATTCTCCCAATAATATGGTATGATGTTATTTTTGTCACATATTAGCAATATACTAAAAAATCCAAAATCAATAGTTTATTAGGAAATTTAACATTAAATTTTCTAAATCAAACTTTGTTTGACTAACAATTTAAGTATGAAAAATAACAACCGATAGAATTTACTTCCATTATATAGGGCGCAATACTTTTACCTGGGAGTTATTTATCATAATTTTTAGATAGAAAATTAAAATTAATTATATTTATATTGCTTTAGAATATGATGAAGCATTTTTGAAGAACATTCATAGTATTCACTTAAATAGGGATGTTGAGTTTTCTATATAATTCATATTGGTTTTTTAATCAATTATCATGACTCTCTATAGAATAAATGTGATTGAGTAACTAAAAATGATGGTGGAAATACAATAGAGTCTTAATAAAGGATACTTACTTCCTAGTGCTTCTCCAGAAGGTGATCCAATTTTTTTAATATGAAGAATGATTAATCATAAAATCTATACGTTGATTATAAATAACCTGTAAGGATTACAATCTGTCATAATTATCCTTTACCCTAAATTAATTTTTATTATAAAAATGGATGGTGTTGAAAAAATCTCAACAATTGAACTTCATTCTGGATATCATCTGTTAATGGTAAAAATTGAGGTCATATCCATGATATCTATCTATATGAGGCATATACACTATAAATTTATTTTTATTCCTTTTGGTCATAACAATTTCCCTCGTATCTCCATTAATTAAAAAACAATAATCTATAGTGATTAAATTTTTCATTTTGTTGTAGATATTTTTGATTATAAAGGTATTTCATCTATGATAAATGATGATCATGATGATAAACTATGGAATATATTAAATACCTTATCAAAGAATAGGTTTTATGTAAAAAAATTCCAGTGTAAATTATAGATATTGAAATTATCATTCTTCGGTCATATAATTTCATGATAGGTTATATCAGTGGATCCTCCAACGATGGAAGTTATTGAGAGATGTCCCAACCCAACCTCTATGATCGAGATTTAGTGTTTTATTTTATTTTAATAGTTTGTTTCGAGATATTCTTACAAATTTATCATGGATATCATGTCCTATAACCATATTGATTGTAAAGGGAGTCATGGTTTTTTAGATAGATGAATGTGAATATATCTTCAATGAGCGAGATATAGGTTTGTTATGTGAAACAATGATAACACTACCTAGAAATGGGAATGGATTTTTGAGTAATGGTGTCATATTAAAGTAGTGAATATCATGGTTTCTCATTATGAATTTCTTGGTGGATGTATATGCTTCATTCCAATTGTTGGTTCTTAAAAAAATTTATTTGAATCATGATTCTAAGATTAAAGAGGTAATATATTCATAGAAAATCTATTTTTTATCTATATGGTGAATTTTTTAACATATATAATAATCATAAAATATTCAATTATAAATTCATGTAGAGAGTGAGTAATATGAAAAATAGTATATGATTGGATCATATAGAGATTATAAATCCTTGATACAATACAATACAAGGAAAGAGATTAAGGTGGCTGATTTACTATTTCATTAGGACCATGATAGTTTTTATAGAATTAGGTGTGATAATGACCCAATAGTATTGTTTTCTTCAAATATTGTTCACGATATTATATGAAATTTTAATGATCAAATTTTTCTCGAAATATTTTTCAACCAACTGTTCTTATGAAAATTATAGAGGCATAGAGGGAATACTAGGAACATCAAAAGAATCTAAGGAATCCAATGGAGATCATCCTTGAACATGATTAAATGATCGAGATTAAAAACCATGAATATATCCATTGAATTCCAGAATTTTAGGATATATTGGGTGAAGAATATATCTTATCATTATATATACATATGATGCGTATGTTTGTGTTTAGATATCATAAATATATTTTCTTATGGGGAAACTAGAAATGGTACATGTCTTAGTATGCATCTCTTTTGTCAGTATTCCAGCAAGTTTAGGGGAGAATTTTTTTGTAACAACCAAATATACTGGATCCCTTAAAATTGGCAATATAATATTTTAAATGTCACAAAAATGACACCCATTTGATACAAAATGAAACATATTAAGATGTTAATATTAATTAATCAATAGTAAATAATATGATAGTAAACCATTAGTAGTTATTACTTTTATATGGTAACTGAGAAATTATACTAAAAACTCAATTTTTAATAAAATATATTTTTATATTATATTATTTCAATTAATAAACTAAATATTAAAATTATATAATTTAAATTTGATATTTTTTAATTCATATTTTAATTATCATAAAAAAATTATCTTAAAATGTTATTTTTTTTACTCTGTAAAATATTTTCTTTTCATTTAATAATGAATATAATAATATTAATAATACCAACACTATTCTATTATTATTTTTATTATGAAATATTTCCATAAAAAATCTATATTATAATATATAATATTTAATTTCAAAATTCTATGTGGACTATAGAAATTAATGCTCAAATATTTGGACATTTATGTAGCCTTTTAATTTTACAAGTTTTCAACTATATTATTTTAATGATTATAACATTATAGAATACAGTTTTTGTTTTATTTACCTAATAGATAAATATTCATTTAATTATAATAATTTCATTAAACTCATTTAAATTAATGAAATTAATTATTCAATCATAATCATACATCTTTTTTCTAAAAAATGATCTTTTTAATAAAACAACTTCTTATGTGATACATTCTCTAAATATAAGATTAATTTCACATTACCTATACATTTAAATGGATGAAATTATTCTAATATTATAGATTGTAATATTAATAAAATTTATTCTGGCCAATGTAATTTTTAGGTAATAAATATTGATTAATAGTATTATTTTTAATTTCCATGATAATGGTGAAATATTTATTTTAAAATTATTTTTTATTAACCATATGTAATTTATATTGACATTATTTGAATTTATATAATATAAATATTTAATCTAATATGACTAAAAACACATAAATATATATTTTTACACTATTTTAGTTTGTAATCAATACTAAATTATATCTTCAATCCATAATGTTAAAACACCCTTTTTTGTAAAAAATGGTTCTTCTACACATTATCTATTTTTATTTAAAACATTAATTTATAAAATTTGGAAATATAATTGGACAAAATATATTTTAAATTTACTACAATTATTAAAAAAATTGGTCATATATAATATTTTTTATTTTTAATAAAACATAATATCATTTAGTTAAAATCTAATTACATGGTTTAAAAGTAATACAACAAAATAAAAAAACAAAATTATAAAAACACTATGACATGTATAAATCTTGTGATTTTTTTGTTTCTATTCTTAAATAAACAAAAAATAATTACTTTGAATCATTTTATTCATTTACATTGGAATAGTAAAGATGAATTATTTAAATTTAATGACTATTTCACGAAAGGTGCATTTTAATATCTTATAAAGGGAATAAATTACACCAATTCAAAATCACACCTATCCAGATCAATTAATACTTGAAAATATTAAATTTTAAAATACCTAGAACTTCACCAAAACGATATATGTCTATTGTTCAATTATATATATGATAATCCCTTAATTTTCTTGGGGTTCACTTGGAATTAAACAACTCTATGACGTAACTTTTAACATTTTCATTAGATTTTATTATTAATAATTATAGTTCAAAAATACCATCCCATAATAATATTAATACTATGTTATATTTATTACACATATATTTTAATATTATAATTGTACAAAAATTAGTTATTCATATCATTCAACCTAGAATAAAAAATATCTTCAGTAGTGTATTGCACGGACTACCGACCCTAGAAAGCGACATAAATTGTTTTTCATTAATTCCATTCATAGATGGTACTAATTGAGGTAATAATTAATAAATATCGTATATATCACATATTATTAGGATTATTAAATTCAAATTTAATATCCCCTTTCACCTCTCTCATCCAATTTGAAATGAGTATTGTAATCATGCATAGGTAAATACTACAACCTTCCTATTGAAATGTTCTTTGTTTCACAACATTATTTTTATATATTATTGAAAAATTGTAAAAAATGGTTCAACATATTAAAAAATAAATAAATATGATTATTTTATATTTATATTATTTTAAAATAAACACCACCTAAAAATACTCCCAAATGAGATAAATAATATTAATGTTTTGGACCTGTTTGACCACCTATAAAAACATAAAATTAAAATATGATATTCAAAGACAGTAGGAAATAAATAATTATATTATTATATATTTTAGGGTAATAATAAATTTTATTTTGATATTTTAATTTCAAATAATATATATAAAATTTTCTAAATATATCATTTTCAATCGCTAAAGAACTATAAAAATCTGTCGTTACCAATTCAATTTTCAGACTGCATGTCCAAAAAATATTGAAATGATATATATATTTTTAATAAATAATATATATATATATATTAAAATTTAAAAATAAAATATTAATTATAAATATAGTATCAAATTTTGGGTAATTATGTTAACATTGTCAATCATGAACATAGTAGTTAATATTGTCATTAATCAATATTCAAAATAAAATATAACTAATTGACATATAGATAAACAATAATAAGGAATAATTAGTATAAAATTTTAATTTTATAATTTGTTTTATAAATATGTTAATAAGTTATATATTATTGTTTTATAGGAGTATATAGTGTCATAATTTATGTAATGATTAAAGGTAATGTTTTTTCGTCTCTAATTTAGTTCTTTGAGACATGTTATATATTATATACCTAATTTAATTTAAATATAGTATTTACTACAAATATGGTAAATTATATCATTTATTAAGATTTTATGCATCATGATGTTTTTTTATTTGAATCAATCACTTTCAGAGGATTTGATTTATATAATCATATGGTTTTATTTGTTTCTTGTGACTAAATTTATATTCCATGGGTCAAAATAAATAGTAGAAGACTGAAATCTTTAATCAGTGATCTATTATAACCTATTAAGATCTTATTCTTTACAAACAACTAATTTTATAGATAAGTCACGTTTCAAACAAATGTGTTCTCTCTTTGTTATTCTATAATTGTTTTTAAAATTCATTTATGTTAAGAATAATATTCTTATCTTTTAACGTATTTTTGTTTCATATCAATGAGTTTTCATCGCACTAAATTCATCCTTTCTCTATTGAAAATTTTAATATTATTTACCCTTAAATATATTTTTATCTCAATTTATTCATTTTAATATAATGCTTTCATTGTCATATTAATGATGTTTTTTTGTAAGAATGTTGTTTCCAAATATAAAAATGACATTTAATCCTTTCAAAATAAATGGTTTTATCATCAACTCAACATTTCATTTTTTTAACAGTAATGTATTCTTAAATGATACATTATAAATATTCACTTGAACATAAATTTCTTGAATATATTTTCTGTTCACCAATTTGAAAAATTTATACCTTTTTCGTGACTCCATTATTAAATATTATTTAAAACAAAAATTTTCTCAAGGTATGTTAACGTCACATTTTTTAAAAACATATGTCCATGTAGTTTATACATTAAGAAATATTCATTTTAAGGTAGTTTTTTTAAAATGAGTTTAACATATGAATTTTTATACCTTCCTGAAATTTAATTTTCATTTAATTTTAAACTATTTATATTTTTATTTTTAAAATTCATCTATTTACCTTGAAATAAATTTTTTCTAAGGATATTTTCCTTCATTATCTTAAATCAATTTGTGAAAACCGGTTTTATATATATGTTTATTATTTAAGTATTATTATTCATGATGAGATGTTTTGATGACCCTTTACATAATATTATTTTGTTTTATAATTTTTAAAATATCAGTTTTGAATATTAGATAATTTTTTATGTCCATTTTATGTCATATTATTGGAACTCATAATATATACATTCATTTTAAAAGTGTTATTTATGAGTTGATGAAAATTTGATTTTCATATTTCAATCATATGTATGGATGATGAAGTAAGGCTTTTAATATATATCTCTAATGCATTTGATATCATTTCAAATCTCATGATGTTACATTATGTTGAGTAAATGTGATTTGGTGATCCTTATTAAAACAAATTGTGAATGATAAATAAGAAGCTTCGGTTATAAGTGTATTTTTTAAATGAGACATGGGGATATTTGTTTCCATATTTTTAATATGAATGAAATTTAGGGATATTTGATCACCTGTTTAATTTTTGAATGAGATTTGTGTATATTTTTTCACAGTTTTGATATATGAATGGTATTTGGGAATTATTTTCATCGTTTTCTTGTGTTAATAAGATGCTGGAATCTTTGTTCAAATGTCTCCATGTGAACATGATTCCAGAATAGTTTTCAAATTTTTTTCTACTCTTATTGTTTTGTTATATTTACATGTTTTTTATTATTTAATATCTAATTTTCAAGATTCTTTTCATCTAACTAAAATATGATATTTTAATTCTTATGAATTATTATTAATGTATTATGAACTTTTTTCATGATCAATTGTTTTAGGATTATCAATATATGTTATGATCCAAATAATAATTTATTGTTCCTTAATAATATTTTCATATTATTACATTTCACTAAAATAAGTTATAATTATCATCCTCTGTATTTTAATACTTAATAAATATATAAATGTCTCCATAATGTTTTCTCACATGTATTTGAAATAATACACTATCATAATTCATTAAAATTACTAGTAAATTGAGTTCACCCACTTCTTATATTTTTAGTAACCTAGTAATGAAGAACATTATATTTGGTGATAATTCTAGAATTGGTTTATAAGATTATGATGACGATAAATTTTATAAAGGTGTAGTGAAATAATATTATTATGTAACTAACCTATAAGGCTATAAACTTTTTTGTATTTGGGTTATGAGAATAGATGTGAGTTATATGATTGAAATATTAAAATTTACATTATATCAATTTCTTGTTAAAAATGAGTCACTTCATTTGGTATTAGAGGTTGGTTTAGTTATATTTGGATACTAATTTAGTTATTTGGGGGATTAGTTTATATATCATTATTTAAAACTCTAACCATGAGTCTAACTATAATATTGTAAAATAAAATATTAATATCATCTTATGTAGTATTACATACTTGGAAATAAAATCATATCTGGAGAATACGTATGGATATAGTTGTAGAACGAATACACCTAGGGGTAATCACTACATAAATATTTGGTTGATAATTGACTAAATCATCACCCAGATGAATTATGTATAGGTATAGGACTACAGACCCTATTTCAAACTCCTAAGAATTATAATTTTTTTATAAAATCCAATTTATATTACATTATGAATGATTTATATTGTATTTTTTTCATTGGGAATTAGTTTGAGAATTATGAGAGAACACAAATTAATGTATTGTAGGTACAACCTAATGAATAATAGGATTAATAATCATTGTCAATTTTAAAATGATTATATCATAGTTTAAAATCACATATTCATTGGGGAAGATTTTTTTTTGGATATTTCACATTCATATAATAAAATTAATTTTAAATATTATCATAAAAATTTTGGATTTCATACTTGGTTGAATCAAGATCATGAAAATGTTGATGTTGAAAGTATGTCCTTATGAATGGCTAAGAATTATTTTTCTGATAAATAGGTCTATAATATTAAGTAGGATACTTGTAGATAGATTATATATATTTATTTATATTTCAATGATCTATTTTCTTTTTTGATGTTATTTGATAATTAAAATTGAATGGAAATATTTATTTCAAGGGGTTATAATGTAATATACCATGATTTTGGATCCCTGAAAATATATAAAAAGATATATAAACTATCTCTCATGACACAAGAAATATAAAAACCCGCAACAATTTAGGAATATGTGATCAATAAAGAGACAATAATATTTTTTTTCCATATTATAAAATACCTTAATATATATTGTTCAATTTTTATATAAATTATTATATTTTTTGTTAAAATTGTAAATGCTGATTTAGATTGTTATGAAACTTTATGATATATTATAATGTATTGGATTCATTACATATAAAATTATATTTTTCAAATAATAGTAAATCATTATAAAATACATTTTTCATTTTTGAAACCCCTACTCAATATTTTTAAAATTCAAATAGTTTTTTAATTAACATAATTTTTTTTATTCAATTAGTTAAAAATGATGAAATTATGAATTTTATTTCCATTAATTTTACATAAATAATATTCTAATTTTAATAATTATATTAAATTAATTACACTTAATTTCATTGGTAATTATATCAAAATCATAAAATATTTTTCTAGAAAATATTATTTTTTCAAAAAAACATAGTTAATGTGATAAATTTTGTAATGTTACGATTAATTTAGGTATACATAGAATATTAAATTGATAATATTATTCTAATTTTTTAATTAATATTTTTCATAATATTTAATAAAGAAAATATTAATTTATATAAACAGACCCCTAACCCCAATATCCCGGAGCCAGTCTCTTCATTATTACATTTGGACATGAAAGAAGTAAATGTATCTCAAAGGGGTAAATTGATGAATATTATAGGTAAAATAGAGGCATATGTGATTCCCATATTTAATTTTAGAAAAATTTACACAATAATATTTTTCAGTAATTGAATTATTACCTCTCGCATATCCTTGCACATTAGTTATTGTACACTTCCTAGAATCCTAGGATGAAAAAAAGGGTGAGCTCCAATTACCAATAAAGATTATGTACACCGAATGAAATCGTGAATAAATAAGATTAAAAAATTTTAAATTGTAATTAACAGAACACATATTCTTATTAATCAATATTTTGGTAAGTACATTTATGCAGAGATAATAAAAGTGATTCTTTAGCCTCAACCATTTTTCATAAAATAGTCAATAACCAATATGGAATGGTAAATAACTTAGTAAAATTATATTTAATAAATAAACTGAGAAAGAATTCCATCAATAGATAATATAAATTTCGAAACCTAATAAAAAATAATAAATATGTAAAGGTTAAAACTGAAAAGACTTCAAATTTAATCAATAACCTAAATATAATAACATGACATGGAATAGTAAATATGGAATGATAAATAATTGAACACACATTCTATATAATAAATAAATGAGAATGACATGCATCCAAACATAATATCCTTGTGAAAATATCATGATTAACCGTAAGTAAATCTTGAAGAATGATATTATTAATTACATGATATCTGGTCTTAGGAACTTGATACCTCTCTTATCAAGATAATTTACAAGAGAGTCTAATACTGCTGGGTACAAAATAATTTGTTTTGGATAACTAATTTTATTGTTGCTTATGGATTATACACTTGAGATTGTCGACACATTAAGGGGATAACATTAGGTAGCCCCCACCTAGGTATACATATCCAAATCATTAATATTATATCAAATAATAAATTTATTTAATCAAAAATGTGATTTATAATCAAATACCTTTATTGAGTAAATGATCGGGATTTATCATTATTTCCCCAGTCAATCAAATAAAGATGTTTGTCGAAATGCTTTTGAGATTATGAAATAATAATATTTACGATAAATAACAATTATAATTAGGGGATATTTAATTTCTAATGATCACTAAAAAGTGAATATTTCATGGATGATTTATTAGATACCTAAATTAATCATGGAAGTGAATGCCATCACGATCCTTGGTTAAGAAAATCATAATCTATCTAGAGGATGAATAAGGATGGAATTAATACAACACATCCTAGGTGGATTATATGTAATATAAAATATTTTTTTCATTGATGGGTATAAATACCATTGATGGATATTTCCAAAAATTAATGAGTAAGATATCCTTTTCAATTTTAATATTAGTTTATAACATTAAAAGTCCACAAAAAAATTTTAAAAAATATTTTCATTAATTATTTATTCATACAAGTAATTTATGTTTTATATAATTTGACTGGTAATAACAGTTGGAAATTCCATTCATGAATTACATTTAAAATAATGATAATTTTCACTTATTTGGTGGAAACAAGATGAGAAATGTTTGTAAAATTACATGTTGATTTATTTCTTAACATTTTATAAAATGAATAATATTAAAAATTGAAATTAATAAATAATTTCTAAAATTGTTAAAATAATTTTAAACCAAATTTAAAAAAGTGGTTCTCAAAGAAATCGATTTTTTTATCAAGAGAGAAATGAAGAAATAATTTTTTCAAAATAATAATCCAATATTTTATGTTCTAAATAGTATAGAAATGGTACTGTTACATTAATATATCAAGAAAAACTCGTAGATGAGAAAAAATTGTTTTATTATACAATGATCAAATAATCTCATGTCAAAACAATTCTATAATAAACAATATCCATAAGTATGTTTTTGTGAAATTAACCCTTACCATGAACAAAAAATAGATAATATAATTCATCAATGAATAAATAACATGTATCAATAGTAAACCGACAAAACAAATGTGGAAATCCAACTTCAAATAATAAAAACCCATTTCAAAAATTATTTTAGAATATCAGAGATGATGAATATATAATATAACCTAATGATAACTGAGTTATAGAATTATTTATCTCATGGTAACTCTTTTGTAAAATAAAATTTGATTAAATTATTTAAATTAATACTCAAATTACAATGTATTATTATTTATTCATTATATTACATGTATAATATCTCATATATAAACTATATAAAATTAATTGGTGCATAACATAAATAAGTTACTAAATAAATGTAAATTATGTTAGAACCCCTAAAAATATGATATCATAGATATTTGTAATAATTAATGAGTTTCTTCTTAGAATGAAATTTAAATTCTCCTAAAAAGGTAAAAAATAAAACATGAAATAATAAAATTTCATTACAAATATAATCAACGAAGAAGATGTTTAACACAATGAATATAAATTGATTTAATAAATACCTTACATCATTAAAAGTTTTTGGTGGACATGATTTAACATCTTATATAAGGTTTTTAATAACATTATTAATATTTAAAATAACCATATTCATGTTAATAATATCATATATTGTCATAGAATAAAATCTTATCACACTATTTTTGTTAATATATCATTATATTTAGTGTTTCATGTGTTAATTGTCTGTTTTCTCAGGATTTCTTTGTAATGAATATTCATGTTCATGTATATATTATATAAATGACTATTATATTGAAAAATAATAATGTTAATAATAAAACATTTAATACAAGGATACATTATTTGGATCATTCATAGAATTTGGGCATGAAAAATGAGTCAAGCCACTTCGTGGAGATTGTAGGTCATGTGTATACATATTCAACATTATCATTCCCTAATCAAGTGATAGGATATGGATGTCTGTTATATATTAATTTTTAAAAAATATATAATCTATTATATATCAGTAATTCTCATAAATTGTATCCTTATTACATTTTATTTAATGAGTACGTTAAAAACATTCACTTCGTTTTGCAAGGTGTTAGTCTACCTCCGTACACAAGAGAGACATTATTATATTCAAAATGAAATGGAACAAAACAAGATATATGTGATATTTATTATAATGGATTGTAATAATATCATAAATTTATATTCATGTGGTTAATAAATCATTATATTCATCCTTTATATGTTATGATGTAAAAATACTACATTGGTCTGCAATGCGGTAGTCCTCTATACACACAATCAATGATCTTGTTTCCCATTTGATGGAAGTAGTGATTGATATTTTATTATGACATAAACATATAAATATATAATTTTATACAGGATAATTATATTGTTTCATTTTATGATCTAATAAATAAATTAATTTGGATAAGAGTAAAGTAAATTAATGATATTTTTTAAGATAAATACCTTAATTAAGAGAAGCATCCATTGGATCACCTCTTAATGACCCTATTCTTGTTATTTTATGAGAACCAAAAATGATATTGTGTAAAAATTAATTTAAGATGAAATTTGTTATGTTTTATATTTATCCAATGTTCTAATTAGGAGTGAATAATTTAGGGGAGGGTGTTACCTTTTATATATGGGGAAAGTGAACCATCGTGGAAATTAAATGGAAATTTCCACAAGAATCCAAAATGATATAGTTGTTAAAATTATAAAATTCTTAAAATGAAAATAAATTCAATATTGGGAAATATATAAGTGGGATATAGGGAGAAAATAAAATTTAAAAATGTCGGTTGGTTTTTTTAACACTTATCATTATACTTTACCCTAAGAAAATCCATATATTTTTTAATGACAGAAAATAATTATTTCTGTTTTCGCTAATATATTTTGTAAAAACAAATGTTTAGAATAATATATAATAAAAATTATTCTAAATCCAATTATACAATCCATTCTTCCATGATGCATTAAAAAAAGTGGATTTTTTTTTCAAATTAATCCAATAGTTGTGATGAAAATGAAGGTTTTCAATGAGAAAATATTCCAATGTTTACAATGTATTCATATCTAAATTCAATGTTAAAAATATTAAAATGAAATAAATTGGATTGATGTATATATATATATATAATTTATCTAATATTATATTAAAATTACTAGAAAATATAATTAAATATTTAAAATGATTTAAATGAAAAAATCATTTTTAATTAATATTTTGTATTTTTAAATATTTTTCAGAAAATGATTCTTTTAATAGAAATCCAAAATATTATCCAAAATATAATTTTTACATTATAATTTGAAATATTATGTTGATTCTATCTTCTTTAATTTTTAAAGATGTGAAAAATTATTTTTAATTTATTTTCTTAAACTTTGACTGATATGACTTTTAGAAAAATCCAATTTCAAAAAACCTATCTTCTTCAGTTAAAGAATTTTTATGTTATTTATAATCAAAATATGACCATAATTTTCATATTATAGTTATTAGTATTCATACCTTCCAATTTAACATATATCTATACTATATTACTATTCACGTCAACTCGAGGTTGCAGGTTCTGAATGAAATTTTGAGAAATTAAATCAAGGGAAATTTATTTTGTGGGGTTTTTATTCTTTTTGTTTATGTCTTATAAGCTATGGAAAATAATTTTACTCAAATAAAATTTATTGTTGTACCATTTTAGTTTAAAAATTTTGATAACCAAAATGGATACTAATTTCCATTATAATAGTGAAATAATTTTTAAAAAATATTGTTTTATTTTCATTAAGGACTTTCTATAAATTTTTTAAAAAATTATATCTATTAAATGATTAATATAATATGATGTATTAAAAAATATATAAATATTTTAACAATTTTTATTTGGTAATCAATAATAAATAACATTAATATTCAATACCGGTCAAAATTCCTTTTTATGCTAAAACGGGTATTCTACATATTATATATTTTGCTATAAAATATAATTTAATAATGTTTAGAAATTTAGTTAAATTAAATATATGTTAAATTTATTTTTCTAATTCATAATTTCATTAATATTCATCAAGTTGTATTTTTAATAAAACATAAATTCATTTACATAAAAACTACCAAACTAGTTTATTAGTGACAGTTTAAAATATAAATTCCTAGCAGTAAAAACAATTTAATACGTTTTAAATATGTGAGGAAACACTAGTCTGAGACATTATAAACCTAAAAAACCCCCAAATGCTTTTATTTTTAGTGTTTCAATCCATTTAAATTGTAATAGTTCCATATAATTATTAATATATAATGGGCCTTCCAAAAGTTATGTTTTTCCTCTCTTATAAATAGTGATCACTTCCACCCATTAAAAACACACTTATTCATCAACTACCATTCTTAAACTCAGACCTTGTACTATCCAAATAACCCTAACACAAAAATATAAAACCCTTAATCATTTATAGTTATCCTGGGACCATCAAATTGATGTGGACATTTAATTAACAAATAAAGTCTATAACGTAAGTATTATAAAATTATTTTTACTTAATTCATAATGTTACACATCCTAATAGATATTATCCATAATAATAATATTAATTTTTATTAATTTTTATACTAATAATTTTTATAATAATTCGTTAACCATTATTTATTCATGTTAATCCACTTTGAGAAAATGAACATCATTACTGAAATGTGTAGACTATCACCACCCAAAAGCTATATTTTTTTTGTTTCATTACACCATTTAACGAATTCTAATAATGGTGATAATAATTTATAAATATTATATATAAAATATAATAATCACTCATAAATATAATTTTAATATTCACATTCACCCACTATCATAAGTTTTAAAACAAAAATGATAATAGTTGTATGTGTGGACTAACAACTCTTGGATGAAATGTTTTTTCATTTAATTTTTTTGTAAAATATATGAAAATCAGAAAATACTGTGAACCATTATAATGAAAGAATTATATAATTATTATTATATTATAATGTCATTATTTCATAATAAACACCTCATTAACCTTACTCACCAATCAATATTAAGCATGTTAATGTTTTGGAATGGTTTATCAACCACATTATCGATGCTTCGTACTATGGTCATGGATATTTTTGGGGAAATTAATAACATCAATATGTATTAATATTTTAATAATTATTATTATATGGGTTTGGAAATGTTTTTCTCGTATGAATCTTTTAATTAATATATCATATTTGATCATAAAAAATAAATAAATGAAGTCATTAGAAATTTGGTTTTCACTTTACTTTTTCGAAATCATGCATTGAATGATATAATATATTTATAAATAAATAAATTATATATATATAATTAATTTAAATGATATATAAATTATTAAATTAATATCAAATAATGGGTAAAGATATGAATATTATTATACATGTGTAAATTAGTGAAATTATTAATACATGATTGTCAAAATATGCTATAAATTATTAAGGTATGCACATGAAATAATTATAAATAATTTCTATAGATGGGGAAAATTAATTATTAAGTTTATGGAATAGTTTATAATTTTATCTAAGATTTTATATAGGTTTTCGAGAGTCCTCAACTATGCAAGGAAACGTCGTAACATGTTTTCATCTCAAATTTATATCTTAGTGACATGTTTTTTATTATAAAACTATTTCCACTTGTATGGGGTATATACTACCAATTATGAACATTATATTTGGAATTTTATTTTCATTCATGATAATTGATATTTAATTTTAATTTTTCTCCTTCAAAAATATTTTTTATACACACATCAGGTCGTAAGTGGTTATTGAGAATAAATTCATTTCCATGGGTTATAATCAGTCTACTTTGTCTATTATCATTCATTATTTTAATATTTTAACATATTACAATTTTATGTTTTATTTCCAAAATTTTTATATAGTTTAATCATGTTTCATACTAATGAATTTCTCATTCATGATTAAATTGGTTTTTGATAATGAACTTATGTTCATACTAATTATAATATATTTTAATGGGGTTTTCTTCAATATCTATGTTTTAATTCCCCCCTAAATGTTATCATTTACTAAGTGTAAAATCAATTTGTATTTATTGATAAATATATTTTATCATATTTTGTCATTTTAAAATAAAGGATTCATTATCCATTAAATGATGTGGGATTTCAACATAGATATTTTTATATTTACAAAATATTTTTCCATCATTTCCAAATAAAATGTTTCATCATCTAATATAATTTTTATTTATTTATTTTTTCGTTGTAAAAATATTAAAAATTATTTTTAAATTATATTTTATCTTTGTATTTTCACATCACATTATTTAAAATTTTATGTATTTCCATGTTATTGAATTTTTATACTTCATTTAGAAGTAAAAGACTTCAATGTATACTCATTTCCTCTTTTTTGAATCGCATTATATAATTTATAGATATAAATTATTAACTATTCCTTAATAGATAAATATTTTCAATGTATTTTCACATCCACTTTTTTAAACACATATTCTTTTTCACTGATTTTTTATTATTAACTTCTTATAATATTATATTGAAACACATTGTTTTTCCCTTCAAGTAAATGTATTTTTAATGATGGTATATACCTGATTGTGTGTGTAAGGTGAAATCTTGAATACATATGGTTTAATAAATGTTAAACATTAAATATCTAAAAACACATGAAAATTAATAAATAACTTGATCATTAACAGTAATATTGTTTGAATAAATTATGATAAATAATGTAATATTAATAACTATATGACCTTGTATCTTACATAGGGATATAATAAATAATAAAATAACCAGCTTGAAATAAATAATTAATCTCATAATTGGGTAATTAATAATACCATGTATCATAAAAATACTATCAATTCAACATTCCCAAGCATTTTAAATAAATGGGTAAGTCCTTATCCTAATACACAATGTTTTTTGTCTCTTGAGTCCTAAAAATGCATTGATGGGCTATAGCTAGAACCAACCATCACAATATATTTCCTATGGATTCCTTAAATAAATTAGTACATCCATATATTTATGAACATTCATATTCTAAACCTAGAATTTGATAGTTTAATAATTTCCTGAAATGAAAAATTCAAAATGATAATCATCCAATGTAGTATGGATAATGGTTTCAAAATAGTACATCCCCATTTAAAATAATGATTAACATTCATATATATAATAATTATGGTATAATTATAATATATCCCTAATATACCATTAGTAAAATAATGGTTTTTTATTGATGAATATAAACATCATAAATATGTCATTAATAACATTCCTCTGGAAAATAACTTTTCAAATTAAAAATCATTATTAAAAATTATACATTTTAGATAATATCATGACAATAATTCTATTTTAGAATAATAATTCATTCCTAATAATAATTAATCAAATTAATTTGCACTTGTCACAGTCTAAATTTCTATACGTTCAATATAATTCAAAAGTAATCATTTATTTTACTTTTTTTGTAAAAAATGTCAAAATTATATCATCCAAGAACATAAATGAGTATTAAAATTATGAATATTATAATAATATTCAGTGTTAAAAATTAATTTAAAAATTATTTTTATCATTTTAAATACATTCATTAAAACATTTTCAGAAATAACAGTCACAGAAGAGATAGGTTTCTCGACCAAACAGAGAAATAATTTAGTTTTTCAGAAAATAAAAAAACATGGATTTTATTAATTGAGTACCTGATGAGTGTAAAATGAAGTTAAAAAATTTAAATTAAATTAAAAACTATAGTATATAAAAATCTATAAATTTTTACATATAAATATCAAATAATTCCACCAATGGAGTTTTTAATATAAACAACCAAGAATAATAATGAGTTACAAAAACAAATAGTTAACTCATTATAAACATTTAATTTTTTAGCCTCGTGATAGAAATAATTATTTTGGACATTAATATACCTTATATTTCATTATAATAATCATAAAATGTCTTCTATAGAAGAATATACATCACAAAAAAACTATGTTGTTAATATATCATATGTTCCATATAAATAAATGTCAAATGGAAATCCATTACCTCACATATGTCTTCATTCATACATGTTAAAACATATTGTATAATAAATATATGAATATAATAACTGTATTTCATAACGATTATCATATATATCATTCCATTGATTACATACTTATATCCTTTTATCACAATTTTATTAAAAATTCTTTGCTAAAATCATTCTTTCAGGTAACAACTGATTTTTTATACTTTATGTTTTTATTGTTAGTTTCAGTCCTTAAAAATTGATTAATGATTTAGTAACACCCCAAATGAATATAATTCTATAAATATTATATATTTTTACTGAATAAAAATTTATAGTGATCTATTAATGTGTTGATAGGGGCATTAATGGCATAATTCATGGAGACTGTAGGATGTAGGTTTGAAAAAATTATGTTTCTATTTTATCAACCAATGGAGAAATAGAAAAATATATAATAATATAACATTATAAAATTATATTAATACTACATATATAAATATATATTTGTAATTAAATAATTACATAATTATTACCATAAATATTAAAATATAAGGAACAAATATTTTTTTCGCTTCATGGTGGTAGTAGTCCACACGTATGCACGATGGGCGATATCATTTTCTTATTGATTAAAAGAAAATAAGGTTAATATGATATTATAATTTCATAAGTATAATAATTTCATATAATATATATATATATTATAAATAATTATACCATCCATGAGAATAGGTTGTGGGAAAAATATATTTTTTTTTGTGAGGTGGTAGTCTTCCATACACATGATCAATGATTTCATTTCCTATTAGCTAGATGAGGAGATACTTTCTAGTCATAAAATTTAATTAATAAAGTCTCATTATATTTAATATATTTGGTTTTTTTATTTTATCACTTTATGATAATATTACAAGGGATAAAAGAATAAAGAAAAAAATAATATGTATTGGTAAGAACTACACCTCTAATTTTGAGACCTAATTTAGGTTTATACCTAAATATTTTATATATTGGTTTTCTGATGAACCCATGGATTCATGGTTCTATAGAAACATTTAAGGAGGTTATATGGTCCTTTAATGACTGAAAAAGTGAATTTGAGGTGTGGATATGATGGTATAGGTTTTTTCATATTGTATTTGTGGGGAGATAACCCACTAAAAACCCACATGGAACTTTTCTATAGATTTTCAAAATGATATATAAATTTCATAATAAATTATTCAAAATTAAATTATATTTAATAGTGGGAGTTTATTGGGTATAAATATTTCAATAAAGAATTATTCTTCATTTATATTAGAGTTCATACCCTTATCATTTTATATAACCCCCCTATAAACATGTTTTAACCTTCTTTGTAGAAATTAATTTTTTCAGTTTTTACTATTCATTGTGGAAATAAATTATATAGACCATATTTCCTATTTTAATTATTATTATTATAAATACATAATCAATTTTACAAAATTCATTATCACAATGTTTTATTATATAATTTAAAATTAATCCCACACATGTGTCGAAAAAACTATTTTATGAGGAAATTTTTTCAAAAGTATCAATGGTTTAATATTAAAAATATATATAAAATTGATTCAAATGACCTAAAAGTAAATAACAATTAAATAACTGAACAAATTTAATTTTTAAATAATTAAAACGAAATGGATCCTTGAAAATTCATAAAAAGAAACGAAAGTTTTTAATAAACTTTTCTATTTTCAAAATTCATTGATAAAATTAATCCCTTTATAATATTAACAACAAATAATTATAATATAATTTTTATAGGATAAATTATGAAAATATGTTTATTTCCCAAATAATTTTTAAAAATTATTAAAAATAATTTGTAAAATAAGTGTGTAGAACTCAATAAAACAATTTTTTTAAAAGAACATTTAATGAACAAAAATGAAAAAATTTATTATCCCTTTCTTCAAAAAAATAAACAATGATAAATTTTTTAATTGAATTTATAATATTTAAATTTCATTTAATTATTTTACCAATAGTGATTAATTAGAAACACTTTTAATGCATTAAATAAAATTCCATAAAAATAGTTTTTTTCCTTTTGATTGTTTTTTATTTTCCTTTCACATCAATTGATATAAACAGAATTTATTTTATAGATGTTTAAACTATATAAATTATATAATTTAGTTATTCTGATTCATACTCACCAATTTATCTTTTACGTGATAATATTATACCATATCATTGTTCATTTAGACACGTGGTTGTGTGTATCACACATTATTAAAGAGGATTTAATTATATAAAAAGAAATACAATATAATATATTGAGTTGTTATATGTAATCATCAGAAAAAACGTTTCATCAATATAATGATAACATTTCATGGGTTTAATTTCATTAAGGAATGAGTAATGTTACAACCCTAGTATTTCAATAAGATGTCACATATTTGGTTAATAAATAATCATGATAAAAAATTAATATATGATTTTATCATCTATGTGTGTTTACATATTTTATAAAATGGTAATTTATAATCAGTTATATACCAATAATACTTAAATATTATATTTTATAAATTATTTTATAAATGTTGATTTATTTATTGGATGAATACATTGTTTAAAATTTTAAAATATGATGTTTTTGATGAGGAATTAATTATTTATTTAACAAATGAAAATTTATGTTAATTCATAATGATATATTAAATGAATAAAACTATGTTTTATAGTTTCTGAAAGATATAGGATTATTCTCAATAAATTTACTTCAATGTAGATAATTATTTTTTACATGTAAAATTTAAAAATTTAAAAAATTTAATTTAATAAAATGGGCCATATTTTTTTGTATCATAATGAAACAATTAGCTAACTATTAATTTTTTTAGATTTATATTGACCTTTTATATTTATTAATGAATTTTTAAACAATATAATTTTATTTATATCAACTATTATAACATTATCATTAGAAAACTTTAATTAAAATTTTGTGTTAAAATTTTAAAACAATTATAAGATAAATATCATTATATTATACTAAATTTATCATAAGTGTATAATAAATTAAATTTTATTTGGTTTTGAATGCAGAAACATTTATTATTGTTAACAAAATGCATTTTATTCCTTAATAGGTTAAAAATTGATTAATTTAAGATAATATTATTAAGGTGCAAATTCCATTGGTGAATTTAATGATAAAAATGATTGATAAATATTTCTTTCAATATATATTTATGAATTCTTGTTTCATAAAATACGTTGTTTAATAAAATTCATTTTAAACAATTATTGAAGGTAAAAAAATTCCATGTAATATCATAAAAATGAAGCCATGATAATAATGCAAATAAATATTTATTATGAATGATTATGTAACATAATTTTGTATAATAAATTTTATTTACGTAATTAATTTATTATTAATTTAAAAAATCGAATAATTATCATAAAGACTTACGCAACATTGACTCAACATAGGTTAAATTTATATAAAAGTCAATATAATGGATTTTGAAATATTAATGGAAAAATGTTTATGTTATATTTTGGAATATCATGATTTTAATAGATTTATATTAATGGAATGGAGTGATTTAAAATTTTCATTTGAAATGTCAAAATTATCTAGAAATTTGAAGATGTTAAATTCTTTACATTACTGTCAAATGGGATATAAAGGGGATTTATAATTAAAAATTATTTAATATTAATAAATAGTATGAAAATAAAATAATGAGCCAAATTTTATTGTTAATTATTGAGAATATCATCCATATATTATTTTTTTAATAGCATTCCATTTTAAAAGGTAATTATTAACCCATTTAAATAATTATTTGTGATTCAATCATTATAAATTTCTTATGAAATGGTGTATCAATCTAATAATTTCAGAACACATCCCAATATAATTTTATCCACATTACTCTACACAAAACACTCCCTAAGAAACCCATTCAACTCATAAAATACATTTTAAATTCAAAAAATTATTTCTTGATAGGAATTAGATTCAAAATGGAGGAGTTGATTGATATTGGGATTGTAAGAATTTCATATACTCATTCTTCATTTTTATTGATGATTCATTAACATAATAATAATTTACTATTTAATCTAATTTTCCTAAATAATTCTAGTCCCATGTAATTTTAATCCATTGGATCCATCAATGATTAATTACGATCAAGTGTCTATCATCAATCTATTTTTATAAGTCGTTACTTCACCCAAAAATATATTTTTATAAAAAAATTTCTTTTAATTTATATAATTATACATATATATTGAAATAATTATTTTATATTAAATTATAAAGGTAAAATTAAATATTAATTATAAAATTATTATTTGTAAAACAAAAAGAGTAATTTTGTTTTCATTCAAGTTTTTTTGGAAAAAACAACACTCTATGTTGTGGCTTTATGCTATCTATGTTATTGATAATGTTTTCATATGAAAATAAATTTAATGTATATTCTAAAAAATTGATTCTATGATTAAATATATAAATAACATTCAAGTAACATGATGATTAGTACATTATAATTTCTTAATTAAAACTAATTTAATAACATATTACTTTTATGTTTTATTATAATTCATGGTTATGAATTTGTTTATATGATTGGAACACATAGAAGAGTTTTTATCATTTTCAAATGAAATTTTATAATATATAAAATCTTGATGAGATTATATATTATAATGAAAAACAAAAATACACACTATTTGTCCATGACTCATCCCTCCCCATAAGAAATGAAATGAAATCATTAGACCGTTTTTACTATATATTTACATCCTTGATGGATAATGTTATTAATGACCCAAATGCTCAACTAAATATGTGGCCCAATGAACCATAATTATCATAAACCAAATTCTAAAATGAGTTTCCTCCACCATAATATATCATAATGATTTTTTTTCACCCACCCAGCACCCTCAGTACTTATCACATAATGTATCCATTTTTATGGATGTGTCTTTAGCACATGATAAGAGAAATCCCATTATGCAACCCTTTGACGCACCATGGCATGGTAATGCACCATCAACAACATTAAATTAATTTGGAGAGATTTTTAAATGATGGAATCCAAAATACCTGTCTCTCTTTGATAAATCCCGCCCTTAGATACTTATTTCCCCCTATTATATGAAATTCATGTTATTCTAGATGATTGGAAATGTCCCACTATTTAAATAGTCACGTAGAAGGGAACCCCTCCATCCTGATTCATAAATCCTTGAGGAAGAATGGTTGTTAGATTTAAACCATCATGAAAATCCCAATTTCAATTCCACCCACCTTTTGGGGACTAAATGTCTATATATTATACCCCCATCATATTGACATATTCATTTTCCATTCCCCACTATGACACTTTCATAAAACTGATTATGACCAAACGGCACTATAACCTATGTCCTCAAATGGTATAGATACCATGTGCCTCGAATGACAAAATATAAAGACCAACCCATCACCCCCGAGATGTTTAAATATGATACCCTAATCTTCATGAATGCTGGCATCAAATCAATCAATGGAATCATGAAGGTCCTTGAGGACCACTCCCACTAGAGTGGCCAAGTGATTAATAAGGAAAATAACACATTCTATATTTCCTACATATGCATTTCAATTTGAGCTGCTGCTGTCCAAAAGAACCTCAATATAAAATGAGGGGATTTAATCATGGAATATATTGGGGCTCCCATATCTCCAAGAAGAAGTTGTATCACAAGTTGTTATTTTCTCTCCAATAAGATAACAGAACACATCCTTATTTGGAAGAAAAAATTTATCTCTTTCAGAGGCCATATTTCTCTTATGAACAAAGTTCTTCTGGATACCCGAGTTCATGTCCCCTCTTCCATCAAAGTCACACTGGGATTGATTCACAACATTGAAAATATATTGGATAACATCATCTGGGACATTAACTTGGAAGGAAAATATCACTAGGCTTCATGGCGCAAGGTGGAGAGGACGGTCAGGGAAGGTGTCTTCAACCTCCATGGCCTTGGGGACACCATCATCTGCATGCATGCAAAACATGGATGGGAAGTCCTGAAAAAGTGAATGCTCTATGGTAGAACCATCCAATCCTCCCAATTAGATGACCCTACATCGGGGATGATCCAGGGCTCTATGCTATAGTCAATAATTTTTTTAATCATTTTCCACCTGCAACCTCACTCCAGATGGATAGTGGGGAATATAGTTTTCCTTTTTTAGATGTACAAAAGGACTGGGGAGGCTATCATTCATCCTAGATTTCCTTCTCCTACCATCTCCTTTAAGAAATCCAATTTCTACCCTATGTTTACCCAAGCAGTGTTGGAAGATGACAATCAGGCCACCATCAACCATATTGAATTAATCTTAGAGCCATAATCATTTGTTTTAAACCCCAAATCTATGGGGGAGTTCATCTCTCATGATTTTCATTAAACATTCAGAACCCATGAGATCTTTAAAAGTTGGAAATAGATCCATTAGACAATGTCCCTACCCACAAAGATAAAATTATTATCGTGGTGTATTAGAAATAGGAAAATTACTAAAGATAAAAATAATAAACATTGAGGGATCTCAATTGTTTTGTGATGTAAATACTACAAGAACAACAATGAAGAGACTATTGATTACAATTTCATATAGTGAGACTAGGAGAGTGCAATGTCTAGCATTCTCGGTGAGTTTACATCCCCTGTGGATAGTTGCATCCCATGCCTCCCTTTCAAATAGAGATGGTTCCATGGCTCAAGGGACATGGGACCAAAGAAGGAGGATCACAACAAGATTCTTCATGTAGTGTTTTGGATCATCTAGCAAGATAGTAAAAAGGAGAGGCATGGAAGGGTCCTTTCCTCTAGCTCATCCCCCATCATCAGGACCAAAAAACTTCTTCCGGACCTCACCCCACTCTTCATGAAATGGGAAGAGGCTCCCTCTTTCGGCCACATTTGAAGAGTCCCCAACACCACCCTAACTGATACTGGAATTACCAGGGGCCATTAGGTCAATTGGAACCCCCCATCATGGGGTCATAAAATCAACGTTAATGGTTCCTAATGCATGTGGGGAATACATGACAGAGGCATTATTTGGGATGCCAATAGGTCGGGGTGTATGACTTTTTCATCCCACTTGGGGCATTGGATCATCCGTTCAGGCAGATCCAAGGGCTTTCCATTAGGGTATTATCCTATAAAATCATAGAGACATTGAAATTTCATAAGAAGAGAGTGAATCTAATATTATCCATCATTTCATCAATGGCCTATGTCCCTCCCCCTGGTAAGTCACATATACCATCATAAAGTGTAGGGGAATACTTACCAATACCCCCTATGGGGTTCTCTCATGTAGAGAGGGTAATACAATTGATACCACATTTCTTCCCTTGAGGTTCAAGGTCTTGATCCTATTTTCCTTCAAAATGTAACTTCTCTTAAATTTGAGGGGGTTAACTTTATTAAAGGGGAATCCATCGTCCTTCATTATTTCATGCCTTCGTGAGGCCCGATGCTTGTGTCCCTTTGTTGTGGATTCTTGATAATAATTTACTCAATGATTATGATTTCTATAATAAACTCAAAATACCATCCATGTAATATATAGTAATATTTTTTTCATGATAAATATGACACCATTTGTTAAAACTAGCTCAGTGTCTATAGATCCTTTTAAAATTTAAATTCAGTGTTCATAAGATTATATTTAAGAGTTTATATGTAAATGATGAAAATTAATCATAAATATTATCAGTATTATTGTTTTGTATTTATATTTTTAAATTCTTTGTTTTAAAAAATGTAATCTAAATTCATTCCTAGCGCATGTGCAAGGTAAACATGTCAACGTAATATTTGAAAAATGTTATCACGATACTATTGAGGGTATATATAAATTTGGAATAATTATTGATAAAATACATTTGTAAATAAATTTTATTGGTATTATTAATATATTTTTATTCTTAATTAATTTAATAATCACCTAAATAGATTATTTAATGTTGATGCAACACTTGTGAAAACACATAAAATTTCAATGTATTGGTTTTAAGAATATCATATGTGATAATGTTTAAACAATTTATGTGCCTATAAAATTAATATGGATTAATATGAATTTTAAGGATTTATTTCAACATTCAAATTTTTATTCCATAGTTACCCATATTTTTTATATTGTAAAATTATTATAATAACCTGGAGAAATATTTTAAATGTAAATTATTTTTTAAAAAAATGTTAATTTTAAAAACATATTTTTATATTATCTCAAGTCAAATGGGATGAAAAATTATCTATCGTATTTTTATTTTTCTATTTTGTAATCAATTTTTTTTAAAAAAATTATTTATGTAACCTTAATAACTTAATATTTAATGGGATTAATCAAATGAATATGTTTTTTGAAATGAATTATTTTCAAGAATGAATTGGTAAGTGGTATTCAAGTCAATACATTCTTTAAATATTACATTTTATAAAATTTTATATATTAAAAAATAGAATTGAATGTCATTGAATGTATTTTGAAATTGTTATAATTATATAGTTGAGGGTATGTCCATTATTTATATGACTGAATAATCATACATGATGAGTGATTAGAATGATGATATGAATTTCAGTATTAGTTTTCCATTGGTGAATTATTATCATTTTTTGATTTAATTTTATTGTATTAGAATAATGATTAATATTTTTAAGAATCATATGTTTTTGATATAATTTATGTTTTAAAATGAATTTTTTTCATTCATGCTAGTGGATTTCATTGGGAATTTATGATTCCATCAAGATTTGTGTGAATGAATTAGAATTGGGACAAATGGTTCTAGATACAATTTAGAGTTATATTTGTAAAAGGTATTGGAAATATGGTTATGGAAAGGCGATTTGGGATATGGAACTAGTTATATTTGGTGGATTATGATAGATTCTTGAATTATGTATCACGATTTTAATGAATACCATTATAAATATGATTGAATATGTATTAGGTAACAAAGACTTAAAATTTTGGTTATACCATAATATAGACATATCGATCATTATATGTCAAATAGTGGGGTGATGGAAATAGAGTCATTCACATTTACCCTTATTTGTAACAACCTGCCCTTTTATGCTGGTTTGTATTTTTCATGAACTGGTTATAGTTTATGGGGAGGGGAGTAAGGTGTCACTTAATTTCTTAAAACATGTTTTCATGCATTAAAGAATTATTTTTATGTTTTTGGATCATTTAAATCCATCATTTTGGATTTCTTGTAGAGGGAAATTTATATGATTTTTGGGAACATAAAAAAGGAATTGTAATAATGATGATACTTCTGATATGTTTTTTATGTAAAACATTTTCTTAAGAAGTCTTAAGAGTGACAAAACAACTCTGAGCCAAATCCAAGATACCATCAGGCTTCTACAGTGCCACAAGAAAGCCAGTGGTGGACCTAGTGTCTAGGTAACGCTACTAAAATTTGTTGGCAAGCTAGTGGTTCCCAATGAATAACTAGTGGTCATTAGAATGTATTTTTTTAATGTGTTTTGGTGTTAAAATTGACACCCACCAATTTTTATAACACCTATACTTCAATTATTGGAGTTATTTTTACCCCATAGTAGCCATGAAAAATTCAACTTCATTCCTCCTATATTATTAGTGGATCTCTCAAGATCTTTTACAGTTGTAGCCCCTGATTGAGTTTCTGAACACCTTGTGGTTAATAAAATACACCTCTTATCAATATTATAAATATTATTTTCCATCTTCAATTTTGTCTTCCGGTGGGATAATATTCAATATTTAATTGTTTTTTGTAGCTCTCTATTTTCATCCATTTCAGTAAAAATTGAAGGATTTTTTAGGATAATTGAGTACTATATGGACTGAGTATTATTATCTAATAGTAATTCCATAAATTTATTTTGGCTTATAAATCCTAATAGAAGTTTATTTTTCTAGAATCCATAAATTGACTAGTTTTTTATCCCACAATGAATTATCATAATTTTAATTACTAAATAAAGTAGTTCCGTATATTTTTGTCTTAATTTAATAATTCTACTAAATACTGTATAAAATCCGTGAGGTGTTTTGTGAACAATCTATATTTATGGAATTTATTTTACACTTATATGATTATAAAAAAATATTTACCTAATTGGATGGTAATGATAATTAATTTAAATTTTTCCAAGGAAAAAGTGAGGTCCAGATATGAGTTTTCACATATTTATTGGGTTGTCATTGGGATTATCTACAATAAATAATTGAACTGCATAAAAGAGACTACAATGGGGTTCCATATTTATAAAATTCCTACTAAATAAGGTAATGAAATTAAGGGTACTACAACTAATGGGAGTACCCCAATAAAATGAGTATTAATTGACATCATTTCCTAGAAATGAAAATTCTATTTTTAAATAATCTCCCAAATAAATTTATTGATTATAGTTATTAATTAATATGTAAGATAAGTTTGTGACCTTAAATTACATATTTATTATATATAAAAATTTAATTAAGTGGGGTTTCTTAAATTAATATACATATCTAGATACATTATATCAATTATGTACTAGGGTATAACTATTTTCTAAATAAAAAAAGATAAACTATAATGTTCATTGTTGAGTTTTAAGAATATAAGGGCAATTATATTTCCCTTAATTAAGTGAAATAATATAATATTTTTATATAGTTTGTATAAACATATTTAAATTATATATTTTTGGATCATTTATGTGGATCCTAATGGGTTATAACTAATGAAATCATTTAGTATATTTTAAATGAATAGACATGAGATATGATTCATACATTTTTGTAATTTAATTTCCTTCCATTATATGGGTATTATATGTCTTTTAGACTTAAATATAAAATGAGACTTCTTATTATTATAATAATGTCATGCCAAGTGTAATACATGGATTTTAGTTCCAAATTATATTTGTGAATCTAATCAATACTACGTGATTCATTGATAAAAATTAAAATTGGTAATCTCACCATGGATCCAGTCAATGTATTACATTCACGAATTCATCTACATTGAATTAGAGATTCACCTAGAATCTATAGAAACACTAAAATTCATGGTACGATCTCTTAGATTATCGTATATTTCCTCATTGATATAGTTACTTGAAATTTCTCCATGGTTTCGAATCCATACATTCAGAATATTTTCTTATACATTCTTTATAGGCATATTTAGAAACTAGTTATAAAGTGTAATATTGATGTTTTATCACTATGATTCTATTCTTAAGCTTTAATTTATTGCTTTATCATCATGGTTTCAATAAAAAGTAACACATTGATAATTCCATGGTTCTCTCCTTAGATTAACCTTGTTCATACATATTTTGAATTCCCAAATATGCTCTATAGAATTGAAATTTCCAGTTACACATGGATGTATGTGCTATATTCCATGTGTCCTTCGATACTAGATTGTAAAAATAGTCTAATATAGTTAGAAAAAGATGAAATAGGTGGTATTTCCAATTGAACTCTATATTACTACATTTCTTATTTAAATAATATGCACTATTATATTTTATTTTAATATAAAACATAATAATTTGAAATATATAGTCGTGGTTTACTAGTTTATTTATTAATCCTTATTTGGGATAATGTATGTACTAAAGAATATCACATGGATATAGGTTAGAAAAATAAACTATGCATCTCATTTGTTATATTTTTTGCATTTGGACATTGAATTGTAGTAGGTAATAAGTGTTTACTTATACAACCAATAAGATTTGGGTAAATTTATAATTTATTTATAAGCAATAATATTTTTCAAATTTTTGTGTATCAACATACATATATTTTTATTTCTTATATTTATGGAATCAAACATTATTATATGGTTTTATTTATAACCTTATATCTGATAATTTTATTATTATTTTTTTATAGTTCAATTTATATTATTTATTATATGTGATTTTTTTAATACAAATTTAAGGGGTATATTATCCCACAGTACCACCTATAGAACCATTATTCTGGTCGATATCCTATTGCTTATTGGGATGTGTGCATGAGTTCTTATAGACCTACGGTTTTATTAATAACGTTTAAAATGGGTTCAGGGCATCATAGTTTTTTATCAAATGTTTTTTTCTTTCATCAAACTATTTTGGTCGTGTAGAAGTGAGACTATACATGTGTCAGAACATGGTATATAGCTCTTTTCTAGGAATGGTAAACCCATGTAAGGTCGATATTCCATGTTTCCAATGCTGTGACTATTGTTATTGTTGTTTATAAATACCACATAATTTGATTTATCCTCAAGTGATTATTTTAATTTCATCAATATACAAAATAATGTTATTTCTTAACAATTTATAGTATGGTAGGAGGGTGTGGGTTGATTCATCATTAAATTTCATATAATTCAATTTCATTGAAATTTCATAAATACCCTGATTTTTTTATAAAAATACATTCCATTTAAATGGATACATTGTTGTTTATGATGCTTTCATCGAGGTTCTCCCGCACATTGAAATATGATGTGCCTACTGAATATTTATGTCCCAAATTCCATCATTTTAAACGATGGATGATTTAATATGATTCAATGGAAATTTATACTACAAGATCAAAATGGGATGATGGGGTATTGGTTCTGACATCCATGTATTTGTCCTTGGAGATCATTTCCTAGTATAAGTCTCCATCATAGAGTTACATCATATTCATGGAACACATTCATATTTCCATCTCAATTTAGATTCCAGTTAACTATTCTTCTTCTTTCTATCAACGCATTAAGATCCAATTTAGAGAGTTTTCATGATTGGAATCACACAGATTTTATGCATTTTGGGCTCATTAGTCACCTATGAATCACCCATGGGGATGGGAATCTCATATGAGTCATATTAGGTTTTGAACCCAAGAAACCCCATATTGTCCATGAAGTTAAAAAACCAGTGATGTAAATCATAGAAGGTTTTTTAAAACATTTATCCACTATTTTTCATTAGTTATGTGTCTTGTGATAAGTCATAACATATACTTCATTTGGCTATAGACCGATCATCTAGTTGGGACGAATCAGTGAACAACTGTAACTCATTTTTGTGAAGGGACTGGTTCACCAGAACACACCATGGTAGCGGTTCTAGGAGTGTCCCTAGGATGGAAGATTCTACAACTAGAGGGGTGTATTGGAATACAGATTAAGGTGTATCTAGTTGAGATGGATCACTTCTAACCTTCAAAATATTGGGTATGGATGCATCTGAACACCCCAAGAAGTAGATCTCGATGGTGTGTCCACTTTATGTATAATTTAATACCATGAATTTACTAATATTGGGACTGAACCATTGGGAGGAATCCCAAATTCCATTTTAATATGAAACATATAAAAATCCTTATAGCTTGATAGTGAAAATTATGTTTTGTGATAGGACTCATCCATGTAGTTAAATTTCATGTAGTAAGGATTCTCATGTCACAAAATGAGTGTCCATAAGGGGTGGTGTAGTGCTTATGAATGAAAGATTCACATCACTATAGTATTTCCCATGATTGAATGCGGTGGTGAATATGGACAGAGCTATGCTTTGTGGGATTCCCATCCTATGGTGGGGGATAAGGTGGAATCTGATGATGATCATACATGGGGATTCCTTTGTTTGTTGAATAGGGTAAGAAAATAGATTTATATCTTTTACTAAGGATGTTTTTGTGTAGATTAACATCATACTACATGAATGTTGGATTGTGACATTTTATGTCATGCATCTCGGATATGCGATGACCCACTCCTTAACACTTGTACTTATGTGGAAACCACTCATACCCCTTTGGATAGGGCATGGTTTTATCATTGATAAAGATGTGTTTCTAGTAATTAGTTCCCTGTAATAATACACATTCTTAGGACATAAATTATTTAAGATTCCAATTTTTTTAAGTAAAATTTATGTGGGGGGCTTGAATCACACTTGGGGGGGAAGTGTTCAGACACAAGAGTGTGTTGAACAAGTCTCATAGGGGCTTTAGTTACTACTAAACTAATCCTTGATTTTGGTGGGGCCCTAGCCACTCAAATTTTTTTAAGGATTGTCAAAAGAAAGGATGAACGGGGGAGAATCTCAAGATATGTTCTTTCTAAAAAAAATTTATGTTCTTGATTAAAGGATCTATGACGCTTGGGGACCTCAAAGACTTCATGGGATTCTTTAAGGAGCCTGATTCACAAACTGTGGTGACCCTACCACAA
Organism: Viscum album; assembly: GCA_963277665.1. Classification (NCBI taxonomy): domain Eukaryota; kingdom Viridiplantae; phylum Streptophyta; class Magnoliopsida; order Santalales; family Viscaceae; genus Viscum; species Viscum album. The sequence continues at coordinate 1,238,593,223 of OY728130.1, read as the reverse complement.
TGGTATGTCCCGATTCATCAAGAGAGTGATTCAAAAAGGATTAATGCTTTAAAAAATTTATTTTTATGATGAAGTGCATGTTGCTTCACAAAGGTAATTGGACATCACGAATATAATCTCCACTTTGGGTGGAAGCTCTCAAGAATACAAGGGAGGAGTTTCCACAATTCCTATATACCATGGGTACTCCATTTGATATTTCATTCGCAACTATCATATCATGTGTGAAGATAGGTTAATTTTTGTACTTTAATGGTCAAGAATCATCCATTAAATGTTGTAATAAAAATATATTTATATTAGTGATGTTTTATGATTATTTGATGCATTCGTGAAATGGTATGATCTTTATGAAGGAGTGTGGTTCTGAATGTCTGAGATTCGTGTTTGTATAGATCACCATGAAGACATAACATGTTCACAAATCGCTCAGTGACTCTAAATATATTGGCATATAGGTTACCATCATGCCATAATTTTGTAATTAATGAAACACTAATCGAAGGAGATAATCAAGCTTTGTCCATTTTTAAACGTTCTACGACTCGCAAAATAATCCCCTTAGAGGGATTTTGGGTGTTTTTCGACTACTTTTTTTCATAACTTGTTGTGCCCTCCTCAACCATTCCAATGTAATGTGTATTTCGGCATAAAAGAGTACCCATCCTCATAATGGGAGAAACATGGGAATAATGGTCATATTATGATGAAGAACTGACAAAAAATTTCAATCAACTCCATATTAAAATGATTTATCATGAAGATCAATGATGATTCTCGATCATGATACCCACTCCACAAAGTGAATCACAAACCCGAGGTTGGTTTAATTCCTATAAATATTTGAGGGACTCATAAAAGAGACTATCATACTCTCAAGAATAGAAAATATACCTTTCTATTTTAATGAATCTAGAATAAATCATGAGCGATTCATGATATCAATTCCCATTGATTGTAATGAAATCCATCTCTTTGATCCTACCTTTTTGAAGTCTTCTAAGTGAACCTGACATCATGAACTTATTAGATAAAAAAACTCCATCAATCAAACTCTGAGAACAAAATCCATAAACTATACTCAAAAAGAAATAATTTCTTGACTGATATGGTATCTCACGGATTTAATGTCACCTCTACTCTTAGGGAAGAAATTGAATGGAATTTCAAGCCCATAGAGAGTGTTCTAGGCACCTATGACCACAAAAAAATGATCGTACCACTAGTAGATAGTCATAAGAATAAACCAATATGAAATATGTTACTGATTCATATCATTTGGATAGGGGTGGTATTTTTATCCCTACTACAAGAAGTGATTTTCTAATCTAGTAGTTAAAGTGTTATCCTAGTATTTTCAAATTCTTTTGGGATATTACAAGATATATATTGATAGTTTACTCATTGATAGTAGTTGAAACTCTGTATAACCACTTCAAAAAATTTGATAGGTATATGATGGAGGATGAGGCATCCCCCAATAGTAACAACTATCATTATGGTGGGTTTTTATCCACTCAAATGGTGTAATGTTATCTATGAAATATACTCGGGTGGAAACATTAGTGTCAAATGGGTGTTCGGCTATTGGGTTTTCATGTCTTAAAATGAATTTGTGGGAGGATATGATGTCATTAAGGATTAATGAGAATGTATTTTCCTCATGGTTCTTTGTCTACCTCTACTATAAAATCATGTTAGAGTTCCTCACAAGGTGTTCATTTGGGAAAAACACCTTCCACAAACACCATGGGGATGTTTTGATCAACTTACATAATATAAAAATGATCATTGGGATCCCAATACAGGGGAGGTGTACAATTATTTCATCCCCATAGTGAATTTTCTAGAGGACATAGATCAAATTACAAACCATGGAGGGGAATTTATATATATAATGCATAGAACCATAAAAAGTGTTTGGGGAAAACGGGACATCACAGTAATGAAATAGTTAAACTACTTTATTAATCATCCAAAAAAATAGGATTCATTTGAGTCAGATGATCCATTATATAATCTACCATGGAGGTCGTACACAATCCTAGATTTTACCACTAAGGAATGGGGAACTCCATTGGTGAATCATTGAGGCGATCCAATGGGAGCTCTAGGGACACAAAATCATGTCTTATTCTCATGTTGTTTGTATGGTAGTTTTTTTCAATGTTCTTATCTATGTATAGAGGGATTCACATATGTGGGTGCATCTGAGCTCTTTTATTATGGTAGTGGTGTTGCTGATGGAGATAATCATGAATTGTGATGTCCTAGTAATGGAAAAGATGAATATGGTGATCCACCATATCAGTTAAAGGAACAATACAATAAATATGTATGGTCCCCTCCATTTCATGTATATCTTGGTTTCCACACTCATGGGGATATGTGAGTTCCAAAACCTTATATCTCTTCCTATAACAGACATCTAGCCTGCAATCCAAAACATTTTCAAGAGTCACCCTATCAGGTTCGACATGGTGGATGTGCTGGAGATGGTTGGGATGGAAGAGCACATTTGGTTTCAACAATTAATCATACCAATCAGGTCGGTGACTGATGAAGGAATAAGGAAAAAAATGTTGTGATCATACCTCATAGCCTTCTGAATTAGGGTACTATTGGGAAGGGTTGACTATGAGATGATCTATGAATTGTTTAATCAACACTAGTTCTCTTGGTAGTTCATATTCCTACAGGGTCATGAACTGAAGGCATACACAGAGGTACTTATTGTGTGTCAATGTTTCATTCAGAGGTAGATCTGGTGCATGTTCACACACGATGATGTAAGGTTGCAGAATGAGTTCTCCCCACACAGCATTGTGTATAGACCCATCCATGAATATTAACTATGTTAAGAGATCTCATACCCTAGGGATATAGTGGGGGATCAAACAATTTGGGGTAGAGATGTATATTCCCCATATACATAGGTTTTTAGGAGAGTAATGGTAGATGAATGCATTGTAGTTTATGGCCTTGAATAAGAGGTAACCATATGGAGATGAGAAACCGCAGGCTCAATGCTTCATGAAATGCTACTGTAAGATGAATGTGATCCGTGTAGGGTAGTTTTAGTGATATTTCTGTAAAACACCTATGATGTTGTTATGTCATGTTGATGTCCCAAGTGATGTTGTTGTTCCCAAATCCTAGAAAAAATATTTTTTCTATATATAGTTCTCTAGTGGTTTTGGGATATAAAAGAATCTTAACAGAAACAATATTCTTTCGGTTAGGAATAAATATTCTAATGAAAAATTCCATGAGTCCTAGGATGTGGTGTAGCGATATTTTGCAGAGATGGATGACATCATCCATTATTGGGATGTTCTTTTCCATATTAATTTCATTTTATTGGTTATAAGAAACATTACCTCTCACCAAAATCATTCAACATCTATGTTGGACCTACTCACACCACTTCTAGAGAAGTCGGATGATTCTACGTTCATCATTTCCTATTTAGGCTCAGATAGAGACATAGGTTCAATAGTTGACCTATTAAAACCTCTAGTATATATTGATTTTCTAACTCTATCCATCCCTCAAAATCGTGGAATAATTTATATTTTTAATTATGTGTCAATGTTAGAGAATAAAATAGAGATATTTCCTTGAGATGCCTCATATGAATGGAGAGGGAACCACAACCATTGAATGAGTGATTGTGGGGTCCCACACTATTGTTGTGGATACGAGGAACCAACAATAAATTCCTAAAACTAGGATAGTGGCAATAGAGTGAACCTTCCCAAGGAACTACCTATAATACTGAAGAATATCCTTATTTTACAGTACAACTAATATATGTATCTTTCTCCACTACGCTGTTGTCTCCTTTGGGTTTTATTTCCATTCATGGAGAGAAATTTTTGTATGGATGTTCAAATGGTTCTTAAGACATGACCGCTGACACAAATACATGCATTAATAGAAACTAGGGATGAGTGGTTAATGTAAGATGCTAATATTCTGATGAGATTGACTGAGGAGACAATAAAGGTCAATTTTAATTGTAGAGGTATCACTGATGGGGAACATTGAAATTTATCCCTCGATGGAATGGGTTTAGATGACACCTCATATAGGTTGGATTATGGAGGAATGATAGAAAAGTCTTTCATAGAGGCTCCACCGAAGCTGACTTTCATAGATGATATTGTAGTCCAAAAGGATGAAATTTACCCACCTATAACTACTACATATTGGGAGGATTCATTGGATGTGTTCACTCTAGTAACTCAAATAGTGGTGGCATAAGGTGTTTAAACAACTGTGGCTAATGGATCATGGGATGTTTTTCCACCTCAGTAGTGCCACAATGTGTTGTGAAAGATTCTATTGTATGTGGAGAGGATTATTAGGGACTATTCTTGGGAGTATATCTAAATCTTCTTATACCCTAAAATCTACACTTGGATGGAAAAACAATAATGTATTGGTGTGTTTCCCTATTTATGATCCTACAACATATAAAGACTTTGAATAATATATCTTATAGGCTACTAAAGTGATTTCGATCATATACCACAAGGCATGGATGTATTTGTGGATCGTCAAAACCTATACTCAGTTATTTGAACATCAAATATGAGTTGGATATCTCCACTACATTCTAGTCATCCTGGGGATCGATGTGGTGAACTTCAACAACCACCATTCACTGGATAATGATTTCTTTTTCATGGATGTATATATTGAGTTTTAGGCACAAGAAATTTTCTAGAAGAAACACATGTATGAGGTATTCATGGTGTTTTATGTGGTTTTGAATGAGATCTCTCACCTAGAGGGGCTAACACATGAGCATGCGGTAGTTGTGGATACTTAGTATGAGTTTATAAACAAAATTATTGAATAGCTGGTAGTTGTTGAATCCAAAATGGTGGAGGATACATACATGTTGGATGAATGTTAGGACAAATAAAAACGGTAGTGGGTTAAGGCCTTAGAAGTCTCATCCAGTGTTTATGAAGAGAAAAAATATAATTTAAAGTGGTAATATACCAATGAGGCCACATAATAGAATCTATCTGAATGCAACAACTCAATCACTCGTGAAAAAAAATTGAAGGACATTTACAAAGGAGGGTCTCTTATGTGTGGATGACCCTTGAAAACATTGTTTTGTTTTGGTTTCAATTCATAAAACCATTTTATTATTTCACCTTGATCATATTTCTATGACAACCAAAAACAGATTTATATACTCATTTGAGTATTTATTAGTGTGAAAAATAAGGGATGAACATTGGATATCATGTTCTTATGAGTGTGTTGGAATTTCATTAAGATTTACAAGTCTGTATTAGCTGAATAACTTCTAATATTTCATGGGAATGTAGAAGGTGTAACTAGGTAATGAGGCTCTAATAATATTCATATTTCTTTCGTATGAAGATATAGTTCCAGAATAGGGTAACAAAAGGTGTTTTGAATTATATGTGAACATAGGGTAATGGAATTTGTGAATAATGATACAAAAAACTAGAACACAATTATTGTGGTATAGTGATATTGTATACTTTTTGACAGTGATCAAAACATATCAACAAGACACATTATCCTAGAATGGGGATAGAAAAATGAGGGTCAACAGTTAACCATGTTCAATAGTAATTACATATTATTTAAATTCATCAAATGTTCTTCGGGTTAATTTACATGGATGGTAGGTGATCCATTTTGACCTTACCACATTCCATTAGGGGGTCCCTTTAAATGTGTAGGTGTATGAGAATATAAATAAGGGGAATTCAAAGAGTGGGAATGATGTAACAGAATAATAGAATGGGTTAAAACACTATTTTAATAGCACAACCAAGTCTTATAACACATTTTTTGATGGTGTCTAATTTTATTTAAATTCAGACTCATCCTCTAGATGAGATCAGTCTCAAATAAAAATCAATAATAGAAGGTTTTGAACGATGCGGTAGATTAATAAAACTGGAGAAAAGGACTTCTTGGTCAGGGGAATAATATTTATTTCACTTTTATATCATGAAACAAAAATGAAAAACACACATTTAACATAATACAGTGAGTATATTGGTAAAATAGTTTCACATAATATGTTATGGATGATATATTTTATTGGTTATCATCATATAAATACCCAAAACTTTCAAGGAAATATTTTTCTTAAATTGTTTGGAATTTTACGGGTCTGTGGCTTTTGAAAAAACATGATTCTGAGGCCTGGTGTGCCCGGAATCAATTTCAGAATTTTAGCTCAAGTACGTTCAGTAAAAGTACGTGCTGGGTTTTCTATCTTTTGAACCTATGCTCAGAATTGAAATCCGAGTACACCGATGAACTCGAAACGCTGATATTCTCTTTGGTGAAGCTTAACATCGGTAAGCAAGATTCTAATGAAAAAGTTAAATTTTGGACTTTTTGGAAAAAATAAAAACATAACTAAGTGTGTTACTTTATTCTTCCTTTGACCGTTCAACAATGGTTAGTAGAACGGCAGTGTAACGACATTCATTAAATAAGGAATTTAATGATCTGTTACTTTTGTTGTGAAACCGCAACACAGGATTAATTAATGGTGCTTTAATTAAGTTTCATTAATGAACCATATTAATGATATAAACATGGAGATTGTTTCTTTTTATTTCGTCAATCCGTAGGTGAAAGGATTGGTGATCACAAAGAAATATCTGGAAAACAGTCGAAAACATCATCCTTCAATGAAGAATGGAGAGAGCGACAACTGTTAAAGGAACTGAACCAAGGATTGACGATGCACTTTATTTTCTTCTCTCCATGACAAGTGAGGAGGCACCCTTCAATGAAGAATGACTCGGCGAAGAACCCTCCACGTTCCTTCAGTCTTCTACTTTATGTGCATCAAGAGAGGAAATAAAACTAGGGGGAACTTGCCAACAATGGCGTTCTTTTTCCCGGTGTTGACAGAGTGCCAACTCATTCTACGTCTTTGACGAATGAACCATTATCAAGGTAGGGGGATTTTGTATATTTCTCATTTACGTGATTTATACCCTCGAGCATGGATGATTATTTTATTGGGTATTAATTTAAACTACTAACACGGTGGGTACAGACTAATAAACAAGTCCAGACACATGTCCAACCTATTCATGATGAACGGATTTACGGGCGATGATGAAATGGGGCAGTAACGGTGTTTTGGATCCATCGCAGTAAAGTACGGGACCTGAGATGACCGCCGACGCAGACAGAAGGTAAAATGGGCAACCTGAGTGACTCCGGTGGCCCGCAGAACCTCGTGGCAGCGCGGTGGCATTGACGACAGGAGGCGGCGCCCCAGCACGGTGGCGACGCAGGGGATCCCGCGGCCGCGCGGGATCCAGGACAATCGGGGTAGGCACCTGCGCGTCGCTGGTTCCAATCAGCGGGGGGCCATCCCCCCTGCTCCGCTTAAACCCACGGTCAGGCTGGCCAAGTTGCGGTCGGCCGTGGGCTGGGCCGCATCCATCCGGGCCAGGCCAAGCCAGTCGCGCTGGACCAGGACCCGAATCGGGTCCACCAAGTTCGGGCTGACCCAGGGGGTGTTGGGCCGGGTCGGACAGGGCCCAGACCCCCTATTTGCAGGCTTTCTACAGTTAAACACCCATAACATGAGGTACGAACCTCCGATTGATGCACCTCTAGTTGCATAGAATTCCTTGGATCTATTCGGTTGTTTCAGTATATTACACTCAATGTTTTGGAAATGTTTCGGTATGGCCGGGTTGGTTCGAACTCAAACCAATCGGGCCCTCGGAGTGGAAATACTTATAACTTGAGGACCGGACGACCGATTGAAATTTTTTCGAGTACATTGGATTCCTCTTGATGAGACGGTTCATTTGTAATAATCCACTAGAGTTTTGTAAGTATTTGGAGTATGGCTGGGTTGGATTGTACCTGAATTCCAACCGGGCCCCTGGAACAGAAATGCTAATAACTCACAGACCGAGATTCAGATTGACGCGTCGTCTGTTGCGTTGAGACTCCTATGACGAGGCGGTCCTTTGTGATATTTATTCATGGAACTTTGAGATACATGGAGTATCGACCAGTAGCTCGTGGAGCATATCCTCCCAGAGACCAGCAATCAGAGTGTGGAGACCTAGTAGTTATCTGAAACCTGATGACTGCTTATCCGATTCTTTTTGGAGTGACTTGAATAGCCCAGTGGGGAGCACTATTGTGTTGGGGTGGGAAACCCATGGTTGAGGAGCACTACTTTTTGAGGTGGTAGACCCACGGTACTCGACAGGAGGAGTACCTCTATAGGCTATGAGGGGGAGCACCACTGTGTGAGGTGGCAGACCCATGGTGGGGGAGCAGTACGTTGTGAGGTGGACAAACCGTGATACTCGACAGGAGGAGTACCTTAGAAGTTTAATGTTAGTGATTAGCACCTCAGAGTCGCGACATGATCACGGTACTCGATAGAGGAGGAGTTCTCTTGCAGCCGTGGTTTTGATATAATGAATAAATATCCTAGTTTGATCTAAGTCAATGACTTTTGTGTCTTCCTCATGATTGAGATGGGATACATGATAACTTAGGTATATGTATGGGAATATTCCTATGTAAAGGTTATCTATTGATATCTTTCTTTCTGGTTTATCCTTTTTGGATTTAGTGGGACCTTGAGGGTCTCGGGGTCCCTACTGAGTATTGTAAAACTTACCCCTACATGGGCTATGCCCGCACCTCGTTGTGTTGGATGCAGATGACTGACAACGCTGACGGAGACTGATTGTACGAGGATTGGATGACACCTGGAGGTGGAGCTCAAGATGAGTCTGTACCCGTAGGTGGACCACACGATGAGTCGGTACCCAGAGGATGTTGACGGACAAGGGAGAGGAGGAGGCTATATGTACCTACCCTTCAGGTAGGATCCGTGGTGGATGATCTAGGAGTTGCGCTATCTGTACCTACCCTCCAGGTAGGATCCGTGGTGGACGATCCAGGGGCTACTTGTCACCTTCCATCTGTGTTGTCTTTTACCTTGTACTTTACAGTTTGGCTTGTATTTCCGGCCCCTTACTTTCAACACTACTTTTGTTTTTTTCGGTTTTACTTAGTTTTTGCTTCCGCATATACTCTAGTTGTGTGCGTTTACATTTGATAAAGGAAATTCCTTCCCAATTATAGTTATTTATTCCTTTGGGTGCCAGTCTCCATCCCCTGGCCTATGGAAGGTGGGATTGTGGTAGTCACGACACGGACCCCGAGGACGGGTCATGGCAAATTGGTATCAGAGGACGTCGGTTCTACTGCAGAACATAGGGCTTTGATATTTTCTTTCTGTGAATAAATAGTGTTAAGGGTACTAAGTGTGGTTTTTAGTTCAGGGAGTCTAGTGTTGGTGTGGGAAGCCGGCGTATCCATACACCAGGACTTTGACTTCTGATTCCCAACTCAGTGCATGAAAACACTGATTGCGTGTGTGATTTCAAAAGTTTCATTTTATGTCAGCTCAAACTTGGTCAGCTCAACAGGTATAGTCATTGACCGTGTCACATTTTTTTCCATCAGGATTCCTCCCCGCAGATGACCAGCTAGAGCCCCGAGAGTTGAACGTACTGACAGTCCACCGAGCAAAGAGGCCTTAGTACAGGGCCCTCATCCGGTTGAGGCACCAGCAGAGGCACCAGCGGTACTACCTCCCATTGGGCCACTGATGCCACCAGCCCCAGAATCAGGTGATTCACGCCACTTGAACGTGCTGCACATGTTCCCGCACCAGTGGACACCCATGTTCCAGGGAGAGACGGAACGACAAGTGGCAGAGGATTGGATGGAGGCTGTGGTGAGTGTCTTTAGGCTAGTAGGGACACCAGACGACTTCATGGTGATCTTTGCTGCCAGACTCCTAAAGGAAGAAGGAGTCATATGGTGAGCCTGATGCTCCAGATGCACTACAAGGTGACACTTCTATGGGAAGACATCGAGAGCATGTTCCAGGCAGATTTTGTACCAGCCCCCCATTCGAGCAGTGCGGTTACAGGAGATACTGCATCTGCAGTAGGGAAACATTACAATATCACAGTACTCGGCGATGTTCACATACCTCTTGATCTACCCTACAGACATGGTATGTGACATCTTCTTCAAGGCCCAGACCTTTGAGTAGATGATCAGGCGAGAGATTAGAGCTTTAGTTGTCTCCCACAACATACTGACGCAGACATGGGTGTTGGAACGAGCCCTCTTAGTGGAGAGTTTTCTTATTGAGCAGTCTCCACCAGTTCGACCCACCACTAGCTAACATGCAGTGGAGTCTTCTACTGCTGGAAGTAGACAGATGACGCAGAGGTCCAAAAGGACTAGACTTACAGGTGGTCGACCGCACGACTCAAGATCGGTAGTGCGAGGAACCCATGGTAGAGACATAACCAAACCTGCCATTCTATGTTACACATGAGGCGGATAAGGTCACATGACTCGTGAATATCCGACCCACCGCTCAGATGATCAACATATTGAAGAAGGACCTCCCAATCAGAGGCAAAGGCTCGATCGAGGCAGGCCGCAAGGAGCAGGAGACCAAGGCAGGGGAGCTGGCCGTGCAGCTGGAGGTGGATGATGCTTCGAGGTGTTGCCAGCACCACCACCAAGTGTTCCACCCCGACAACAGGGCATGGGTGGATATGGGAGAGCACAGCTTCAGGAATCTAAAGTATTCGATTATGGAGCTTCGGAAGCAGGTGGACAGGAGCGGGACTTGTTGCATGCATGGAGGCCTTTGTTCTTGGTGCTTCTAGTATTCATGTTGTCATTGTTGTGTTTGAATTGTGTCATTGTACTACAAGATTCAGTAATAAAAGACACTTTTATTTTTGACATTTACATTCCTGTCCTTTTTTATGGTTGATACTGAGAGGTTCCTGTTAAAACGGTTGACTTGACCCTCACTTGTGAGATTCCTAATAGAGAAGAACTAGAAACCACTCACTGATAGAGACAGTGTGACTCAACCCTTAGAGGTGAGAGTAATGGTTTGATATCTTGGTAGTAGCGTCGAGGTCTTATGATGTCGTCTATGGCATGAAATAGTACCATTCATGTCATTATTGACTATATTAGGCAATGAATGTGTTTCATCCAGGGGATGAGACCATATTTCTCTTTTTGGCAGAGGAGAAATCTCAGCAGCTCTTATAGAACGTAGACAAGGAAGGGTGGAGATGAGTTCTTACAATTTGATTGTCTCACCCATTTTTCGTTGAGAGAACGATTTATGGTTTTCTACAACTCAATGGTCTCAGGTGTATCTTATCTCAGAAAGACATGAAACTGAGAAAGCGGCGATTGCTTGAATTCCTCCAAGACTATGTATTCAAGATAATTTATATTCCTGGGGAGGGGAACGTTGTAGCAAATGATCTTAGTAGGAGATCTTACATTCATCTATTAAGAGAAATGATATATCAGTTTGCCGCATTTCAAATATCCCTTTTGTATAGTGTTGGAATCAGCACCTGTAGAACCACATATGGTTCAGGCTATGGCGGAGATAGTGCAGATCATCCAGGAGCAGATGAAGACTGCACAAAGTAGATAGAAGTCATATGCTGATAGGAGACGAGACCACTGAAGTTCATGTATGGCGACCATGTTTCCTTCCAGGTGTCACCTTGACACGGTCTACGAAGATTTGGCTGTGGCGGCAGGTTATCTCCATGATTATTCAGACCTTTCCAAGTCCTTAGCAGGGTAGGCGAGGTGGGTTACTACCTGGCCTTTCCACCTCAGTTGCACTGGGTGCACGACATTATCCACATATCTCAGCTGAGGAGATGTGTGCATGACCTAACCGTCATCATCGACCACGAGGAGATGGACATTGATGACGAGGCAGATTTCACGAAGGTTCTAGTATAGATTGAGGATCGACAAGAGCGGGTCCTACATGGACTATCGATTCCTCTGGTGCGCATTCGTTAGAATCATAGGAACCTCCAGGAGAGCACATGGGAGTGGGAGGCTCAGATGCGTGCTCGGTACCCCTTTTTTTCCATATCATGTGTTTTAGCTTTACGGGGACGTAAATCCCTGTAGTGGGAGTAATGTAAAGACTCATAAATTTCAAGGAATTTTTTTCTTAAATTCATTGGAATTTTACGAGTCTGTGGCTTTTGACGACACTTGATTCTATGGCCCGGTGTGCCCGGAATCCATTTCCAAAGATTAGCTCGAGTACGTTCACTAAATGAGTTATTTTATTCTTCCTTCAACTGTGGAGAAACAGTTGGCAGAACCACAGTGTAATGACAGTCATTATATAAGGCATTTAATGATCTATTACATTTGTTGTGAAACCACAACACATGATTATTTAATGGTGCTTTAATTAAGGTTCATTAATGAACCATACTAATGAGCTAAACTTGGATATTATTTATTTTTATTTAATAAAACTGTTGGAAAATGGATTGGATATCGCAGGGAAATCTCTAGAAAGGGCTGAAAACATCATCCTTCAATGAAGAATAGAGGGCACGAAACCCATTCAAGGAACATATCTAAGGATCGACGAGCGCTTTATTTTCTTCTCTCCGCAACAAGTGAGGTTACGCCCTTCAACTAAGAATGAATGGCCAGAGAACGCTCTACGTTCCTTCAATATTCTACTTCCTCTACATCAAGGGAGGAAATACACCTGTGGGGAACTCATAAAAAACAATGTTCTTTTTCCCAACGTTGATGGAGCGACAACGCTTTTCACGTCTCCGACGAACGAACCATAATCAAGGTAGGGTGATTTTGTATATTTCTCATTTACGTGATTTATACCCTCGAGCATGGAAGATTATTTTGTTGGGTGTTTATTTAAAATACTAACACTATGGGTACAGACAAACGAACAAGTCCAGACCAATATCCAACTTGTTCTTGATGCACGGATTGACGGGTGGCGACGAAATGGGGCCACAACGTCATTTTGGATCCATCCTAGTAAAGTACATGACCCGAGATGACCTCCGGTGGAGACGAGTGGTAACACAGACCAATGGAGCGACTCCGGTGGCCCACAAAACATCATGGCGGTGCTGGAGACCAGAGGTGGTGGCACCCCAGTGCGGCGCTAGAGAAAATATTCCCCGACAACAGCCACGACGGTGACGTAGTGGATCTCGCGGACGCGCGGAATTTTGGACAACTAGGGGAGGCACCAGCGCGCTGCCGATTCCAATCACCCCCCCCCCCCCCCACACCGCGTAAACACTCATCCCAGCGGGCCGAGCCGTTCCAGCGGGGCCAGACCCAGACCCGAGTCGGATCGACCCGGTTCGGGCCGACCCAGGGGGTGTTGGGCCGGGTCGGACTGGGCCCAGACCCCCTATTTTCGGACCTTTTTCAGTTAAACGCCCATAACATGAGCTACAGACCACCGATCGATGCACCGTCAGTTGCGTAGGATTCCTTGGATCGAGACAGTTGTTATGTAATATTAAACTAATTGTTTTGGAAATGTTTGGTTATAGCCAGGTTGGTTCGAACTCAAACCAACCGGGCCATCGGAGCAGAAAGGCTTATAACATGAGGATCGGACATCCGATTGACGTGCCATCGACTACGTTGGATTCCTCTTGATGAGACGGTTCTCTTGGAATACTCCACTAGAGGATTAGACGTATTTGGAGTATGTCCAGGTTGGAATTTACGTAAAATCCAACCGGGCCCCTGGAACGGAAATGCTAATAACTCATAGACCGGGCGTCAGATTGATGCGTCGTCTGTTGCGTTGAAATCCCTATGACGAGGCGGTACTTTATAATATTTCTTCATGGAGAATTGATATACTTGGAGTATCTTCTAGTAGCTCATAGAGAGGATCCTCCCGGAGATGAGCATTCAAAGTGCAGAGACCTAGTAGCTATCTGAAACCTGATGAATTCTTGCCCGATTCGTTTTGGAGTGACTGGAATAGCCTAGTGCGGAGCCCTACTGGGTTGGGGTGGAAGACCCATGGCAGATGAGCACTACTGGGTGTGGTAGTAGACCCGCGGTACTCGATAGGAGGAGTACCTCTGTAAGCTTTGAGGGGGAGCACCACTGTGTGAGGTGGCAGAACCATGAAGGGGGAGCCCTACTTTGTGAGGTGGTCGACCCGAGGTACTCGACAGGAGGAGTACCTCAGTAGTCTAGGGTTAGTGAGCAGCACCTCGGAGTCGCGAAAAGATCACTGTACTCAACAGAGGAGGAGTTCTCCAGCAGCCGTGGTTTCGATATCGTGAATAAAAATCATGGTTTGAGCTGAATCAATGACCTTTGTGTCTTCCTCATGATTGAGATGGGTTACTTTATAACTTAGGTATATGTATGGTAATATACCTATATAAAGGTTATATATTGAGATATTTCTTTGTGGTTTATCCTTGTTGGATTTAGTGAGACTTTGAGGGTCTCGGAGTCCCTACTAAGTATCGTTATACTCACCCCTGCACGGGCTATGTTCACACCTCGTTGTGTTGGATGCAGACGACGGTCAATGCTAACGGAGACCGAGTGTACGTGGACTGGACCACACCTGGAGGTGGACCTCAGGATGAGTCAGTACCCGGAGGTGGACCTCACGATGAGTCAGTACCCAGAGGAGGTTGATGAACGAGGGCACTGAGGAGGCTATTTGTACCTACCCTTTAGGTAGGATCTGTGGCGGGCGATCTAGGAGCTACACTTTCTGTACCTACCCTTCAGGTAGGATATGTGGTGGAAGATCCAGGAGCATCTTGTCACCTCAAGCTATTTTTTCTTTTACCTTATACTTTACTGTTGGGATTGTATTTATGGCCCCTTACTTTCAGCACTACATTTGTTTTTTCTGTTTTACATAGTTTTTGCTTCTGATTGTACTCTGGTTGTGTGTGTTTACATTTCTTAAAGGCAATTCCTTCCCATTTATAGGGATTTACCTCTTTTGGTGCGAGTTTCCAGCCCCTATCCTATAAAAGGTAGGCTTGGGGTAGTCCGGCATGATCCCCAAGGACGGGTCGTGACACTTCATTTAATTAAGATTCATCTCATAGTTAAACAACATGTGTCCAAGACATTTAGTTTGTGGGTATTATTCATCAATTTGGACAACATTTCATATTCATGTTATCCGTATATGGCATCTCATGTTAATTTAGTAGGGTAGAGTTGTAGTTTACCATCGTGAAAAAATGATGTGTGAAATGGAATCAATGTGAACACTAGAAACACCATGCACACCGGATGTCCGGAAATCACACTATATGTACACAGTTAATATGCATGATGATTGTACCAAGGGTTTTGTGTCTCATAAGGATGTATTCATCATCAAAGTAATGTTCCTCTACATGAATGAAGGGGCCTTAGAGGCCACTTGATGCCACACAAAAATACCCCTAAGAAAAATCACACATAGTTTAGGGTCATAAGGCTCAGACCTATTGAATTAATATTTCAACATAGTTATGTTGATTGAGTTTGGACCATGGATATCCCAAAAGTGTTTGGAATGGAATGAAATAGAATTAACATAATTAGAATTTTTCATGGGAAGGCCCTCATTCCATGTAGAATGAAAGCGTAATGTTTAAAATAATTTGATACCTTATTGCATGGAACATGACATTTCATTTAAGGATGTAATTTTTGGGACGTAAAATAGGGGAATGAAAAGTTAACATGATGAGTTGATATAGGGGCTGGTAAGAAGATATGATGTCCTAGTTTCACTATGTATACCATGAGGATAGAAATAATGTAACACATAGTTTTAAAATGTGTCCTCGTAGAAGCCTACCGCTCATTGGGGATACACTCTCAAATGAGAGAATTAAATATTATCATACATAGTTATGAAACATCATGAAGGGGTAACAGTATATATTAACTTCATTTTCAATGGACATAAGTTTTCATTCATCCCACATTTATCCTTCAGGGATTCATGGTTTGATATATGGTAAAATCATCTCTTATTAATATGCATCTCTAACATCTTCGGGAAAGGACTGCTATTTAACTTCATGTAGTGAGGATATTGGTGAGGTCACACAAGGGATTCTCATACTTTCCTTAAAAATATCAGGAAATGAGGGAATCTCATATTGATGACTGTATTATGTGACTTTTTGGGTATTTTACCAAGATAGTGGACCGTGGGATAATTTTGGTAGATTTAAACGCAGATAATAGATGGTATTAAGGTTAATCCATAATTTTTAATAGAGATAGAAACTATAGGAGTCACTATTTATCCTATAAGTGTTATAACAAAGAAACATGTTTTTATATAGGAAATACAAAATTTATAGGTTCATACATTATGGACCATATAATGAATGGGCTTCAAGGATATTTATGAATTGAATGAGATAAAACTATGTGAAAAGAATCCAAGGAGGTCATTTCCAATGTGAAGAAATGTTAATTTTAGTTTTAAATAGATTAAGTTCATATACTATGGACCATGGAATTTTTTTAGATTTATGAATCTTGGTCTATAAGAAATCATTTTAATGTCAGGATGTGTGGACTTTAGATGTTTTTATTTCAAGGGTTCATATAATGTACGAAATAGGTAATACCCACGGTTAATGAGCCAAAAGAAGCCCATACACATCAAAGGTATTAAGAGAAAAAAAATCTACTTCATTAAGTTCATAATTGTTGGACTTGAACAATTCTGAAAATAGTTTAACATATTAATGCTTGAACTTGTTTGTAGCTGGTCTCGGAGGAAGGAAACATGGTCATCACTACATATCCCTTAAGGATTTAAATCAAGACATACATACTCCTAAAACATATTATGGTAGGATATTGACGCTTATAGGGGTGATCATCGTTGATGATGGAATTTTAGGTATCACATGGTAATTTTGGGGTATCCAATGTTCATGAAATGGGGTAAGGAAAATCTGTTAAAACAATTCAAGATGGATCCTAGTTATTGATGTGGTAAGAACCATGTTTAATGTTCTGTACTATGTACATTCATCTATCTAGGCTTCATCGTATGAGGAATCCCATTTTGATACAGGGTATGAACATCCTATATTAAAAGGCTTCTAGAACTTTTCTATGGAATGGATTTACATTAATATCAAGAACTATTGGTGTTATGTTTTTTAGTTTAAAGGCATAAAATTTGGAAACTAGGGGATGAAAATAGTCTAAATTCATAGTTCCTAGAATAGGTAATTTTAGTTTATGGTTATAGTTTTTGGAATAATGGAGATAGTATTCCATAATGGAAATGAATTTCACAACTAGAACATCCTGATGTGAATGAAAACCAAGGATGCCCATCCTAAACAAAACAATCCCATAGTAGACCCTCAAATAATTTAAATTCATTATTCATAGTCTTGAACTAATATGTTATGTTCATAGTGTTCAGAATAAATGATTATAACACAAAATTCATAAGTGTAGTAAGTCTGAGTGAAATCATAGATGTGAATGGAGCTTTGAAAGGACACAACCCAACCCCAAACAACACATTACTAAGATAACCCACATACAATTATATGTCACTATTCACGAACATGATCTCCCAGCTTAAGGTCATACAGTTCAAATCCTAGTTATCATGATTATTATTTATTGGGAAAATTTGTGTTAGTATGAGTTGTGATACATACTCTATCCATTGGGATGAAAGCGTTTGCACCATTGGAATAGACCATATTAATGATGTAATGTTTTCTATATTTGGCCTCCATCTATGGTGATTTATTTCTATATATCATTTGAATTCTTAGAGAGAGTACTATGTAACCCTATTTGAAGGAGATGAGGAGAAACATCTTGTTGAATGCCTTTTGAATATTGATATGGAGCCTCTCTAGATTATGGATGGCATGGATCATAATCTCTTAAATGTATTAAAACTCTCATAGACACACTTTTTCCATTTATTAAGGAATCTTTTTGTAATATACTATTGTTTTGAGGCATGGAAATTGAACCTCAATGAGAAGGTCTTCCTATGTTCCATACACTATGGGGTATATATTAACTTGAGTGGAATTCTTGTCTATCACCCGATTAGCCCACTAGTCCTTAGGGAGCATGTCCAACCAACCTTTCTTATTCAATCCCACAACATTATGCAGAATGTTTAAGAGGGTCTTATTGAGTGTATTGATCTACCTATATTCATGTGAGTTATATAGGGAATTGTGGTTTGATCATATAATATACATAATATACAATATCACCACCTCATTATCTGGGAAGATTCTGTCTTTGTTGGTGATATTGGAATGAGTGTCTCCAAATCAATAAATGATCTAGGAACTCATAAATTTGATCTTGGATTAGGCCTTGTCATACTTGATGGGAAAATATTATTTACACCTGGATGATAATTTTTTCATGTTTATAATTAACCTTCACCGAATATAATTGTTTGGTGGGTATGACCCACAACATTGAGTTGATATAGTATAAAGGTCCTGCAATAAATAGTAGCGTGTAAGATCTCATGAGGTTGATGTGAAAATTTTTCATTGATCTAATATGCCTGATATCTATTAGTATACTCGATTCAGTTGTGTACATGGTGGGTTAGAAGAAGACAAACCCTTGAATATGGTGGGTGAGCTACAAAAAAAATTGATTGGAACCACAGAATCAAACATAGACATTCAAAATAATAATAGGTATCTCATATCATTTGTTGTCATGAAGAAGAATTACATCAAACCCATGTATTTTGGGTGTCTGATCATGGTTTTTCCTCATCTAGAGTGTATAATCCATAGCACAATGATGGTTTCCCACATTCTCAACTCAAACTAGTGGGAGAATTCCACACCATAGATACTCAATGAAAGGAGTTGTCAAATATTGTATTTCCTCTTCTACGAGAGGATTTGAGAATACTAACATAGAACCACTGGTATCCATATAGATTACATAAATCCTATCATCATTATCTAAAATGATAGGATCAATGAACTTTCACTTCACCACTTGGATGAATAGGTTAACCTAGCCAATATCTCTAAGAGATGTGGCTAAACTGGTCAAAGAATTGTCTAAACTATATTTCCTCCAAGGGACAAGAGACACTTTCTAGAGAAAAAAATGGTTCATTATTAGATGAGTACACTCCACCAGGGGCACGAGTTCTATATTTCAAGAAATGTAGACATCATTAATTTATTTCACAAATATATTGGATTCTCCATTCACATGTAAGTGGGGGAATTTCACCTCAAGATCCATCTCAAAACCAGAACTGGGATCTATATAATCTTTGTATTATTTCAACTGTCTATGTATAGGAATGGTTATGGAATGAAAAACTATTTGGTGGTGATGAATATGATTCCATTGCATACTTTTTTTAGCATAGTATTATCAATCATTTAACCAGTAGGTATATGGGAGGCACTATCGAAAAGAATCTTCAAAGAGGAAAATTCATAATAAATAGATAGGATTGAATTATTTATGAAAAAAAATCAAGGGGTTATTCATGAAGGGATAAATGGGAATCCAGGATGTCTACCAAAGCCTCATCCTTGATTACCTTCTGTGGAATGAACATAATTTAAAGATGTTAAAGGATCAGTACCCATTCTTCCAATTGTACTATAAAAATGTTATGGTTATGGATTTAAATCAGTGGATCCTCATGGGACACCAAATTTATATTAGTATATAGTATATAAAACCCCAACTTATACAAATCAAAAATTTGAGTGAGGTAGATCTCCTGATCGATGAATATACAGTCTTCATGTCATGGGGAGTGTGACTAAGATGGGCGTAACTATTTTCTATACCCTCGTTGATTTTTTTGGAGATAATATAATT
The DNA here is from genome assembly GCA_963277665.1 of Viscum album. NCBI lineage: Eukaryota > Viridiplantae > Streptophyta > Magnoliopsida > Santalales > Viscaceae > Viscum > Viscum album. Next base: position 1,238,573,414 of record OY728130.1, on the reverse strand, counting down.
GAAGTACCATTAAAGGGTTATAAAATAGGGGTCTTGATACTTCCCTTAAATGGGTGGCAACAAAACATGATGTTGCTAATCATTCTGTGTGATTTTATCAAAAGTAGTCTAGAACTAATCATCCATATTGTAGATTGATAATTTCTTCATTAGACATTAAAAGGTATTACACATACCCACCATATTCATGATGAATATAAATATATAGTTTATGTTTCCTTGGAATCCAACCATCTCAAAAAAGGATCCCTAGTGTTGGAATCTTGTTGATGGATTTGTTTTAATAAGGTTCAATATTTATTTCATTGTATCTGACTACAATGTTAAAAAACAATGCAGAGGTATACCTCAATTTACACTTCAAGGGGTTCATCATCGAAAGTTGGGAGTGGATGATTCCAAACACATTCTCAAGTTCTCTCAGACGTCCCTAACACTTGTGTTATTTCACCACCAGGTCATCCACATAGCATTACAACAAAGTCATAAGGATCAGTTTAATGATTTAGTGAATGTTCTGCTAATAATTGGATCGTTTATTCATCATATAAAAGGGAATCACCTGATAGAAAATGGTTTATTTTGATGACCTGAAGGCATTAAAATTCTCATCCTCATGGGCCTTCAAAATTTCATTTTTTACCTGGAGTATTCATTTATAATGTAGATAACCTAGAACACAATAATATCACCAAACAATATCTCTATCATAGGAAGGAGATATCTTGTTTTGTAAAATTCCAATGAGATATCGAAAGTCAATAAAAACTCTAATTTTCCTATTCTTATTTTTAACTATAACTACATAAGAAAGACACTTGGGGTACTATACTTTTCTAATTATGTTATCTTTTATTATATTATCAAACTAGGCCTCGACCATAGTATTATGTGAGTGAATTATTTTTGGGAGAGTCTTCTAGAACTAATGATGACCCAATTAGAGATCAAGATGATGGAATGTGACCTACAGATCTTTCCTTGATATCTTGTCACAAGTCTATAAAAATATATCATAGTGTCATTTTAGGAAATCCACATAGTGATATTGATCATTTTAAGGCTATTTTTCACTGATCATGATTAGCCTTGGATCTTCCTTGGTACCTAGGTTCACCATAATCAACTCATCGATGGTGGTTGCGACACCATCTTCACGTGTAGTAGGGGAATATTCCAACTCATCTTCATCATCTGATGTGAGAGAATCATTAGGTGGTGGGATTACTTCATGGAAATAAAGTTCATGGGTTGCCTTGGTGCCCACCTCAGTGGACGAAGAATCCTTAGTGTGTTTTTTATTATATTCTGAAATGAAGGCGATAGAGGCTTTCAAAACAATTCAATTTTTCATTCGAATGTGAGGCCCATGCTTGAAGACAAATAAATGGTGGTGATATTTCCTTCAAATGAAAATTAATATATGGAATAGGTGTAAATTTATTGAAATTGAGGCCATAGTGAAAACCCCTTGATACTTCCTTGGGGTATGGATATCTAGTATCACTCCAGCCTATCTTATGTATGAGTATGAGGTAATAATTAGATGGTCCTTCCTTTTATGGATACCATAATCAGTATTCATTGAATTAAAAATGTATCTTCCCATGTCTGGTGTTGTCAAATACAATTGATGTATGAGGATAATAATTTAATCTTCCTTATTTTCCATTAATTTTTTACATTGGTTTCACGCTCAACATCATTATTATAAAGATGCTTCACTTTCCCCCATGTAATAGATAGCATCTGGATAGCTTGCTTTGGTTGATCTCGAGGGGTTCACATCACCATAGAATACCCATTCTCAACAATTGAGGGATTACATGAGAAAATTGTGATATAAAGAGGGGACTATCACTTGGAGATGAAGTCATGGACTACTTAGTAGCCTATTGTAGGTAGTACCTTGTGAGACTACAAAGTACATTGTAATTGATATCAACCATCTATACTGGGTCTTTAATTGAATCTTGAACCAAGTTTCTCCATGGTCCTTTTATAACCCTAAATCACCATGTTTGAGGGATTCATGTATTCATTGAACATTCCTTGATTGTAGAGGGTTGGGGTGGGGATAAGGTTAATCCCAGCACCTATGACCACTAGGCAGTAGTCGACCTCCATGCCAATGAACATTAATATAATGTATAGTGCGTACATATGACACAGAATAAGGGATTTATTACCTTCATAGAATAATGAGATGATGTCTGGGAATTCCTCTTTCTCGGACTCTTCTTTATTGTACTTTTACATGTTATGTACCTCATCTATGAACAACAGGGGGCTATTAAATTCTTCTGCGAGGAAAATACTAATTTTATCTGACAAGAAGAGAAACATTAGTTTTGACATAATCTACAAAATGTTGGAAATATGTTTCACTATGTCATACGTTTTTACCAAAGGTGTGATTTTATTATACAATGGTTCTCTTCAGAATGAAGTATATTTGTACCACTAGTAGAACCAATAGATTCTGGCATGTCTGGAATTGTGTAGAACAAATGTTGGAATGAGGATAATCCCAAAAACTATACACACTAGGGACTGATATACCTCCACACTATTGAACTAGACTATAATGTATCGTGGTAATATTTTCTATAGCATAAAGGAACTATTATCTTGTTTATAGAATGATATAATGCCTTTGAATTAAACTTTCTGGGAATTATCGACATTGTAGGTACCTACAGTAGCTACCTAAAACTCAAACTACATGGAAATTTTCAAAAATTATACTTGGGCCTCCTGAATTTAATTTGACATGTGGAGGGCCTTGAGGATTGAGATCATTGTGGGATTGATGGTGTGGTTCTTCGGGATGTCATATTTCTACACCAAAAGAAATATTTTGGATCATAGGGGGATATATATGGAATTAAGAATAATTCATACTGTAATATATAGCATTGGGTTCAGGAAAAAACATCTTATATCCTACTGCTAACAATATATACCCCTCTAAACCATTTTCTGATGATTATCGACTAGATAAGGAGTATCTCTGGCCATACACATATAATAACACTGATTTTATGGATAATATGATTTCTAGTTAACTCAGTGGCCTTCAACGATGTTTCTGAGAGAACAGTCTAGTAGTACTATTCCTAAGGAGATATGTGAAAAACTCACTGCCTTATCTCATTTGAATGCACTACTTAGTTTTATGTGCATTATAGAGAATTCTGATTTCTCACATGACCATGAAATTTCCTCGGATGAAATTTTATGGATCCACAAAGAGTGTTTACATAGTTTACCTCATTTTAAGAAAATGTAAAGTTGTCTGGTAATTGAAAGACATTCTTGGAGTCATACTCTAACACATTATAATTGGGGTCACCAAATTCTAGAATGATCATGGGGTGATCCCCAACTCGGGAGGAATGAAATATACAAGAGTACGAGATGGATTTAGAAATTGCTGGGTACTCTAATTTCACATATGTCATTAGTTAATTATTATTGGAGATTTAGAATGAAGTGATCTAGATTAAGAAGTAGAAACTAGAGAATAAATGGTTATTAAAGGTGGTTATGGCCTACAAAGCTGAGGATGAATTACGTGGTGGGCATGATTGACCGCTCTGTGAGAAAACTAATACTCATGTGTCTAGGATCCAGGGTTAAAATATTACATCAATTAAATATATCCCTCACTATCAGTTTCATGCTTGATATATATATGTGTCACCTATTATTGGATGTCTGACCAAAGGACCAACCCATTTAAAACTTTTTCCAAATTCCAATTATTTAATACATAGAATTACTTAATGGTATGTATGTGGATCCTATGTTATGTGAAAATATAGGGGTGGTAAGTGCTTCCAAATTCTTTGGGACTCCTACACTCTAGTAGATTTAGAATCCCCCTTTTAAATGCATATAAAAAATATCCTTTGACTTAGGTGTCCCTTTAAGAATATTTCTCATTTTATCTTTTGGGGAAGAAAAGAATAGGTCCATTTCATTGATGAGGGTCTAGAGCCACATTCTCACATCAAGGTGGTTGTTCCTAGTGAAGCGATTCATGAAGGTTCTATTTTGGATGAGGCTTCTCTGGATATGGATATACTCAGAGATCCTACACATAAAAAGTAGATGAAAATTCAAGATAATGGGGTCCTCTAGCTTTATGGTAAAGGGTTTATAAGCTTTGGATGACATTCTTATGGGTGCAAAAAAAGGAAATTAATTATATTCCATAGCACATAATAATGATTCTCTAAAATACAAGTCCATATAAGATAACTCTCAGATCCCACCGGGAATGTTATTGGTTATTGGAGAAGGGAGAATCTCTATCTTGACATTCTATACATACATCATTAGCATAACCTCCTTATTTTGTGGTATGTTAACTCTGTACTTAACATATTTCCACCTGAAGAAACTATGTACGACTCCCGCATCAAAATATTATATCCCTTAACGAGGCATGAAATACTTGTATTGCACCTTTTGGAGAAGAATTGTTAATGTAACTACCTTCTATGGTTTTCCCATCCAGTGATGAACCCTATAGGCAGATAGATGTACAAGACATACAGAGGTCCATCCAATGTCTGGATGAATCATAGAAGGATGGAGGCCTCTTTCAGCTCTGGGAATTCCATCATGGGTCAACATATTGAGATTAATTAGTTCAAATGCAATAGTGGGTCATCCGTCATTTTTAATGAAAAAATATAGGGTCGCTAAACTCTGGGGGTTCTTAGATATTATCTAGGTATGCCAGTTACAAATTCTCGTAAGGTATTATCACCAACCTTCATGTCTCTATGGACTCTTGGAAACATGTGAAAGCATCAATCTAGTTTTCTAGGTGTGGTTCTATTTATTATGAGGGTCCCCAAATACCAATGCATTAACATGATCAACAACTCACTAAGGATGTTTATGTACTTGACTAATGTCATGGTTCAAATCCTAAGGAAGGTAATTAGATTTCTTGGGTGAGTGTGGTCACTCACACAACAATCATATTTCATTACTATTTTTTATTCTCTAACTTGATAAAAAGGGTTTCAACGATAAAATTATGGAAACTAGACATGGTGGTAATGGTGTTGTTTCCCTACTAGATGTGATATAGGTTCACATAGGGCAGTTTCATAATCTATAAACCAATAGGCCATGTAATCAATGGGTGTCCTCTCATGTTTAACAAGCTAAAAGAGTAAGAATGATACATTCAGATACTCCTCTAATTTTTTGTGAATCCTTATATATTCTAGGGTTAAAAACATACACATTACCCTTTTCAATGCTTTTATGGGGTGGATCTGATGCCATAATATGGTGATACCAGAGGCAAACAAGCAACAATTACTTCTGGGTGAGAAGCCTCTATGGGGTTCGGTCTAGTAATGATCTTCCCCTATATGTAGTTCATTCTTATCAAGAATTTTATGTTCTTATATGTTTTCCTATACCTATGGTGTGTTGGAGAAAATCATGCTTACCATAATGGTACCCTAAGGGAAATCCTCATATTCAATGGGTTGGTCCAGTTGTAGCAGGATAGGGATGAAGTAGAGAGTGAAATATTATCCCCAACACCTGATATGAACATGAAAATATGATTCCTCTATGATCTAGAGGAGAAAAATGAGGCTCGTGAGACATATATGTTAGAGGATTTGGTGGTAGTCAAATTATGCGAAGCACTTTGAAAATAATAGTGCTACTACCTCAACTCTTCAAAACTACTTATCGATGTCATAAATGTGCCCATGGTGTCTTGAGTAGGATAACTAATGATCATGGTTGCGGCGAGGAATCACCAATATAAGGTCGTGAAAATTCATGGATTATCCCTTAGTAAGGGACTCCTTGTTTTTTAATTTATGAGTGGATGGCAGCTAGAATACCACAAATAGATAATAAGTTTCTAGAGCATCCCACAATCCCTATTTATTAGGGGGTACTCTTCCTAGATTTCCCAAACTCTAACCATTTTTAGATGACAAATAGGTGGTGGCACTGATATGGATTAGTTTTATGGATGGTTGGCTAGTCGAGGAACCATCATGTGAGGCATATCATGTTTGAGGCCAATAACTCTATAACAAAAAAAATGTATCAATAGAAATAGCATTCTAATAATAATGAAATATATTATAAATCACATAAAATCATATAGTGAAAAAATACAAACATTATAAACTATTACAAAATAAAATAATTCGTATTCATAGAAATTAACGTACTTATACAAATGGAATAATTAAATGACCATTGTAATAGTAATTTAAACATTAGTAATTGTAATTTCCCTAATAGAATAGTAACATCAAAGATGAAATTATAAATAAAATTTAATCATTATATAAATGGAAAATATGATATACCTATATCATAGTATATGTAAATAAATTTTTTCCAAATGATAATGTGTTTGATGTTTTATAAAGCATACATTTATATTTAAAAATTTATAAATAATATAATGTTTTAAATGAAAATCTATTTTCATAGAATCAATTTCCAAATAAATATATTTTCATTTTATTGAACTATTATTTTATAAGTCCAAGATTTATTTTTCAAAGTGTCATAAACATTATTATAATTTTAAAATAAGCATTTTTTTAATAGATGATGATTTTAATTAAAATTTATATTTCAAAAATATTGAAAATTATTTTCCTAAAATGGCAATCATTTTTTAATTCTACACATTTTAAAAATTATGGGGTGCATTTTTTGGGATTTTTCTAAAAGAGTTGAATTTTACTGAATAGTGAAATACAATAATTTTTTTTATTTAAAAAATACATGAATTATTGATTCATTAATTATGTATAACTTATGTATTCCCATAATATTGAACAGTCACTTTCCAATTACATTATTCATTCATATTAATCAAAATTATTCATAGTTTTGAAGCGATATAATAAACTTATGAATAAAATAATCAATACACACACCTATCCTCCCATATAAATACCACCTCTCACCAAATATTCCCATCACACCTTCCAAGCCCTAATATTTTTTAAATTTCTTCCCAATATTCTTCCTATGAAAATTTTCCACGTTTTGGATCCATTAGTCTTAACAAAAGAGTAAAACCAATTTCACTGTGAAGGCTCTCATATAGATGAATTCAAGAGTTACAATCCACTTTAATTTTCATTTAATTTATTTTAAATTTATTTACATCTCTTATTCAATACACATATACCATTATCGATGTGGCATGATACCTCTAGTGTATTATACATAAAATAATTACACTATGATAATATAACAATATATCATAAAACCTCTTCTTCTATCACTTTTATTCTTAAAATTGTAACGTCGTCCATGAGGTGATGACTTATCACCATTAAGGATGAAAAGTTCTCATTTTCCATTTACATCAACATGGATGGTAATAAAACGATTATAATGGTTCAAAAGTATTTTAAAATATATTTTATTAATTTTTTATGATCTATAACTAATATATATACATAATATTAAAAAATTAAGTAAAATAATTTCATTGAGATAACAAATCAGAGAAATTAATCTAAACGATTATGATAAACAATTTATATAAGGAATCATCTACAAATAAGAAAAAAATGTGACCAATTAAAAATATTTTTGACAATTAATAGCCCATAATTTTAATTCTATAAAATTATCCCCATTTTACATGATCATCCATACATGTATACAAGTGAACGGATTAGGGAAACCAAGAATAAAAGCAATACTAAATGATGAAAATGAACTTGTTTGGTCTTCATAATAGCCATAAATGAACTTAATAATATTATAATAAATAAAATATGTGATTAATAATGTATTTATTTATAATTAACTAAAACTCATTTTATTATCATGGACTATTATAGTGAAGAATGAATTAATACATAAGGTATGTGGACTCTCGAACAAAATTTCCTTGCTTTGGGATATTACTTTTTCATTCCTAATTTCATTTTGAATGTTCAATAATATTCCCCAAATATAATTTCGTTCTTATTATCTTTTATTTTATTTTATATAAATTTTTATAATCATGTTTTATGGAAAATACATTGATTGTACAAATGAACACTTCTTTTAAAAATACATTTTGACTACTCTTTAGTTATTTCACCTTCACTCAAGAATGATGATGCTAATAAAAAATATGCCATCCCCTCACCATTATGAAATCCTTAAATTTTATTCATGAATTTATGAAATTAAATATTTGATTTTACATGGGTTTTTTATGTTTATGATTATTATAGGTTATATGAGGAATGTATGATTATGTAAATCTTTGGATTTGACTGGTGCACCCGGAATTATATAGATCTCTATTTCATTGGGTAATGTGATGAATTTCATTAATTAAGGTACAATATTCACTAAAATGATTGTATACGTATTCAAAATAACGATGTTCTGATTATTTACAAATATTTTTTTGTGAACATGTGGTTATATTTTTCCACAACTATGTGTGGTAATTGCCCACTAAGACCTAATATTTCATTTTTATGCATTGCAACATTCCATGAATTTATATAATTCTTCTTATCATTATTATGATGTTGATATTATAATTATGTTATGTTGATGATGATGATTATTCTCATCCTATTTATAATTTATTTTTGTTATTATTTTTCCTCTTACTGGGCTTCAAGCTCACCCTATTCTTTTTTTTATATCATTAAGTGACTACATAATCTAAATATTATAAGAAGTCCACTAGGAATATGTAGAATAAGTAATTAAATCATGTTTATGTTTTATAATTTGACTATTATGATTGGTCCTAATTCTTCCGGGATTCTAATCCTTTGAATCCCTATTCAGTAACATTGTTATATTGTTTATATTTAAATTTATGTAATAATAATGTAAGAAAAGAACAGTTGTAGTAAGTGATAATCTATGGATATAATTAATTCTCACCATCTGAAGGAGTCAACCTTGAAAATAATATCTCTCCAATGTATTATGTAGATGTAGAGAGGATGTAATCTAGATATGTTAGATATGGTTACACTGTGATACATTAAAAGGGGTACATCAATTCCTCCACCTACAAAAGATTATAGAGAGATATGGGATCACTTCATATTCCACCTTATGGGACGAGGAATATCACCTCTCAATATCCTACCCTAGACTCTAACATTTGGGGACTATGTTCTATTATCATGTCATTAGTATCCTCAAAATCTGAATTATCCACTATATCTATGAGGTGTTATAATTTCCTAGGATTTCACCGAAAATAGTAGGATTCTTCCATTGTTCCACATGATGGTTATTTAGGGATGGGTACATCTTCGACCCTTGGTGGACATAAATGATTGATTGTTGTGACATGGGTTGGACCTCTATTATATGAATTAATATTATATGTATGACCGCTATACTAGGTGTTAAAATGGTTGGGAGGACCTATTCAGGGGTTGATGATGGTTCCTAAAGGACCTCATCACTAAGTATCACCATTAAAGGTTGGACCAAAATAGATATTAGTGATGCATGTGATTAAAAGGAAAAACTCATCCTTCCTATGACATGGCTGTGGTATCAATCAAAATTGATAGTAGACTAATCCCATACTTTCTGCTGCAGGGATCTGGTGGAACAAGCTAATATTTTGTTGTATGACTACAGTCATGGATGATGATTCCCTTCATTGTTCACTCTCTTTATCCTTCCCCCAATTTTTGAGTGATTTTTTTAATTAGGGCTATATGATCAGGGGTGAAGTCCCTATATTCATTTTCTTGAGGTTCATGTCATTATTGTCATTGACGCAGCTGGGTGGGATCCATCTATTGAGGCTGGTTAGTAGTCACATCTACGATGAATCAATCATTCCCCTCCTCCTAGATGTAGGGTAGTGAGTCATATGAACTCTCTATGAAGATAATCTCAAATATGAATTTTGTTGTAATGGGGGGGGGATTCTTTCCCCATGCGTGGCCTTTGAGGGTGGTAGTGATGCAGAGACACTCATGCCTCCATGTCGTAGTAATCCATGTACGTTGTGCTATTGAACCCCTCATGCTCATAAATAATTAAGATGGTGTCAAACACACTTAAATGGATGTTATATGAGGTTTAGATGTTTAATTGGTTCCCTATTGTTTAAGTCATGAAGGGTGGTGTGTTTTCAGATGTTTCCATGTCCATATTTCCCCTTCCATAGCACCAGCAGGTGTTGGATTTCTGATTCCCTAATGTATGATTCATGTATTTCATATGGATTCCTCCATCAGTATAGGTAAATAGAAAAAAATTACCAATATTCCAATGTCTTCCAACCATTTTAACACAAAGATCGATCCACACTGACAATGTCATGGACCAGGGATTCCCAATTTATAACTACCACAGTTTTCCTCGGAGTTTCATGATGGGTGCATCATTGCCTTGGTGGTACCAAGAACTATATATTTGAATAAGGTGGAATTCAATTTGTTAAATCCTGAACACTACTAGTCCCCATGTTAAGGAGAATAGTTTCACATTAGTTTCATCATTTTTGTTTCCTACAATTTTATTGGGCCCCAAATGTATGTCGACATACAATGTGCATGTTGGATTTTTATTTCCATATATTCCCAGTATCCAAAAGTTTAAATAATTCATCACATTAAACAATGATGTTGGTTCATAAATCAATATGGGATAATGGGAAGATGTCTTTTTATTCCATGGATTTCTATTTTGAGATCATTTTCTATTCTCACTCTTCCTTATAGGGTTATGTCATGTTAGTAGATCTCATTACTAGGTCTATATCTTGGAGGATCTTAGTTAATCACACTAACTCCGTCTAAAATTATAAAAACATTTGATTAGGGGATTATTAACATTGGGAATCCCAGAGTATGTCAAGATGCTGGGAACATTGGTCTCCCGTGAATCTTCCTCATGGGGTGGAAGCTCATATGACGTATCTTAGGAATGGAACTCAAGGAATCTCATTTAATTAATGAGGCAACAAATTTATCTGTGTAAATATTCTAATTATTTTTTACATAATTCATCCTATGTTTATCATGAGGTCTGTGTTTTGGTTCAGGTCAAATGTTCTATATTATTTGGATATGGATTTGAACATCTTGTTGGGACGGATCAGGGAACATGATTAAAATCACTTGGATATGGGACTAGTTGTCCAGAACATCCATTCAAAGATGGTCAAGGAGGCATGTCCCTCTAAATAAATATTTTATTCATAGAGGGATGGAATAGAATGCACCTTAAGAAGAATCTAAGATGGTTTGATCAATATTCTCCATGTGGAGGATCTGAGACGGTTGGATCAGAACACCCCATGAATTTGATCTTGGTTGTGTGTCCCTAGACGGGATGATATTACACAATGACTTTATTTATATCGGTATTGAACCTCATTGAGGCATCCTAGGTGAACTTTTTAGAAGATTTATACCAAAACCAAGATATTTCAATTCCATAGGATAATGCCATGTGAAAATAATGATCTATGTAGTTTAACATAATGTGGTTTGGATCCCTATGCCTCTAGATTAAAGTCAATGAGGGTGGTGTAGGGATTTTGCAAGGAAGACACACTTGGAAATAGGATTTCTCTTGGATGGAATGGTCTAGAAATTAAAAATTGAGCATTCATCTTTGAGTTTCACATCCAGTGGTGGGGGGGGGGGGTGCCATCCCATGATAATCATATAAGGAAAATCTCATGTTCCTTTAAAATTATAAGACTACATTTTTACATCATGTGAGGATGAAATTTCCAAGAATTTAATAATCATACGACTATGACATGTGACTTGGAAATTTAACATCATGTATCTCAGATGTGGGAGGACTCACTCCATACCTCTTGATCTTACATGATCACCACTCTTGTGCTTTTAGGAGGAACATGAATATTCCACTACCATAGTAGAGTGGTCTATCAAAAGGTTCAAATTATGATCCAAATCCTTATAAGCAAAAGGTGTTACAATGACTATTACTAGATAAAAAATGAATGTGGGAGGCTAATTCCACACTTGGTGTAAAGTTATAAGTCATAGGAGTTAGCGGAACATGCCATATAGGTACCCGATATGAACCTGAATGGGTTTGATATTGGATTAGGGGACCATTGAATTCAATAATCTTAGAGGGGTTTCACTAGAATGATCTATCCACAAGGATTCTGAAGAATTGTGCTCCATGATGATTGTGGGATTTTAAATAAGGGTCCTATGAGCCATGGTGTTATAATGGAGTATAAGGGATTTACAAGGGAGTATGATTCGTGAAATTGGGTGACCTTAACACAGAGTGAAGTGATGATTCATAAACGAAGTTCTTTATAAAGGACATTTTTTCATGAATCCTCAATTTTCATATATGGACTTCTTCCTTCATGAATAGATAATTGCTTCATGAAAGGAATCTTGACATTTTTTGTAGGATCTCAAATAAATTACAGGAGGTTTCATGAAGACTAGTTACATTGGGTGATCCATTTCATCATTTGTTCAAGATGGTCAAGAGTTTCATCAAAAGAAACTGATTTTAGAAGATGAATTTTTGTTCATAATCCTTATTATTTTGGACTAAATGGGGTATTTATAAGAAAGGGGGATCATGATGTTTATAGGTGTTGATTATACGGTATGAAATTCATAAATGAAAAAAATAATTGAGTTTGGGAGTTCTATTCATAGAGGTCATCATCAACCCTTAAAATGTTTGTGAAGTGATCAGTGACTTCGAATGTCATTGTGTGGAGGACACCATCAGGACATCTCATGGTTGTGGAAGAATCTCTCACATAAATAGATTATCTAGAATAAATAGTTATCGATGGATCTAGGATTCATGAAATATACCCCCAAGAGGGATATTGGGAAATTTTGTTGAATGTTTTCTTTAAATTGGTCATGTTTTCCTTAGAAATTCTCTAGAAATGTGTATTTCAGCATCAACATGTATATATTTTATTAAAAAAGTGTCTACATTAACCAAAATTATTTTTACAATATTAATTCATGTTTTATTTCTATATAACATTCATTTAAATAATTAATTAAATTAAATGGACTTATTATAATTAAAAAATTAACCAATATGGGAATCATTAAATGTTATCAGAATAGGATTTTTTATTTTAAATGCTTTTGAGAATTTATGAATTTTGGGATATGGGACATTATAACACCTAAAGCGGTGTAACATCATGCCAATTTGTTAATGGTTTGTGAGTACTTGAAGGATATGTTCATAGGCCACTCTTGGAGTAGGGTGAACATGGTATTAAGAGATTATTTATCGTCATTATATCCCATTCATATTAATATAAAATTATTATTACCTCAATGAGATGATCATTAAGTAAAATGATCAATTGATTCAACACATATGATATGGGTTAGTTTGGAATTAGTTATTCGTGTTGATGATGTGTGTGATCATTCCTCAAAAAGAGTGTCACACATACTCCTATGAGAAGTATTATTCGTGATATTCTGTTAATAGGATGGAGTGAACCCATGTGGTGGTATGTGACCAATTAGATAATCAATAAAGGAATCCTTGTTACTAATGTGTTTATATAATGTGACAAAGATATATTTTAGGGTTGGTTCATGTTATAAGTGATTTATACAACTCCAGAAGAATCTTCATTGGTAAATGAAGTGTATTCCATTGAATTAGGAAATTGTTTCCTGGGAAATGATGACAAGGACAATAAAATTGTGTATAGAAGTGTGACAGTTATAGAAATTGATACCTTCATCTTTTACTTATCAATGTTATGTAAGACAGGTCATGAATTCTTGGAAAATATTATAGAAACTCATGTTCTTGTAAATATGATATTTATAGACATTAAGAAGATGATGAACCTAAGACTCATATAGGATTTTATATTGAATATTGATGTTAGATTTAGACTCAAGGTGCATAACTGTCACGAGGAGGTTGTAGATCAATAGAACATCACTTATTATATTATTATATGATGTCTGAAAGGCTTGGTTATTACATAATTGATAAAGAATATCATGGGTCGTGTTTGGAATTTATTGAGTATTACTAATTGATCATAATAACTATTCAGATATAAGTTAACATATAACAGATTTTATGTATGTCATTGGATGATGAGGAATGTATCTGTTAAATTGGATGACATGAAGTCCTTCAACTAGAGTTATAGAAATCAAATGAATGTGGAGGGCTCAAACTACATGTTTGAATAATTTTATGTGTGATGAGTCAATTTTCGGGATGACCCTTTAAACTAATTCATCTATGGGTGATTATGGTTTTTATGCAGTTTCTAATCATTTGTGGGTCAGTTTTGATAAATTTTCATTATAATTGTAGTGGTTTTACCTTGCTAAATGGAGACACAATGGTTTATTGTGGTGCTTATAGGATACATAGATTTTAATTAATTTAATAAAGGGTAACGTGATCATTTATTATGTTTTAATAGAATACAATTATGATTTTGTAAAATACAGATGGGCAACTCAAAATTTTGTTTATTTTTTATTTTATAACATATATTGAGATTATATTGATGTAATTTTAGAAAGGGATACATATGGGCCTCGACAAGATTGTGAAGGAAAAAATGTTATGTATGCAGGGTTATGGAATCATAATTGAGGGATCATAAATCGTACATCAATAGATAAAGATAAGAATATTTGTAAAGAAAGTCAGAAAAGATCTAACATCCATCCGTACAAATTATCTTGGGAGTAAGAAAATGGGTTTGTACAAGCCTCTTGGGATAATCAATATTTTTTAAGACCCAGGACATCAACCTATAAGGAATAATATTTTTGGATATTAAATTCCATGAATTGATGTTCAATTAAAATATTCTAACTATATTTTTGGTTACACATTAATAATTGGATTCAATCATTCATAATGGAAGAAGTTGTGGTTAGAATGATGGGTAAGATTGTGATGTTTAAGTACTCTTAAGTTGAAATAATAATAATATGCTTTGTTACATATGTAGTAATTGTTCGATAATATAACCAGTTATGATTGGTAATGATCATTTATGATTGATCAATGCTGGTGTGTTATTTTAAAATTAAAATATGATATATAAGGGAAATATAATTAGAAAATAAGGATTTAGAAGATAATATACGAATGGATATGTGCTCATTTTGACTAGTATACTTCATTTTTTTATCCATACAAGAATTTTTTAAATTTCATAATCTCAACCCGAAGAGGCTGTTATGTTTTGACCTGATCATTGTGATGTAATTTCAATCTCCAATGTTTCATTAAATAATGTTTTTGTCCTTGTATTAATATTTATTCAGCTGTGACTTCTTCTCAAGGATGAGATTTCAATTTGTGGA
Organism: Viscum album; assembly: GCA_963277665.1. NCBI lineage: Eukaryota > Viridiplantae > Streptophyta > Magnoliopsida > Santalales > Viscaceae > Viscum > Viscum album. The sequence goes on along the minus strand of OY728130.1, from coordinate 1,238,558,052 downwards.
GAGTATGTAAAAACCATATTCATCAGATCAGTTTGATATTTTCTTAAACATGTCAGAATTCAGCGAGTTGAAAAATTCCTTACCCTTTTCCCCTAGAACATATTTTTATTCCTTTAAGAAGTTGTTTCATGAATTGAATCATTAAAGTCATTCCTTTTTTATATTCATATTTGGATATGATGGATGTTTAGTGGGAACTCCATATAGAATATTGAGGATATAGACACCACTATTAACAATTTTTAGATGTGTAAACTAGTTGGGGGGGGGTCGGAGTTAACCAATTGGATCGGTGTTAGAGGAAGAACTGCTAATTATTTCTTTAATCCTACCAGAAATCTAGTTGATTCACTAGTATCTTGGTATGTATACACTTATAAACTATATCTCTATTGGAATTCAGTGTCTTGACTGTGGAACCTAGTAGATAGTTGGGGTCTTCGGGGGTTTTTAATAAGGGGATCAATAAGGCTATCCCCCTAGCACCCATCCAACCCCTCAAATTAGGATTTTTTTTTTGTAATTTTCACTCTAAAAGATTAATGTGATTTACTACAATCTTCCTCCATGATTTGTAATGTAACTCTCAAGATCATTTTTCATTGGGGCCCCCATTTTAGATGGGAAAATCCATGAGGTAAGGCTAATACATTAATTGTCTCTTTCCTATACATTATTTTCCATCCTCAATCTTTTCATTATATAAGGAAATATTCCCAATTTAAAGGGATTTTTTCTAGTTTAATTCTTTCATTAGTTTGAGCTCAAACCGAGGTTCATTAGTGGATGAATATAGCTTTATAATTATTATCTAGTTGGTATAGATTCCATTCCATCATTGAAATATTTTTTTTATAAATAATATTTTGTGTATGTAAAACATGTATCCCAATGTTGACTTATATTAATAACCCAATATTCTTTATCATAATTTTATGATATAGTAAAATTATTATGTCTATGGTGTGGCTTAAATTACTTATTTCATCTTGGATGATGTATTATAAATTTGTTGTTTTATGGACAAATAATAATTCTAAGGTTAATTTGTAATAATTCCTGATTCTAAATATATATTTACCAGCTAGTTGGGTTAGGTAATAAATTCAACTCATTCCAGGGATGAAGAGAGATCAATATAAGTGTTTTGACCTGTTAATTGGGTATCCATTGAGGCTATCTTCCATAAATAATTTAACATGATAAATGAGACACCCTTGCAGTTCCCCTTCATATAAATTATGGGTACAACATGTAATAACCATAAGGGATCTATGACCTAGGGATCTACAACAAATAAAAAAAGAGTGATCAAACCTGTTTCCATGGAATGTGAATTACATTATTATATAAAACCATAATTTTATGTGATTAACTCTATCAGTCAGTAATAATAAATGAACGGGGTGAATCTCGGGTTCTTGTTTATTTTTTAAAAACTTTTATTATTGTGGGGTACCTTATTGTAAAATACTGATATTGAGATCTTATGTTGTTTATTTTCTAGGCTGTTAATATATTCCAAAAATTTAATGATAACCTATAAATCCTTTTGTTGAGATCTAAAATAAAAAAGGGAAATGTTTATTCCCTTGAGTATGTTAATTAGTTTTAGGGTGATGGTGAGTTTTTTAACCAATAATTAAGTAATATATTGGTGTATAATGTTATAAAAACCTAATACATCATAAAAAATGAAATATTTCATTTAATTTATAATATATGGCCTCGGTCCATGATGCATAACATTATGAAATTAAAATACCTTCCATCTAAAGTGGATTATGTGTCCTATATCCTTATATTGAGACAAGTTATGTTCATAAGTGAGGCATTCCAATGGAAGGAAACTGATTGTAGTATTTAATGACTAGTATGAACGTGATGGTTACCACATGATTAATTGATGTGAATTATAATGGATAATAATTATAGGGAATGAGTTAATTCAATATTTTCAGGACATACTCTTACCAGAACTGAAGATGCTATGGGAATATTCACAAAGACTTCAAATCCTTGGATGATGTCCCATTTTCATATAGATGTCTTGAGATGTGGAATGCGTTGAATTATCACCCAGCATTCCAATCCATTCTAATTAGATATTACCATTTACTTTCTTGATTTTCATGATTAGATACTTTTTATATTGTCGAATTTTGATAGTTTGTACCATGAATTACACTCCTGAGAAAGCCATAGTGTATTGATAACCATCATAAGGCCTTTGGAGTTCCGCATTGTAAATTCCTTTTATTTGTGCTCAGAATCACATGGTTCAATCACAGTGGAAATTTTAATTCTCTCTCCCTTAATTAACCTTTGTTTCATGCACTTTGATAGTTGGGTTTTATGTTTGTGTCTTTTGATAAATAATTGGTCAAATGGTCTGAGATAAATGGCTATGGATGAGGAAAGTGGAATTCATTGATTTTTCTATACTACAATTAATTCCTTATTTATATATTACACACTATTATGTATTACATTAATATAATTGAAATCCAAAGACATAATTGTTGGAGGCCTACATTGTATTACACACAAACAACTTGGGACCTTTCATGATACCTAAGAAGATATGAGGGATGTAGGTTAGGACCATGGATTGTGCCTATTTATTGTTATATATTTTCATAGAAGACTTTCCATTGAAATAGTAGACATAGAATGCACTCAAAGTACCTATATGATATGGGGAATTTAATTTTTTAGGTATTAACATCCATCAATTCATTTTTAGGTTTCTTCATTACATTTATATATAATTCTTATTTATCTACCATCGAATATACATTCATGGGTTTTATTAGAACCTTAAATGTTATCATTGTATTTATATTTTGTTTCATTTTATATCATTCTATTTATTATCTACACTCTACTTAATAATTATTAAGAGGGTGTAGAATCCCCACAGTACCCCCTTATTACCCTCACTTCTAGTTGGAATCATCAGGTATATGGGGACACATGCTTAAGGCCATGAGGACCTTCAGATTGGGTACTCATTGTAAGGGTTGGGGTCCTGAGAACCAACAGTTTTGTACATTGATTACATGAATGTACTCTTATTATACATTGTTCATTGTTCTGCATGACTATAATATAATAATGTCCGGGAATATTTGTTTCCTTAATAAGGTCATGGAAGATCCCCGCTATGATGAGAACATTGAAATTCTATAAAAATATTCTTAAATAATGTTTTACAGTTGGATGACATACTATTATAGGACACATAGTATACATACCTTCATGTGTGAGTACTCGTAAGAAGACGAGACTCTCTCTCATGGAGTTCGCACTTGGTAATCTACAAGATTGTATATTATGAGAACAGACCCTCTAGTAGAAATTCCGCAAGTCTTGGTGCCATCGTACATAGCTATCTATGAGTGTGTATAATGGTCCTTATATTAGAAGATTATCATTAACTCATGTCATCACTTGCGCACTTATATTTGATGATGAAAATCGTCACGAACAAAGTTGGCGGAATGTAGGGTACATTTGGTGTGTCACGAATGATATGTTGTCAATGGAAAAGTCGAGGAACAATTTGTCCCTTCCATTTATGGATTTTGATATCTCGACCCTTTGATTGAAATTGAATTATCGCATGAAATTCCATGTCCTGGGTGAAACGATCAGTTTATTTTAGGTAGTCAAAGAATGAAGGATCAAGCATATAGGTTTATTGAAATTTCATGCAACCTTCTTGATGAGATATTGAGATAAAGGGATTAAATTGCTCAGTAAGCATTCGTATGAGGTGACATGTCAATTCGTCGTCAACTTCTTTCTCTTGGGTTCCTTGACCCATTGCAAGATAGTAATCTTAGATTTTAGGCAAGCCTGCCTAATGCCAATGAGAAAGAGGCCCGGAGGGTCACACACTATGTGTATCCAAGTATATCAAGTAGAATAAAGATTATTCCCATACATGGTTTTATAACTATTCAAGGAAGCATAAATGGTTTTAATTATGGAGGATGAAGGAAATGAAAAACAAGATAGAAACGATGTGTATTAATGATTACATGTCATGTAGTTTTTCAAGGAATACATGAACACATCATGTATTAATTATTACGTGTCGTGTAGTTTTTATTTTTGAAAGGATATGAAAAACAAGCACACGCAATGTATTAATTTTTACACACCGTGTAGTTTTATGAAAAATATGTACACACCGTGTATTAATGATTACACACCATTTAGTTTTCCAGTCGTGATTTTGAGGATATAATATTGTCTTATTAAATGATATTTATTATAATCCGCATGGGATCATGTCAAGGAATTAATTTTTAGACATGGGAGTTTTCAATAAGAGTCAATGAAATAAATAAAATGTGTAACACATTTATTTATTTTCCTAACTATACAACCTCAAACACAATTATTAATATTCTCATAACCCCAACTCTATTCCTACACATAAGAAAATTGTCGTGCACAATAATTCTGGAGAATTATTTCAAGGCCGAAATAACCTCTTCTTCCGAGAATGCTCTCATGACCGAGAGAGATATTCTACCATCAGATCAGGACATTATATGGAGGACAATGAAAGAAATGGTTTCTCCACTCTAACACCCAGATACTCCATTGGCGACGTCCAGAGATTTGAGGTGCACGTGTGGATCATCGCTAGAGTAATTCTACACTTGGATTCTACGACGCAACAATGAATCACATTGGAACGTGATCAAGAATATCAATGAAGAAAAAAACCCAAAAGGTACTTCATGTCAATTAATTACATTAATTATAATCAACCTGTGACAATCCACTTTTGTGGTTTCGAGTCTTTTCTTCTTGTTTGTCCATTTCAATGAATCGATCCATGGAGACTGGCGTTTAACATCGTATTGATCCCGAATTGATCATTACTAATGTCAAAAATCCAAGTAGGCACATCCTCCCACGCACTTCCGCTACACCCGGAACCTTAAATTCGTATCAGTGGAAGGTTACAATGTTGATTATAGTTGTTTAATTTTCATTGATTATTTACGAATTTATATTCAATTCAATTAAATATAAATATTTCTATAAAACTGAATGAACGAGATCTGTTCTTCAGCCTTCATTTCTCGATTCACACCACCGAAATGAAATTTTAATTTTGATTATGATTAAATTAAAAATGAGGATCTCATCTGGAGGAGCTGCTCTTTTTTCTGTACAACACAAGAATACACGGTGTGTAGTTAAAACTACAAGTTGTGTACTTATGTTCAACGAACCGGTACTAGTATTCCAAACCGTGCTGTGTGAATTGAGTAAACCTAATTATTTATTACCCCATATTGACCAGAAATGAACGGTGCATGGGAATAGGAATACACAGTGTGTATGTTGAATGAACACGTCGTGTAGTCTGATCTGATCCAGGTGAAACTGTGTATAAGAAAAATTCATGTTCTGCATACATGAGATTTCAAGGCCGGTAACCGTGTAACAAATACATGTCGTCTTAGATTAATCTACACACCAATGTAGAAAAAACACGCCAAAGCCCCAGAGTGCACTTTTGATAAAGGGTGAAAAGAAATACACATCATGTAAATATAAACTACATTACATATACTTTCCCAAAATGGAATTTTACCTGGTTTCCTCCAAAAGTACAAAGTCATGTACAAGGAATATGGATGAGAAAAATCTCAAGGAAATTTATAAAGGAATTTAAGATAAATAATTGACTAATTACAGGATCATAATTAATTGAATTCAAGCGCGACTTATCTAAAATAATTGAATAACTAAAACAATTTGAATTATAAATATGCATAAATGTCGTTGCACTCTATGGATGATCATGAGTTAGACCAAATACCATTTGTATGTGTTTATTGTTTCATTTAAATTTTTTTCATTTAAATTCATTGGCCTGTGAGCCTTCTTTCAATGAAATGTAGTGCCTGAGTGCCCATGGTTTCTTTAATGTAAACCCCATGTAATGGAGGATCTCCCAAACCAGAGGAGACAGTTCAAAATTTGAAGCTGAGGTGAATCCAACTCAAGAAGATGCAAAGGTGGACAGGTGGGAGCTGCAAAACATGAACCATCAGTTCATGGTGTTTTCCCCTAGGCCAAGGTTAGCTTATCAAACTGCTAGATAAGCAAACCAATTGAATCTCATAATCATGCCATCTTTTTTTATTTTTTTCTAATTTCATAGTTTATTTATTATGTATGTGTTGTTGTGATCACATAATTAATGAAATAAACAATCATGAAAAGATGGAATAAAATAAAACCAGACTATGCGTAAATATTTTCAGAATATGGTTAGTCACTTAAGCTAGCATCACATAATATTAACAAGAATGTGATAATGCGAAACTACGTATAAATGTTTTAAATCCCTCAAATACCATATTAAGTCAGACCAAGCCTTCCGTTACTTGATTAAGGGAAATACTCAATAAAAATACGTGTTCCACCAACCCTTTTTGGTAAAAATACATTTATAAAGGAAGACCTTATGAATGGTTGTAGGTTGACTTAAACATATTACATTAAGAGGAGTAGCCCTTGCTAGACTTGGAGTAATATTGGAGGTAAGAGTTGAGGAAATCCAAGTCAGGATTTCAGGATTGGGGAGTCAACTCAACAGATCATGGAACTATAATATCACAGTTTCAAAAGACCTGCCTACCTAAATACATTCAAATAGTTTACCAACCCTTGTTGGGGTTATGCAAAGGGGAATATGAATCCTTTCCACTAGAATGTCAAAGGAACTGGAAATTCCGAGTTAAATGGTGAGGGCCATTGGGAATTGATTAAATAGTGTGAGACTTAATAAAATTTAGTATTTCTAATAAAATGTAATCAATAAAGTACTGATAAATATTCTCTTCTAATTTTTAGAATCAATATGACAAACATGTCAACCACCTTTTCTCTGCAATCAATTCTGGATAGTGACAATATCCTCCCAAGCAGTAACTTTCAAGAATGGTTTAGGCTCCTCTGGGTTATACTATTCCATGAACGAAAGTATTATTTTTTAGAGTCCTCACTTCCTGATTCTCTTGCCCAAGGGGTGAGTGATGAAGATTTCATGGTCTATGATCCACATTTGAGCGATGCACTCGACGTTAATTATTTGATGCTATCATCAATGTCATGTGAGCTCATGAAGTCTCATGAGGACATGGATTCCTATAGAATACTCGATCACCTCTGTGGACTATACTAGGAGAGAACAATACAGGAATGGATTGAGATCACCAAAGCTTTACTTCAAAGAATGCTTGGAGAGGGTGCCACACCTGGGCCTCATGTAGTTAAGCTCATTGGCTACATTTAGTTTTTGGAGGTTCTAGGGTTTAAACTCCCCGAGGAACTGGGTACTGATCTCATTCTCACATTACTTCTCTAGAGCTTCTATAACATTGTTGTAAATTTCATCATAAACAACATTGATATGTCTCTATCTTATCTTCTTATCCTTATTCGCCAAGTGGACAATGATATGAAGCGTGAAAAACCTTCTGTCCTTAGGGTGAATAAAAGGAAATGGAAGGCTAAGAGCTCTAAGCCCAAAGCTTCTTCAAGGACTTCTAAGAATGTTAAGATCAATGGGGAGTCAATGGAACAAGAAAATGTTTGTTTTGCATGTGGAAAGAAGGGCCACTGGAAGAAAAACTACACCCATCCAAGGAAGCAAGGGGAAGCTTCAGGTGCGTTTGTCATCGAGTGAAATCTATTTGTTTCTACAAATTGTGTATTAATACATCTTGTGGTTCTCACATAAGTTTCCAAATATAGGAACCAAGTATATTCCTAAAGATTGGTCGAGGGGATGTAGATCAATGAGCAGCCAACAGAGCCAGACATGCTGCTGTAGCTGTCGGTACTACAACCTCACATTGCCTACAAGGATGGTCTTGGTTTTAAAAGGATGTTATTATGTACCCTCTGTAACCAACAACATTATTTCAGTATCAAGATTAGATATTAATGGATTCATCTTCATGTTTGGAAATTAATGTTTGGTAATTTTATAAATATAGCATTTGTTTTGGTAGGGCACATTTATATAACGGCCTTTATGTGTTAGACTACACAAATCAAGTAATGGCAATCGATGACAATGTTAATTCACATGAATCATACCGCACCCAACTTTGGAATCACTATGTAGGACATGTAAATGAGAAAAGTTTGAAAAAATTACATCAAGATGGGTATTTAGATTCTTTCAAACTAAAACCAATTGGTGTACATCATGCGTGTCTATAAAGAAAAATGACCAAATACCCATTTAGTGGTATAGGTGAAAGGGCTAAAGAGATTCTAGAATTAGTTCACAAAGATGTCTGTGGACCATTTTCAGTTGAATCAAGGGGTGGGTTCTCATAAATCATAAATTTTACTAATGATTTTAGTAGATATGGATATATTTACTTAATGAGCTATAAGTCATATTGTTTTGATCGGTTCAAGGAATACAAGATTGAAGTTGAGAACCATCTTGGTAAGAATATTAAGAAATTCTGCTCAGACAGAGGAGGAGAATATATTAATCAAGACTTCATTGATTTCTTATGGGAGTTTGGGATTTTATCTCAACTCACTCCTCCTTAAACACCACAGTGGAATAGCGTAAGTGAAAGGAGGAACCGCAACCTGTTGGACATGGTGAGATCAATGATGAGTCTTGCGAGTCTTCCATTATCCTTTTGGGGATATGCATTACAAACAGCAACACACATACTAATCAAAGTACCAGCTAAATCAATAAATCATAATCCATACGAGTTATGGAGTGGCCGTAAAGCCATGCTATCGAATTTACATGTGTGGGGAAGAGAAGAATTTGTTAAGTCCTCATCAGGTAAAAAACATGCACCCAGATGGAGAAAGTGTATCTTTAGAGGATATCCCAAGGAAACAAGGGGGTGTTACCTATAAAACTTCTTAGACAAAAAGGATACAGTAAAAAGGACAAAAAATATTCTTTGAGAGGGAGCACATCTCCAAAAGAGATAGTAGGAGTGAGATAGAATTCAATGAATTCGAGGATCAAGATACACAGGAGATGGTACAAGAACAGATTCCACAAAGCCCCGTGGAAGAAAAATCTATTCTAGAGACACAAGAACTGCGTAAGAGAACAAGAGAGATGAGAAAACCAAAATGATTTGGTTTTCTATTCAATGAGGATGGTGACTCATTATTTGTTGACAATGATGATCCTCTTACCTATAAGGAAGCATTTGAGGGCACAGATGCTGCCAAGTGGCAGGAAGCCATGAATTATGAAATGGATTCCATGTACCAAAAACAAGTCTGGATTTTGGTAGATCATCCAGTTGATGTAAATCCTATTGGTAATAAATGGGTATTCAAGAAGAAATTGGACATGGAGGGGCAATTATGCACATATAAGGAATGACTGGTTGCCAATGGTTTTAGACAGTGTCAAGGAATTGACTAGGATGAAAAATTTTTACCGGTTGCGAGGCTGAAATTCATCAGAATCCTATTGGCCATTACCACCTACAATGACTATGAAATATGGAAAATGGATTTCAAAACAACATTCCTTAATGGGAACCTCCAGGAATATGTCTACTTGGAACAACCTGAAGGGTTTGTGACTCAATTGAATTACAACAAGGTATGCAAGTTGCAGAAATCCATTTATGGATTAAAGAAATAATCAAGGTCATGGAACATTCATTTTGATGAAGCTGTAACAGAATTTGGCTTTGTTAAGAACGAATTTGAGCCTTATGTCTACAAAAGTTTTAGTGGAAGTGCAGGTTTTTTCCTAATATTATATTTTGATGAACTATTACTAATTGGAAACGAAGTACCTGTCTTACAGTCAGTTAAGGAAAGGTTAGATAAATTCTTCTCTATGAAATACTTGGTCGAGGCAGCATATATTCTTGGGATCAAGATCCATCGTCATAGATCCAAGAGAATGTTGGGCCTGAGTCAAATTACATACATTGACAAGATAGTTAAGATATTCAGTATGGAACAATACAAGATGAGATTCTTTCCAGTGTCACGTGGCATTCATATTTCCTAGAAAATGTGTCCTCAAACACATGAGGAAAGAAATAAAATGGCCAGGATCTCATACGCATCCATGATTGGGTCAGTCATGTATTCTATGATATGTACAAGGATAGATGTTGCGTATGAATTAAGTGTGGTAGTCATATATCAAGCTGATCCAGGAGACCACCATTGGATGGCTCTCAAGACTATCTTTATGTATCTGAGGCATAATAAGGATATGTTCCTGGTTAATGGAGGAGATGATGAACTAGTCATAAGAGGACATGTAGATGCTAGTTTCTAGACTGATCAGGATGACATGAAGTTGCAGAGTGGATACATATTCAGTTTGAATGGAGGTGTAGTGAGCTGGAAGAGCTCAAAAAAAAGTGTAGTGGAAGATTCCACAGTGGAGTCTGAGTATATCACAGCTTTACTGGTAGCTAAAGATACAGTATGGATGTGAAGCTTTGTCCAAGAGTTGGAGGTATTACCTAGCAGTAATGATCCTATCACACTCTATTGTGATAATACTATAGTGGTGGCACTTGAAAAAGAGCCAAGGTCACATCAGCGGACAAAGCACTTACTTCAGAAGTATCATCTCTTGAGGGATTTTTCTCAAAGAGGTGAAGTTGTAGTGAGCAATATTTCCACGGAAGACAACGTGGTGGACCCCTTTATTGAATACTTAACTTAGGAGAAACATGATCATCATGTGAGGTCTAGTGGACGCAAAGTCGTGGGCAGTTGGCTCTAGTCCAAGTGCACGTTTGTAAGGGTTGGTTTCCTGAGAACCAAATATTTTTTACTTTGATTACATGAATATACTCTTATTATATATTTTTCATTATTCTGCATAATTATAATATTATAATGTCCTATAATATTTGTTGCATTAATAAGGTCATGGAAGATCCCCGTTATGATGGGAACCATGAAATGCTATAACAATATTCTTAAATAATGTTCTACGGTAGGATGACATACTATGATAGGAAACATAGTATAAAGACCATCATGTGTGAGTACACATAAGAAGGTGAGACTCTCTCTCGTGTAGTTTACACTTGGTTATCTCCAAAATGGGAGATTATGAGAACAGACCCACCTGTTGCAATTCTACATGTCTTGGTGCCATCAGACATTTCTATCTACGAGCGTGTGTAATGTTCCTTAGACTGGAATATTATCATTAACTCATGTCATGACTCGCGCACTTGGATTTGCTGATGAAATCCATCACAAAGAGAATATAAACATACACTTTAATATTTCTCTTCATACCATCACCCAAGAAATACTCTTTCACATCCATATACATCACTGTGCTTCCGGGATAAATAGAAAATAATTAACTAAGAGCCTTATCCAATATCTCCGTATTAAAATCATGTATGGGAGGGATAAAAACATTATTCTTAAACCTTATTATTATGTAACTGTCAATGTTTAACTCATGAAAATTTCTCAACATCATTTGTAGATCTATATCATCCTTTTTTACCTCCAAAATCCTCACTTATATAGATTGTTGAACATTCCTTTGAGTCAGATAATAGTAATCCTAATCCATTAATATGTCTATATCCATCCTTTGGATGTCAATAAAAATTGTATTTTCTTATCCCCGTCATATATAGGCATGCATTTTCCATTCAACTAAAAGCATATTCCACATCATTTGATTTCCAAGAGTGGTAGTGTATTAAAAATTTAACATCATTAATCCACTCTAATCATCTTCTTTGGTGCATAATAAGATATTTTTTTATGAAAATGTAATTTAATCTTGTATGATTAGTATATATTTCACACCATTATTCATATATATAATACCTCTATATCATTAATTAAAAAACCACCATAGATGACTCAAAATCATGTGTTGAGTACTATTTCTCTTGGTTATATTTTTTTGGATCATAAGCTATCATCATATAATTTTTCATAAGAACACATGCCATTAACATCATTTATACATCACAATAGATCAAAAATCATTATCCATTATATATTTGTGTGAGAATTGTTGGACTGACTAACCTTATTTTTAGATCCTTAAAATTCTATTCACGTTCTAGTATCTATATAAACTTGACTCTTTTCTATTTCTATAAGGTTAGTGGATTAAAAAATCATGATAAATAGTTCAAAAAATTGATAATACCAATCCTAACCAAGAAACAAAATCTAATCAGGGATTCCATTTTTTTACTAAGAGAATGTTTAATAAATTTTGACATTGTTGGCTTTATTTATAAACATTTACATGATATTGTGTGTCCCAAAAATGAATATTTTGGAATCAAAAATTCACTCTTGTAAAAAATTTTATAGAAATTATCTTTTATTAGTGTCATTAGTACAATGATGAAGTGATATTATAGATCTTCCATTAGATTTTAATATATAAAAATATCATCTATAAATACTAAAAAAACTGAGAATAATTTTATCTAAGGAATATATTCAATAAATCCATGGAGATAGTGGGGGAATTATGAAGCCCAAAATACATCACTATAAATTCACAGTGTACTTTCCTTGTAAGGAACATCATATTGGCTATATCCTCATTTAGAACCATCAGTTGATTATATCCATAACATGGATAAATCTATGAAAATTATTAATACTCACGTAGTTGATCAAATAAGTCATTTATACGGGCGAGATGATATTTTTCCTCGATTGCGATCGTATTATATTCTCGATAATAAATGAGGGGTCTCACTGATCCACCTTCTTATTAAAAAAATAGAATAGTTGAACCAAAAGGAGACAAACTAGTTCATATAAATCCCTTATCCATATTCTATTGGAGCTTATTCTCTAATTCTTTTATCTAAATTGGGGATATTCTATAAGGAATCTTTGAAATATGTGCAACACCGTGTATGAGATCAATTGAGAACTAAACATCAAAATTCTATGAAATATGTAGAAATTCATTGGTAATGACATCATCAATATCCCATAAAACTGGTATATCATTAATGGTGTGTCTCTCCCAAACCAATAGATATTGATAACCTTCATTTATAGAAATCATGATACATTTGATGGTAGTGATTTTTATTGGAAGTTCATAATAATTATTGAAATTATAGATTCTAAATGGATCATTCTGAATATGAAGCATGACATACCCACCTTATACATCAATATGTATTATATATATATAAATCCAATACATTCAAAGAATAACATTGAATTAAACTATATGTGGAATCATGATATTTTCTAAAATCGCATTCCAAAAAACATCAACTGGGATTAGAATTATAATCTTATGATGTGAATGTTTTTCCATTAAGAGTTTTCACAGCTAAATCATAATAAATTTTTTGATATGATATAATTATCCATAGAAAATTATTTATAAATAAAAAATTTGGTAGGTCTAGAATAAATTAAAAAAATAGTTGTTTTAGAGTGGATGACAAACTTATCTTTCACCACTTCATAGTAATAATTCACATAACTAATAGTGATAACATGATATTTCCATTTTTCATTATCCTTAATAGATATTTAATGTTTTTACCCATGGTTATACAATGTATTTTTTTATTGGATAGATTAATTCCCATTTTGCATATATTTGATGCATTGAATTATAGGAAGTGCATTTTGTACGGACTTATCTATATTATTAGTTATCTTATTCCCACAACAATGGAAATTTAATTAAGAGTATCCCTTTTACACATTAAACATTTATCAGTCCCCTTAATACTATTTCATCAATTTATTATTCCACAAATTGAGAATAATGTATATTGGAATTTTTTTTCTCTATGATTTTTATATTTTTCAATTTATTCTTATTTTGATCGAACCCATATGATTTTTGGGTAACACAAATCTCTATCTCAGCCATGATTGAATACCAAAATATTTCATCATAGTTACAGAAATGTGTTAGGGATAACACCCTTTTGAGACTTATTTATAACCTTTTTATGTATCGATCAATAATAAATTTACTTTGGATGATAATTCTAAATGTGTACCATACATGCCCTATAATATTTTCTTCGTAGGAACTAATAGAATCATAATCCTTTTTTATAATCACAATTAACTATTGATACATCTTCATTTTTAGAATATGATGAAATTAGTTCTTGAAAAATAAGATCATGAACTCGTCCCATTCCTTATATTCAATTTCATCTAGTTTCGTCATATCCTTAACCAGATTCTACCATTTATCTGAATTAGCATAAATATGATAAATACCAAAAAAAATACCATGTTCTAAACCTTAGGTAACCGAAGTTATCATTTCAGTGGTACCAATATACTTCTCTTTCATAATAGGGTCGAATGATCAACTAAAAAGATGAAGATTCTTCCTTGTGAATGAATCAACAGAATTTTGTTCCCTTATTTTATCATTTGGAAGTCCAGTATTTAATATCCTAAGAAATTATTTTGAGAATAGAAATTAGATTTTACCTTCCAACAAAAATAATAATAATTTTTCCAGTTGGATAATTGGTTCATTTCCCATTGCATTCTGCATTCATGTAGTTCATTTAAGTCTCATCCATTGATTAAATCCAAAAATCACAGTGTATAAATTAGTTATCATAGTTGAAAAACTATATAATCAGGGTAATTTTGAAATAAAATTTCAATTTAGGATACCATTGGTTTTATACATGGTTTTTCATAATTTTCACAAAAACACTAGAACTACATCTTACACATAGACTTATAACTAGGGTTCATACTAATATTTCATAATCCAAGTTTCTAAATGGTAACTAAACCTTTCTCGGATGCCATATATAATGGGAAATAATTTTTTATATAATGATATTGCATCTAAAACAATATAATTCATTAGATAGCTTAAAATTCATGACACAATCAAATTACTTATGCTTATTTGGAAGCATGGATATATAATATACTAATTTATAAATGATTTTCATTGTCTCTCTCTTGTTTCTACATTACAAGAATATTTTTGACATATTCTACATAATAAAATTATTTACATCATGGGGAAATAAGAATTAGAAAATGGCGACGTCTAATGCTCGTTATGGGTAATTAATGGGGATAAAAAAAATCCTAAGATCATATAAACACAAAAATTTTGTGTGAAAATTATATTGTGCATATCAAGGATTCTAGTATTGAATCAAGGAATAATTCAAAAAAGTTAATAACACATGAATTATAACAGATTCAATAACAATAATTCATGGGAGTAAAATAGAATCTATGAAATTTTGTAATTCACATAAGAATATAAAATAATTTCCATATTATTCAAGTCTAACTTCCAAGAACCTCAAAGAGGAAAAAATTCTCTTAAAAAAGAGAGTTCACACCTCATTCCAATTGTTTATTACTGAATTGGGATCGCATCCTGTTTCAATCCAGTATATCTCATGAGAAATAAATATATACCTAATCAATTGGATGGAGATTTAGGTCGCAACATTCACATAAAAAAATATACTTCTCTGTGACATAATATTATAAATCATTAAATATATTAGAAACTGTAAAAAGATGTGTTTTCATAATTATATAATCATAACATAACCCCTAAAAATGAAATGTGTTTCATAAATATCATCTCACCATAAAAAATGAAAATATAGAATGAATATGGATAGTATGAAAAAATCATAACCCCAGTAAATCATAAACACCATCATTTAATTTTATCTTACCTAGAAATTAATTATGACATATAACCTTATATTTTTCTTGAAAAATAGAAATTAAATTTTATAAAATTTATTTCTATAGGGATGCACTTTTTAAAAAGAATATATTTTAACTAAAAATAAGCTGGTAATAATTTATATAAATGTTCAAGGAATTATTAAACCAAGAAGGTGGTAAAATCGACCCATGTTGTATAATGTTTATAAAAGAGTCATTGATATTCTTGTCAGAAAACTCACAATGTATATTGTTTATAAAATGGCAAAATGATTCTTTTAAAACTGATTTACAAAAAATAATATACCAATAAAACTGAATTTAAACATTCATATATGAATATTAAAAACATTTTTTAATTTTATTATAAAATAGGGACATTGGAGACAAATATTCCACAGCGGATACATAAACATAAATAATATATAATAAAAATGAGCTTGTGAAAGAAAACATTAAAAATATCATATCATTGAACATATGATTATTGAATTAAATTTATTATGTGTATTCACAATCAATCCATATAAAATATGTTTTAATATAGAATAATATAATCAAATTTCATTTCCCATTTAATTGTAAAAAAATAATCAATGAAGTAATAGTTCAACCCAATGAATAGAAATTGAGTTAATACACCCCATACCATATTCCTTTTATTTCTGTGTTCAAGATCAATGATCCTATATAATAATTATTACCTTTTTATAAATTTATTCCAAAACATTAATTAAATCATACCATGTTTTGTTTATTTGTAACAACTTAATACTCATTAATTATGATTTTCTTATTTAAATCACTATGCAGGGCGATAACAACATTGTTTTCCATGAATGGTTCAGGTTCGTAGCCTTGGTCATCTTACATTGATCATGGTACACTAACTTCCATAATTTTATCCATGGTTTAAATATCTTATATTTTTATTATATACAAATTTTTAATTATTCATAAAAATCAGATAATGAAAATATAATAACATAGTTCATCGAGATGGCGGGTTGTACGTTCACATGAACATTGTTTACATTCATTATACAATAAAATGAACGAAAGGTAAAAAATAATACACCATTATTGAATAATTATTAATATTTATATCATATATTTTGTTAAAAAAATCTTTATTACCATCCATGTGAAATAAAAGTGGAAATCTAGTCACATTGCATCATATAGATTGCAGTCTATATGTACGCACAAGCAACATTATCATTTATCAAATAATAGTATGAAGATAAGGTAAACCTAACACTATCATTATATAAGTATAAGTATGTCATATATTTTATATATAATAATTAATTTAATACTAAATTCCATATATGAATGATGATGATGAAAAATAAATTGTATCGATGCATGGAGTTGATAAGTCATACACACACACATGTGATGCATTCACTTCTTGTTTAATGGGAACAAAGATTTATAAAAGGGTTTGAATAATCAAAATAACATTAAATAATATTTAGGACACTTAAGTTATAATTTTATTATAAAATTCATATATTTTATATGTGTTAAGGAAGAGTAGAAAAAGAAATTAATCAGTTATTGTGAGTACCTCTTCTTCCAAATGTTTCTTTTGGATCACAAGTAAATGGGCTCTAAGGTTTTTCTTTTTTGAAGACAAGATCCTCTAAAATGTTTCTATGGAAAATTATAATAGATATAGTATTTAATATTCTAGATAGAGGCTACAAATTATGTGAAGTAGTGAGAGATGTGGTTTCCTTTTATAATGTATTTTAGTGGCACATTATGAATTTCTCAAATGATTAAAAAATAATAAATTCATTTTATATACTAATACCAAAAAATTTTCATGTATTCTAAGATCTCACATGATAAGGTGTAAATCTAATCAAAAAACTTATTTTACACAGGTTTTGGTTTTATTTTAAAATTAATTATTTTTATTAACTCTTAATTACACTATTTCAATTTTAACTATGATAACAAATTAAATAACATTAATAGCATGTAACTAATTCATATGTTATGTAAATTAGACCATAATTGTGCACATAATTAAATTTTAAACCATATTATAATCACATAATATTTTTCATTAATTTTTATAAATTTTTAATTATTTAAAAAAATATTATTTTGATAAAATATCATTATTGTTCATATTATCATTATTAATTTGATTGAATTTAAAAAATCCTGAAATAATCATTAATATGAAAAAAATCAATACACTAAAAATAAATCATAATGATCTATAAAATTATTGGATAACGATACTTAATTCAAAATATATTTATTGTAGTATTTGTAATATAATTTGTTTATTTTTCAATTAATTGAATAGTAATTGCATTATCATTGTATAATTATTTAGTATACATATCTATACAATAAAAATGAAAAATAAAATACCAAGATTAATATAAATATTATCTATTTAAAAATAATATTTATTTTATAATATTTATTTGGGATAACCATATATTAAAAAATAATATATTTTTTAGGACATGAAAGGGACAACCTAAACTTTTTATTATTTAAAATATTATAAACATCTTAATATCATCCAAGTGGCCTCAAAAGTCATCAATAAATATATCTATAATTAGAAAAAGTTTATTATGCAAAAAAGGACATTTAAATTCTTTCATAACCAACCTCTGTCTCCATGGGGATAGATATATGATATTTATGACAAAAAAAAGTTACATTTTGCATCTTTCTGTGATTAAATAATTTATAAATATTTTTCATTGAAAAATTACATTAAAAACTATAATTGAATCATTATATGTTAAGGGTAGAGTTACCATCATCCAATAAAATTTTTCAGGCGTTCTATTTATTTTATTATCTGTAACATTTTATTTCTAAAAATAATTACCAAATTTACCCTTTACTAGGGTAAAAATATGAGAAAGGTTTCTATTCAAATAGACTAATAATTAAAAATATTTATTAACTAAAATTGAAAAATATAAATCCCAAATTTTCTTTAATTTTTATAAATTAAAGAAAAATATTATTACATTTAAAATAAATCTAATAATACTCAACGAAAATAGTTTTTTCAGAAAACACCCTTTTAAAAAATAAAATCTTTTTATAATAAATTATTTTATAAAGAAAATTAAAAATGTAAAATTTAAAATTTAAAATAAAATATAACTAATTAAAATTTAAATCTTATCCAAAAATATATTTATCCATATAATTACATTATAAGAAAATACAGTTTTCAATAAAAATATGTACTTTCGATGAAACCTGGTTACATTATGGTTCAACAGTGGGATCCCTTAGCATCTCCTCTTGTAGTTAAGAACTCCTCCACTCAGACATGGATTCAAATTAGGGGGTTGAATTGGTTTTTATGGCATCTGTCAGTCTTGTGGGAGGATGCCTCTATTGTTGGTTGCCCAAATAATGTGGACAAGGAAACGAAGAATCCTAGGTATGGTCACTTTGCTTGTGTATTGGTATAGATTGATTTAGCTCACATTATTATTGAAACAGTCTTCCATGTTGCGGGTGAAATTATGCTAAAACAATATATACAATATGAGTGGTTTCTCATATTCTGTAAGTCTTGTCTGTGTATTGGTCATCCTCTTGTGCAATGTCACAGGAATATGAAATATTTTTTATGTAAATTGCTGGGTCATGCATAAAAGTTGTGTAAGAAGAAACAAGGTTATCCTCATGGTAATAAGAAGGTTTTTGGGAAGAAGGGTCCTCACAATGCTGGAATCTCCACTCTTGTTGAGGCTGTCCAACAAGGTCTGCCAATGTACGTTGCTTTTCAGCAAAATGCAAATGCTGTTACCATGCCAGTGATTGATGGATCCGTGGATCAAGGAACCATTAGAGTTGCTAGGGGTCTTGATAGAAAATCCTAGGCTGATGTGACTGAGGAGGAGGAAGATAATCAATCTGAGCATGAGGCTTCTATCCAGAATGATGTAAATCAAGAGTTGGAGCGAGCTGCAATAGACTCTTCTGGTAGGAAGGGTAAGATAATGATATTAGATGATGATGGATTCCTGTTGGGGATGTCTAAGAAGACGAGGGTATGTCCATATATTCATGATGAGGTGCAGGTGGTTGCTACAGAAGAGGATGTTGTTCATTAGGGGATTGAGGATGAGGTTCAGGTGGTCAATGTGGATCCTCGGCTGGAAGTGTCTCTGGGGATGGATAATACTGTTGTTGGAGAGGATGATATTATGTGGGGAACTCAGGTTGAGGTGCAGGTGGATGGTCGGATGGAGGTGGTTCCGATGATGGACAGTGAGGCTGTAAGAGATGTTTTTGTTAAACTGGGGTCCTGATTGATGTGTAGGTAGATAAATCTTCTTTTGTGGAGAATTCTAGTGGTCTGCAAGCTGTTCCAGGAGGAGAGGACCTACTCAAATCTTCTTCATCTATGCATGGTGTTAGTATGGATGTTCTAGACCCATTGCGATCTTCCCCAATGGTTTCTGGTTAGGGAGAATAATATGAATGTTGTCTACATGGATGAAACTAGTACTGTAGAGTTTCAAGGTCCTGCAATGCCAGATATCAATTTTTTTTCAATTTTAGAGTCCATTAATACTCCTGAGTTTGATTTTCTTAATCTTGATGGGCTCATGAATGTAAAATGCAGTAACCGAGTGTGCCTCTCCTTGACACCTACTGTTTTTGATGGTTTGGGGACACTCTATGTGGCGAAGCTGGACTCCAAGGACGTACAGAAGGCTTCTCATGAGCATGAGGAGTCTACTCATGATGCTGGTCACCAGGATTTTAGATCCTCTTTTGAGGTTGTGCATACAATAATGTATAGGGAGCTCCTCATGGAGAATCTGATTTTCACATGGAGGTTCTGGAGTTGTATGATTAATTAGTGATGCAAAGGGAAAGTGGGCGACATCCAGCTCATTGGGGAGGATCTTGGGGTCGAGGCTGGCCCAGAAAAAGGTAATAATTGGATTTCTGATGGGTCTGTCCAGATTTCATTCTGGGATTGGTATTTCACATGTAAGCATTTCCTTATATCTGTTTTACCTTTACAATTTTATAATAAATTTGTGGGTCATGGGTTTTCGAACCCATGGTTGAACCGCTTTTCATAAAAACTATGTGATCCTTTTAAATGAACATTCAAATACATTAATATTGAGTTAGAACATTATATACATATATTTTTTATTCAAATTTATTCCACAAAATTTAATGACTAGTTTCTAAAAAAAATATATATTTTTGGTTCATGTAATGAAACCCTACAATGAAATCAAATTTTCTAAAATAACTATTTGATATTAATATCAGGTTGTTACAATATGGAAGTGTGATTATCATTGGATCGTGGTGTAATTATTCCAATACCATGGGAAGTTTTCTTTATTTTTTCTTCATTGCCTATTGGGTGGGTTTTTTCTCGCAATTCATCAATGTTTTGAATAACGAAGATAGATTAATGATTTTACTATTTATTCTGTATATTTTTTTTCTGAAATTATTTATTTTTTAATGTATAATATTTATTATATATAGTTTATCTAAACTTGGAGTAATTTAACAATTTAGTATCATTTTCTTATAATAATTAGGTACTGGGATCCATTAATAATGTTATTTTTGGGAAATTTATCGGTGTTTATTAAGGATTGTTTTGGATTTTTGATGATCACTATAAATATGAATATGTGGTCACAACTCACATTATAATTTTTCCTATATTCATAAAACGTTCCTACCTTATATTATTCATAAATTAATTTTCATATTTTCTATAATATATTATATAAAGATTAATGGTTTTCCATTTTTTAATAATATCACTTCATTGTTCATAATTTTTTTTTATTTTCTATTAAAAACATAGTTACATTTAATGAAATTATAAATTTTAACAAACTGAATTGAAATTATTTCCAGTTTAAAAGCCATAGAATATTGGGTTAAATTTCTCTTGATATTTGAGTTAAATATCCTATATTAGATCATTGTTTTTTCAAAAACATAGTAGTTTCATTATGTTTGGAACATTCATTTAGAATAGGTATAGTATAAAATTGAATAGAATGGGGTTTCAATAGTAAAAATCTAAATTAGTTAATAAAATAATTTAAAATTTATTTCTTCACCTAAATACTTTTTTTTGTTTCACTATATTACTATGGTGGAGTTCTTTATACCATAAATAAATATTATAACATTAATCACTCATTCCAACCTAATACTTAATGGAAAATATGTTATCAAAACAATGCATATGCCACTGTTATGAGAGTATTTTTCTTCCAATTTGCAATATTAGAATATGTTATGATAATATGTTATTAACTATGTAAAAACTAATGATCTTTATTTATATGACATCCACATATGATAGATAATATATTATGTTTATGGATTTGGTATGTTTGTTGAATAAATAATTATGGAAATTCCCTTTTACAGAAAATATTTATAAAATATTATCATATCCATCTTCATTATTCATTTATATGTTTTACCAATGTATATTTTCCCGTGAATATTCATTTACCATTTCAAAAAATCATTAATCAAGTAAATTTTCGTAATCTCAATTTTTTATTTCAACAATTTATTAGTAGATAAGTTATAAAAAATACTTTATAGTTAAGTTATTATGTCAAAAAAATCCTTTTAAATATTGGTCTCTAGTAGTAGGCTATGTTTAAAAATATATACATATCATTATAACATACATAACATAGTACATAATCATGGATATTTTATGTAAAAAATTATAGAGTTATTATTATGATATATCTAATAACTTATACTCTACCATCCTAGCATGTATTGGGTTTCAATAATACCAAAAGCATGTGGTTCCATTGGAATATATCTAGCATTTATTTCTAGTGCGTGATTTTAATTATATAATAGACTATTTTATTGGTTCAATTCATTCTTATTATCCATATTTTCAATTATTATTCATGATTTCAATCCTGAATTTTTGTATCCTAATAAAGGATATATTTTCTTATTATGTTGGGAATGTTATCCCTTTATTATGCAGAGCCTGTTGAGTGTTATCGTTATTATATTGTCTTTTTAATTTTTTATCAATTAAATAATAGGGAGAAAAATTGATGGTGGGTATAGATTCATATTTATTTCTAAACCGTGTTTACATTTTTTATTTTGGTGTCAAAATATATCCTCAGATCTCAAAAATATAGTTTTGATGACTGTGTGTAAACATAAAATTCTTCTTGAAATAGAATTGGATGCCAAAGGGGATAGATTGTTTTGTGGAAACTCCAAATGTAGGAGAAACAAAAAATAAATTTGTGCTCAAGATATCTCTATGCATGCCAAAAATCCCCATTATTTGTAATAATGGAACATTGTGCACAAACCAGTGCACAACCATACTTGTTTCATACCAAAGACAATGGAAATATTGGTATTTTTTAAATCCACGATCCACAGAAAAGTGTATAGATGGGTTAAAATTGAGTACCCCATTCATGGAGTCATGGGCTAATTTCCAATGATATAGGCTATAAATAGAAAATCACACACACCCTCTATGAGGCTCCCCATTTTAAAATGTGACACTCTGCTATGGGAAACTCGAATTTTTCCAATGTGGCGTACCAAACCAATGATCATACGCCATCAAATGTATAAAAGTTTAGTGAATAACCTCAATGGGAAAAATCTTAACTTTTTCGGTATTGATATATAATTTTGAAACTTATCTGAATTAATATGAGGATCATGGAAATAGAATATCCCTTCATGCATCCCTATCATATTCCCAAATCCCTAACATATGTGAAACTATTCTTCTCGAATCGATTAGTTTCTTTTCTATAGATCCCTATAATCGTAACTTTTATGTGCAACCCATCCTAGATGCATGAAACAACATCTCAGTCCCCAGATTCATGTCCCAAATGCTTCTAGTGCATTCATTACCCTACATGTGTCTTTTAATCATAGGTACCATAAATCATTTTTATTATAATAATATGTACTTTAACATCAACCCCAAGATTGACCACTACTCCATATAACGTCCTACACCATGTCCCACCTAAAAGAGTATGAGCTGTGGTCACGTATGCCCTAGAGGTAAGGGTTGAGTCCCCCCACATATGACATACATTAAATAAAACTACCTAGATCCACGTCATAGTCATATGATGTTAAATTAAATGAAAATTTACTCAATGCATTAAATAAAAATTATATTGTTTCAAATGTGTTAAATGAATAATGACCTAGTTTTTAAAACATGGAATGCCAAACTCTCCGACCACAGACCACAAAACTCCACTCTGTTGAATCTTTTATTCATATGCCCCAAATTTTCATCTGTTTAGTTGAGATGTAGCCCCATGAGATGGGACTATTCCATTAATAATCTCAACATCATTCTATCTAGTGATTTCATCTTTTGGAGGAAGGATTGTATGTTTATGCCCCACACCATCACACACTAATGATCCTTCTTGACTACAAGTATCCATACATCATGACATTAAAATAAATATATCGGTCCTAACACATGTCCATAAACTATGGAATAGAACTATGTGAGTTTTGATCTCTACCTTCTGAAGAGGATACAGAGCACACTACACTATGGTTAAATCACAACATCTACAAACTAATCATTTGGGAAATATTCCCTCCCAAGGATGCACCTTTTTTTATTTACCTCTACGAGGTGTTCTGATCATTAAATCTCATCCCAAAAAGGAATCAAATTTTCACCCCATATCCTCCTCTACAAGGGGATCTATTACATCTAAAAATTACTCATGCGTGACATATTCCCTCATAGGGACACACATCCTTTATCCTACTCTGTGAGGTGTTCGGATCAATCAATCCCATCTACATAAGGGTTTAAACTCATGAATCATATATTTTCAATGGGATGTTTTGGTCCATCAATTGAAAACATATGTTTGGCACCATCCCTCTTATGGAAACAACTCCCTAATATACCTCCATGAAGGGTTCTGATCATTCAATATCTCCTCCATAGGATGATCAACTAGTTCACCATATATAACTCCAAATGTGGTTTTAAACCACCCATAATCTATCAATGATTTTCCTCTTATTGGAACACATCCTTGATCCATTCCAATAAGGCATTCTAATCCAACAACCATCTCCAAAAGATGTTAAAATCATGCATTGGATCAACCTCTATATGAAGTATTTATTCTTTGGTAAACTATGTTGGTCTTCCTTCCAAATGACACACCTCCTTGATCCACCTCCAAGAGGTGTTCTAGTTTTCGACACATCTCGGTAACATTTAATCACATTCCCATGATATGCCTCCATCGGATGTTTTAATCCATCAGTGAATTATCCAGGTCATCCCTCATGGGGACACACCTCCCTGATCCTCCACCACATTGAATTTTTATCTACCTAATATATCCATAAGTATTTAAACGCATTCTTAAATCATTCATAACCATATTTTTTTATTCATATACATAATATGTCAAACATATGCCCCAACTGATAATATGAAAACTCTGAAATAATCATAGAATTATTGATGTATAAATAATTGGAGTCTTTATTCTACTAATTTTAATTACTTCATGATCTAAATTGGATAACTTGTGATTTACACCTAAGATGCATCCTTTAAAATTCCCTTACATGTCTGTGATTTAGATGTGAAAATTTTCCTATTGTCTAGAACATTACAGATATGATTGAATACTATCATGACCAAAGGATTCTAAATTATTAGTAAATAAGTAGTATATTTAACTAGAATCCACAAAGATATACTCTATGAATGAGTTCCATGATCATTACTTAGTCTATGATGGATATATATAGTAGGTAATAATTTCCAAGGAGGAATCCATGGAGGTGGAAAACAACATCTCGTCAACCCATTTTTATAAAAAATTAGACATCATAGTTATATTTGAAAAATGTTTAATTCCATTAAAATGTGGATATGTAGGGAAATAAAAATCCAGTATGTGAATATGATGAACATTCAAGCATTGGTAAAAACATTGGATACAGAAATGGTTTACTCGATGTGAAATGATTCCCCATAAACCGTGGGGACTAATAATGTTTGGGAAATCCTAAAATTTTCATTCCATAAGATTCAATAATTCAGTGTTAGGTGACACCTAGAATATGTTTGGGTCATCATAGAGCTCATACGTGCATTTGGAAAGAGAGAATTATGTTATAACTGGTTTGCGACATTTTCAAAATTGATCCTTCTGTGCTTCAAAATTTTGGATAACATTGTGGAATTGAGAATCACTTACCTTTTAAATATACTAAAGAATGAATCCACCAACCTTTAAAGATCCATTATATAGGGAATAATTTTCCCAACTTCTATAGGGAGTTGGGTAGGAGTAACATTGATGATATAATCCCACGTGACTCTACTACCACCTAGACATCGACTACTGGGAACTCGTGCCCTATTTCACCCTCTATGATCATCTATAGGTGGTTTATTGAATCTACTGTATGGTAGTATAAATAGGAATAGGAATTAATAATAAGGGAGTGTCCCATTAGGACATAGAGGCATTATTTCTCAATCAACAACTATATACTCAAAGGTCGCGTAGGGGGGAACCACACCCCCTGTAGAAATGAATCCCTTTGGGATTATCTCACTGAAGCAATATAATGATTGTCTTCCTTTTATCGAGGAGGTAGGGAATGCATGATCCGGATAAAAAATTGACTATGATCATAGAGATACTAAGGAGGGATCCCACTATGTATCATCATCACCAGCACAATCCGATCCCGCTGGTGGCAGAACAAGTATACCTCACCACTGTTGTTCAATTCATAGTTCAATGATTTGGACTCCATCATCTGGGGTTGGCCCAAGGTTCATCCTCATATGGGGAATGTTTTAAGGATACATTGGACCCATCCACCACTGATTAATTCTAATGGATCCACGTACCATGAGACCAGGGTTCTGTTTCATCCAATTAGGGATGAGAACCCATCAACATCTTAGCTAAGTCAGTTTGACACTTTCAATCACTATAAACACTAATAGTCCTTATGAGACCACCCATGATGAGGTCATTTATTGTGGATTTCCTCCCTACACTATAATTAACTCAATAGGACTTCAAACCCACTCAACAAACAATCAACACAGATGTCCTCCCCATTATAATACCTACGAATGTGGTGGTCCTCCATGCCTCATTACAAAACCAAGATAATTTCCTCCTCGATTCATCGAAATTTAGAATGAAGGTCATCTGTCCTCTTTTGAAAACCAGTACAGAGGCCCTAACCGTACTCAGGAATCTCATCATGGGGTTTTCCCCATGTTTCCTAACCATCAACCTAGAGGCCATCTATATGTGCCTACAAACCATTGAATTGGTACTTCCCAGTCCTGATGTAGTCAAAATGTAGGTACTCTACACATCGAATCCAGTGAAATAAAACATGCTCTCATCTCCAATGATTGTTGACACTGAGGCCCTCTGCATTGTACACATAAAAAAGTGAACTTCTTCTATATGATGCAACCAACCCACATAAAGGTACTCCCCATGATAGAGACATACCCAACTTGGAAGAATTTTCCCATGGTATAAGGGTGAATTATTCCCATTAGAAAAAAAATACTGGAAAATGTTATGTCGTAATTAACTTTCCTGACCTCTCATATTCCCTAGGGAGGAGGACTCAAGGATGGAACCTTCACCCAGTCATTAGATTATAGGACTTTATCCCAAAAAATTACATTCTCAATTAGGTAATCTAAGGACTAATGGATCCCTGTATACCTATGTAGGTATTTGTATGTGGGGGATGTTATAGTTCCCTTATAGGGTCTCTCATTGTGGCCACCTCTGTCATCTCTAGTATCCCCCTATACACCTCCACCTCAGACGGTAGATGGATTTTTGTGTCAGGGATGAAAAATTTAGATGGTAATAATTATGCATAGCCATAGATGAGTTCCACCAACCTTACGAATGAGGTGCTAGTGAATACACCGACATATAAGAATGTGTTGTTGCAGTTTGAGCTAACCATGAGAGACTTCCCAGTATGCAGTGAACATTTAGTCATCATATTAAATCCTCAATTTTTCAAATTAACCTAGAAAAGATATACATTGATGTAGCCACACATCTCTAATCTATTTTTGATTGGATCATGGACCAACCAATATTGGGACCCTCCCACTAAAAAAGTGGCCCAATGGGAGAATCATTCCACCTACTAGATTTCATTGTTTTTCTAGTCACCAGTAACTCCAAAAAATCAATATCCCAGTGTCCTTTATAGAGGTAATGGATATTTTTTTGAAAATAATATAGGGGATGTTCAACCACCTTTATGATAATCATTTGATATACCCAGGTATGCAAGAGCACCTAGAATCCATATACAAATAGTGTCAAAGGGTTAACATGGTAGTTATCCTAGTGGATTAATTCCCCGATTCATTAATTTACTACTGTACCATACCACATATATGCATTAAGAGTCTCATAGTGATCTTATAGATTATATGGTAATTTTATACGCATGTAAAAATCATACGATGGGTGAAGTATGATTCACAACAATTCATCCATATATTGTGACAACAAGAATCACCCACTGATGATGATGGTTCCCCTCTGGGTACCATTAACGTAAACATGATAATTGCCAACCTACCAAAGGATTTGGGGAACATAGAAAACAAAGGAGGGATTTATTTTTAAATCCACCCTCATAAAGAAGCATAATACAAGTAGACCCTCAGATAGGATTCCCCAATGGTTAGTAGAAGAAGGAAGATTGCCTTGGGTATCCCAAAAATTATTCAATTTTGTCTACCAATTGACATAAAAAAGGTAATGATTCATGTACAGATCTCCAATCCATTCATGGTCGTGTGGAAAATAGATGCAAATCCCATAGTAGACACCTTTCTCATGAAACATTAATAGAAAAAGAGACTCATCATTGATCTAATTCCCTATCAGTATATTGATTACAGAAAAACTCAAAGAGACCCTGTATCTAATATAGAGGATAATTAAGTCATCTTTGGCCAGATGGCCCCATTCAAGCATGGTGGCTCGGCATATCTAGTTAGATCCTCAGATGGGGTATATGGAAAGAGGCCATGGAAGTATTAATTAAACCTAATCAGGCTATGTAATTTCCATCCTCGAAATCCAGGACAATCTCCTCTTAGAGTCAATGTTACCAATCCTTGAGATAGTGAGAATATCAACACATTGGATCTCAAGACCCTCTTTGGCCTAGCAACCATTACTATGATGTCTTGATATCCTCTCTCATTTCTCACATTGAGGACTTAGAAACCTAACAGGTGGTGATATAACATGAATAAAAATAATATCTAGTATGTTTGGACAATATACGAGCACCATCAGGGTTAGGATATCATTGGTTTTCCAAATTAAATGAGATGGGTGACCTTCTGCAGCACTTGGACCACTTTACCTCAAGGTAAAGGTAGATTATGGGAACCCTGTAGCAGAAGGAGGATTCTAATATCTAGTGTTTGTTTCAAGAATATGGAATGATAAAGAAACTATTGGTTTATCTAACTAACCATAGGGTCCATCATTGGTTGTAAAGACATATGTTTTCATTTCTTTTACGAGTTTGTCTCCACCACACACAAGAAAATTATTTTTTTACACTTCATGTGTATAAAGAGGAATGATGAGTGATTTGTAGACATTGTTTCTTAGTGGAAAGGTCTCACATACTCACTTAACATATAATTGAATCAATATAAGGTTCTAATAATGTCTAGGGGGATGTAATAACAAATCTATTCCCGAACATCATCACCTAAAATATTATTGGAATAATAATGGATTTTTCTAATGAATCCCGGTATCAGGAGGAGTCCCTGCAATAAGATAGATAGACACTCATTTTTTCTCTTCTGTATATATAAATATGGCTTCTAAAGAATAATAATATAATTTCCATAGAGGTATAGGGCTTCATGTTAATATAGTTATTTTCCACATTGTCATCTCTACCTTGCAAATGTAATCCCTATGAATAAAATCATTACATAGAGTTGAACAATCGAAAAAAACTTACTAGGTGAAACCTCCAAGGAAATAAAATGTGGGGCCAACCACATATTGAAGATAGGATCCCAAAGTGACCTTCTTCGATATAAGTAAGATTACCTCTTCCTTAAGGGCTTCATAGGCCCCAGGATACCACATTTATGTCCTAGACGAGTGGATTCTGATGATCCATACTAGAAAAATCTCCAAGAATCTTAATGTACCAAATTTTTAAAATGTTCCCTCTATAATAAAATCCTAGTACATACCATTATGAAATTATATGTGTTAAGGGATTTTCTTTAGGAATTGTTGGATCTTATTTTTTTCAAGTTAGTTTATGGTCGCATCACATGTGACATATATTTCTTCTAACACCATCTGTGCCAACAAAATCCCAGGATAATGGATGATGTATTACATGTTCGGGATGAATAAATATGATGATCAATTGACTAGAAAATCATTTTTACATAATCATGGAGTCATATGTTCTCTTTTATCGAGTATATAACCTCTTCATGTTATCACACCTCCTACAGAAATTGCCTCTGTATCTACGTTGGTGCCCTCCATGTCTCTGAATAGTAAACACAGTCGAAACAAGGGATATCAGAGTCCCCCTCATTTTCCAAATCTGTATTACATACTCATCAATTTAATGCCACATAATATTAGACTAACACCTAGGATATCTTATTATTGGATTTCCTAAGTGATGATGAGGAAGACTATTCCGTTGGGAATGTCATAGAGCTAATCAAATTCATCACAACAAATGAAAGTGAAGAATATAATGTAAATACCACGACTGCCTCTGGATTATTCAATCAGAGGAATAGACGATTGTTTTAAAAGAATCCTAATTCTCAAGACAGTTCTCTAGAATGATTTATGCACTCTATAGATACCATGAAGCTGGTTTTTTAGACCTCTTCAAGAACTATATTCCCATTCAACCCTGTTAGGTACCCCTCCAAATCGAATAGTTTTAGTTAAACAAGTAGTTCTACAAAAATAAATCCATGATCATCCGCAACCCACAAAATCAGGGATTCATCTAAGCGAATTTCAATCGTAAATGGTTTAGATATGATCATCTAGTTAGCAGTAGGAAGAATGTTTCACAACTATACCAAACTGATTGGTATAACTAACGTCATCCATTATTCCACATGCCAAGGATATCTTTACAACCAAAAATTAATTCACTTGGTGGGAACGTACATTGTATTTAATAAAATAGAGCTAAAATTTCTTCAACTTTACATATCTAATTTAGGGATTTAAACCCCACAATGAATCATTTTATGTGAAATTTATTGTTTTATTTAATAATGTGATGAGAAGAATTGTGAAATTTTTATAATTTTAAGCTATTAAATATTTTTAATTGTCTTATTTATTCAATGATTGAAGATGCAAGAAACTTTAGACTACTTCAATTCACTCACGCCGCAACAATTTTTTTTAAGAAAATAAGCTAAGTGAGAAGCTGAAGTAGAATAGCTACACGATGTGCACTAACATTACTCGTCATAACCTTTTCAAATGGGAATTTCCATTCTGAAAATGTGAAGACTTCCGAAAACACATTGAAAATAATTTATATGAAACACACTTTTAGTAAAAATCATGTAGTAGGTTAACCAGTCAAACTGGCATATGATATTCACTGGACTCGGTGGAGAAAATGGATCTAGAATACGCGACATGTAGCCTAGGTTCATGACATGTACTAGTCAACACATAGAAAAACATAAACTAACATGGCCCATATTTTTTACTGGAGTACCTATGAAACGTACCCCCTGGCCACTATTATGAGGAACTCCGGTCAAGCAATATTAGTGAAAAACCCAAGGGGGTCATCCCAACATCCACCAACTGATTTGCATCCAATCATCACCATAGTGGAAGTTAAGATCATGAAAAAGATTACTTCCATCAATTCCAGAATGGAGATGAGCATAGCTTCCCTAGAAATACATGGATAACCCCCATGTGGTTGAGAATGGTGAAGCCCGATGGACACTCTCTTCAAATTTTCTAACATAATGTGTAATCTATTTTTGTAATACCTCTTGGACTTATATTTATGAATTAATCTTTTTGCTTTATTTAATGACTATAAATTCAAGAATTTTTTTTATTATTTTTTGATCTTCAAAGTGAATTAATTGATTCAGATATTTAAATATCATCGATGAGATCATTCTATTGGGAATAGTTATTTCAATTAGTTTTAATTTGTTGGAGGAATTCAAGTAACTAAAACACTTATATAGTTGGAACAAAGATAGTATTATGGACGTGATATGTAGTCTATTCAAGTTTGAGTGATCACTTAGGGATACATGGGTATGAATTTAGGAATTCAATTGAGGAATATATTAAAATAAGAAAGAGGGGAGAGCCCGAGAGTTAGAAGCTCTTTTGTGAACACTATTTTAATCTTGATTTCAAACCCATATTATTATATGTTTGTTGGGTCCCATTAACTTAAGTATATATTCAAATTATGTTTTAAAATTGGTAAAAAAATAACCAAATGATATCTTCGTAAAAATTAACTAACAGAAATGAAAATTTTTAAACTCTAATTGCAACCTCCTTGAGGGATACTGAATGAATATTGAATGAAAAACCCCACACATCAACATGAATCATTGCAGAAGATGTTTCTTGAGTTGATTGTAATTTATAATTGCATGATGCAAAAATATAATCCAATATTTTTACTTGTTGATCATGAAATTGATATAAATAATTCCCTCTAGTGTTATAGAACCAAAAATACCCATATCCCATTTTTGGATTTATTCACCAATACCCCTAGATGGAACTTGGTTGAGATTATAATCCCAATGGATGAAAAGAGAACCCTGAAAAAACAATCTTCATCATAAGAGTAATACCATGAAATTCTTATGGAATATCCCAATACACCTACTAGGTTGGAAGCTAAATATGGTTTAATCCCCCAACTTCTATACTTCAATGGGTTTTCACATGAACACCCACATAAAAACCTCTAATATTTCTTTTAGGTCTACTGGGTTTGATACCCTGAGAGGGAGGGGTGAATCAGGGAATGAATGATTAAAAAAACTTCTCTTATTGATCTTGTTTTACTATTTAAGAAAAACTATATTCTATCTCTTTCCTATAGCAAAGTATAAACAAAAACTAAATCATGCACAAGACACATTTATTTTTACTTGGTTCACCCTCAATGGTCTACGTCCATGGAGCATACACTGGAAACTTGTTGATATACCAAATCCACTAAAAGCGCACTATTTTTTACAAAGGTCTATGCCGACTCATTGTCCCTCTTAGTTTATAACCACTGACGATATGAAAGCTCGCTAATCTCTCAACTAAAGTGTGCTCAAAACATCTTCAGAAGATCCACGCATAGTTTAAAGACTTGTAGTTCCCTTCATTATCACAAATGAATGCATCTTCCTCAATATGTAGATTCTCTGTTGAAGTTCCACTTTCATCCACTGATGAATACAACATTACCACGGATGCACCGAGAAATCTTTCAACTATCATGTAGCCCTAGAATAACTATTGCGCTTCTCTATGCATGGTTTGCTTCTCCAAACATGGCGTGAAATTGTCACCAACCCACTTGAATGACACCCACTTCTTCAACTCTGATCTTGGGAAACACAAACCCTTTTATTCCCAAACATATAATGGTGTGAAATTATCAACTTCTGCACAACTTCATAGTATATTTATACTTGTGTGACCAAACCACCACTTGCGTGACCGAACCACCTATGCACCTGGAGCTCTAAGTTTCTCCTAGTATTGAACTCTGTCCAAAATGAAGAGGGGTAGACCAGTATTTAGAGGCATTTTGGACACCTTAAGTGCCGGTGCACAAGTCTCCTCTCGGAGTGCAAGTCCAGCTATGCTAGTCTTTGTTTCCCTAGTCACTAGAACATCCAAAACCAAAACTTGGGTGCCCATATTTACTTTTCTATATTTTTATATTTTGTTCTTAAATAAAATATGGTGTACAAGTTTCTACGCTTCCATGAAACTGGAACGAAAGTCCCTTTTCCAAAAACACTTTTCTCCATTTGTCGATTTTGAGGATCAAAAATATTGCAAACACTAGAAAGTGGGGCCACCTTGTATCTTCTCTTTTTCTACCACCTCCAGATCGTCTATTCCTTTGTCGAGGATCTTCAATCAAGCGTGGATTGTTAACAACATCCCTTGAACTTGACAACTAACTATGTAAACACCCTTTTTTAACAAATTTATAAATTGTGTTCTACGTTGTCAACAAACAATGTATCACCCAGACCCCAGTTACCCAGAGTCGGTGTATTATTACAGAACATTGGCATGATACAAGGAAATCATATTTCGAAAGACTGATCAGTTTTTTAGCCTTGGAAATACTAGATATATATTAATATGTTTTACATTACATTATAAAATGAAAAACAACAACAACATTATTTCCATATACCACACTCATATCCCCTTATAATATCCCTGTAGGTTGGTCATAAAATACATCTTCACATCCTGGGAAAAATAAAACATACCAAGGGGTGAGATCAGATGCTCAGTAAGGATAGAAATATAGAAGAAAATTTCATTAAAAATAATAAACATTTAAGGAAATGTATAATATTAAAACAAAAGCCTTTTAAACATTAACTTAAACATAATATGGAAAATATAAAATCAAATAATTCCATTTACTTATTCACATAGATATTATACTAGTCGAGTAATGACATGGAATATTAATAGTCACTTTCATAATGATGGAATGCATATTTCAAGACTTCATAACCACGTCATCAAGGCCTTGTGCCAAGACTGCAAATAAGATTTGGTCAAGGCCTTGTTCGAGGACACCAGTTTGTCTCATGAGACCTACCGATGCATCGAGGAGCTATAGAGGGCTCCACCTGGGACTTACTAAGTCCAATGAATTCCTCATATAAAAAGGTTTAAACATAACATAAACATTCATATTAAAACTAGCATATGAAATGTCAATGCTTTATTCATAATCCATGAATGGTGTAAAAATAACACATCCAAAGTCAAACATATCAAAAAACCTTCAATACAATATGGAATATTTGTATCACAATAAATTAACCTTGATAAAGAATAATATCCAGTAAAATAATTTTGACATAGCTGAAAATGATTTGTAAAAATCGTTGAGAGAAATATTCCTTTTTCATGAAATCATTTAAAAGTAACATAATTTATAATGGAAGTAATTTAAAATATAGTTTTGAATCAAATTTTCCCAAACCACTTTGAATATTTTTAATGAAATTAACATTTTAATACTTTCATGTCCATATAAATAATCCTTAAAACCATTTTAAAAACATGGACATTAGTGAGAATGGATTAGAAGAATAAATATTTAAAACATTTAAAATAATGTTTTATTAAAATTTTCCCTTAAAATGAATCCCTTTTAAAACTCTTTTATGAAACATGTACATGTATAATAAATATGTCCCAGTAGATACATACCTAAAAACAACTTCGGCAAATAATGAGATTGTGAAATTAACCCTTAACTTGTTCATTTCCATGGTCGAGGGTAGGTTAACCTCCTGTATAATGGTGAAATAATTGTTATTAAATTTTACAATAACTATATACATTAATATTATATCATATATGATCTTCTAACATTGCTTTGTTAATGATATTTCAGTAGTATCATCATTTCAGGTGTTAACAGATTCGTTTTACTTTATATGCATTTTTATGTATGTAATTTTAATTATGTATATGATATATCATATTCATATACATAATGATATCAAGTCATTAAAAATTATTTTTAATCATAAAATGAAAATTATTCTTGAATGGATATGATGGGGAATGAATCTCATCGTGTTCGTGGAGATGGTAATCTGTACGTACGCACGAGTGAAAATATCATACTTTTGATAATAAAATAATATATAATTGGATGGTATATCATATATAAAGAATCATTATCATGTATTATTTATTTTTTAGATCAATTATACATCATTATTACACCCATTCAAATAAGAATATATTGAATAAGAACAACACCACGACGTGGATACGGTAAGTCGTACGTACGCACGAATGGTGTCATGTCATTCAACGGATGGATATAATAATGAATATGGATGTAACATATTTATAATAACATCACACTATATACATGATATTTTATTTATTATTTTTTTCAAATAAACAACAAATAAAGAGGAATTGGAAGAAGAAATGAACTTGAAAGAGGTGATGAAATATTTACCTCATTTTCATGTTCTTCCTTTTGATTTGATCAAACAGGCTCTATAGGATGGCTTTATGACTAAAGTAAGTCCTCTAGGATGAAGGGAGGACAGTTTAGAGGATATTTGGGTAGGGTTTGGATTATCCAAATGGCTTTTTAGGTGTGAATTTGAGATAAGGGGAAGTTCCCTTTTATAAGAGGGGTGATGGTTACTTTATGAAAAGATAGAAATATTATTTTATAATAAAAACGTTTTCGGTTTATAATGGCTCAAAAATGATTTATTTCGAGGATAAGGTGGGTAAGGGTCGAAAATCACTCAACCAATAGATTTTAGACAGGTTTTGGTCCCTATATTAACCTTATCTTCTTGATTTAACTCTTAGTTGGTTAGTTTGTCATTTACCATATCTCTTTTTATTTTTATATTATATGTTTAATAAACATACTATAAACATCCAAGATAACCTAATGTGGTTCACTAATGACATATATAATATTAGAAAATACCTTTGGCCAAACCATAGATTTTTTAGTAATATAATATCAATTAATAATATAATATTTGTTTTAAAAACTCTATTATGTCAATTCTAAAACTATTTTCTATTTTGTTTTTTTAATTCCTATAAACATTAATACTTAAAAAATCCATTTAATAAATCCTAAAATGTCACATTAACCTATAAAATTCGTGGATGACATCAAAAAATTCAAAATATATTTATTTTGACATCTATAATACCATTTATTTGATTGTTTCATTAATAAGGAAAATACTGGATCACCATTGTGTCATAAATAAATTTAATTATTCAATATCAAAAAATTATAAATAAAATACCACTATGTAGGAAATAGATTTATATTTTTAATGAGTATTTATTTTTGAATAGATAAAATATATAACCCTATGTAACAATTGTTTTACTAAAAGAGATATGCTTTTGTCATTTTTGTATTTACTTTAACATAATTAATATAAAATGTCATTATCACTTACAAGGGGCTCTATGGGGTCACAAAATAGACACAAATTTTACCATGGTCAGGTATGTATCATCCAGTTGGTTTAAGACACGTGTTTGGGTAATTAAATATTATTATAGTATTATTTTTTTACACTTATTTACCAGATTTACCCTTTAACCATGGTAAATAAAATATTTACCGAAATAATTATTCAGAATTTCTAAAAATAAATGTTACCTATTTATAAAATTTGGACCTCCTGATTCTAAATTATTAATCCATTTTTCTAATTTCAAAACACAGAAGTGACATAAATTAATTTAAAATTAATTCTCATTGTCAAAACAACAAAGCATGTTTTTAAGAAATAATAACTATCAAAAGATCGACACTAGCTAATGTTCAGATTATATGTGTAATTTAATCCAAGCACCAAAATTGTATTAAATTGTAAAAATATAATCTAATTATACTTAAAAACACTCAATAGTAAAAAATTTCACAATAAATTATATTGATTAAAAAATTTGTTTTTAATTAAAATTTAGTATTTTCAATATTCATCAAAAACGGAATGTTTTCAGAAAAATACCAAATATTCACCCTAAGCTAATTTTGAAATTCTAAACCCAAAAATAAATCCCATTTTGTAAGATAAAATTGATAAAATTTCAAAAATTTGGTATTACTATTCATAACAACTAGTTTGATTGGTCGCCATGTGTTAGAATCTTGAAGTTACATAGAAAGAAAGCTATTACATTATTTAAAGGGAAACAAACCATGGAAGCATGGGTTGTTATATTATCCCCTCCTTCAAATAATGTGTCCTAAAAATTTCAAAAATATTTATTCATAAAAATATTCGGGTGGTTCTTCATCATAAGATCCTCGGGTTAGCATGTTTCCTCTTCCATCTTATGGTTTCTCCAGAGAACTTTTTCCAGATGAGTCACCTCATTTCTCAAGACTAGTTCTCTTATATCAATAACCTTAACATGATCTTCACAATAAGATAGATTGGATTCCAGTTCTAATTACTCATATGCCAGTACATGCGTTGGGTCAGGCATGTGTTTTCTCAACAGTGATACGTGCAATACATAAAGAACCATGGAGAGACTCAGCTTCATTGCCAAATGGTAGGCTATAACCCCAATTTGTCCTAGAATTTCGAAAGTTACGATGTAACTTGGACTCAATTTATCATTCTTATCAAAACATATTACAACCTTCCATGGAGATACCTTCAGAAAAAAATGATCTCCCACCTAAAATTCCAAATCCTTATTTCGGTTATCGGCATTACAATTCTGCCTACTGTGAGCTGCTTTGATGTATGTTTGGATTACCTTCCCCTTTTCCATCATTTCTTCATCATGTTCTGGGCCTATGAGTTTTCTTTCACCAACATAATCCCAATAGGATGGTGTGCGACATCTCTTTTCATATAACTCTTTATATGGAGCCATCTGAATACTTTAATGGAAGCTCTTATTATAGGAGAATCCAACTAGAGGTAAATATTGATCCCACATACCTTGAAAGTCATGTGATGAAGATCTCAACATGTCTTATAAGGTTTGAATAGTCTGTTCTGATTGTCCATCAGTTTGAGGGTGGTCAGCAGTGCTCAAATGAAGTTCAGTATCTAGGGCTTTCGGAATACGTTTCTATAATTTTGATGTCAAATAGGGATCACAATTAGAAACAATCGATAGGGGTACTCCATGAAGTCTTTCAGCATTATTAATATACAGTCTTTCTAAATAGTCAAGTGGTAAATCTTATCTTATTTGATGAAAATTTTATGACATGGTAATAAGATCAATAATTACCCATATTACATCATTCTATATAGGAGTTTTTTGTAGTCCCATGAAAAAGTCTATCGTAATATTATCCCATTTCTACTCATGTATGAGAAGAGGTTGCATGAATCCTCTATGTTGTTGCCTTACAACTTTCATTGTTGACAAACCAGACATCTTGACACAAAATCAGCAATATCCCTCTTCTGGTTGTCCCACCAAAAAGATTCCTTCAAATCTCTATATATCTTGGTGCTCATAGTGTGTATAGAGAAATTGGAGCTATGAGCATCATCCAACAATTCAATTTTTAAATCAGGTTTATTGGGAACACAAAGTCTCTTCCAGAATTTTAAAATTCCATCTTCATATACGAAGTCACTTAATCTCCCATTATTCATCGCATTAATCTCATTTTAAAACTCATCATCATCAGCCTGATATCTTTTTATCCTTTCTAGTAAAGAAGTTTTGGAAACCATTTGAAAAAGAATTGATGTTTCACCTTCCATGGTTATTCCCATATCCATATT
Source organism: Viscum album (assembly GCA_963277665.1). Lineage (NCBI taxonomy): Eukaryota > Viridiplantae > Streptophyta > Magnoliopsida > Santalales > Viscaceae > Viscum > Viscum album. Next base: position 1,238,518,628 of record OY728130.1, on the reverse strand, counting down.
TACTATATCAATGTATATATGATCCTTTTCAAATCTCATCTTGTTCAAAACTCCATCATCCTTTCTACTCAAAGAATCTTCCACCTTATTTATGTTCCCCGTGTGGTAGTGTACAGTGAAATCATAATCCTTGAGTAGTTCAAGCTATCGCATTTGCCTCATGTTGAGTTCTTTTTGTGAAAAATCTACTTCAAACTCTTGTGATCAGTGTAACACCCCGACCCTTGTTACCCAGAGTCGGTGCATGATTTTAATAAATTGGCATGATTACAAGGAATCATGTCCCGAAGGACCGATCAGTTTGGCAGTCTTGGAAAATAGATTACATACATGAATGTTACATTACAATATATAACATACAACAAAACATAAACAGTCCTTTATGAATTCCACTACTCCCTTACTTTAACCCCACATCCCAATCACAATAAACGTATTGGAATCCTAAGAAAAATAAAGCATATAAATGGGTGAGCACAGATGCTCAGTAAGGATAATAATATAAGGAAATATTTCATAAAAAACATAACCATTTAAGGAAATGTATAATACTAAAACAAAAGCATTTTCAACATAAACTTCATCATAATATGGCAAATATAAATCAAAATAATGTAATTTACTTACTCACATGGATTATATTCTAGTCAAATAATCACATGCTATATAAATATCAACTTTTATAATTATGGAATGCATAATGCCATACTTTCATAACTACATAGTCCATGCCTTGTGCCAAGACTACAAATAAGATTCAGTCAAGGCCTTGTTCCAAGACACTATATTGTCTCATGAGTCATACCAATGCCTCAAGAAGCTATAACGGTCTCAACCCGTCACTTACTCAGTCTAATTCATTTTTATATGAATATTTTTAAACATAACATTAACATTCGTATTAAAACTAGAATATGAAATGTCAGTAATTTATCAATAAACCATGAATGGTATAAAAATAACATATCCAAAATCAAACATGTCACAAAACATTCAATACAATATGGAAGATTTGTATCATAATAAATCAACTTCAAACAAGTTTATAATCCAATAAAAGATGTTGACATAGATGTAAATGATTTGTAAAACTCTTTGAGAGAAACATCCCTTTATCATGAAACCATTAAAAAGTCACATAATTTAGAAAGGAAGAAATTTTAATACTTTTTTGAATCAAATATTCCCATTCCACATTGAATGTTTTTAAAGGAATTAAAATTTTAATAACATTCATATCAATATAGATAAATCATTAAAAACCATTTTGAAAACATGGACATTAATGGGAATGATTTAGAGGAATAAATATTAAAAACATTTAAAATGATGTTATATTTTAAAGTAACTTAATATAATCCATTTGAAAACTCTTTTATGAAACATGGACATGGATATTAAATAATTCCTAGTAGATACTTATGTAAAAACAACCTCGGATAATAAAGATATTTTGAAATTAACCCTTACCTTGCACTTTACATTAGTCGAGGGTACCATTAACCTCCTGTATAATGACCATTTTATGTTATTAGATTATACCAGAACCATATTAATATTTATGATATCATACATGATTCATTTATGACTTTATACTACCCATTTAATAATAATTGCTATTTTAAATTAACATTTTGGTTAATAATCGCTTTCTTTATCGTACATGTTTTAACTTGTTACTCTCGATTATTTCACATAGAAAAAGAGTTAAATACAACCATAATATAAATTTTTTTTTTATATCATATATATTTAGAATATAAATATGTATAATAGACATATATGAAACAGAAAACACCGTTTATGGAGACGGTAGTCTGTATGTATGCATAAACGTTGTTTCTATTTTCATATCGTACTGCAATGAACTAAGTGAATAAGATATATGTAAGTATATATATATATATCCAGTAGAATTATTATTTCATATATTACATACTTATTAATGATATATATTTTATAATCATCATTGAATGGTGAACGTGGAAATGAATCTCATCGCTTTGTAGAGACGGTAATCCGTACGTACGCACGAGCGACAATATCATTACAATGATGAAAAATTCATATGTAATTGGATGTTATATCATATATAAAGAATCATTAACATGTTATATTTATTATTTACATTAGGTATACACATTATTATACCCATACATATAATGAAGTGTTTGAAAAACAAACTACACCACACCGTGGAGACGGTAATCAGTACTTACGCACGTATGGTGACTTTGTCATTTATAGGATGGATAGAATAATTAATATGGTTGTACCATTTTTATGATAACATCACAGTAATAATAATATACTATATTATTATTTTAGAATGTAAACCACAAAGAAAGAGGAAGTGGAAGAATAAAAGAACATGAAAAGGGTGGTGAAATCATTACATCTGCTTCAGGTTCTTCCTTTTGATTTGATCAAAAGGGCTCCATAGGATGGATTTATGACAAATTGAATGCCTCTAGGATGATTTTAGGTTATATGGGAGGATATTTGGGAAGGGTTTTTCCGAGACAAATCACTTGGGAGGTGTGAATTTAAGAGAAGGTGTAGTTCCCCTTTATAAGAGGGGTGAGGGGATCCTTAGGAAAAAACGTAAAATATTATTTTATAATAAATTTAGATTCAGTTTCTAATGGATCCAAAATTAAATATTTAATGTATATGGTGGGTATGGGTCGAAAAACTCTCAACCAATAGGTTTTATATAGGTTAAGTTCACCATATTAACCTTAACTTTTGGATTTAACTATTAGTTAAATAGTTTGACATTTACCATGTCTCTTTGTATTTTTAACTTATATAGTTAATAAACTTACATTAAAATTCCAATAGAAACCCAATTGGTTCAGTAATGTCATATATATTATTAAATAAGTCTCTTGACCTATCCATATATTTTTAGGACTATTATATCAATTAATAATATAATATTTTTTAAAAAAACTATTTTATGTCAATTTTAACGCTATTTGGTATTTTGTTTTTTCTAAATTCATAGCTGCATTATTACGTCAAAACAACTCATCTAACCAACCCTAATATGTCATATTAACCTATAAAATTTGTGTAATTCATAAAAAGTCTCAAATTTCATTTAATTTTATATTTATAATGTTAATTATTTTAATCGTTCATTAATTAGTTAATTACTGCATCATCATTGTGTCATAAAAAAATTAAATTATTTAATGCTTAAGAAATATTAATAGAATACCATTATGTAGGAAATACTTTTTTATTTATAATTAATATTTATAGTCTAATTTATATTATGTGTAACCCTATATAAAAAATGATTTTGTTATTAAACATTGATTTAAACTCTTTTAACTCCTCTTTCAATTAAATAATAATAAATTTCCTAATCTAAGCCAAGTCGACCAAATAGGTTCATATTTTATTTATATGGTTGTTTTTGATTGAATGATACTTATATAATAGATTTGGCCATTTGTTAGTGTAATAATAATATCATTTTACCCTTAATTACCCTATTTACTTTTATCCGTGGTAATAAAAGTAAAAAGGTTACTATTCACCAAAAATTATTTTCATCTTATTGAACCACATTTTACTTAATCTTATGAACCGTGACATTCAAATTTTCAAAATTCAACTATCAAAAGTGGTAAAATTATGTTTTATGTAAATTTTCAAATCCACTTAGGAGGTGGGTAAAGACGATAAAAAGTTCAATAAAATTTTTATATATCTAAAGTTATTATAAAATGACACCAAGAAATTACCTTGAACTTATATAGGTATTATGCATCTATTTTTACCTAAAATAAATTATGATAAAATAAATTATTATTTAAAAAAAAAATTGGTTTTAAACTATAACTCTGTGTTTTTTACTATTCATCAAAAATGGAATGTTTTCAGAAAAATACCAAAAATTCACCCTAATATAATTTTGATATTTCGAATTAAAAAATTAATTCTACTTTTCCAATTTAAAAACATAGAGGTTGCATTGTTTAATTTTAAATTAATTCATGTTGTCAAAACTAAAACACATATTTTTATGAAATAATAATTATCAAAAGATTGACACTTGTTTATGTCCAATTTTAATGTGAAATTACATACAATGACCATCATTGGATTAAATGGTAAAAATATAATCTAATTATACCTCCATACCATTAAAATTTATAATTCAACACTATAAATTATTTTGATTAAAAAAGTTGTTTTCATTTAAAATATAGTATTTCTCACTATTCACCCAAATATGAAAGTTATCGGAAAAACACCAAAAAATTTTTAAATCTAAATTATTATGTACCATTTCTAAAGAAGATGTTTATTTATAAAAAATGAATATATAAAAGTTTCAAATATTGTATTTAAAAAGGGTTCACCATTAAAAGGAGGTAAAATTGAATTTTTTTAAAAAACTTCTATTATCTGAAAAAATGAATTTGTTCATAGATTAAGACTAAGAAACTCGTAATATGGATTCTAAAATTACAAGGAGTATATAAAGTTAAAATTTTAGTTAATACCATTCATAACTGCATTTGAACATATAATTTGGTAAGTCGTGGTGTGTTTGAACTTGGTGTTTCACGTACTGCAAGTTATTGAATTACTTTGAAGAAATAAAGTATTATGAAATCATGGGGTGTTAGATTCTTCCCTACATCAATAAATTTCATCCTCTAAATTTGAAAATGTTCTTAAAAAATAAAATTCAGAAAATAGAAAATACCTTTGTGGGAAAACCCACATCTAAAATTGGGTTAATAAAATTTTGTCTTAATAAGAGGAAAAGGGAAAAAGAAAAGTCACCACCAAATTATGATCTCGATTAGGAGAAAAGTTTTGGAAATTAGAGACACATAATTAGAACAAAAAAATAAATATTTATGGGGAATGATTGAGGTCATCAGTCACAACAAATTGTAGAATTGAGTGCCTCAAAGCCATCATTCAATTATGATTTAAAATGTCACTTGTTCAACCAAACATAAGGTATTAGGATAACACATTTTTAGTTTTAAGATCCCATACCTAATGTTTAAGAATTAATTTCTCCACAGAATGAGAGATGAAAAAAATATATACTTGACAAGTAGAGTTCTATCCTTTAACTAATTTCTATTATAAACTCATCTTTTACTCTCAAAGATAATAGAACATAAAAAAATATTCTATTTATCCTATTTGTATAAGACTCCAAAAAAAAGAATTTATAATTCATCTACTAGACCTTTTAAAAAACTAAAATACTCAATCCTAGACATCATGTGGGCCAGTGGTAGGTGATACACACTTGTCGCCATTTGATTGCGGGTTCGAGTCTCATAGATTTTCCAGATGCGACGGGTTGTCGCCCGACCTCCAGGTTGTCCTTTTTATTGAAATCCAAAAATAATCTCAAACTAGACATATCCAAAATACTTCTGTCCAAACCCATAGTCCAAAATTTATAAAGAAGGTAAACACAATGGAGATCCTTTTTTCCATGTAATAACATTGAACACCTTCATCATGTATTATATTAAAACAGTAAAACATCCTGAATTACCATAAAACCTTATTGACTAAATTCATGATCCCTTATTACTTATAGAATACTGGATATACTTATTATATCCAAAAAATTTGTAAACTCCAACAATAATGGAATATACAAATCATTAATTAGTTTCAGGGTAGTCATGAATATCCAATATAATTTATCCAAATCAATAATGCATTATAGAAAAATCACTACCTCAGTATCATAACAATATTGTGGTTTATCTTTCTCTCAACCATATATTTTCAAAAAAAATAACCTTCTATTGAGTCACTTTGCTTAGTTCCATGGAATCTAAAGCACTTAATGAAATAGTACTACAGTACAATCATTATATACTCAATAATTATTATAACATGTACATCATTAATACCATACTCAAATGACACAATAATTTAATATCAATGTAAGAAATAGAATCATTCCTCTTCATCCTAGGTAGTATAATAAATTGATTATTATACAATAGAATCATTTGTGGTATACACTGATGACTGGGACATTGATTCATGTAGTGTCCCAACACCTTGCAGATGAATCATATTACATGTGAAACATTTTCCTTACCTTTGAAATTATGTACATGGTTCCCTTTTTCTCCACACATATAAAAAATTCCCATTCCCTTAAAGCATCTACCAAGGTGATTCTTTCCAAATTTATCATATATGGGAAATTACTTCATTCCCATCTTCCCTTTATCCATCTTTCTCTCTACCATCCTTTTCTTCTCTTGCTTCCCTCAAAGCCAAAGGACTCAAGGAATTCATTACTTATCTTATTAACACCTGATAATATTTTTTCATATGTTGAGAATACATGTGAGACTATTTCGATTCTAAATTTTAGCTTAATACCATGAATGATATGATCCTTCTTACTCAAGGGATCATACATATTGCTGGAGTTATCATTCCTTCTACTGGGTGCTATTTCTAAACAATGTAATACCCTAGGTCAGTTTATGAATTGAAATGAATAATTCCAAACATGTAAAATACCTAACATAAATTGAACATTTAATTGATATAATCCATAGTCATAAAATTATTTTTTTGAGGAGGTATATACTCGTAAATACTTCATAATTATTTGTAACGAAGATGAGAATTATCCTAAGCATATCCTCCGGGAGTGTTATAACCAAGAGTTCAACATGGCCCGTTGTCGGGCACCGGTTCCCATTCAAGTTTAGCTCAATGTATTGTTTTCATGTTGTACGCCTAGGTACATCTATTCCAGAGCTGCCTATACCTGCTTGCATCCAGACAGGGATGTATTTTCTTGTAAAAATCACAAAATATATACACTGCCAGAATTTTATGAAGTTCTTCTATACTAATCCTCAAAGTCTATCTTAGGGTAATGTGCTCTAATGAGAGTTTATATAAATCTAGTTTCCAAGGTTACTACTTAACATCCTCTAATACCAACTGTAACGCCCCATCCATAGTTACCCTAACTCAGTGCATTATTTTAATAAAATGGTATGATTACAAGGAATCAAATCCCAAAAGACCAATCTGTTTAGTAGTCTTGGAAAGTAGATTGTATACATGAATGTTACATTGCAATTTATAATGTACAAAACAACAAAAACATTCCTTTATTAATTCCATTATTCTCTTAGTTTAACTCTGCATCTCAGTCACAATACACTTCTTTCAATCCTGAGAAAAATAAAACATAGAATGGGGTGAGCATAAATGCTCGGTAAATATAACAATATAGTAGAATCTATCATAAATAAGCATAAACATTTAAGGCAATGTATAAAAATAAAACAGAATCCTTTTAAACATAATCTTCATAATAATATGGCAAGTATAAATCAAAATAATTCCATTTACTTACTCACATGGATATTCTACTAGTCGAATAATCACATGAAATATCAATAGCCACTTTCATACCAATAGAATGCATGATTATAGACTTTTATAACTACATAGTCAATGCCTTGTTCCAATACTACAAATAATATTTTGTCAAGGCTTCGTGCCAAGACACTAGTTTTTCCCATGAGACATACTGATGCATCGAGAAGCTATAGCGGGCTCCACATATCACTTACTAAGTCCAATGCATTTTTCATATTAAATGGTTTTAACATAACATAAACATTCGTATTAAAACTAGCATACAAAATGTCAATATGTTATCTATAAAAAATGAATGGTATAAAAATAACACATCAAAAGTCGAACATATAACAAAACCTTCAATAAAATATGGATTATTTGAATGATAATAAATCAGCATCAAACTAGTTTAAAATCCATCAAAGGATGTTGAAAATGATGAAAATGATTTGTAAAACACTTTGAGTGAAACATCCCTTTTCCATGAAAACAATAAAAATTCACAAAATTTATAAAGTATAAAATTTAAAGACTTTTTTTGAATCAATGTGTCCCATACCACTTTTAAACTTTTGAAACGAATTAACATTTTAAAAACATTCATGTTCATAAAGATAATTCCTTAAAAAATCATTTTGAAAACATGGACATCAATGAGAATGATTTACAGGAATAAATAATTCAAACATTTAAAATGTTGCTTCAGTAAAAAGTAACATAAAATATTCCCTTTTAAAACACATTCATGAAACATGGACATGGATAATAAATATTTCCCAGTAGATACTTATGTAAAAACAACCTCAGATAATAAAGAGATTGTGAAATTAACCCTTACCTTGCACATTCCTTTAGTAGAGGGTACGTTTAACCTCCTGTATAAGAACCATTTTATGTTAATAGATTATACTAGAACCATATTAATATTTATGATATCATATATGATTTATTTAAGACATTATACTACCCATTTAATAATAATTTCCCTATTAAATTAACATTTTGGGTATTAATCGCTTTCTTTATTGTACATGTTTTAACTTTTTACTCTTGATTGTATCAATTAGATAATAATTTAAATAATTCCATAATATAAAACATGATTTATATATCATATATATTTAGAATATTAAATTGTATAATAGAAATATTAATGAAATGGAAAACACCATTTATGGAGACGGTAGTCTGTACATACGCATAAACGCTATTTTCGTTTTCATATCGGATTGCACAGAACTAAGTACATAAGATATAAGTACGTAAATATATATATATATATATAGTATAATTATTATCTCTTATATTACATACTTAATAATGATATATATTTTATAATCATCCTTGAATGGTGAACGTGGAAATGAATCACATCGCGTCATGGAGACGACAATCCGAACATACGCACGAGCGACAATATCATTATATTGATTGAATGATCATATGTAATTGGATGGTATATAATATATGCAGAATAATTAACATGTTATATATATTATTTACATCAGTTATAATCATTATTATACCCATCCAAATAATTAAGTGTTTGAATTAAAAACTTCACCCTGACTTGGAGAGGACAATCCGTACGTACACACATATGGTGACTTTGTCATTTAAAGCATGGACAGAATAATGAATATGGTTGTACCATTTTTATAATAACATCACAGTATATAGAAGATACTGGATTTATTATTTTAGAATGTAAAAAATCAAGAAAGAGGAAGTGGAAGAATAGAAGAACTTGAAAGAGGATGGTGAAATCATTACCTCTTCTTTGGGGTCTTCCTTTTGATATTATCAAAAGGGATCCATAAGATGGATTTTAGTCCAAAAAGTGGCCTCTATGATGAATTTAGGTTACAGGTAAAGATATTTGGGTAGGGGATAGATGAGAGAAATGGTTTTGGATGTGTGAATTTGAAAAAAGGGGAAGTGCCGTTTTATAAGTGGGGTGAGGGGAACCTTAGGAAAAACATAAAATATTATTTTATAATAAATTCATTTTCGGTTTATAATGGCTCCAAAATAAAATATTTAGAGGCTTATGTGGGGATGGGTCGAAAATCTCTCAACTAATAGGTTTTAGGAAGGTTTAGGTAACCATATTAACCTTAACTTTTAGATTCAACTCTTAGTTAAATAGTTTGACATTTACCATGTCTCTTTGTATTTTTATATTATATGGTTAATAAACTTACTATAAAATTCAAATCAAACCCCAATTTGTTCATTAATTTCATATATATTATTAAATAATCCTTTTTTTCAATCCATTGATTTTTAGGACTATTGTATCAATTAATAATATAATATTTTTTTAAAAAAACTATTTTATGTCAATTTTGACACTATTTGGTATTTTTTTTCTAAATTCATAGCATCATTATTTGTGACAACCCTGCTTTTATTAATAACTTAAACATGATTTATTATATAAAACATCACATTATACAACAAGAAGATCAAGAGGTTTAGTGTCTTTGGGGCTTAGGATCATTACATAAAAACATGAAACATGAAATAAAACATCTTTATTGAAAACTTCCTTTACATGACCACTATATTCCCTCGTACTTAGCATTTCATGGGATAACCTGAAGACATGCATAAGAAAAGGGTGAGATATAAAGCCCAGTAAGGGAGTACACATGGAATAACATGAGGAGTAAAATACATGTTAGACAATAGACATATCAATAGAGGATAAAATAAACATGAACATAAAGGAATGATAAATCATGATAATCATAACATGGAAATGTGGAAACAACAATTAAAAGGGAATTAGCATGAGCCAAAGCTCATTGCACATAGAGCATGAGAAAATCCTCATTGCACATAAAGCACGAGTAAACACTCATTTCACTTGAATTATCATGATTCAACACTCACTGCACATGACGTATAATGATACTATACTTTACCCAATGCATTGGAGCGCCATAAGGGCACACCCTTCATAATGATCTCATTTCATGCATAAGTGTGCCACATAGATCATAAAACATGGATTCATAAAACATAATCATTTATTCCATGATAAATTAATGTGGAATTCATACATGAAACTTTACAATCAATAAGTAAATGTGCATAAAGGTGAATACCCTTGATGGAGAAATGGGCATGGTATTCACTACACAATGACATTGGCTTAGAAAATCGGTGCGATTTCGGCAGCGTAACAGTGTGACATAAGAATTCATAAAAATGGTTTATGAGAAAGATAGGGGTTCCTCATCATATTTACATGTAATGGATACTAATGAGGTCATATTGATACATGTCCCAACAATTGTAATGGAATTTAGATTCATGATACAAATGTATTTCATGAATGTAAATGAGGAGAGAGAAGTTCCTTTGGGAATTTTGGCATAGTAATGGGTGTACATGGGAGGCATCTAATTAGAGAGAAAGGGGTATCCCATAATTCAAACATAAAGAGGGCAGTATTAGGGAGGTAAAAAACCATACCCCAACATTCATAATTTTAATTAAAAGGGAAAAACAACTTAAAAAATGTACAAAAATGAGAAAGGAACAAAAACCCCTTACTTGGAAGTGTGCATCCAAAGGCTAGAGAGAGGCTTGTGAGAGGCTTCTTGGGAGCTCTGGGCATGTTTGGGGGATTCTAGATAGATGAGGGTAGAGGTTTTACAAACTCCAAGGGCTTTGAGTGAGAATAATTTGGGAGCTTGGGTGGGTATATAAAGGAAAGGCGAGGGAATTATTTATTATTTTTGTTTGGGTCCTCTTACATTAAATCAATCCAAACCACAAACCATCCAATGGTTTTTGCCCATGTTTTTTGGAAAAGGGAATAGGAAAAAAATATTTTATAAGTCCAAGGCCCGAACTTCTTAAAATATTAGGGTTGCTTATGTGGAGGTGAGTCACACTCCCATGGGAATTAATTTAAAAAGGCATGGTGTTGAATAAGTCTTGAGGGGTCCATTAATATTTTGAAAAGTAAGTCAAACAAACCCAAAATCACATTATATTAATGGTAAAACATATATTGGCTGAAGATAAAGATTATAGTATTTTATTACATCACTATTGGGTTATTATGATGTCATAAAACACATTATATATTTAAACGGTATTTAATTTTTAGCCAAACATTTGATTGTCTCAGAAAATTATGAAAAATTCACCATTGGATAATTTCGACAACCTGATTCCAGAAATAACATTTATTTTATCTAAATAATTTTTTTAAATATGTTTATTTTCACTTTTAAAATAAAAACTGACATTTATCGAAAATTCAGGGGTTTTGACAGAAATGGCTTTCAAACCATAATAAAAATTTTAATTCCATTCATAAAATTATATGATCATTTATATTTAATAAAAAATAATTTAATAATAATATTATTATTATATTAAAATTTTATTTAATTCATAAATCCCTTAATTTAATAAAATATATTTCTTAATTAAATAATAAATAAAAACACCATTTTTACTTTAAAAAATATTTACAATGTATAAAAAATGACTAGAAATTACTTTCATTGTTATATACAAAAAAAATGTACATCAACATAGTAATACTTATTTTTTACATAACCCCTTAAAACAGAAGCATAAGTCCTAAGGGTAAGGTGAGCGATGATGACAGACTCTTGGGGCAGCTCAGATAACATCGCTCGAGTGGTAATTTCAATCAAATTCCAATTTTCCCGTAGATGGTCACGTTCGAGCTTGACATGATGAATCTCAGCTTGGGCTTGGTCAAGGGCGAATCCCAAAGACACCACCTCTTTTATGAGCTCTAAAAAATGGGCTTCTTATGGGGAAATTCTACTGGATGAGGCCATCACTTCCTTTGTCTGAGTAAATTGGATTTGTAAAAGTCCTATATTTATACTAATCATGTGATCACTGTTCAATGGCTATATTAGTAATGGTCAAAATTCATAACATAAAACCAAAGAAGATGACATTTTATATAAACATAAGGAGACATTTAATTAGATCAAGAGGGATTTCCATTAATTAAACTTTGGGTCGTTACAATATTATCCCCTTAAGAAATTTCGCCCTCAAAATTTTCCTTTTCCCACACTAAAACAAATGTGGGTAACTCAGCTTCATCATATCCTCCGATTCAAAAGTTTCTTATTAAAAATTTTGGTTTCTCCACAACACCTTGACGAGGGGAATTGTCTTATTTCATAGAACTTTTTCTCTACGATCTATGATCTTCACTAGTTGCTCCTCATAAGAAAGATCTTCATCCAATTATACCACCTCAGAAGAAAGTACATGTCAATGGTCTGGTCTGTACTTCCTTAAGAGGGATACATGAAAGACATCATGTACTTTGGCCATAGTAGGTGGAAGTGCTAGTCGATAGGCCACATCCCTGACACGATCAAGAATCTCTAAGGGGTCGATGTACCTTGGACTTAACTTCCCTTTCTTTCCAAACCTAATGACCTTCTTCCATGAAGATATGCATAGAAACACTATGTCTCCAACTATAAACACAAGGTCTCATCGATGATTGTCTGTATAACTCTTCTGTCGACTCTGGGATGCCTTGATATGCTACTGAATGTGTTTCACCTTCTCCACCATTTCTTCGACCATCTCTGGTCCAAGAATCTTACGTTCACTAACCTCATCCCAACATGCTGGTGTTCTGCACCTTTTCCCATGCATGGCTTCATATGGTGCCATTTGGATGCTCAATTGGAAACTGTTATTATAAGATAACTCATCCAGTGGAAGATGTTTATCCCATCCTCCTTTAATGTCTATTGCGCATGCTCTCATAATATCCTCAAGTGTTTGGATAGTCTGCTCAGATTGGCCATCAGTTTGAGGAAGATAGGCCGTACTGATTTTCAGTGCAGTATTCAGAGCATGTTGAATACTCTTACAAAACATAGAGGTGAATCTTGGATCTTGGTCAGAAAAAATAGATAGTGGTACTCCATGCAACCTTACCACTTCCCTGATATATATCGGTGCCAGTTGATCCAAATAGAAATCCTCCTGAATAGCAATGAAGTGTGAAGTCTTTGTAAGACGATCCACAACAACCCAGATTGCATTATTTTCTTTGGATGACCTTGGATGTCCAGTGACAAAGTCCATGGTGATGTTCTCCCATTTCCATTTTTGTATGGTCCATGGTTGCATCATCCCCTTAGACTTCTGCCTCTCTGCCTTCAGTTTTTGACACACCAGGAACTTTGTTGTATATTCAGTGATCTCCTTCATCATATTATCAAACCAAATGTTTTCTAGAAGATCATGATACATCTTTGTGATCCCTGGGTGAATAGAGAAATTTGAACTATGTGCATCATCCAAAAGTTCTTTATTCATCTCTGGACATGATTGAACACATAGTCTTTTCCAATACTGCACAATTCCTTCTTCATTAACATTAAACTATGAGGATTTCCCTTTTTTGATAGCTTCCACTTTTTCCTGAATTCCCACATCATCCTTGTGAGCATCCTTTAACCTTTACAAAATAGATGTTTGAGAAATCATTCGTGAAAGGATTAATGATGTTCCCTTCTTTATGATTCCCATGCCTATCTTCATCAAGTCCGAGAAGATTGGATCCTTCTCAATTCTCATCATTGATAGAATTGATGGGTCCTTTCTACTAAGGGCATCTGCCACCTTGTTCGCTTTCCCAGGGTGGTAATGTATTGAACAGTCATAATCCTTGATTTTCTCTATCCATCTTCTCTGGCACATATTAATCTCTTTCTGTGTCAATATATATTTAAGACTCTTGTGGTTAGTATATATCTCACATTTCTCCCCATAGAGATAATGCCGACAGATTTTCATGGCAATGGTCACCGCTGCCAACTCTAGATCATGTGTTGGATAGTTTCGCTCATGGATTTTCAACTACATTGAGGCATAGGATATCTCTTTCTCATTCTGCATCAGCACACAACCTATTCCCTTCTTCGAAGAATCACTGAATACCACAAAAAGCTCCCCACTTCTGGGTAAAGTGAGTACGGGTGCAGTGATAAGCCTCCTTTTCAACTCCTTGAAGATTTCTTCGTGTTCATCACTCCAACCAAACTTTACTCTCTTTTGTGTTATCTTGGTAAGAGGGTTGTAAAATCATGAGAAATTTCTCACAAATCATCGATAATATCAAGTTAACCCCAAGAATCTACAGATATCTGTTACAGATGTTGGCCTCGACCATCCCTCAATTGCATCTGTTTTGGATGGGTCCATAGATATCCCATTTTTTGTGATGATAGGGCCCAAGAATGATACCTCCTTCAACTATAACTCACACTTGATGTACTTTGCATAGATATTCTCCTTGTTCAAAGTTTCTAGTACAGTTTTTAAATGCTCCTCAGGATCCTCCTTGGTTTTGGAGTATATTAGAATATCATCTATAAAGACTACCAAAAATTTGTCAAGGTGATCTCTAAAGACTCTATTCATCATGTCTATGAAGATTTATGGAGCATTAGTCAGTCCGAAAGGCATTACTATGAATTCATAGTACCCGTATCTTGTGCGAAAAGCAGTTTTGGGGATATCTTCCTTCTTCACCCTTACTTGATAATATCTCGACCGTAAGTCCACCTTGGAGAAGTATTGTTCTCCTCACAGCTGATCAAACAAGTTAATAATTCTTGGGAGAGGATACTTGTTCTTTATCATGATTTTGTTATGTTCACGATAATCGATGCAAATCCGCATTGACCCATCCCTCTTCTTGATAAAGAGGACTAGTTCACCCCATGGTGAAGCACTTGGGAATATAAACCCTTTATCCAGATTCTCCTGTAGTTGTTTCTTCAGCTCTTCATGCTGTACAAAAGCCATTTTATATGGAGTCTTAGATATTGGTAGCGCCCCAGGTATAAGTTCAATTGAGAACTCAACATCTCTTCTTGGAGGATGACCTGGCAGTTCCTCGGGAAACAATTCAACAAATTAATTCCTTCAAAATAGGTGTTTCTTCAAGGATGGTTTCTTCTTTGGACTCAATCATCTCAGCCAGATACGCGTTCTCATAGGGCAGTAATATCCATGCGTGAGATGATGGAGCTAAAGGATATTCATCTTCCTCCTAACACTTGTAAATAATTGGGGGATGATTCTCTATATGCAGTGTGATTTCCCTCTCCCGAAAATTTATGTTAGCTCTATATAAAGTTAGCCAATCCATTCCAAGAATTGCATCAAATTCCAAAGAGGGAGTATGATGAGGTTCGCTAGGAAATTCAATCCACAGACTATAACAGGGGAGGACTTATATTCATGGGATGCAATGATTGCCCCATTTTCCGTAGTCACCAACATCTTTAATTCCATGATTTGTGGTGGTGCTGGGATTGTTATACTAAACAATCGAGATATAAAATAATCTGTAGAACCGGAATCAAAAAGTACGTTCTCTATTCTTGAATTAATAACTAGCGTACCTGTCACCACTTTGTTGTTAGGGTTCACTTCAGCAGAAGTGATGGAAAAAGCTCTTCCTTGCTGCCTTGGAGTTTTTTGATTGTCTCCTAAAACCCTTGGATTAGGGCATTGATTTTAAAAATGATCTGGTTCATTGCATTTGTATCATTGAAGAACGTGATGAGGATTGAACGGAGCGTTCCTATCCTCTGTCGCAGCCGTGGGTCTTTCTTGCCGATAGTTAACAGCTAGGTGCCCTTCACTTCCACACGTGAAGCATTTTCTCGTCCCCTTAAGGAAATTTCCAGGGTGCTTCTTTCTTCACTTTGGGCAAGTGGGGTGCTGGATCTTCTTAGCACCGTTGGATATATCCATCGGACCACCAGCATTGAAGTCCACCTTACGCTCTTGGTCCCCATGATACCTTTGTGATTCCCCAATCACCATTTTGACCTTGAGGGCACATCGGACAATTTCCACATAGCTTTCGAAGTCATGGATTGCTAATGATTTCCGCAAGCTAGGATTCAGCCCACCAAAGAAGCGGCCAACCTTACATTCGAGGGTAACGACAAAACCGGAAGTGTATCATGCAAGCCTTGTGAAGTTTTCCTCGTACAATCTAACAGATTATTCAACTTTTTTCTTGAGGGAAAGGAAGTCCATTTCCATCTTAAGCTGGAGGGTGCACGGAAAATATTTATCGAGAAAAATATTCTGGAAATCCTTCCATTCCAATTTCTCGATCTCCTCCACAGGCTTCGTATTTTTGATCAACTTCCACAGTTGATCAGCTTCACCCTCCATACGATAAGCCGCCAGAAGAACCTTCCCTGGTTTAGAACATTGGAGGATAGAGAATATCTTTTCAATGGAGTTTATCCATTGTTCAGTGATCGTGGGATCAGATGATCCACTAAAAGTAGGAGGCCTTTGTCTCATTAATCTCTTGATAGCGACTTGTTCATTCTTAGGGGGGGGGGGGTTGAACGTTCCGCTTGACTCGTGTTTCTATTCAAAACATGAGTTAGCTGAGAGATAAGAATGAAAAAGTTCGCGATTCCCGCTCCCATTGGATTTGGCATCTCATTAGTACAGTTATCACAATGATCTTCACAATGGTTGTTATCCAGAGTCCTCCTATTACGGGCCATTGGCTGGAATAAATGGAAAGTTAGGGGTAACACATAATGGGTAATACAATGACAAAAGTTGATGACTCATAAATAAACATTTATTTCCTTAACTCATGAGTCTATAGGATTCAATCTAGGTTTTTCATGTTCTACTTTCTAACATATATTCTTAGGGCCATTTTTTTTAATTCCCTTAATAAGGGTTCATACTAAGCATGTTAATTAATCAAAACATATCCCCTAGAAGAGTCGTAACCAAGAGTACATCAACGCCCGTTGTCGTGCACCAGATCCTGTTCGAGTCTTGCTCAAAGTGGTGTTTTTGGGTTTTACCCCTAGGATACATTTGTGCCAGATATACCTATACCTGCTCGTATACAGGCAGGAATGTATTTGTTTGATAAATACTTAGTAATTAACAAAACTTAGGGATGTTCTTATTATTCATAGTCTTGTATCAAAGGATTTACTAGGGTTTCCTAATCCCAAAATTAACTTAACCTATCCTTTGATACCAACTGTGACAACCCTTCTCTTATTACAAACTTAAACATGATTTATTACATAAAACTTCACTTGATACAACAATAATATTGAGAGGTTTAGTGTATTTGGGGATTAGGATCATTACATAAAAACTTGAAACATGAAATACAACATCATTATTGAAAACTTCCTTTACATGACCACTATATTCCCTCGTACTTAGCATTGCATGGGATAACCTGAGGACATGCATAAGAAAAGGGTGAGCTATAAAGCCCAGTAAGGGAGTACACAAGGAATAAAATGAGGAGTTAAATACATGTTATACAATAGGCATATCAATATAGAATTAAATAAACATGAACATAAAGGCATGATAAAGCATGATAATCATAACATCGAAATGTGGCAACAACACTTAACATGGAATTAGCATGATTTAAGGCACATTGCACATAGAGCATGAGTAAATCATCATTGCACATAAAGCACGATTAAACCCTCGTTTCACTTGAATTAGAATGAGTCAACACTCATTGCACATGATGTATCATGACACTATACTTTACCCAATGCATTGGAGCACTATAAGGGCTCACCTTTCTTAAACATCTCATTTCATGCATAAGTGTTCCACATAGATCATAAAACATGGATTCATAAAACATAATAATTTATTCGACAATAAAGGAATGTAGAATTCATACATGAAACTTTACAATCAATAAGTAAATTTTCATAAAGGTGAATACCCTTGATGGAGAAATGAGCATGGTATTTACTACACAATGACATTGGCTTAGAAAATCGGTGCGATTTCGGCAGCGTAACGACGAGACATAAGAATTCATAAAAACGGTTGATGATAGAGAAAGGGGTTACTCATCATATTTACATGTAATGGATAATAATCAGGTCATATAGATACATTTCCCAAAAATTTTAATGGAATTTAGATTCATGATACAAAAACATTGCTTGAATGTAAATGAGGAGAGAGAAGTTCCTTTCAGAATTTCGGCATAGTAACAGGTGTACATGGGAGGCATATATGAGAGAGAAAGGTGCCTCCCATAATTCAAACATAAAAAGGGCAGTATGAGGGAGGTGTAAAACCATACCCCAACATTCATAATTGAAATTAAAAGGGAAAAACAACTTTAAAAAATGGACAAAAATGAGAATGGAACAGAAAACCCTTACTTGGAAGTGTGCATCCAAAGGCTAGAGAGAGGCTTCTGAGAGGATTTTTGGGAGCTCGGGGAACCTTGGGAGGATTCTAGAGAGAGTAGGGAATATTTTGGACAAACTCCAAGGGATTTGAGTGAGGAGGAAGTGGGATATTGGGTGGGTTTATAAAAGAAAGTTGAGGGAATTCTTTATTATTTTGGTTTCGGTTCCATTACATTAAATTAATCCAAACCACAAAACATCCCATGCCTTTTGCCCATGGTTTTTTGAAAAGGGAATAGGAAAAAAATATTTTATAAGGCCAAGGTTCTATCTTCTTAAAATATTAGGGTTGCTTATGTGGAGGTGAGTCACACTCCCATGGAAATTAATTTAAAAAGGCAAGGTGTTGAATAAGTCTTGAGGGGTCCATTAATGTTTTGAAAAGTAAGTCAAAAAAACCCAAAATCACATTATTTTAATGGAAAAACATATATTGGCTGAATATAAAGATTATAGTATTTTATTACATCACTATTGGGTCATTATTATGTCCTAAAACACATTATATATTTAAACGGTATTTAATTTTTACCCAAAAATTTGACTATCTCAGAAAATTATGAAAAACTCACCGTTGGATAATTTCGACGTCTTGATTCCATAAATATCATTTATTTAATCTAAATAATTTTCTAAGTATGTTAATTTTCACTTTTAAAATGAAAACCGACATTTATCGAAAATTTACGTGTTTTGACAGAAATGGCTATCAAACCTTAATAAAAATTTTAATTACATTCATAAAATTATAAGATCATATATATCAAATAAAAGAAATATAATAATAGTATTATTATTTTATTAAAATATTATTTAACTAAAAAATACCTTAATTTAATAAAATAGATTTCTTAATTAAATAATAACTTAAAACACCATTTGTACTTTAAAAACTATTTACAATGTATAAAAAATGACTAGAAATTATATTTATTATTATATACAAAAATATTGTACATGAACATAGAACTAATTATTTGTTACATAACCCCTTAAAACAGCCGCATACGACCTAAGGGTATGGTGTGCGAGGGTGACAGACTCTGGGTGTGGCTCGGATAACATCGCTCGAGTGGTAATTTCAATCAACTTCCACTTTTCCAGTAGACGGTCATGTTCGAACATGACATGATGAAGCTCATCTTGGGCATGGTCAAGGGTGAAGCCCAAAGACGCCACCTATTTTTTGAGCTCCGACAAATGGACTTCGTATGGGGCAATTCTACGGGATGTGGCCATCACATCCTTTTTATGGGTAAATTGGATTTATTAAAGTCCTATATTTCTACTAATCATGTAATCATTGTTCAATGGCTATATTAGAAACGGTCAAAATTCTTAACATAAACCAAAAAAGTTGACATTTTGTATAAACATAAAGAGGCATTTAATTAGATCAAGAGGGATTTCCATTAATGAAACTTTGGGTCGTTACATTATTACTTCGAAAAATATTGTTTTAACAAACCCTAATATGTCATATTAACCAATAAAATTATTTGAATTCATAAAGAGTATCAAATCACATTTATTTGGATATTTATAATGTCAATTATTTTAATCATTCATTAATTAGGTAATTACTGCATCATCATTATGTCATAAATAAATTAAATTATTTAATGTCTAAAAAATATTAATAAAATACCATTACGTAGGAAATCTTTTTTCGTTATAATTAATATTTATAGTTGAATATATCTTAGGTGTAACCTTATATTAAAAATGTTGTAGTTATTAAACTTTGATTTTAACTCTTTTAACTCTTATTTGAATTAAATAATAATAAATGTCCTAATCTAAACCAGGTGGACCAAAGAGGTTCATATTGTATTCATATGGTTGTTTTTGTTCGAATTATAATTATCCAATAGAATTACAACATGTGTTAGGGTAATAATAATATCAGTTTTACCCTTAATTACACAATTGACTTTTAACCGTGGTTAAAAAAGTAAAACATTACTATTCACCGAAAATTATTTTCATCTTATTGAACCAAATTTTACTTACTGATATCAACTATGT
The DNA here is from genome assembly GCA_963277665.1 of Viscum album. Classification (NCBI taxonomy): domain Eukaryota; kingdom Viridiplantae; phylum Streptophyta; class Magnoliopsida; order Santalales; family Viscaceae; genus Viscum; species Viscum album. Next base: position 1,238,497,911 of record OY728130.1, on the reverse strand, counting down.
CTCTCAGATTTTTGAAATTCTATTAAAAGAAGTTATAAAATTATGTTTTATGTAAATTTGCAAATGCTCATAGGAGGTGGGTAAAGATGGTAAAAAGTTCAATAAAATTTTTATATATCTAAAGTTATTATAAACTAACACCAATGAATTACATTGAATATATATAGGTATTATATATCTATTTTTGCCTAAAATAAATTTAAATAAAATAAATAATTATTTAAATAAAAATTTGGTTTTAAACTATAACTTAGTGTTTTACAATATTCATCAAAAATTGAATGCTTTAAGAAAAATAGAAAAAATTTACCCTAAGCTAATTTTGATATTCTAAATTCAAAAATAAATTCTACTTTACCAATTTCAAGACATAGAGGTTTCATTAATTAATTTAAACCTATTTCCCATTGTCAAAACCAAAAAATGTATTTTTAAGAAATAATAACTCTCAAAATATTAACACTTATTTATGTCCAATTTTAAAGTGAAATTACATATAATGACCATCATTGAATTAAATGGTAAAAATATAATATAATTATACATCCCAACCATTTAAATGTATAAGTCATCACTATAATTTATTTTGATTAAAAAAGTTTTTTCAGTTAAAATTAAGTATTTTCCTCTATTCACCCAAATATGAAGGTTATCAGAAAAACACCAAATATTTATTGAAACTAAATTATTGTTTCCCGTTTATAAAGAATAATTTTATTTTGTAAAATATAATATATAAATTTTTAAAATATTGGATTTAAAATGTGTTATCCATTAAAAGGTGGTAAAATAACATTTTTTTTAAAAAACTTCTATTGTCTGAAAAAATGAATTTATTCTTAGATTATGTCTAAGAAACTCATAATATGGAATCTAAAATTATAAGGATTATATAAATTTCAATATTTAGTTAACAGTATTCATAACTGCTTTTGAACGGATTGTTTGGTAAGTCATGGTGTGCTTGAACTCGGTGTTGCGTGTAGCGGAAGTTATTGAATTACTTTAAAGAAATAACGTATTATGAAATCATGGGGTGTTACAATCCATATAAATCTCAAATTTTCACCATAGAGATAATGTATCCCTATCATCAAATCAATTATTATAGCTTCTAACTCAAGATCATGAGTATGATAGTTTTGTTCATTAATTTTAGCTGTTGTGATGCATATGCAGTAATTCTATCATTCTGCATAAGGACACCACAAAGTCCTTTATTTGAAGCATCACTATAAATAAAAAACACATAATTCCCTAATGGTAGAGTCAATATAAGATCATTGAATAATATTATCTTCGATTCTTCAAAACATTATCCACACTCTTTTTTCCAAACAAATTTAACCCCTTAACGTTTGAGCTTGGTTAATGGGTCATCCAATCGGGAAAAATTCTGGATGAAACACCGAGAAGAACCTGCTAAACCATTAAAACGACATACCTCATTTTTACACGTCGGTGCTGGCCATTCATGGATTGAACTTTTATTTGATGGATCAACAAATATTTTATCCTTAGATGCAATATGGCCAAGAAAATAAATCTCTTGAAGATAGAATTCACACTTTCTAAACTTTCCATACAATTCATTTTGCCTACGAGTCTTTAGGATAATGCACAAGTGATTTTCATGATTTTTGTAGATTCTAAAGTATACAAAGATATCATAAATAAAACCCACTACAAATTCATCAAGATATTACTTTATGATATTTTATCCTCTGAGACAATATATAATAGAAAAGAAATCTCTTGAAGACAGAATTCACACATGCTAAACTTCCCTTACAATTCATTTCTTCTAAGAGTCTTTAGGATAATGTGCAAGTGATTCTCATGATATTCATATATTTTGGAATATACCAAGATATCATCAATAAATAATACTAAAAATTTATCAAGATATTCTTTGAATAGACTATTCATTATATCCATGAAGATAGATGGTGCATTAGTCAATACAAAAGGCATTACTATAAACTTATAAAGCCCTTACCTAGTTCAAAATGTTTTCTTTGGAATATATTCCTTCTTCATAAACAACTGATGGTGTAAAGATCTAAGGCCAATCTTTGAAACAAAATTGAGCTCCATGATGTTGGTAAAAAAATAACCAATGAGAGGAAGGGGATACTTTATCTTTATTATTATTGCATTTATCTCCCTGTAGTCAACACACTACTTCATAGATCCATCTTTCTTCTTATAAAAAGAACAGGGGCTCCCCATGGAGAAAAACTACGGGGAATAAATACCTTATTACTCAATTCCAATAGTTGTTTTTTAGTTCCATTAATTTCAGAGTGGCCATTCTATAAGGGGTCTTCGATATGGTCCTTGTACCAGGAATTAAATCAATGTAAAACTCAATTTCTCATTCTGGAGGACGTCAAGGTTAATCTTCTGGAAACACATCAACATATTCTTCCACAATATGTACATCATCTATTTGAACATTATTTTCCTCTCCCAAATTTATTTCGTTATAGTCCTCTCTAATAATTGAATTTAGTTGAGCTACTAGGGTTGGATCTAGAGATGAATGAGGTGGTGACATTTTTTCCCTAAAGATAATCATCATAGTCTGAAATCCAATCCATACCAAGTATTATATCAAATTAAATCATGGTTATGATGATGAGATTTGCACACAAAGAAAATTTATATGACATAATGGGGACTGATTCACAAAACATTATTGAAATGATACTTCCCTTAGTAATTTTGACTGAAAACTCCCTTGTTAAATCAAATTGGAAATACCAAATTTTCATAAAAAACTGGGAAGATATGAAATAATGTAATTATCAAAATCAAATAAAGCATTTTCTAAACAAGAGGAAACAATTAAATTACCTGCCACCACATCTTTCAGAGCTTCAACCTCAGCAGTGGTGATAACATAATCTTGTACATGATCCCTTGGCCTTTTCAGGTGGAAGTTTCCTTTTCTCATTGGAAATTCATTTGTATAATTCCCCCGTTCTCTAAAATTATAGCATTCAACATTAACAGCCTCTTTCTTCCCCTTGCAATCACGAGCTTGGTGGCCTTTTTCACCACACACGTAACTGACTCACATTCCCTCCATACAATTACTAGGGTATTTATTCCCACATTTACTACAGGATGGATATTAAACTTTTAACTTCTTCCCCTTATTTCCATTTCCAGAGTTTTCAGCAGATCTCTCCTTCTCTTGATTTGCATTAAAGTCTTAAGACATAGATAATTCTTTTTCTGTCTTGATAGCACATTAGACAATATCTTCTTATGAATAGAATGATTGTGAGACTAATGGATGATAGAGAAATGGTTTTAACCCATCAAAGGAATTATCAATATTACTTCTTGGGTTACGTATATAATCTACAGCATGCCTCCCTAACCTTGTAATGTTAGCTTCATACTTTGCAACATTCTCATCCTCCATTTTCCTCAATCTCAGAAATTGTATTTTCATATCCACTCAATGGTTATGAGGAAAGTATTTTTCAAATAAAATATCTTTAAACTCCCTCCATTCTATATTTTATACTTCATCATCTTATTTTTTATTTTGAATTAATTACCACTGTTGATTAGCATCTTTAGGGAGGTAGTAAACTGCAAGGACAACGTTTTCCATTTTACTACTCAACAAGGTGTGGAATATTTTCTCTAAGGAATTTATCAATTCTCTCAGCCACTAATGGATTTTTACTCCCATTTAATGTTGTTGGTTTTTGCCTCATAAAGAAATCTAACATTGATCCTCCACGTTGTGGATCAGGGAGCTTCATATGGGCAAGGTTATTATTCATAACCTGAGTGATTTTTCCCAGTATGGTGACAAGCGTATCATCCCCAGTTGCTTCCTCAGGACCACTCAAATTATCTTGAGTGGGAGGGAAAACCCTACATGGATTATGTGCATTGATAAGGTTTCCATTACTTCCACTAGGTTCCTTTTCTAAACAATGTCATAAACTAGATTAGTTTATGAAATGAAATACATAATAAAAAAATTGTAAAACACTTAACATAAACTCCATAGTTTATGGATATAATATATAATCATAAAAATGTGTTCTTTGAGAACGTATATACTCATAAACCCTTCATAATGGTTTGTAAATAAAATGAGAATTATCCTAAGCATATCCCCCAGGAGTGTCGTTACCAAGAGTGCAGTAAGACCTTTTGTCATGCACTAGTTCCCATTCGAGTCAAGCTCAAAGTGATGTTTTCAGGTTTTACCCCTTGGTATAAATTTTCCCGAGCCGCCTCTACCCGATCGTATCAAAAAATGGATGTGTTTCTTGGAAAACTCATAAAATCTCTAAATTAGAAAAATTCCAGTAAGTTCTTCTATACTAATTCTCAAATTCTATCTTAGGGTAATATGCTCTAATCAGAGTTTATCTAAATCCAGATTCCAATATTTGTAATAAACTTCCTCTAAAACTAGTTGTAACACCCTGAACCCAATTACCAAGAGTCGGTGCATTATTACATAACATTAGCATGATATAAGGAAATAATGTCATGAATGACCGACTAGTTTAGTATCCTTGGAAATACTAGATACATTCATAAGCTTTACATTAAATTATAGAATAAAAAACTACAACAAACTTATTTCCATAGATCACACTCATATCCCCTCAAAATATCCCTCTAGGCCAGTCATAATATAATTCTTCACATCCTGGGAAAACTAAAACATAGAAATAGGTGAGCTTAGATGTTCATTAAGGATAAAAATATAGCAGAAATTTTCATAATTAAGAATAATCATTTAAGGAAATGTATAAGACTAAAACAAAATCTTTTTAAACTTGAACTTCAGCATAATATGGAAAAGATAAAAACAAATAGTTCCATTTACATATTCACATGGATATTTTACTAGTCGAATAATCACATGCAATATTGGTAGCCACTTTCATAATGTGGGAATGCATAATGCCAGACTTCATAACCACATAGTCAAGAAATTGGGCCAAGAATACATATTTGAATTTTTCTAGGCCTTGTGTCAATCCACTAGTTTGTCTCATTAGAACTATCGATGCATCAAGGAGATATAGCGGGCTCCACCGATCACATACTAAGTCCAATGCATTTTTCATATGTAAAGGATTAAACATAACATAAAAATTCATATTAAAACTAGAAAAAAAGTCAATACTATATCAATAAACCATTAATGGTGTAAAAATAACACAACCATAGTTAGACATATCACAAAACCTTCAACACAATATGGAAGATTTATGTCATAATAAATCATCATTGATCAAGAATAATATTCCGTAAAGGATGTTGACATTGTTGAAAATGATTATTAAAAATATTTGAAAGAAATATTTCTTTTTCATGAAATCAATTAAAAGTAAAATAATATATAAATAAAGTAATTTAAAAGGTAGTTTTTAATCAAAGTGTCCTAAACCACTTTGAATATTTTGAATGAATTTAACATTTTATAACATTCATGTCCATATAAATAAATACTCAAAAACCATTTTAAAAATTTAGTCATTACTGAGAATGGATTAGAAGAATAAATCTTTAAAACATTTAAAATGATGTTTTATTAAAAGAGTCCCTTAAAAATAATCCCTTTGAAAACTCTTTTATGAAACATGGACATATATAATAAATATGTCCCAGTAGATAGTTATGTAAAAAAACCTCGGATAATAATGAGATTGTGAAATTAACCCTTACCTTGTTATTTTTCTTGTTCTAGGGTGGGTTAACCTCTTGTATAATGGATAAATCAGTGTTTTTAATAATAAAAGAACCATATAAATTAATATTATGTCATATATGATATTCTAATATTGCCCTGTTAATGATATGTTAGTAGTATCATCGTTTCTAGTGTTAACTGATTTGTTTTCCTTTATATGCTTTATAACGTTAATAATGTTTTTTGTGGATGTGATGTATCTTATTTATATAACTAATGATATCGAGTTTTTAAAAATTATTTTTAAGCATCAAATTAAAATTAGTCTTGAAAGGATACGATGGGGAGTGAATCTCATCGCGTTCATAGAGACCCTAATCTGTACGTATGCATGAGTGACAATATCATTATTTATATATTGAAATAATATATAATTGGATTTTATATCATATATACTGAACCATTATCATGTTATATTTATTATTTACATCAATTATACATCATTATTATACCCATCCAAATAATAATATATTGAATGACTACTACACCACAAAGTGGAAATAGTAAGTCGTACGTACACATGTATGGTGACATATCATTAAAAGGAGGGATAGAATAATGAATATGGTAGTAGAATATTTAAAATAACATCATATTATATAGAAGATACTGGATTTAGTATTTTAGAATGGAAACAACAATGAAAGAGGGAGTGGAAGAAGAAATGAATTTGGAGGAGGTGATGAAATATTTACCTTTTCTTTGGGTTATTCCTTTTTATATGATCAAAAGGGCTCCATTGGTTGTCTTTATGACTAATGTAATCCCTCTAAAATGAAGGAATTACATTTGATAGGATATTTGGGTAGGGGTTTTCTAATCCAAATGGATTTGATGGTGTGAATTTGAGAAACAGGATGTGACCTTTTATAAGAGGGGTGTGGGGATCCTTAAGAAAAGATTGAAATATTATTTTATAATAAAATACTTTTTCAGTTTATAATGGCTCCAAATTGATTTTTTTGAGGCTAAGGTGAGTATGGGTCAAAAGCCACTCAATCAATTGGTTTTAGACAGGTTTTAGTCACTATATTAAAATTATCTTCTAGATTGAACTCTTAGTTAATTAGTTTGACATTTACGATCTCTCTTTGTATTTTTATATTATATGGTTAATAAAGTTACTATAAACTTCCAAGTGAACCTCAAGTGGTTAATTAATGACATATATAATATTATTTATGACCATTGGATGAACCATATATTTTTTTGAATATAATATCAGTTATAAAAATAATATTTACTTTAAAAACTCTTTTATGTCAATTTTTACTCTATTTGCTATTTTTTTTGTTAAAATCCCAACGTCATTATTACTTCTAACAAAATTCATTTTAAAAAACCTTAAATGTCACATTAAACTAATAAATTTTAGGATGGCATGAAAACTTTCAAATTATATTTATTTTAACATTTATAATACCATTTATTCGATTATTTCATTAATAAGGAAAATATTGCATCATCATTGTGTCATAAATGAATTTTACTATTCAATGTCTACAAATTATAAATAAAAAAACTATTATTTAGGAAATATTTTTAGATTTTTATTGAATATTTATATTTGAATAGATAATAATATAACCCTATGTAAAAATTCTTTTACTAAAAGATATATACTTATGTCATTTTTGTATTTACTTTAACTAAATTAATATAAAGTGTCATTATCACATAAATGTAGTTCAATAGGGTCCCAAAATTGACCCAAGGATTCCCATGGTCTGACATGTAGCATCCAATAGGGTTAGGACATGTGTTATGATAATTTAATATTATTATAATATTTTTTTAACCCTTATTTACTAGATTTACCCTTTAACTATGGTAAATAAACTTTTTACCTAAGTAATTATTCAGAATGTCTAAAAATAAAAGTACCTATTTACACAATTTTGACCACCTGATTCTAAATATGGAATCCAATTTTCTAAATTCAAAACACATAAGTGGTAGAAATTAATTTAATATTAATTCTGGTTGTCAAAACAAGAAGCGTGTTTTTAAGAAATAATAACTACCAAAAGATTGACACCTGCTCATGTCCAGTTAAAATATGAAATTACGTCTAATGACCAACATTGGATTAAATAGTAAAAATATAATCTAATTATACATAAATACCACTCAAAAGTATAATTTATCACTACAAATTAATTTGATAAAAAAATATGTTTTTAATTAAAATTTAGTATTTTTTCACTATTCCTCAAAAACTGAATGTATTCCTAAAAATAAAAGAAATTAAACCTAATATAATAAAGATATTCCAAACACGAAAATGGAGTCCATTTTGAATGATAATGTTGATAAAATTTCAAAAAGTGGATTTTACTATTTATATTGGCGTGTTTGATTGGTCGCGATGTGTTAGAATCTCGTAGTTGTGTACAACCCAAGCTGTTTAATTATTCAAAGGGAAACATATCGTGGAAGCTTGGGAAGTTTCAAATACAACATGGAGTTACACTTTTCCAACAAAAAAATCAACTCAACAATTCTTCAATGATTCCTTGAGGGATTTTTCACCAAAAAAATTCTCTATCTTTGTGTAAAGATAAATCATTATGGATTTGATGAAAATAAAATGAAACTAAGGTAATTTATAATATCATTAGAAAGATTTTCTAATTAATGGTTCCCCCATTCTCATTCAACCTAGATTAGAGATTGGAATATGTTGAAGAAAAATTTCCTTGTAATTTTCTTCCCTACTTCAAGAACTGTTTCAATCCAAAAGTATATTTGTGGAATTATGAATAAACTACGTGAAATATTTCATGAGTATAGGGAACATTTAAAATACTCTTTATTAGCAACTGCAACCATAAAATTAGTGACCAAATTTGGATTCAATATATTTTGAGGGATTGTGTCTCACTGATAGAAGAATGATCAATGATGCTATTGGAGGAGCTTTATTTGACAAAAAACAATCTTCGACTATGTTTATAATAGAAAAATGTCCATAAATGCACAAAAATTTGAATCAAGAGGCCTAATATATGTCTAAACTATACTATAATTCCCCACGGTTGGCCCGAAAAACAACACAATTTCATGTTAACTCTCTGATATTACCACCATAGTGAGGTCAGTGATTCAGTCCAACAACCCATAAACACCACCCAAATCTAATGAAATATTTCATCTTCATGTACACTATGGAATTTTATCTTACAATTATAGTTATAGTGAACAATTACAACAAACTAAATATCCTTCTAAGAATGGAAATGTTGTTTTTCCTGGAAGACCCATCCATTCAAACTAATAAATGCTAGTTTAGAACAACCAAAATGTTATTCATGGATGGAACAACAAAACTAATAAATGATTTAGGAATACTCAACAACCAAGAGGCTTTTTTATAAGTAATTATATGAATTATCAACCATGGAATTTCAATAAGAAATTCAATTCCCATTCTAGAAGAAACTTTAATGATTCCACTGCCACTCAAAATTAAAGGAGTATCCTTGCAGGTCCAAGGATGAAACAAAAAGGGGAAATGAGGAAAAAACAATAATTATCAAATCAATAGATGAAAATGATGAATTCCTGTTGGAATAAAATGGTTTAACATGTCTAAATACTTAGTTTCATAACAAATCAATAGATCATTGGTATACCATTATATCCACAAGTGAATCCAAGATATAATGAAAAGGAAAATGTGATTGAAATTTATCATAGGAGTAGAAAGAAATTGAATGAACCTCAAAATGAATAAATAAAGACCACTTCTATCACTATCAGTGATAATTTGACCACTAAAAGATACGATGAAAATTATGAATTATCATTGAATGGAAACAGAATGTTAAGAGAGTAATATTTGTTTTCTAGATCAAGTAATGATTTGATCTGGAATTCATGCCCGTATGTTTCTCTAGACTTCCCTATGTTTTCCCAAAAAACATTCAATCATCCACTATATTATCCAAGGAGTGAACCACCACCAATTTCTTGTGCTTAAAATGAGTTGGATGTGGAGGTTTTGGAAACATTAACATAATATCATTTAAAATTTATTCTGCTTAATGTTTTGAAACAAATTCCAAGGTATTCTATGTTTTTAAATGACATTTTTTCCAGTGAGGGAAAATTAAAAGGAGGTGAAAAGTAAACATTGGAAAGAATTTATCATCCACTATTCAACATGATTTTCATTTCAACTATAATGACCCATGAACAATTACCATTCCCTTCACCATTGGGGAATGTCAATTCAATGATGCCCAGATTAATTTTGGATCCTCCATTAATGTTATTCCACATTTTATGTACTCGTCTATTAATGTTGGATAACTGAAACCCTCTGGAATTATAATTAAACATTCCAACCTATGTACCACGATGCCAACTACATTGATAGAGTTTGTTATCTTTCAATTGAGATATCTTATATTTTCTTGTAGATTTGAATTTCTTATATTTGGAAGATTATCATTTTTTGTACATGAAACCCTCATATTGGGTATACAATTTTGGAAAACGGCAAAGGAAATATTCAATGTCCAAAATAGAAGACCTTCACTAGAATTTAGAGGAGGTAATGTTTATTTTAATATTTTTCATTCAATGAAAAAACTATTTGAGGATCATTCATCTCCCAATGTAAACATGATAGATTGGTTTTCATTTAACTTTTTACCCAATTTTTTCTATGGAGAAATTCCAACAGATGATTTAAATGATGGAAATTTCACTAATTATGAAACAAATATACAAGAGGTTGAAATAGAATATTGGCATGTTGGGACTTCTGATCTCAGCATTGATGAGTTATTGTAATTCCCTAAACCTCCCAATCGTATTCCTATATATGTTCCCAATCTTCATCATGAAAATTTTCCTGATAACAAGAAAGGAGATCTGGATGATAAATTCGATGCTTCATTTGAAAATATAACTAATAGGAAGTGTCCTATTATTAATGAGAAATACCCACCTAAGTTAGAATTGAAACCACTTATGGATCACCTAAAATATGCTTTCTAATAATAGAATAAATAATTTTTTGTCATAGTCTCAAAAGATATGTCAAGGGACCAGGAGAATAAACTGTTAGATGTCCTCTTGTCCCATAAGAGTTCCATAGGGTTAAAACTCTCTAATATAACTGCAATCAATCCCCCTACGTGCATGAATAAAATTATGTTGGAGGATAATGCTAAATAGGTGAGACAATTTTAATGGAGATTTAACACAAAACTATTTGAGTTTGTTAAGAAATAAGTCACCACATTGTTGGATAATGTAATGATTTTTCCCATATATGAATGTCGATGGCTATGTCCAGTCGATATTTTTCTTAATATTTTTTTACAATATCGAGGAATGAATTTTTTGATCATGACCCCATTAGGCTCCCAAATAAACTAAGAATTAGTATGGATTACAGAAACCCTATTTGGTTACAAGATACTAACACATCCCATTAACATTCCATGATCATGTACTTGAATGACTAGCTGGGAAACCCCATTATTAGTTTCCCAATGGATTACCTAGATATTTTTAAATTTATATTTCACAATAGGATCACAATAAAATCACATTATCATTCCTTTTTGGAACAATTTGTTATTATAGGATTCCCTTTTTTCTATAATGATCCTTGAAAGCTTCCAAGGTGTATCCCAACCATCTTCTCTGTATTTTTAGATACATGTGTTGAATCTTTTATGGAAAACTTCACACTCTATTGATCATCATTTGAAATATGTTTTAATGGTTTGGCTCATGTTCTAAAAACCATCATTTATAGGAACATTGTTCTAAATTATGAAAAGGCCATTTTATGTTTGGTACGGGAATTTTTCATGGAATTTTTTTCCCTCAATGGAATTTAATTAGATCAAACCAAATGTGCGGTCATTTCTTCTTTTTAATACTCAAAAACTATGAGAGATGAGAGATCATTTTTTCCATGCTTGATTTTATATGTGATTCATAAATTATTTTAGTAAGGTTTCACTTCCATTATCTTGATTTTTCCAAAAAGAAATAATAATTTTCTTTGATGGGAATTATTTAAAGTCCATTCATGAGCTGGAACCAAAACTGATAACCCCTCCCATTGTGAAATCCCACAAATGGGACTTTCCTCTAGAAACAATGAATAATCTGTCTATCTTTTCTCATGATAATGTATTGAGTAAAATATTGGAAAAGAAATATCATATCATTTCCTATGCCACTAGAAAAATAGTTCCAGCTTAATCAAACTACACCAAATCAAATTATGAACTACAGGTTGTGGTCTTTGATATATACAGATATAGATTCTATCTGGATGGCTCTATGGTGATTGGTTTTAAAGAGAATATAACAATCCTATTTTTTATAAAGAAGCATGATAAAAAAACAAGACCTCTATGATGGATATTGTTGTTACAGGATTTTGATTTTGAAATAAGGGATAAAAAGGGAATTGAGAACATTTTCACTTGTCATTTGAGCTGGATACCATCTTCATTAAATGAAAAAAATAAGTTCTATCCACTAAATAATGAAACCATTCTTGTTAAGCAATGGTTTTATAATCAATGTTAATTACCATGGTTTTCTACTAGTGTGAAATGTTTGTATTGTGATAAAATTCTCCATTAGTTTTCCAAGTAACAAATTGATATAATTTTTTGTGATTCGATGATATACATTTGGGATAATCCATACTTATGGATAATTATTAGTGATCAAATGCTTTAGAGATGCATTTTGTATTCTATATTTCATTCCATCCTACATTTTTCTCACACTCTGATCTATGAATAACACTTTGTACCACAAAGACATGCATTAATAGTGATTGATACTGGTTTTCATTTCCATCCACAATAATAGATTCTTTCTAATTTTGTATAAACTATAATAATTGTCAATTCCAATTGAATATTTCCAAATGGAATTATATGCCAAAAAAACCGCTTTAGATTTGTGTTGTCTTTGATGAATAGGGAATTTATTTAATAAGACCTTTCTCAAATTATTTTTAATATCTATATATCTTACTTGATAAAGATTTTGTATCCATGTGGGGTGATTCTATTCCCCAAGAACGGATGATAATGAAATTGCGTCGAAATTTGTTAAAGAAATTTTCTTTGAAGGTTTAGAATCCCAATGTTTCTGATTACAGATCAAGTTATCTATTTTTTTCAATAAGACTTTGGAATCACATTTGATGAAATATAGAGTTCATCATAGGGTCTCTACAACCTATCATTCATAAGAAAATGTAATATATGAGTGGATAAATAGAGAAATAAAACAAATTCTTGAAATAATCGTGATCCAAAATAAAAAGGATTGATGTTTGAGAATTGATGATGCACTATGGACCAACATAATTGATTTCAAAACCACAATTGGAATGCTACCATTTAGATTGGTCTATAGAAAATATTTTCATCTATAAATTCCGTTATAACACATATATTTTTGTTCTTTCAAAACATGTATCGTGAATTTATTATCTACTATAAAATAATCAAAATTTTGTTTCCAGAAGATGAAGGAGATCATAAATAATTCTTATAAAAGATCTAGGATGTACAATTTAAGAAGAAACCCATTTTATGATGGGTGGAATCTAAAAAACAATCAAGGATGGAGACCATGATATACTATTTGATGCTATATTGGACATGTTCCCATGTAATTTTCATTCCAAATGGTCTAGGCCATTCATAGTTAGTCATGTTAATTCGTTTCCTTCAATACAAATAAATAAACAAGACATATGGACACCATTCACAGTCAATGGGATTTGGTTGAAGCTGTTTAGGGGGAACATTCGAGATCCACTAGAGGATGGGATCCTACTTCATGACTAAGAATATAATTGATGTTAGGTTGTGTCTTTCCATCTAATAGAATATTTTTATTTCCTTAATTTCAGGAGTTTAATTCTAACATTAACATGATTCAAAAAGAGTAAATTGTATAGAATTTGTGTTGGACGAGGAATAATCCTGGGTAGATTTGGATTTTATGTGCATTCTTTTGAAAAAAATCATTTTTTTCATTTTTTGGTTTGTTTATTTTCTTCCTTTTCAAATTAGATTCATCTTCATTCTATATGTTTTCTTAAAAAAGATAATAAAAATAATTTTTTTTTAAATTTTCCTAGAAATTATTTTGAAACTCATTTTATGGAGTGAACCAATTTATCCTTTGAAATATAACATAAATAAATTATGAAAATTATATTGGTTCAAATTCAAGAAATTTTAAAATTATTTTAATGTTATCTAATTTTTAAATCTTATGAAACATATCCCTAACTTTTTAATTGAAATTATCATTCTTATGAGGCCTATGAACCCATTTTTTCATATTTTTCACATTCACAACATTCTCGAGAGAACCAATCCATGTTTGTTTGAACTAAAACATGATATATTTCTATCAAAATATAACCACTAGGATACTTGTGATTAAAATAATTGAGGCTTTTGTTTGGGTTTTAAAGAACCATTTTTTCAGTATTATCCATTTCATTTTGGTCTTCCATGACAATTTTATATATCATGATCCCATATTATCCATCAATGAACTATTATGTTTGACACATTACAATCTAGTTTCTATATACAAATTTCATTGTATGTATAAATGCATGATACAATTGAACATAATTTTGGAGGGATATGACTTGTGATATGCTATCACATTTGTGGTTTCATTGGCTATAGATTCAAAAATTGATGTGGTGGTTTCACAATTGGAAATTGTTTTTTCTATGTGTTATTTCTGTCTAGAGCTATCAATAGATGAAATTTGTGACCGATATATAGATTTCCAAAAAAGATAAAAAAATTTCATATCAACTGCTAAAATATGGACGGAAAATAGATGATTGGAGATGAGTTTTTTCAAAGGAGAGTACAGAGGATTCCAAACATGAGTAAAAATCTGAATCATGCATTTTTTTCTTCTAACAGATACAACCCCTCCTTATTCATCCTCAAAAAATTTAACATTTTAAACCTACCAAACCCAAGCCACAAAACTCCCTTGTTAATGTTCTCATTATAATCACATGTTCTTGGAGCACGTTTGGTAGAGATGTAGAAATTTATCAAGACTAAGGTAACTTTTTCATTGGTTGATATGTGGAAACCCTTATGGAAAATCCATATTCAATTGATGAGAGAATGTTAAAGTAAGTTAAGTGAGTTGTGTTCATATGAATAGAAAATAAGTGGAAATGGATTGGGTGATCTGAATAGAGAATTTAATGCATGATATCTTTTGATTCTTTGTGATATCCTAGTAAACTCCATTGGAATATGTTTTGAATTTTCCTTGATTAAATTCTCATTTAGTATAGGAGTCCAATTGCTATGTGTCGGAGAATTTATAGGGATACTATTTCCATAGTTTTTCAAATCTAATATAAGGATTCACACCCCACCAATGTGAGAATGTATGTTAAATTGAACTGTTCTGGGAAATTAAGAATTTTTTTAGAAAAGTTTTCAAAATTCTATAATTCTGGGTTTTTAGCTATTTTTAGTTATCTTATGTGTTCTTGTATTGTATTTATAGGAATATTTTCACCACTACTCTTCACTCGTGGTGCGGCAATATATTTTTGAGAAAATAAGCGGAGATTAAAACTGAAGAATAATGTCTACACAAAGTGTACAAACCATAATTGTCGTGTCCTTTAAAAATTGGAATTGATATTAAAGATATGTCATGAATTTATAACACACTAAGAGAATCATGTGAACAACATGTACTCTTTGTAAAATTCATGTAGTGAGTCAAACTATCATAATAGCATACCATATTCATAGGACGTGGTGGAGAAAATGGATCTAGAGTACATGACGTGTGGGCAATATACACATTATGTACTGATCATGGGGAAAAAATTAATGTGAAGGGACACTATGTGTAGATGTGAGTGCCTATAATAATTACATGTTGTTCCGTGTTTTAGAAAACTCTAGTCAAGCAGGACTAGCGCCCCCCCCCCCAAAGGGGTCCCCCCAACATCCGATATCTGATTCACGACCTTTACTCATCATAGTGTAGGTCAAGTTCATGATAAAGATGTTGTCCATAAATTCTGGAATGGATATGACGGGGGATACCTATGTGATGCATGACAATGACACACATGGTTGAGAAAAGAAATTAATGGAAGAGACTATATTCAAAGCATTGAACATAATGTGTAATCTCGTACTAAATTACTCTTGAGCTTATATTTTTTAATAACTATGGTGGCTTTTATTCTTGAAAATAAATTAAACAAATATATTTTGATGATTGTGTGATATATGGAATAAATTAATTTATTTTTCAATTTAAATATCCTCATTGATGTTTTTCTGTTGAGCATAGTGCTTTCAATTTTGTTTGATTGATTGGGGGTATTCAAGTAAAACAATACTTCTATATATAGATCAAAAATAATATTTAGGTATTGATGTGTAGTCTATTAATGTTTTATTGTTCACCTATGGGTCCTTGGGGTTTATTAAGTAATTCAATTGAGAAATATTTTAACATAAAGAATATGGGAGTGGCTGAGAGGTTGAAAATCATCTGTGACCACAATTTTAATCCTGATTTCAAACTGATATTATTTATTGTTTATTTTCTTCCATTAACTGTAGTTTATATTCAAATTCTATTTTCAATCTATTAAAAAACTCCCCCAATTTTATCTTCGTGCAAAAATATCAAACAAGAATGGAATGTTTTCAATTCTAATTGCAACCTCCCCAATAGACACCCCCATGGTCACCACTGTGCTTCATTAAATGTGGAAAATATTGATTGAGGTTTTCATGACAAAAATCCCACATAAAACACTTCTTATCAAAGGAGATGAGTTAATACCTCACAGAATCTAGGAAAATACTTCTCCAGTTTTATGATGAGGTAGATTTCACACATGCATACTATATACTAGTGATCGATCTAAAGGAAATAAAATAAATCTTCTCATTTTATAGATATTAAAATAGAAACCTCTTATAGGGGAACATATTCCATTTTTACATTACATTCCAGTTCAATGAATATTGACATTCCATTATCAGATAGACATAGGTTCTATGATCAACCTCATCCCAACATTGAATCTTCCTAGGATGAGATTGATGGAAGTATTTCTAACTCCCTCTAACCATACAATCCAGGATTATTATAGGATCTTGTAGAAAATATGCGGCATTCCCTGGTTATAGACATAGTTTGGTTGCATTATTCAAATAACCATATTTCAGGAAGGCTCACAAGATACATCCTACAATTCATTGGTAGCTTGTCCATGGATTCATCTAAACAAAAAATTTCCCTCCTTGTATCATTAGTGCCTTATATACTCCCTCAATTAATGACTAGGGTTACAACAAGGTGATGTATCCCTCATCCAGTCTTATGAGTCTATCTAAAAGGACATTGAATACTATAAGTTATAGGTGATGCTGGATCAATTTAATGGGGTTGAGTGCATTCGTGCTCCCAATGACCAATCAGCCACTATAACCAATTTGTGGAAATATTTGGATGAATCTTTAATTCTCCATATTCCATGTATGTGCCTAAAACTCGAAAACTAAGAGGTTTATTTTTTATCTATAGGAAAAATAGTTATTGTGTCCCTGAAAAGAATTAATGTCAAAATATCTCCACATACCCTAACACAGGATATGCGTGGGTCATACCCGGGAGCCCAACTCTTATGAGGTAGGGAGATATTCACCCCCATGGACACCATTTTGTGACATTATGTAATGTTTCACTATGTATATTTTAATTGATAGAACCCAACATCCCACCAATTCATTGATATCCTAAATGGTCCTCACTATTAAAGGAACTATGGAATTTTCTTGAGGGTTTCTATCTCAACAATTTCAGTAGAGTAGGAACAACTCATTTGATATTCCTTGCCCACCCAAGAATAAACCAGTGATTCCCCTAAAATGTTTATCCTATAAGATTTAAATCTTATTACCAATTATCCTATATCAAATGATGATGTGATTAGTAGGATTATGCTCCTTCATTTGAATATGTTTCTTCCACAACCATTGATTATTGGATTATAGGTTAACCACTACACTAATGATGATCCAAGCCAATCCATAATTTGTGTATCCATGTATCTAGTGGAGTAGTAGTATTATGTGTATTTTACAAAAACAATTTATTTAATTTCCAATGTAAATAATGAAATTCTAGGGATAGACACTTTGTATCCATCTAGTATCCTGACATCTTAGTGATTCATCTTCTGTTCAATCATCCTCATTGAAAGATGAACCAATATCATGGTGTTATGGTTATGTATGAGGTTGATAATCTTTTCAAATACAACATATTCATGGAATCCAAATAACCCATATGACTAGTTTCATCATCCAAATCACAATGAATAATTTAAAGATTAGAGTTTTATCAACTTCTGATACCTTAACCACAATTGTCTGAAGGATGGATTTCCACTTCTTGTGACATATTTGTTTATCTATAAAACATCCATGTTCCCTGACCTCTCCTTCATGGATGGATATCTTGGAACAATAAAATATAAATGGATCCTAAATATAAATATTCCACCTCCTTCATGGAATTCAAGATACATATATTATTAGTCAATTTAATTCAAATTGAATAACAAAAGATAAAATTTTCAACATTCCAATTACTGCATATTCATATCGAGTCTCCTGACATTGGTGGAATACTACATGGATGATAGGGTGTTTAAATCCGTCTAATGTAAAATCCATAACATTTACCATGAGAATGTGTTAATTTTATTTTTCATATAGTACATGTGGATGAAACCCATGATTTTTGAATTCAGGGATACCTCTGTGAAGTTTCTCGTAATCATTGTAAGATAATGAAAAAATGTGATTGACATTGATATGATCAAAGCGATAAGCCAAATATCCCCCATGTAAAATCCTTTAAGGTTTTGGGGTCTTCAAGGATACTTACTGTTCATATTTCGATTTATTTCCAATATATCTGACATTTGTGAAAACTTATTCATTATAATTCATAAAGTAACATCATACAAGTAGTTTTGATAATTCCAAATATTGTTTTGGAAAATCATGTAGTATTTTTTACAGCCTCTGGTTCTGATGCCACCTATCATATAGAAGCTTCCAGTCCTCTATGGTACCTCCCTATAATGGTTTCTATGTCCCCCTCTCACCCAAAAGAATAAAAAGTTTGAGAAAAAAATTTATATTATCTCATCAAAATGTTCCTCGAAAAAGATACAATAATATCCCCTATTG
Organism: Viscum album; assembly: GCA_963277665.1. NCBI lineage: Eukaryota > Viridiplantae > Streptophyta > Magnoliopsida > Santalales > Viscaceae > Viscum > Viscum album. The sequence goes on along the minus strand of OY728130.1, from coordinate 1,238,478,873 downwards.
TAAAAATATGGCTCACTCTATTTTTTGCAGTATAAATAATGTTGCATATTTTCCACATCAAGAGATACAATTGGTCTCTTGATTATATCCACTAATTTATATTCTCAATTTCTCCATGATAAAGGGGTGATTATTATTTTGGGAAGTGATCATATAGTAGTTCGATATCATGTTGGTTTGGAAAAAAGTTACTAAGGGTTATGCATTGGCATAAATTCTGAATTTTCATCATAATCGTAATGAATTTTCCCTTGATTTTGATTTCCAATATGAGACTATGCTATTAGTGGATCATGTTATGCCACGTTGAAAGATTCATTTCAATGGTTCCACCCATATCCTTACTTTTATAAGGATTAATAAATTAAATATCAAACAAGTATGTGCCATAAAATTATTCTTCACTCCTATAAATGCCATCCAACAATAATCATTACTATTGTCTGAAGGATGCACCAACAGTGGGTCAGAGTATGAGAATCTCATTACTAGTATCATGTTGGACATCAGTGATGATGTTACACACATTCATGTGATGTTATACTCAAAATTAGTCATTAAATAAATTTACAGTGACTACATCATCAGAAAGAATGTGTAAATTTCACTATGGGATCAAATTTCTTAGTAGGTGGCTCAGTTACCTTCTCATCCTATGACTCAGATCCCTCAGTTGCCTAGCAGTCAAGAAAAATAATAGGATAGTTTAACCACATCTCTTGAAGAAACTGAAAAGGATGATTAGATTAATCATGTGGCATGTCAGATGTTCATTCCCCTAGCAATTTTGAAAGAATATTATAAGAAACATTTATGTTAGTTGGGTTTCAATTCTTCTACATTAGGACCCACGAGTTACTCCATAGTTGAGGAAATTATAGATTTGGAAACACTTTTAATTTAGTATATCTAGTGTTGTGTTCTCCCATTATATCAGGATGAGATGGAGTAAATCCATCAATGCAAATTATTGTTTTTCCTATAAAATGGACCAATCCTTTAATAAACTATCTATAAAAAAGGGTTTCAAATATTTATTCTATAATGCATCTAGGGAGATGAGATTATATTTGTGGATATATCTTGTTAGAATATTGAATGCATTTATTTGGGAAAATGAAATAATGTTAAGAGATTTATGATTATTTGAATTAATTGACTCTAGATAAAAATTATTTATGTTGGAATAAGATGGTTTCCCTTAATATTGGAAGTCATCAGAGGTGGTTTGGGTATTTTTAGATAATAATGCATAAAATGTATTCACCAGACAATTACACATCTTGTATATATTACATGACTTGTAACTACCGCCAAAAACATTGTGTTAACATGTTCTGAAAGTGAATTTGTTACACAACAATAACAAAATTAAAATCATTCAAAATACTATTAGGAAAAATATTAACACTAAGAGATGTCATTTTGGGCCTAACATAAAAATGATTCATTACATGATGTAAAAGTATTACACTAATTATATTCTCTAGAACTAGTTATTTTAAATATAAAGTGTGTATTATTTTCTGATTCATATGGTGAATCGTATCCCTTGTGGAACTAGGATGGGTTATAAGATAATTTGGAGTCACTTACTCACCTCAAGATGTCCCAATCACACATCTAATCCTTATTGATATTTTATTATGGGTTTCCACTCTCTTATAAAATTCTTATATTGAAACAGTGTTTTGTTCTAATCTATATTATATAATCTTTTTGATCATGACCACGAATGATATATTTTCCTCTAATAATATTTTACGACTTCATACTTATTGGTGTTTTTCATTTGAAGAATTGTAATGATATCCAGATAAAGGTATAGAGTCTAAACGTAACATTATAATTAGATTAATTTAAAATTCTATGAAATATAATGTTTTTACCATGGTAATGTGAACTCCAATTATTGTACACATTTATTGATGGTAAATTATAGATTTAATTGTTTTTGGATCCCTTGGATTCAATTATTTATGTGAGTTTGATTATGTCTATACTTTGGGTGGGAGAACCGCTAAATTTTAAGAATGTGTCTAAGGGTTTAAATATATTTACAATGACATGTGCCCTTTTGTGATTGATTTATATAGAATATCATGTTAATGGATTACATAAAATTAATAAAACTATGCGTCAATTTAAATTTTAATGAATATGTAATTGAATGAAAATGGAAATTTTAATAAATATCATTTGTGGAGATACAATGTTATATTGTGATAAACAAGTTTTTTTTGAAATATTATTTTCATGATGAAATATTTATATGGTGGGATATTACTACTGATACATGATGAAATAATTATATATATGAATTTTGTTAGAGACACAAATGATTATATAGTGTTAACAGACCATTGATATGTGTTGAAATTATTATATAAAAGTATATACCCAATGTCACATGCAGAAAAGTTTATATAGCATCCAATTACCAATGTTTCATTATAAAATTCATATATAAGAGGCTATTAATAGTAGCTAAAATAATTATAAAGAGGGTTCTACTTATTTGGTTGTTTATAACATGTTTTATGCTTATGGTTTTTTGGGTTGTAATGTATGCTCAAATATGAAACGGTGTCAAAGTATTATAATTAATATAATATATTAATTGATTAATTAATGAAACTGTTTATAGAATTATTCCATGATCTTTTTGTTAAATTGGTTTTTATTTAGACATGGTGGATCCAACATACTTTTTTATACACATGCCCTATTTGAGCTATTATTTGTTACCTGATAAGATTAAAAATATATTGGATAAGACAAGGACAAGGTACCATGTTTTTGAATTTTTTTATTTCGTGCTGGATAGACTTTAGTTTGGATATGGGTCTGAAATGGGGTTCTATTATAGATCTTTTTGGATTAGTTGTCTTCAAATGATTTTTTTGGTTTTATTTTATTATTTTTGACAAATATATATTTCTCATCTTTTTATAACAAGATTCTTCAATATTGGTTTATTTTTATATCCTTTATTTTATATTTGTTCTATATTATCTTTTTGTAATTTTTTCACTACCTAAATATATATTAAAAATGATTTTTCTGTTGTATTATACTCTATACCATGGGTTATATTATCACCTATATACAAATAACACCCCTTCTATTAGTCGGCGGCCTCTAGGGTACATGGAGGAGTGATTTAGTTCTTTTAACCAATAGGTTTTAACAATGAGAGAAAGTTACATATCATTTGGAATTTTATAGTGGTATCAGGGAAGCCTATATTTCATTTTTATTATGTTACTATTTGTAAATGGTTGAATGCATTTTAGGTTGTTTTGAGACTTGGAAATATGATAATGCATGGAAGTGATGATTCAATTGATGTGGGAGGTGGATCAGAGTTCCTGTGATGGGATTGTTGATATATTTTTCACTTGATTGAGTTTATTTTAATTCACCTTGTTAGATTTACATGTTGTGTGATTTTAACACATTGTGATGGTATTTTTTAAGGTTTCTACTCGTGGCCTGGTATGGAAATAGATTATTATAAAAGAATAATTATAGGAATATAGGGATATACATTGAAATGAATTGGTCAGGATAGATACATGTTTATATACCTTGCTATATATATTTTTATTTAAAAAATTGTATGATATAATTTTTAAATCTGATCAATAAAAAGAAATAACTTTTAAGTAATTACTAAAAATATTTGACATATGTTTAGAGAGACCAAGAGCATTAGTTCAATAATTTTCTCACCTTTTGACGTTTCCCTTGTTGTAATATCTAGTGTTCTAAGGACTATTTCTATATTGTAGATAAAATTACCCCACATTGTATTGGATGTGTGTATCAGGATAGTGAAACCTAAAATTATACTATTGGAGAAGAGTTATAGATTACTGCACCTCATGCTAATCATATGTATGTTCATATTTGTGACAGATTCATGAGGGGAAAGTGATCTATAGAAATTTATACTTTTCACATTGTATCATTTTTGTATAAGAAAATGAGACAGTTTTTTCTATAGTTTTATATTATGTTCAATGGGTTGGGAAGCCCCTTGGAAGATGAGTTATTATTCGAATCAGTCCAAATGATATTCAAGCATATTTAAAGATCTATTAATATAAAAATGAGTCATACTATATATATGCTTCACAGACCTCCATTGAATTAGTGTGTAATTCCATATATGTATAGTAAATTAGAAGAGTTATATAGGAAGTTCAATGAAGAAGGATTCATGAGAAACTTCTATCAATGGATGATTTTGGAAGGGGAAGGGTCATGAGTTAATTAATTTGACACTGGTGGGCTTGATAGTGATGGATCACCCTATATGTTTCATAGACCGATAGTGTTTTCTATCATCCCGGTCTACATTTGGGATCTCTAGGTTGAGATGTTTTAGGACTGCAGATATTGTAAGAACAAGTCCAATGAGATCTTTTTTCATCTTAGTGCCTTTTTAGATCTGATGACTCATGCACTCATTACATAAGGCAATATGAGAGAGGCTTTGAGTAGTACTTATGCTATATTAGCAGGTTGAACTAGGAGTTCTTATTCTAGTAGGTATAAGTTCCACAACACTAGTTTTTTTTAAGGATGAAGTGGGTAAATTAGTCAAGCTAGTGGGAAGCCATCTATGGACCATTTTCTATTTTAGTACATTTATTATGGAATGTTGGTCCATAAAATCACCGGTGTATGTGAACCACTTTATAGTGTCATTATTGGTAACAGAATGGGACAAATTTAGTATTTTTGATAGAAATTCTCATACAAGCTAAATGGTATAGAATAATTATATGTACCAAAGACCAGAAGGGACATATACTCCATGGTAGATAGGTAGATGGAGTTTCCCTAGATATTTAGTTCTAGGAAAGGGAAGTGGTGTCCTAGTACATGAATGAAAAAACTAGTTAGTGGTAATAGCTCATGGGAGTCAACATGGAGCCCAGGGTAGAGTGGTTGGTCAGCTACACATCATGCAGGCTATAAAAGACCTAACCTTTTTCACATATTATTATATTATTTGTAGAATAATTGAAAACCAATTACAAGTCAATTATTGTAAATTTTAGTGTCTTTGGAACATTTGGAAAATAATTAAATTAAATTAAATGGAAATGGAAATAATCTTTTATTTAATATTTATAATTATCTCCTAAATTCATTTGAGACCCTTACATATGAATATAATAATCTTGGAATAAATGAAAAAACGGTTGTCCAATAAAGATAAAAAATGGAATAAACATATGAATAAATTATAGAACATGGGTTAACAGGCATAACCTGATGACATAACATGTCATGGAACATGAATAAACATAATGAATCATAAATTCTATAACATGGGATCATGTAATCAAGGTATAATAGGAATGTGAAACAAATATAAAAAATGTCATAATAATGATTAATGTCTAAAAACCAATTTCATTTCACATGGAATGGAAAGGTGAAGTCTTAATTCCAATTACATTGTATATGGAAGGTTGTGTCCCATAAAGGAATGGGGTTTAATATCTCTCCCAACATGACATCTAATTAGACTGAAAATTACCCAATGGATTGGAGTGAAATCTTGGTGGACCCATCATAATATTTTCATAATTATGCATTCCCCATGAAGAATCATACATATAGAATAAACATAAGGGTTACCCATGGAATGAAATTGGCATCATAGTCATGTCCTTAGTCATAAAAATGGGTGTTTCATAATGGTATCCATGAAATAATAGATTTAAATTTTAAAATGAATTTAATAAAAGATTATTAGATTAAAAAATGATATTTGAAGTCAAAATTAAGTGAAAACATGAAAAAACAGGTTTTATGAAACATTATAAATTATCCAATTTAGTGTGTTTTAAGGAAAAAATATAAATAATTATTTAAATAGAAAAAGGAAATATTTGTTTTTATTAAACCATAAATTAATAAATATATTTATTCATTATAATGTGATTTATTTTTAAAAAATGATAGTGTTTTAAAAAACAAAATGTGGTTTACTTGAAAATGGGTGAAAAATTAATAAGTTCTCTTCAATTGAGCTTACTTGTCCACAATAATTGAGAAGGGTTCATTTTTAAAACATATATTTCCATATTAAATAAGGATGATATTATATAGATAATTGATTTTGGAACACATAAATAAAATAAATAAGATTTATATAAAAATAATGAATAATTTTAGTGGGATTAATAGATAGAAATTCTAATCTGAATGAAAAAATGGAGGTGTGGAATGAATCCCTTACCTTACTTATGATATTGTGCTGCAATATTACAGAATATCCCGTATAATAAAACTAAATTATTTAATTATTTAATTAATATCATCTTCTACATGTATTCTCATTGTTATTATTTTATTAATTTCCTTTATATCCTTTCTATTGAGTTGTGATATTCAGTTTTATCATTTTGTGAGCATTCATTTCCTTATTTTTCATGATCCGTATTCTTGTATAATTTTTTTTAAAATCATGTAAAATGTTACTAGTTTTCTATAATTGATATTACATGTTATTAATTAACTTATATAAAATTAATTGGTCTTGTATATCATCTTTTTTTCAGATGTGAGGATTATTCATTTGATATAATGTTAATGTTAATAGTTTAGATTATTTTTTCATTTTTTTTGATCATCATTAACTAGTTTTGTTTTATTAATTTATATTTTTATATAGATAGTTTTCCAAATACAATATATATGTTTTAATACAAATATTATAACATTTTTTACCATAAAAACGATTTTATGACCAGCCTTTAAGGCAGTACTAGAAATTGAAAACATTTCATCCTTGAATGAGATAAATCAACAGATCAGAGATTACGTTTTCATTTTTAGAAAAAAAGGAGAGGGGGTGAAAATGGAGTATGAGTTCTTCCATTAAAAAAATTATAATAAATTAAATAAATTAAATTTTATTTATCGTGTCACATGGATAATAGGATGTGAGGAGAGTAAAATAAAATAAATGGAAAAGAGAATAAATTAAAACAAAATAGGATTTTACCTGTTGAATTCCTTATCCTTGTTAACCTTTTTGAGATACTTATATTTTGTATTTTATTAATTCCAAAGGTCCCTAGATACTTTGTAGAGACTAGGGAAGAGGGTTGGGTTGAATTTGGACAATAATCAAGGTGTTTGTGGTGTGAGGAGAAGAGGTGGTTAAGGGTTTAATTTATAGTGTTGGAGAAGGGTGTTTTTTTATTATGTAATAAATTTGTTATTATTTTCACCAAATACTATAAATAATATGGATTCATACAAATAGTTATGGTAATTAATCCATGTTATTTTTATAAACTGTTTATTCCATCAGTAATAAATCATCCACGACTCAATAATTCATGTATTTATCTTACACCACAAATTATTGTGATTTACTATTCCCAAAAAAAATCACATTTTTTAGAAAATAAAAAAATCCCCTAAATAATATTCAACATGTAAAATTCAAAACATAACTCTATTTTATTAAAATATCTTCATAAATATGTGAAATTAAATTTTTAAATATAATTATTATTTATTTGAAATTTAATGATTTTTATATTATAACTGATTACATAAAAAATGATAAATTAATTAAGATATCATATAATTTTCTTATAATAATAAATTAAACTAATACTAAATTAAGAATTTTTTTCATTAAATTAACATTAATTTTAAATAAATTTATTAATTAAATAATCATAAATAAGCCATTATTTATCGTAAAAATATCAATTTATCATTTATCATTTTTTAAACATTTATTTACTTATTCCATGAATGAAATATTATATTTTCATTTATAAGATACCAAAATTGTATTTATAAACTCATAGGTGAGTTTTAAATTCTATTTTCCAGTTTCATATTCATAATTTTCACATTAATATTCCAATGGTCTAGTTACTATTCTATAGATATATGTTCATAAATTTTAATAAAAACCTTTCATTTCATTCAGTATTAATTTATAATGTTTATATTGTTTTATATATGTGATTTTATTTTATTTATACAATATACCTTAATTATATGAATAGAAATTTCATTGATAGAATTATGGGTCTTTACTTTTTCCCCCACTTATGAAAATTTCCCCTTGAAATTTCATTTTACATTATAAGTTGAAAAATATGTGATGATACCTCACATTAATTGCTTCCATTGGTTCTAATGTTTCCTTTTTTTACTTGTGGTTCTTTCATAGTATATTGACTTGGTGAGTAATATTTTTTCAAAGATCATTATCTCGATGGTCCATTATCTCCATTAGGTACTCCTCAGAAGAGAGATGGTTTTCCAACAGTTCGAACTCTAAATTCTATACATGTGACAAATAAAATATATACTTGTTCAAGATGTATATTTCAAATGCATCTTGTACTAGATACATGGTCAATTGATGTTCTATTCAATAGGAGAAAACTTCAAAACAATCAAGAATATCAATGTGGATGATGTACGTTGAATTTATCTTTCCATTCATCCGAAATTAGATTTTCATCTTCCATAGAGTTATATAAAGGAATACCATGTATCCATCCTTAAACTCCAGGATCCTTCGACAATTATATGCATAAATCTTGTTCATATTTGTGACTACTTTATGTAATGATGATTTTTTCCACATTTTCAACCATTTCATTAACCATTTTAGGACCTAATATCTTATGATCACCAATTACATCCCATAACACCAATGTTTTATATTTTTCCCATAAATAGATTCATATGGATCCAATTATATACTAAAGTGTAATGGTTTATTGTAATATAACTTGAATAGTGGTGTAAAATTATCTCATCCTCCATTTGAAGTCAATAAAACATGATCTCAAAAAATATTCAAGTATTTGAATAGTCCAATCGAGCAGGACTTTAGTTTTCGTATAATATATCAAACTGATGTTCAGCTCTTTGTTCAGATCATGTTATATATTTTTCAAGAAATATTATTTAAATCATATATCTCAATAAAATAAAAAATATTTTGGAACACTGTGAATCCTTCTCACATCTCTGATACAAATCCATTCATGTTGACCATGTGAGAAGTGTTCTCAAATTTTTTTAGTAATATTTCTTTGAAAGACGGTCCATAATGAACCATATAGTGTTATTTTATCTTGATGTCTGTTGATGTTAAGTGAAAATTTCCATGGTGATATTTTCCATCTTCCATGACATTATTCTTAATGGTTTAATCATTCGATTATACTATTTTACTTTCATCCTTCACTTTCTGACATGACATGAACTTTTATTTATGTTCAACAATATCATTATTAATGTTCTGCCACTATTAGTGCACTCAGATATCTCGATGCATCATTGGGATTCCTGGGTGAGTTGATATATTTTATCAATGGGAATTTTTTAGTAGATCATTTTTATCAATGGATGATATTATACAAAAAATCGGAATGAAAATTTTAAGACTACATCTTCATCAATTTTGAACACCAGATATTTTTAATTTTTTAAAACATCCACATTATCCTGAATTTCAACATAATTTTTTTGAGAATCCTTTATTTTATCCAACTATTGTCGTTTAAATATCATATAATAAAGGATTGATTATTTTCATTCCCAAATAATTCCCATGTATATCCATTTAAAATTTAAGAGGATTTGATACTTTTATTCTCATTATCAAAAATGATTATGGATACTTTCTATATGGAGAATATTCCACTTTATTTTCCATAGAAAGATGATAGTTGATTGAGAAGTCATAATCCTCAAGGAGCTCTAACCATATTAATTGGGGAATATTAATATCTTTCCACACGAATTTTATTTTTGGATCATATAATATACATATATATATATCTCACACTATCGCTATAGAGATAACGCCTCTTGATTTTTATTGTGAATATCACTACCACCAACTCCAAGTTATTCATGGGGTTGTTTTCTCATCAATTTTCAAATTTGATGAGTTGTAGGATGTAACATTATCATTTTACATCATTAAACATCCTAATCCATTCCTTAACAAATCATTTTATACAATAAAGTCTTATATATATTTTTTAAAAGTTTGAGTACTAGTGTAGTGAACAACCTCTATTTTAACACATTGAATCCAACTTCACATTCACTGGTCTAGATAATCATTACTGCTTTTTGAGTCATATCATTGAGTGGGATTAAAAATCATGATAGGTTCTTAAAAAATCATCAGCAATGACCTTGTAGACTATGGAAACTATGGATCTCTATAGAAAAAATTTTCCTAGACCACTCCCAAAATTTATTGTTATTTTAAGTGTCATAACGAATACTATTTTGGTGATAACATGCCAAATGATTTATACATCCTCTATATATAAGTTTCATTTACTAAAATTTCCATATTCTTTCTACATTCATAATTTATTTAGCACAATTTTAAAATTCTCCTTATGTCATCCTTGCACATGGAATTTATCGAAATATAATCAATAAAGACTACCGAAAAAATTTAAACTTGATTTATACAGACACTATTCATTATTTCCTTGAAAATTTTTATATCACTAGTTATTATAAAGGGAATAAAAATTAGCTCATAATACCTATACCTTGTTTGAAATGTAGCAATGGGAATATCTTATTTTCTTGCAATTATTTGGTGATATCCTAGCCAACGGTCCCCTATAGAGAAATACTTAATCCCACATAGTAGGTTGAACTATTAATCAATACATGATAGGGGATAATTTTCCATCATTGTATTTTTATTAAGATCGAGATAATAATTTTAGAGGTTCGTTGATCGATCTATATTTTTTACAAGGAGTATTGTTTTACCACTTGGTTAAGCACTCAAGAATATAAAACCCTTGTCTTTATTCCCTTTTTATTACTACCTTTGATCTACCAACTCAATAAAGGTCATTCTATAATGTTTCATTGATATAGTAAGAGATATTGGTCTATGTTAAACTTAGAACTCATCCTCGTATACATGAAAAAGACCAATTATTTCTCTATAGAAGTCATCAGTGTAGTCCCTCACTATGGCAATGTATTTTAGCATGATTCTTTATTTATATCAATATTATTATATAGATATGATTTCATATAAGAAAATTATATCCATAATTGAGATTATAATTATAACAGATATTCATCATATACATTACACATTTATAGAAGTGGAGGATGCCTCAATATATGAAGAGATATCATCCTTATCTGAAGAGTTGATGTTGGGTTAAAATAAAGATAGCCAATCCATTTTCAATATATCATCAAACTCCACCAATGGGTGTAAGATGAGAATTATCGGGAGGTTTAGTACACAATCATTATGCATGGTTGATCTATAATAATTTGATGAAATAATTCCCTCATTTTTTATTCTCATAGACAAATCAACCTCCATATTGCGGGGGGGGGGGGGTATATGAATAGTTCTGTTAAACATGGAGATTATGAAAGAATTCATAGAACCATGATCAAATATTGCATTTTTTTTACTTTACTAAATAACCTTGGTACCTATAACCTCATAATTTTGGGGATCTACCTAACAAGTAGTTATATATTTTTCCATTACATGCTATAATGGTGGTTGTTTTTTATTTCCTCTGATAACCATTGGATTTGTGAAATTTCTCATATTATACCCTAGTTCATTATAGTAGAAACTCTATACTAAAGGTTGGGGGTTGATTTTAGAATTCCTTTCAACATCCACATTAGTGTGATTCTTCATATACGTTTTTTAGTAATTAGAAATATTCCCCAATCTTTATCATTTGATGAATTTCATGGTTTATTTTATATAATTCTTATGATTCTTCTTCCCACAACTTTGACATGTGGGATGTTGGGTTTTCTTTCTATCTCTAATTTATCTGTTGGCCATCTATTTTTAGACACCATTTTTCAATTAGTATCTCAAGACCCATGATACCACTAATGGTCTCCAATCTCTATTTCCACATTAATGCAATGATAAACAATATTCTAATAGCTATCAAAGACTAAAATGGAAAAAAAATTAAATAGAATTGACTATAGTCCAATAATTAAATGATTTTTTTTTTAATTTAATGTTCATATTAATGTAGGAGGCGTAGCATGGAAACAATTTTATGTTTCCATCATATGGTGTGATAGACTCATATTTCGTTTTCATTAGACTTAGTAACACCTTCTCCAAATTTAGAATGATATTTTGAGAAAAGTATTTTTTGAAATCATCCCATTTCTAGGAATCAATTACTTTCTTGGAATTCATGTAGTTGATCTATGTCCAAAACTGATCAAATTCCTAATAAAATGATAGACCTCCATCACAACCTTATCTTCTTCTAAGAACCAGCTTTTAGAGGATATCATCTCGATGGAGTTTATCCATTGTTCTACAGTGAGGGGAACTAAATATCCACTAAATATTGGAGGAATTTTTCAAAGGATTGAAAATCAACCATAAATTTCTTAAGAGTGGGAGGGTGTTATTCCAAATTAATATTATAATTCATAACCTAATTTCGTTATTCTAGTAATTTCATGAAGTTTTGAAAACATGTTACCAACACATATTTCATTCATTAGGGAAATTTTCACATTTCCCATCAAATTGAATTTTGGCATGTGTTCTTCTATTTCAATCCATTAACTAAGAAAAACAAATTACAAAAAAGGGATACTTGAATACTTATCTATTAATTATATATAAATGAAACATTGAACATCTATCGATAAAATAATGACGAATCAATTTATCATATATTTTGATTCCATTAGATTTATTCTTGGTTTTATATGTTGATAGAACTATAAAATGTGTTTTTACTAATGTTTTCTAGTCATAATAACAAAAAATAACTAGACCATCCTTTGGTACCAATAGTAACAACCCTTGATTTATCAACATGTTATTAAATTAGATAAATCACAATTAACCATCAATTACAATAAAATGATTGTAATTTCTAGTATCTTTGGAATATTATGAACTTAATTAAACAACAATAAACCAAAATAAAAATATATTTTCTTAAAAATATGAAATATTATCCTAACATCCCTGGAGACCCTTAGATCTACAGAGGATAACATGGGGAACACATGAACCTAGGTATGAGATAAAAATCTTTTTAAGGGAATAAATATAAAAATAAATCATAGTGCTAGGGTTAGAAGGCATAACATATTGACATAAAAATTAATGGAACATGAATAAACATAATTAATCATAATGTTTTTAACATATTATCATGTAATAATGGTATCATATGAAGGGGGAAATAATATAAAAACATGAACATATAATTATTCATGTATATCTTCCAAGACCATTAAACATGTAAGAGCTTGAGTTAAGGCTTACTTCCAAGATCATTACACATGGGGGACCAAGTCCCATAATGGAATCGAGTTTACCCCCTATCCCAATGTGATGTCTAATTAAACAAAAAAATACCCAATGAATAAGAGAAATATAAGGGAGGACCACTAATATATTTTTAATGCATATGTGTGCAACATGAAAAATCATACATAAGGAAAAAACATAAGGGTTACCAATGGAATGAAATGGTTATCTTAATCATGTCATTATAAAAAAAAATGGGGCACGTGAGATTTAGCCTAGTTGGTAAAGACTCCTTAAGTGCATCAAAGAGACCCAGGATCAAAACTAGGCAGAGGAAAATTTCCGAGCACTATAGCAGTACTGTAGCGGCACAGTATCAGGAACTGTGTAGTACAGTAGCATGTAATATAGTAGGAAATGTGCAGTACTGTAGCTGGTACCATAGTGGGGGTTGTAACAGGCACTGTTTGGAACTGTAGCAGCTGAGAATATTCCCCTGTTTGGTCCTTCGGGACACAGATTTGGTCCATGAGTCCTTTAAGTCCTTTGGGCCTCCTAGGCCTTGGAGTCAGCAAATCCTTTGGGCCACCTCCAGGATTTCGGGCCACCGTAACTGCAGATACAAACCAGACAACCTACAAGGAAAAAATCATCAATAGGAGGATGGGCAATGAGCTTTCACCAGTGCAGAAGCTAATCTGATTGCAAGAATGAGAGGGTATGGCACCTGCCATCAGGATGAGCATGTGAATGCACAGAAAAGCCTATCCAAACAACCATGCATATGTGGAGATCTTATTTCACGATGAAGATGATGGGGAGGAGAAGTTCCAAGTAGTTATTCTAGGTTGTATGTAATGTTTGAAGCCTACGAGCACTGAATTATTCTAATTCCCATGGGCCATGTAATACATAAACCTACAGGCCTTGTAAGGGTTCCACCTCACCCCTTGAAATGAGGATTATCCAAAATCAATAAAAATGAAGGCCTTCGGGCCACTGGAAGATTATAAAAAAAAATGGGTGTATCATAAAGGAGTCGATAAAATATTGGATTTAAATCATACAAGGAAATTTATAATGGAAAATAGGCATGGTACATGATAAGTTATTTCAAAATTATGCTAAAACATGAAAATATATTGTTTAAGAACATTTGAAATGATCCAAATTATTGCAGTTTAGGGGAAAAGATTAATGATTACATAAAAAGGCATAATTGTATGTATAAAACCAAAAATGATCCAATAATGCATTTCACAATAACGTGAATGATATAATAAAAATATTTGTTTTGAAACAGATTATATTGGGAATGTGAAAATAAGTAAGAAATCGTTATGTTCTCATTAATTATGCTTACAGATTGAGAATAATTTATAATGTAATATTTTTTAATAATATATTTCCACATAAAATAATGATGGTGTGAGCCAGATACCTTTTTTGGAACATACAATATGAATCTAAACTAATTATATAAAATTAATTAAGAATTAATTTTCAGTAAAGTGTGTGAAAGAGTAACACAAATGAAAAATGGAGGTTGAGAAAAAATATCTTACACTATGTCTGAAAGTGTTCAGAAATTGAACATAATGTCCTATATAATCATATTAAATCCATTAATTAATTAATTTATAAAATTTTATACATGTATTTTATTTATTACAATTTTATTATGTTCAGTTATGGCCTTTGTGAAGAGTTTTGATGTTCAATTTCTTTATTTTGGGAGCATTCATTTCCTTGTGTTTCATGATCTATTTGCTTTTATGAATGTATGGAAAATAATTTAAAATTATAATAGTTGTCCAGAATTGAAATTAAGTGATATTAATGAATATACATAAAATTAAATAGTCTTATATATCATTTATTCTATGTGATGATAATTAATTTCGTAAAATGTTAATGATAACCCTTTAAAATATTTTAGAATTTCATCGATCATCGCGAACTAGTATTTATTTATTAATTAATATTATGAATATATAATGTTTCAATAACATTTCATAAGACCGAATTCACATATTATAACAATTTTTATCCACGAAAATGGATTTCTAACCATCCTTGAAGGCGGTAATAGAAATTTAAAACCCACCATCCATCAATGTGATAAAATCCACACATCGTAGATGATATTTAAATTTTTTGAAAAAGGAGTGGGGAAGAGAATTAAATATAGGTTGTTCCATTAAAATAATAACATTCTATTATATATAAAATATTGGAGTTATTATGTCACTTGTTTGAGGTGAGGTTAATAGGAGAAAATAAAATAAAATGAAAAGATAGTAAATGAAAATGAATGAGGATTTTACATCTTTAATTCCTTCTCCATGAGAATGTCCAAGAGGAACATGAATTATGACCTATATTGAGATCAATGTTTCATGGAAGTGGGGTATATACATGGTAAGATTATTAATCAAAATTTGGTAAATCTTAAGGTCTTTTGAAATGTGATAAGAAGAGTAGGTGGGGGTGGTATTTAAAGTGGATGAGAGAGATGTTTTTTTATTAATTTTATACATTTGTTTATTATTTTGGATCAAGACAATAAATAGTGTGGATTATTGGGACTATGTATTGTAACTAGTGTATGTGAGTTCTAAATTTTTTTTCCTACATTATAAAAACATCATCCATGACTCAATTTAACATATATTAGGATTAAATGATAAATTACTATGTTTAATTACTCATAAAATAATAAATTATTTTAAAAAAATATAAAAAATACACTGAACATATTTCTATATGTAGTATTCAAAAATAGGAACCATTTTATTATAGTATATTATTAAAAATGAGATATTTTTTTAAAATAAAATCATAATTTATTTAACAAATAGAAAATATGAATTTAGAACGGATTTTATTACATATTTAAAAATTATTAAAGTTTCATAGAACAATATTAAAATAATAATAATATTGTAATGCCCCGACCCAGTTATCTAGAGTTAGTGCATTATTACATAACATTGTCTTGATCACAAAAGATCATGTCTCGAAAGACCGATTAGTTTAGTAGCCTTGGAAGTACTAGATACATTCATAATGTTTACATTACTTCATAAAATGAAAAATTAAAACAACATTGTTGCTATAGACCCCACTCATATCCCCTCAGACTATCCCTATAGGTCAGTCATAAAATACTTTTTCGCATCCAGGAAAAAAAAAATAGAAAGGGGTGAGCTCATATTCTCACTAAGGATTACAATATAGCGTAAACATTCATAAATAAGCATAAACATTTAAGGAAATGTAAAACACTAAAACTAAATCCTTTTAAACATTAACATCATCATAATATGTAACAAATAAAATCAAATAATTTAATTTACATACTCACATGGATATTCTACTAGTCTAATAATCACATATAGTATCAATATCCACTTTCATAATGATGGAAGGCATAATGCAAGACTTTCAAAACCACATAGTCAAGGCCTTGTGCCAAGACTACAAAAAATATTTTTTTCATGTCCTTGTTCCAAGTCACTAGTTTATCTCATGAGACCTACCGATGCATTGAGGAGCTATAGTGGGCTCCACCCGTCACATACTATGTCCAATTCATTCCTCATATGAAAAGGTTTAAATATAAAATAAACATTTGTATTAAAACTAGCAGATGAAATGTCAATTAATTATCCATAAACCATGAATGGAATTAAAATAAAAATTCCACATTCAAAAATATCAACAATCCTTGAATACAATATGGGAGGTTTGTATCATTATATATCAACTTCAAATAAACTTAAAATCCGTCAATGGATGTTGACATAGATGAAATCAAATGCTTTTTTAGAGAAATATATCTATCTATTTTGAAATCATTTAAAAATAATATAATAATATAATAATTTTTTTATTTTTTAAATATTATTATAAGCTTTTAAGGGAAGCTTTGAAGATGTTATAACAGAAGAAAATAGCCGCACCCGCCGTATAAGTTAAAAAAACATTCTTACCTAAAATTTGTCGAAATGTCAAAAAGTACCTTATTCAGAAAATGATGGAAAGATTACATTATAAACATATTATAAAATTCAAAAAGGGTATAAATGAATTTAACCAATAGTCTATAAAATAATAAGAATTTATTGAAATACATTTTTACGAAACAAGGATGTGGATGATAAAGAGGTCCCAGTAGATAATTATGTATAAACAACCTCAGATAATGAAGAGATTGTAAAATTAACCCTTACCTTGTATGTTACCTTGGTAGAGGATAGGTTAACCTCCTGTATAATGGTGAAATAATTGGTATTAAATTATACAATAATCATATACATTAATATGATTTCATATGTGATCTTTTAATATTTCTTTGTTAATAATATCTTAGTATTATCTTTGTTTCGGGTGTTAACAGATTCGTTTTCCTTTATATGATTTGTTATGTAAGTAAATTTTTAATGGATAAGATGTATCTTATTCATATTCAGAATTATATTAATTATATAAACATTATTTTTTATCATATAATGAAATATATTCTTGAATGGATACGATAGGGAATGAATCTCATCGCATTAATGGAGACGATAATCCATACGTACACACGAGTGAAAAAATCATTCTTTTGATATTAAAATTATATAAAATTGGATAGTATATAATATATACAGAATCATTATCAGGTTTTATTTATTATTTAAATAAATTACATATCATTATTATATCCATACAAATAATAATGTATTGAATTATAATTACACCACGACGTGGAGACAGTAAGGCATACGTACACACGTTTGGTGACATGTCCTTAAAAGGATGGATAGAATAATGAATTTTGTTGTACCATATTTATAATAACGTCAATGTATATATAATATACTTGAGTTATTATTTTATAATGTAAACAATAAAGAAATATGAAGTGGAAGAAGAATGGAACTTGAAAGAGGTGATGAAATATGTACCTCTTCTTCATGTTCTTCCTTTTGATTTGATCAAAAGAGCTCCTTGGGTTGGATTTCTGACTAAATTAAGGCCTCTAGGATAAAGTGTGGACAGTTGAGATGGTATTTGGGTAGGGTTTGGACGATCCAAATGGATTTTATTGTGTGAATTTTAGGGGAGGGGGAGTACCCTTTATTTAGAGGGGTGAGTGGGACCATTTGAAAAGCTAGAAATATTATTTTATAATAAAATCTTTTTTGGTTTATAATGGCTCCAAAATGAATTATTTAAATGATAAGGTGGTGATGGGTCGAAGACCACCCAACCAATTGGTTTTAGACAAGTTTGGGTGATTATATTAACGTTATCATTTAAATTTAAATCTTAGTTAAATAGTTTGACAATTACCATGTCTTTGTAGTTTTATATTATATGGTTAGTAAACATACTATACACTTACAAAATAACCCCTAGTGGTTCATTAATGACACATATATCATTATATAAGTCCTTTGGCCGAACCTTAGATTTTTTGGAATAAAATATAAATTAATAATATAATATTTGATTTAAAATCACTTTTTTGTCAATTTTGACAGTATTTGGTATATTGTTTTTGCTAAATTCATAATAGAATTATTACTTCGAAAATAATTTATCTAACCAACCATAACATGTAATATTAACCTTGAAAATTAGTGGAATTTATAAAAAGTCTCAAATTACATTTATTTGGATATTTATAATATCAATTATTTTTATATTTCTTCAAATTGGTAATTACTACATCATCATTGTGTCATAAATAAATTTAATTATGTAATTTTTTGAAAATCTAAATAAAATATGATTATGTATGAAATATTTTCATAATTCTAATTAATATTTATAGTCTAATTTATCTTATTTGTAACCCTATATTAGAAATGTTTTAGGTATTAAACTTTGGTTATAACTCTTATAACTATTCTTTAAATAAAATAATAATAAGTGTCCAAATCTAATAAAAATGGACCAAAGTGGTTCATATTTTATTCCTAAGGTTGTTTTTCGTCAAACTAAAATTATCCAATAGAATTAGGACATGTGTTAGGGTAATAATAAAATCATTTTTACCATTAATTACCCTATTTACCATTAACTGTGGTAAATAAAAGTAAAAAGTTACTATTCACCAAAAATTATTTTCATCTTATTGAACGAAATTGTACATAATAATATCAACCATGTCTCATGGATTTTTTAAATTCAACCTACAGAAGCTGTAAAATTATGTTTTATGTGAATTTGAAAATTCTCCTAGGAGGTGGGTAAAAGACGGTGAAAAGTTCAATAAAATTTTTATATGTCCAAAATTATTATAAACTGACTCCAATGAATAACATTGAACATATATAGGTATTATTAATCCATTTTTACCTAAAATAAATTAATATAAAATAAATAATTATTTAAATTAAAATTCTATTTTAATGTATAACTTTGTGTTTTTCACTATTCATCAAAAATTGAATGTTTTTTGAAAAATATAAAAAAGTCACCCTAAGATAATTTTGATATTAAAAATACAAAAATGATGTCCAATTTGAATGGTAAAATTTATAAAATTTCAATAAATGGGTGTTACTATTCATTATGGATAGTTTGATTGGTTGTGGTGTGTTAGAACTCAAAGTTGCGTACAACACACGCTACTGTATTTTTCAAAAAAAAAGTGTATTGTGGATGCTTGGGGTGTAACATTTTTACCTCCTTCAAAGAATTTCAACCTAAAAATTCCTAGAATATTACTGCACAAAAAGACTCGGGTGGTTCATCATCATAAGTTCCTCGGGTTCCCACGTTGTCTCTTCCATCTTATGGTTTCTCCATAGAACTTTTACAAGATGAGTCATCTGGTTTCTTAGAATTTGTTCTATTATATCAAGAACCTTGAAATGATCTTTGCAATACGACATATCGGGTTCCAGTTCTAATTCCTCATAGGTGAGTACATGCATTGGGTCAGGCATATATTTTCTCAACAGTGATACGTGGAACACATCATGGACTATGGAGAGACTTGGTGGAATTATCAAATGGTAAGCTATAGCCCCAATTAGTTCTAGAATTTCGAAAGGTCGGATGTACCTGAGACTCAATTTACCCTTCTTACTGAAACGTATAACACCCTTCCATGGAGATACCTTCAAGAAAAAATGATCTCCAACCTAAAATTTCCAATCCTTTATTTAGTTTTCAACATAGATTTTCTTCTTACTTTGAGATTCCTTGATGTGGTTTTAGATTACCTACACCTTTTCCATTGTTTCCTTCACAAGTTCTAGGCTTATGAGTTTTCTTTCACCAACATCATCCCAACAGGTTGGTGGGCAAGATCTCTTTCTGTATAATTCTTCATATAGTTCCATCTGAATACTTAAAAGGAATCTATTGTTTTAGGAAAATTCCACCAAAGGTAAATATTGAACCCACATAACTTGAAAGTCATGTGAGCATGATATCAACATGTCTTCCAAGGGTTTAATAGTCTGTTCTGATTGTCCATCAATTTGGGGGTGGTTGGCAATGCTCAAACAAAGTTCAGTATCCAGGGCTTTCTGAAGACTTTTAAAGAATCTTGATGCAAAATGGGGATCATGATCAGAAACAATAGATAAGGTGACTCCATGATGTATTAAAACTACATAATATATAGTCTTGGTAAACGTTCAAGTGGTGAATCTTCTATTATAGAAAGAAAATTTACTAACTTGGTTAGACGATCAAGAATGACTCATATTGCATCGTTCTTTCATGGAGTCTTTAGTAGTACCAAGAAAAAGTCCCTCGTAATATTATCCAATTTCTACTTAGGTATGGGAAGAGGTTTCATGATGCCTCCAGGCTATTTCCTTCCAGCTTTCACTTGTTAAAAAACCATACATCTTGACACAAAATCAGCAGTCTCCCCATTTATGTTATCCCACCAAAAATATTTCTTCAAATCTCTATACATCTTAGTACTACTAGGGTGTATAAAGAATTTGGATCTATGATCATCACCCAACAATTCACATATTAAATCAGGTATATCATGAACACAAAATCTCTTCAAAAATTTTAGAATTCCATCTTCATACTCAAATTCACTCAATCTCCCATCATTCACAGCATTAATCTTCTTTTGAAACTCTTCATCACTGGTCTGATAACTCTTTATCCTTTCTAGTAACGATTTTTTGGAAACCATTTGAAAACGCATTTATGTCTCACCTTCCACGGTCATTCCTATATCTATCTTTACTAGATCCATGTATATAAGATCATTTTCAACTCTCATCTTGTTCAAAACTCCATGATACTTTCTACTCAAAGAATCTTCCACCTTATTTTCCTTCCCCTGGTGGTAGTGTATATGGGAAATCATAATCCTTGAGTAGTTCAAGCAATCACCTTTGCCTATTGTTGAGTTCTTTTTGTGAGGAAATATACTTCAAACTCTTGTGATCAGTAGCTATCTCACATTTTTCACTATAGAGATAGCGTCTCCAAATCATTAAAGCCAAGATTACATATGCTTAATCAAGATCAAAAATATGATAGTTTTTCTCATTTATTTTTAGTTGTCGTGATGCATAGGAAATAACCCTATCATTCTGTATAACGACACAACCAAGTCCTTTATTTTAAGTATCAATATAAATAACAAACCCATCATTCCCCAACGGTAGAGTCAATATAAGAGCATTGACTAATCTTCTCTTCAGTTCATCAAAACATTCTTCACACTCTTTTTTCCAAACAAATTTTACCCATTTTTATGTGAGCCTTGTTAATGGGTTAGCCAATTGCGCAAAATTCTGGACGAAATATCTATAATAACCTTCTAAACCAATAAAACTGCATACCTCAGTTATACTCATCGGTTCTGGCCATTCTTGGATTCCCTTGGTCTTTGAAGGATCAACAGAGATTTCATCCTTAGAGACCATATGGACAAGAAAATTAATATCCTAAAGCTTTAATTCACACTTGCTAAACATCCCATATAATTCATGTCTTCTAAGAGTCTTCAGGATAATGTGCAAGTGATTTTGATGATCTTCGTAGCTTCTGGAGTATACCCAGATATCATCAATAATACCACTACAAAATCATCGAGATATTACTTGAAAAATCTATTCATTAAATCCATGAATATAGAGGGTGAATTAGTCAATCCAAAAGGTATTACTGTAAACTGGTAATGCCCGTACCTAGTTCGAAATGCTGTATTTGGAATGTCTTCCTTCTTCACACACAACTAATGGTATCCAGTTCAAAGGCCAATATTTCAAAATTATTGATCTCCATGTCATTGGTCAAATAAATCATCAATGTGAGGTAGGGTATACTTTTTCTTTATTGTTATAGCATTGATCTCCATGTAATCAATGCAGAAACTCATAGATCCATCTTTCTTCTTATCAAAAAGTTCAGGGGATGCCCCTGGAGAAAGACTAGGGAGAATAAATCCCTTATTACTCAATTCCTAAAGTATTTTCTTTAGTTCCAATAATTACACAATGCTCATTCTATAATGGGTCATCAATATGGTCCTTGAAGTAGGAATTAAATCGATGAAAAATCCATTTTTCATTCTGGAGGATGTCTAGGTAAATCCTCTAGAAATACGTCAACACACACTTGAAAAATAGGTACATATTCAATTTTAGAATTCTTTTCTTCACCCACACTTGTTTCAATCTCTTCCTCCTAAATAATTGAATTTAGTTGAGCTACTGGGGGTGGATCCAGATATGAATTAGGTGGTGACGATTCTACCCTATAGATAATGTGATCTTTCTCATCATTATCAAAAATTTAATCCTCATTCTTATAATAAATTTTCGCATCACGGTCCGAAATCCATTCCATACTGACGATTATATCAAATTCAATACTGTTTATGATGATGAGATCAACAGATAATGATCATTTGTATGCCCTAATGGGGATTGATTCACAAAAAATTATTGAAATGATAATTCCCTTAGACGTTTTTACTGAAAAATCCCTTGTAAATTAAAATTGGAAATATCTAATTTTCTTAGAAAACTAGGATGATATGAAAAAATTTGATAATCCCGAATCAAACAAAGCATTTTCTAAACTTGAGGAAACCATTAAATTACCTTCCACTACATCTTTTGGAGCTTCAAACTCAATATTAGTGATAGCGTAAGCTTCACCTTGATCCCTTGGCCTTTTCTGAGGTATGTTCCCCTGATGCTTAGGAAATTCATTCGCATAATTCTCCCATTATCTACAATTGTATCATTCAACATCAACAGACTCTTTCTTCCCCTTGAAATCATGAGTTTGGTGGCCTTTTTCACCACACTTGTAACAGAATCTCATTACCATCAGGAAAGTACAAGGGTGTTTCTTCCCACATTTCCTGCAGGATGGATGTTCAGCTTTTTCCTTCTACCACTTATTTCCATTTCTAGAGTGGTTGGAAGAACTATTCTTCTCTTTCTTTGCTTTAAAGTCATAAGACATGGAGAATTATTTTTCTGTCTTGATAGCACATGAGAAAATATCTTTATACACGGAGAAGGATTGTGAGACTAATGCTCAATGGAGAAATTATTTTATTCCATAAAAAATTTATCAATATTACTTCTTGGGTTATGTATATAATCTGCATCATGCCTCACTAACCTTCTAATGTTAGCTTCATACATTGCGACATTCTCATCCTCCTTTTCCCTCAGACTCAGAAAATGACTTTCCATATCTGTTTGATGGTCACGAGGATAATATTTTTTTTATGAAAAGCTCATTAAACTCTCTCTATTCCATATTTTATACTTTATTATCTTCCTTTGTGTTTTGAATCAATGACCAATATTGATCAGCATCTCCAATGAGTCAGTAAAATACCATGATAGCTTTTTCCCTTTCACTACTCCCCAAGGCATGAAATATTTATTCTAAGGAATTTATCCATTTCTTGGGTACTAGTGGATTTTTACTCCCATTGAATTTTTGTGGTTGTTTCCTCACAAAGAAATATAACATTTATCCTCCATGTTTCAGATTAGGGTGCTCCATAAGGGTAAGGTTATTATTCATAACCTGAGTGAGTTGTCCCAATATAGTGATAAGTTGATCATCCCTAGTTGTATCACCCTCTCCACTATAATTATCTTGAGTGGAGGGAAATCTTTAAATGAATTTTTTGCATTTATATGTTTTCCATTCCTTCCACTAGGCACCATTTCTAAACAATTTCATAAACTAGTTTAGTTTAGAAATCAAAATACATAATTCCAAAATTGTAAAACACATAACATAAATTGAACAGTTTACATATATATTCCATAATCATAAAAAAAATTTATTGAGGAATTATATACTCATAAATCCTTCATAATGGTTTGTAATGAAAATGAGAATTATCCTAAGTATATCCCCTGGGAGTTTCGTAAACAAGAGTGCGACAAGGCCCATTGTTGTGGACCAGTTCCCGTTCGAGTCTAGCTTAAAGTGGTTTTTTCCGGTTTTACCCTAAGGTACCTTTTTTTCCATAGCTGCCTCTACCTGCTCATATCCAAACAGGTATGTATTTCCTGGAAAACTCACAAAATCTCTACAATACCCAAATTCTAGGAAGTTCTTCTATTCTAATCCTCAAAGACTATATTAGTGTAATGTTCTCTAAACAGAGTTTATCTAAATCTAGATTCCAAGGTTTTTAATAATTATCCTCTTATACCAACTGTACCATCCTGAACCTAGTTACCTAGAGTCTGTGCATTATTACATAACATTGGAATGATCACAAAAGATCATGTCTCGAAATACTGATTGGTTTAGTATGCTAGGATGTACTAGATACATTTATAACTTTTACATTACATCATAAAATGAAAAAATACAACCACATTGTTTCCAGAGACCTAAATCATATCCCCTTAGACTATCCCTATAGATCTTTCATAAAATACTTCTTCTCATCCTGGAAAAATAAAAAATAGAAAGGGGTGAGCTCAGATGTACAGTAAGGATGACAATATATAGGAAACTTTCATAAATAAGTATAAAAATTTAATGAAATATATAGGACTACAACAAAAGACATTTAAACATTAACTTCAGAATAATATGGAATAGATAAATTCAAATAATGCCATTTACTTACTCACATGGGTATTCTAATAGTTGAATAATCACATGAAATATCAATAGCCACATTCATAATGATGTAATGCATAATTCCAGACTTTCATAACCACATAGTCAAGGCCTTGTGCCAAGACTACAAATAAGATTTTTTCAAGGCCTTGTGCCAAGACACTAGATTGTCTAATGAGACCTAATGATGTATCAATGGAGCTATAGAGGGCTCCACCCATCACATGCTATGTCCAATGCATTCCTCATATGAAAAGGTTTAAACATAACATAAACATTCGTATTAAAACTAGAATAAAAAATGTCAATAATTTATCCATAAATCATGAATGGTATAAAAATAACACATCCATAATCGAAAATATCACAAAACCTTCAATTTAATATGGATGTTTTGTATCATAATAAATATACTTCTTATAAACATAAAATCCATCAAAGGATGTTGACAAAGATGAAATCAAAATATTTTTTAAAGAAATATCTCTTCCTATTTTGAAATAATATAAAATTCAAATAATTATGAAATATAACATTTATTTTGATAATATTTTTATTATATTATATGGTATGCTTTGATGAAGTTATAATGGTGGAATATAGTTGCACTCGCCGTATAGGTTAACAAAATATTCTTACCATAAATTTGTCGAAAGGTCAAAAAGTAACTTGTTTGGAAAATGATAAAAAGATTCCTTTATAAAAATCATATAAAAGTAAAACAACGGTATAAATGAATTTAACCCATAGTCTATAAAATAGTAAGAATG
Organism: Viscum album; assembly: GCA_963277665.1. Classification (NCBI taxonomy): domain Eukaryota; kingdom Viridiplantae; phylum Streptophyta; class Magnoliopsida; order Santalales; family Viscaceae; genus Viscum; species Viscum album. The sequence goes on along the minus strand of OY728130.1, from coordinate 1,238,452,668 downwards.
TTTTGAAATACATTTTTAAAAAACAAGGATGTGGATGTTAAAGAAGTTCGAGTAGATAATTACGTATAAACAACCTCGAATAATGAAAAGATTGTAGAATTAACTCTTACCATGTACTTTTCCTTGGTAGAGATTAGGTTATCCTCATATATAATGGTAAAATATTTGTTATTAAATTATTTACTAATTATATATATTAATATGATTTCATATATGTTCTTATAACATTGCTTTGTTAATAATATCTCAGTATTATCGTCATTTCGGGTGTTAATTGATTCATTTTCAATTATATGCTTTGTTATGTAAGTAATGTTTGTTATGGATTTGTTGTATGTTATTCATATTCAGAATGATATTATGTATTTAATAATTATCTTTAATCATATAATGAAAATTATACTTGAATGGATATGATGAGGAATGAATCTCATCGCGTTCGTGGAGGCGGTAATACATACGTACGCACGAGTGACAATATCAATATTTTGATGTTAAAATAATATAAAATTGGATGGTATATCATATATAAAGAATCATTATCATGTTATATTTATTATTTACATCAACTAAACTTCCTTATTATACCCATCCGAAAAACAGTGTATTGAATAATACTTACACCACGACGTGGAGATGGTAAGATGTATGTACGCTAGTATGGTGACATGTCATTCAATGGATGGATATAATAATGAATATTGTTCTAATATATTTATAATAACATAAAAGTATATAGAGGATACTATATATATTATTTTATAATGGAAATAACAATGAAAGAGGAAGTGGAAGAAGAAACGAACATGAAAGAGGTGATGAAATATTTACCTCTTCTTCGGGTTCTTCCTTTGGATTTGATCAAAAGGGTTCCTTGAGTTGGATTTCAGACTAAATATAGGCATATAGGATTAAGGGAGTATATATTAGAGGGTATTTAGGTAGGGGTTGTCTGAGCCAAATGGATTTCATGGTGTGAATTTGAGGGAAGGTTGAGTGCCCTTTTATAAGACGGGTGAGGGGCACCTTATAAAAAGCTAGAAATATTATTTTATAATAAAATAAGTTTAGGTTTTAGTGGATAAAAAATTAATTATTTAAAGTATAGGATGGTTATGGGTCAATAAACACTCAACCAATAGGTTTTAGACCGGTTTGGGTCACTATATTAACTTTATCTTTTAGATTTAACTCTTAGTTAAATAGTTTGACATTTACCCTGTCTCTTTGTATTTTTATATTATATGGTTACTAAACATATTATATACTTCCAATAGAACCCCAAGTTGTTAATTAAAGATACAAATGGAATTATATAAGTCCTTCGGACTATCGTTACATTTTTAGGAATAGAATAACAATTAATAATATAATATTTGTTTTAAAAACTCTTTTATGTAAATTTTGACATTATTTGGTATTTTGTTTTTGCTAAATTTATAAAAGAATTATTACTTAAAAAATTTCATCTAACAATCCCTAACATTTCATAATAACCTATATGATTAGTGTAATTCCTAAAATGTATCAAATTAAATTTATTTGGATATTTATAATATCAATTATTTTAACATTTCATTAATTAGAAAATTATTGCAACATCATTGTGTGATAAATAAATAAATTTATTTAATGTCTAAAAAATATAAATAAAATATCATTATGTAGGAAATATTTTTATCTTTCTAATTAATATTTATAGTCGAATTTATAACATGTGTAACCCTATATTAAATTTTTTTTGTTATTAAACTTTGGTTTTAACTCTTTTAACTCTTCTTTAAATAAAATAATAATAAGTGTCCTTATCTAATCCAAGTAGACCAAAGAGGGCCATATTTTATTACTAAGGTTGTTTTTGGTCTAATTAAACTTATCCAATAGAATTATTACATGTTTTATGATAATAATAATATCATTTTTAACCTTAATGGCCCTATTTACTTTTAACCGTGGTAAATAAAAGTAAAAAAGTTACTATTCACCATAAATTATTTTCCTCTTCTTGAACCACATTTTACATAATGATATCAACCATCTCACTTGTATTTTTGAAATTCAGCACAAAGAAGAAATAAATTTAAGTTTTCTGTGAATTCTCAAATTCTCATAGGAGGTGGTTAGAAGACGGTGAAAAGTTCGATAAAAAAAAAATATATATAAAATTATTATAAAGTGTCTTCATTTAATTAAATTGAACATATATAGGTATTATGTATCTATTTTGACCTAAAATAAATTTAAATAAAATAAACATTTATTTAAATAAAAATTCGGTTTTAAACTATAACTTAGTGTTTTTCACTATTCATCAAAAATTGAATGTTTTCAGAAAAATGCCAAAAATTTACCCTAAGCTAATTTCGATAATCCGAATCTATAAATGAAGTCAATTTGGAAAGATAAAATTTATAAAATTTTAGAAAGTGGGTATTACTATTCATAACGGCTAGTTTGATTGGTTGTGTTGTGTTCGAACTCAAAGTTTCGTACAACACACGCTACTTTATTATTCAAAGAGAAGTGTACCGTAGAAGCATGGGGTGTTACAAATACAAAATAATATTTTATTTATATATTTTATGAAAAAAAAATTCTCATTAATTCATAATATTAAATATAAAAATAAAATTAAAATTTAATAATTCATACAAAAATCAATAAATAATTTTTCATTTTAAGAAAATTATTAACTAATTATATGAACTCAATATATAATTTTATTCATTTAATAGACATCTAAATTTTATTTATACATTCATAGGTGAGGCTACTATTCTATTATCCAGTTTACTTTTTTAAATTTTCATGTTACTATTCCAATGGCCAAGTTATTATTATATTGGTAATGGTTATTTAATTTCTATAAATAACTATTCATTCATTCATTAGTTATTTATAATGTTATTATTGTATTATCTCTATGATTTCATGTGATTTATAAGATATAAAATAATTATTTTTATTGAAATTTCCTTGGTTAAATTATGGGACATTTCACCTACTACTCCACCTATTGTGGATGTAGGACCCTCAACCACCAGAGTTATGATTCATATACCATCCACCCTTGCTTGAGTTTTTTAGATATTATAGCATTGAATTAATTTTTATCTACTCTTCTAACAAATCGTTGGGGATTGGATGTAGAAATCATGTATGGTGCTTTAACCACGAATATAATTTTGAGAGATCAGTCATATAATATCAATCTTTTCATGATGTGTTTTATAGAGATCTGTAGTTACAATTACTTATAGGATCCATTAATATTGGAATTGAATGTTTGAAATTTGTATCTTGTTATGTATTGGAGGTTATATACCATTATATTAATTTATTTTACTTGTTAATATTTTCATTTCAATCCACATAAGTGTATAACTATTCTCACCCTGATGAGTGGGATTTTCCTTCTAGTCACCCAAGACAAATTCAATACATATTGGATTATCATATATCATAGATAGAAATCCTCATTATAGATTATGGTGTAATTTAGTATAATTATTTTTAGTGGTATATGATTTTTAAGAAGCCTTTCCTAAAAATTTCTTTCTCTTACCACCCAAGCAAGAGGTCAGGTTTATAATTGAGTTGGTGATGAGAGAAGATCCACTTTTTATCTATCCATATAGGATCACACTTTCATCGTTTATAGAGTTTAAATTTATGTTACAAGATATTAAAGCAAAATGTTTCAAATTTCCTAGTATGAATCTATGGGGTTCTTAGTTATTTTTTCCAATAATTATAACAGTATCTTTAGAATACGTGTGAATTATTAGATAATGAACGAGATAATGGTCAAGATCTAGTATCATGTTCCATGCATTGACAATATCTTCAATTATCAAAGAGGTTATAAAGTCATTTTCATGATCGATTTAAGATCATGATTCCACAATTCGAGGGTGATACCAATGAACATACATCTGATTACTTGTGGGATCAGTTATGAAATATATAAGTTGTAAGTTTTCCATTTGGTTTTACCAATGCACCAATGGTATTAATGACTTTGATGAACCACATATTTCTTTCTTTTCTATAACCTTTTGTTTTATTTTTTTCAAAACCATAAGAGTGTAATTCTGATCAGTTGATGATCATTCCAAACAACATAACATCATCTTCAGTTAATTGAGAGAGATTTGAATTTATTCCAAGCTATCCAAATGATGTTTTTTTATTGATCAAGTTAATTGATTAGTATATAGAATCTTAGAGGGAGGACTGTTAGTGGACCCAATGAAAATTACATTCGTAGTATGTTGGGAGTGACACAAGAATGTTGATAAGTTTAGAGTTTTATAGATTAATATTGCTATTTTCATCTATTTATCTAAAAATTATGTTATCTAGCAGCAACAATGTTATGGATGTCTAAGAATGCGGTGAATATTTCTTTTTCAGATGAATGTGAAATAGATTTTTCAGAACTGAAAGGTAGGATATCCATAGCACTTATCCTCACATTACATATTCTTAGTAAATAATAAAACATGTACTATTACACATTAGGACTAGAACTAAGATTAATTATAATGCAATAGGATATATTGGTTTCTTTTGGCTCCATAAAACAAAAAATTCAGTGGAATTATCCTACTTATGATCTAGTTTTAGATATGATGGTACATCCCCTGAGATGTTACATAAAATAAATTATGGGTTAGTGGTTTTTTTATAGATAGACTACAAGAGCCTTAATTAGTAGAAGAGTTGGGATGACTATCTCGAATGTTTTGAAATTGAGTGGGATTATACAATGGGAAAAAGAAACATTGTTTTCGATCATTTGAGGAAAGGAATATAGACTAAGGGAGTCTAGGAGGAATTCGATGAATGGCTGGTGATAAAAATTGTTAAAAACAAGAATATATATGTTCAAGAGTATCCATAATGAGTATATATGAATTCAACATCTGGTATAGCCAAGATTTTCAAAAAATCATGAAATATAAGTTATTTGATATGGATCGATTAGTTCGAAGATAATACATATATAGTATGGAGTCACCATTTTGATTGTATCGTGTAATCTGCAATTATATTATTTTTTATATTTGAGTATGGGTTCCTATGGGCTTACTAGAGGTTATGATGAGCGATTTTCATGATTCTAGTTGGGTGGTAAATCCCAGTTTAAAAAATAATTAACATTATATCTACATATAGTAGTGGTTTTTAGGAATGAAGAAATGTGTAGCTGGATTTTTAGTGAGATATTTCACTTGTCTTTATGCTAATTCTATGTATTAATGTAATAGAGGTTTATTCCTTCCTCTAGTCTTTATTGAGAGAAAATGTGATTATATGACAATGGGATCTCTAACAGAGATACCAAGGAAAACCCATAAGTGTGATGTAGAATAGATTATCATGGATTGACTAGAGAAGGTAGAACCCTTTTTTCTATTATAGAGACCATCGATATTGATGATCTTTTCAGTTTTCACATGAATAAGGTAGTTCGGATAAATTGTGTTAAACGAATATTCATTTCAGATAAAGATTCTTATATCACATCACTATTCTGGAAGGGTCTTAATAAGGCACATTAATCATAGGTTTCTTTGAGCATGACCTATCATCCTCATACTGATGGTTAATCTGAGAAGACTATTCATTATCAGGTAGATATTCCAGAGACATATATTTTGGATTTAAGGAGTCATGGGAGAAAATTATGGCGATCCAGGATTTTACACATAGTAACTACTTCAATATATCGACCTAAATAGAACCATTCTTGTAGTTATATAGATGGAAAATTCATTCGAATATTTTTTTAGTGCAGGTAGGTGAGTCCACTTTCGTTATGCCAAGTCCTAGTAAGGATAATTATGAGAAAGTTTAAATGATCAAGATGTGGTTGGTGATAATGTAGAGATCGAATAAATTATATGGTTACTATTGGAGTAAACCTCTAGAGTTCAAGTGTGGTTATCATGTTTTCCTTAAAATGTTGGAATATGGATCTCAGATCACCCTTAGAGTGTAGGGGTGAATCATGGTTTCAAATATTTCTTATATGGTGATGGATCATGTTCCCACATTTATAAGAAATTGTTAAACCTATCCAAGGGGAATTAGTAGAGAAAAAACAATCTCATTCAATGAAACAACACAACGATTTTACATGGTCAACAACTATGTGATAATCCATGGACCATAGTGTAACACCCCAGGTGTAAACGTATGTTTTATGTGTTGTCAATATTCAAAAAAATGAAATAAAATACATAAATTTCTGAATGTAGAGATATACATAATAAGAACTTTGTTTATAAAAATACCATAATACATCATTGATACATAATAAATGACCCATTAAAACCACTTCGATAGATAATAAAACAACTTGGATACCTCTGAGAGACACAATTATGTTGATGAGGTAGTTCACATATTTTCGATATTATAGAAGAAAACAAGTTATATCAAGAACAATTGAAACAAAACTATGAATAAGAGTAACATATAAAACCACTTTCGATGTAGTGGTGTGAGCGTTGCAGTTTTTTTCTATGTTTTTGAAATTCCCTTAGATATTGATATTTATAATGTTTTTATCAGACCAATATAAAATCTATTTATTAGATATTTTAAATTAAATTTTAGAAAAACATCATACGATAACTATTGATAAATTAATAAAATAAATAAATAAATATACATACATAGAAGCAATATTGATTTTAATTTTATTAACAAAGCTTCAATATATTCAATATATTATACTAAATAATGTTTAAAGAATTAGAATAAATTTGATAAAAAATTTTGAATTTAATTGAATATTACTATTCCAAAACATTTTATTAATATTAAGATATTAATTTGAGAATTATATTTTTCTTTCTGAGTACTATTATCAAATTTTAAAATTAATGGAGTATAGTATAATATTTTAAAATTATTAATTACTAATATTTATAAAATTATAAAATAAACTATATATGTTGTTTTGTTTAAATGAATGAAATAATAAAAAATGGAATAAATAGGAGATGAATCGGGTACGGGGGTTTGAGGTCATCCTCATAATGAAGAAGACCACAAATGTGCTTTAAGTCGACTAAGCACTATTTCCTGGTGTCACAGACGATGATGGTCTAATGAAATTCCGTGAGTGGTAACATAGGAAGCCTTATCCATCCGGGGTGTAGGCATTTGAGGATTCGCAGATTGATAAAAAACCAGTAATTTCCACAGATAGGGAATCTAATTTACTTGAGGTAGATTTATCTTGTCCTAATCTCCATGTCTATGTTTTTAATGACTGATTCGTGTTAATATCGACATATGTGTTTTTCTTATGGAAATTGACTTAATCCGATTTTGAGATTGGTAATTGGTATTGTTTTATACTATATATCTCATCTTATTATTGATTATGAATCCTTTTATTATCATCAGTTGTAGTTTTTTTCCTTTTTTGTGCAGCTATAAATCGATGAATCAGGAGGCTATTAATTCTATTTCATTATAATTTTTTTTTTCATAATCATCCTTTCACTTCCCTGATTACGAAATATAGTACTTGTTGCATATTAAATATCAATTAGGATCTTTTATTTTATTATTATAGATCAACACTTATAAAATAATAATCTATATTTTTGGATTTCATGGTTTGTCAATTTCAACATGAAATTATCAGAAATATATATAATTATAAATATCTATATCATACTACATGCACAAGGTCATAACAGTTTTGATAATTTTTATTTCTATAGAAAATGTTACCATTTAATATTGTAGTGATCATATTTATAGCCAATATGATCTTTAAATTAGACTGACATGTTGAAATAAAATATACATCGAGTTTCAAACTATAAATAAGTGTCTTAGATTTCTTTTTATACATTGTATATCCTGTTTATTTTATTCTAGTTTCACATGCTTTGTTGTTTCTCTTAGATATAAGTGATTGTTAAAGGTAGTGTTTGAGTCTATTCTAAAGGAAATAAGTCACTCTAACAAGGGGGCTCTCTATAAATAAAATAGAATCTATTTTAAATTATTTAAAATTATTTTTTTCTTTTCTGATGCTGAGATCTTATTTTTCTAAGATAAAATTATATTTTAAGGCATGCATATAAATACATGACATATGTATTCAGTTAAAATATTTTGTATTCAAATATTTTGTTTTATGAATGAATTCTATTTTTATAGGGTTTTTTCTTTAGAATCTATTTAATTTCATGTAATGGAAATTCATTTTTATTTATTTTATTCTTTTATTTACTGGTAAATATAAATTATATTAATGAAATTGAATAGTGTATTCTTTTTTCAGAATTTAATCCTTATCCTATGATTGGGTTCTAGTAAGGTAATGATACTTTTAGTTATTTTATTCATTAAATATATACCTTCTTTAGAAATAAATATATTTATTTATTTATTTTTAAATTTATCATTTGAAATTTAATTGGCATGGGCAATCCATCTTTTCAAATATTATTACTATGTTATATATACATATATTGTTATGTGGTACTAAAATTTATCAAAAGGTTGGGTTTTCAATTTGATTCTAATTGATTTTATGTTCTCACAAAATTTGAATAACGAAGAAAATTACCTAATAATTAATTTCAAAATCAAACAAGTTTTAATATTTGAATTTATCTTTTCCAAATAATATTATATCTATACATATACATATATATACATATACATATACATGCCTGATGATCATGTATATAATTGTTATTAAACAATGTGTTATTTTACATATGAATTTATAAATTAAAATTTCATAATTTTATCATGTACATGACATATAAAATTAATGATTATGAACATTCTTTGGTGATTTTGTTGTCATATACATATATTCATGAGAAATAAAACTTTACAAAAAAATCATTTTTTTAAATAGGGATGAATTTTTATGTTCGTAGATGTTGATTTATCATCCATTTCATTATGCACCATCATGTATCATGACATTTGATCAAACCAAGTCAAATATGTAATTTTTTTAAATATTAGTATTTATATATTAATAAATAAAATTTAACATGTTTCTTCCAAGCATGATTATAAATATATTTTCAAAACTAAAACACCAATGAAATATATATATATATATACAAGGCAAGATAAGGAGAAAATGTTTTATAATAACCTGTACTCAAACATTGTAAATATGATAGGGAATTAGATAGTGAATCCATCCCTAATGTGGGTAAGCCCATGATAGCCTTCAATTTTTTGAGTGTCCTTGGTTGTTTTTTAAGAGTATGCTTAATATTTTTAACTAAATCATTGGATTAGTTTCAAAGTTTTTTCAAAGTATAATTATTTTTCAATTTTTTTTATTATTTTAAATTTTTTGTTTTACAAATGTATTCATAATTTAATTTTTCCAAATGGTTTATCAAAGATATTTTTTAATTGGATTTATAAAATATTTTTAAAACTCGTTATTTGGCAATGGAATGATCACCGTTTGTTTAAAATTGATTTTTCATAGGTATATTAGAAATTTATTTATAGATGTTGTTTCTTGTGTAGATAGTGCACAAAAGTGTAGTGGACATTTTTTTCATTCAACTATGATAAAATGAGAAATGTACACTAATTTATCACAATCCTTGACTGGTAAATGGTCCTTGTTTTTATAATGTGTTTTGTAATTATTCATGTTTCATTGAAAAAACTGAACAACATATTTTTCAATCACTGAGCCTAGAAGAACAGGCTCATGGTATTATAATTTTTATTAGAGGAACAGTTTATATAACTTTGGAAAATTAGAACCCTTCAATAGATTGAGTATCCTTAGTAAAAAATTCTTATTTTTCATTTTTAGATTGAATGAATGAGAACTCAAACAAGTCTCTTAGTCCATCCGGATGAATTACTTACTTTGATCATGGAAAAATCATTTAAAGAATAATATCATCCTTACAAAACCATGTAGATTTCCTATAAAAGAATTTATAATATATCAAGCATGCTTGATATACATTGTTTTCTTCGTTGTTTGGGTTTTTTCTTCGAAGACATCACATAGATTTTACATCACTTCTATAGAAGCCACAAGGAGTTTTCTGAAAGAATTTTTAGGTGCTTTACTCTATTTGATCAACCAAAATCAATCTCATCATTTTATAGAGTAGTAGAAAAAGTTAATGTTTACACAAAATATATGTGTCAACATTGAGGATTTTGTTTCACTAGAATAATTTTTTGTTGACTTTGAAACATTCAATGATGAAGAAAATTGACATTTTTAAGGGAATTAATTTCAAGATGACCTTCTCGGATACTATTTTGATTAAAATTTCTTTGGGATTGTCTTCTAAGGTTTACATATATACAAACCCTCTTTCAAAAATTTGTTTGGTAGAAGGATGTGGAGGATTTATTGGCCACCTAGAATATTATTCTCATAGGATGTTTTGTTAATTGTGTAATAAAAGAATATAGACATTGGGGATTTCATGTGAGACTTAGAATAGATGAAAAATAGAAGTGATAAGTGTTCACGAATTATGTGGGCATAGATAATTTAGTGGGGGGTGGATGTAACACCCTAGGTTTAATAATATGTTTTATATATTTTAAATATTCCAAAATGAAATAAATTACATAATTTTTTTAATACAATTATATATATTGTAAGCACTTTATTAAAACAAATTACATAAGACATCTTTGACACACAAGAACTAACCCATTAAACCCACTCCAATCGATAATAAAACAAAAATTATTCCTCCAATAAACACAAAAATTCTGATCTGGTAGTTCACATATTTTTGATCTGATAGAAATAGAAAGGTTATATAAAGAACAATAGAAACAAAACTAAGAATAAGAAGAACATATAAAACGATTTCTGAATCAGTGGTGTGGGTTTCATGTTTTCTTTTCTGTGTGTTTGAAATTCCGTTAGATATTGTTATTTATAATGTTTTTATCCACCCGTTAGAAAACTATCCATATGAACATTTAAATTAAAATTCAAAAAAACGACATATGATATCCATTGAGATGTAGATAAAATAAATAAATAAATAATAATAAATATAAACAATATTTAATTGAATATTATAAACAAAGTGTAAATATATTCAATGGATCATTCTAAATAATGTTTTAAGCATTAGAATAAATATGTTAATAAAAAATTTGAATTAATGTGAATATTACTATTAAGAAAAATTTTATTAAAATTATGATATTAATATAATAATTATTTATATATAGGAGTATTCTTTTAAAATTATAAAATTAATAGAGTATAGTATAATATTTTAAATTATTTTATTTCATATATTAATACCATTATAAAATAAAATGATATAAGTTTTTTTAACGAAAGAAATGAAAAAACGGAAGAAATAAGAGATCAATCTGGTTCAGGGGTTTGAGGTCGACATGATCATGAAGAAGACCACATCCTAGATTTCAGTGGAGGGAGCACCATTTCTGAGTGTCCAATATAATGATGGTTCGAAGAAATGTCGCGAGTGGGAACATAAGAAGAATGGTTCGTCTGAGGGTGTAAGAATTCAAAGAGTCGCAGACCGATAAAAAATCCAGATTAACTATGGTTAGGGAATCAAATTTACTGGAGGTAGATTGTTGTTGTTTTATTCTCAAAATCAACATATTTAATGACTAATTTAGGTCAACAGTGACATATGTTATTTTCATCCAGAAATTGACATTTTTCGATTATGAGATCTACAATTAGATTTATTTTATACTGTAAATCTCATCTTATTATTGAATTTTAATCCTTCTATCATCATTAGTTTATGTAGTTTTCCTTTGTGCAGTTATAAATAAATAATTCAGAAGGCCGTTGATTCTATTTCATTGTATTAATATTTTATTTTGTCATATTCATTCCTTCACCTCCATAATTATGAAATGTAATTCATGTTTCATATTTAATATCAATCAGAATCATTTATTTTATGGTTTTAGATCGACACTTATTAAATGAGAATCATCATTTTTGGGTTTCATCCTTTGTCGATTTCGACATGAAATTATCAGGAATATATACAAATATAAATATATTTATCATATTATATTCAGAAGGCCATAATTTGTTTGATTGTTTTTTTCTATAATTTTTTTACCATTTAATATTGAAATTATCATATTTGTAGCGAATATGATCATTAAATTCTCCTGACTAGCTTAAATAAAATATGCCCTGAGTTTAGAACAATAAATAAGTGTCTTGATTTACTTTTTCTACACTAAATATATATTTTTTATTTTAGTTTCATGCTCTATGTTGTTTCTCTTAGAGATTAATGAGTTTTAGAGGTAGTGTTTGAGTATGTGCTAAAAATAATAATTCACGCTGACAAGTGGAAGTCTCTTCAAATAACTTATTATGGGTTTTCATTTATTTAAAATTATTTTTCACATTTTCTATAATAAGATATTATTTTTCAATGATAAAATTATATTTTAAGGTATACATATACATAAATGAATTTTTTTTAGAGAAAATATTTGATTTTTAAATATTTATTTTTTGAATGAATTCTATTTTTATGGTGTTTTTTCTTTAGAATCTATTTAATTTCTTGTCAATGAACTTCATTTTTATTTATTTTTTTCTCTAATTTCAAAGTAAATAAAAATTATATGAATAAATTTGAATGATTTTGTATTTTTCAAAATTTATTCCTTTATTAGTGATTTGTTTCTAGTAAGTGAATGATACTTTTAGTTACTTCATTCTTTAAATATATACCTTCTTTATAAATAATGATATTAATTCATTTATAAATTTATCATTTCGAATTTTATTTTCATGGCTAATATATCTCTTCAAATATTATTAATATGTTATATATACATATATTGTTAATTGTTAATCAAATTTATCTAATGGTTGGGTTTTTAATTTTATTCATATTGAGTTTATGTTCTCATGAAATTTGAATACGGAAGAAAATTACCTAATCATTAAATTCAAAATAATACATTTTTTTTATATTTGAATTTATACTTTCCATATTATATTATATATATATATACATATATATACACGCATGATGGTCAAGTATATAATTTTTTAAGCCAAGTGTTAATTAACATACGAATTTATTAATTTATAATGTCATAATTTTATCATGTGCATGACATATAAAAATATAGATAATAACAATATACTGGGGACTTTGTTGTCATATACATATATGAATGAGCAATTAATTTTTATAAAAAAATGGATTTTTATGGAAATAATGATGATATTTTAAGGGTGTGTATGTTTATTTATTTTCTATTTGATTAGGAAATGTCAGGTATCATGTGATTTTATCATACCATGTCGAATATGTAATTTTTAGTAATGATGATTATTTATATATTTATAAATAAAATTTTAAATGTTTTTTCAAAAAAAGATTATAAATATATTTTCAAAATTAAAACACGAGTGAAAATTATATATATATTTATATATATAAGGAAAGATAAGAGAGATTTTTTTTTAAAAAAAACTGGTACTTTAACTTTGTAATTACGATTGTGAATTGCATAGTGAATTTATCCCTCAAGTGCGTAGGCCCATGATAGACTTCAATGTTTTGATTGTCTATAGTAGTATTATTTTAAAAATCATGCTTAATATTTTTAACTGAATAACTGAATTAGTTTAAAATATTTTTCAAAGTGTAATTATTTTTCAAAACATTATATTATTTTGTAAATGATGGATTACAAATGATTTTCACAGGTATCTTTGAGGTTTATATACATATTTTGTCGCTGTCAGAGTTAGGGCGTGGAAGTGTAGGGGACATTTTTTTTCATTCAACTCTGAAAAAATGAGAAATGTACCCTAATTAATCTAGAACCTAGACTTATTAAAGCTCCTAATTTGTTTAATGTGTTTTTTAATTATTCAACATTCTTAAAAAAATTAATCAACATTTTTTTCAAGCGCCGAGTCCGGAAGAGTGGGCTCGGGGGGTTATACATATGCTGATAGTGTGTCTGTCATTCCTAAATTGTCTAATTATTACTAATTGAGGAATAAATATGTTTATACATAATCACAATGTTCCAAGAACATTGATTTATAATATTTTAAAGATCACACACATCCTCCCTTGAGACACATTAATTAAATTCCTCTAGATCAGTTCCTTAAGAAAATTATTATTTTGTTTATGTATATAAAGGTATCCTAAGTAGATTGAATGTTATGTCTTTTTTACCAAACTAGAAAAATATTATTCTTGCATCAAATTGCTACGTTAATGCACTATAAATCATCGATCCAACAAATTAGATAATAAAAACCTTATAGTTAGCTAACAAATAACTTGTGTGTTACAAAAGTTCTAGATTTTATGTTTTTTGGATTGCCACATCATATGTCTTTTTCACAACCCTTATCAGTTTCACAAAACTACGATGAAATTAACATAGTCTAGATAGACTCCAGTATCATTCTTCTCATAATATATAAAATGTTTAATTATTTTGTGTATAATTACATTATGCTTAAGAGACAATGAATCTCCATTAGAAATAGTTATAAGTGTTCAATCGGGTTATCCAAATATTTTTAGACCTGGATGTCCTAGAAAGAAATTTAATTTCCCATCAACCCCCTTGAACATATGTATTAAATTAGTGTCTCATTTTTCACATAAATTGTAATCACACATTTTTTCATTCATATATTTAATTTTCATATTTTATAAGTGAAAAAAATAAACTCTACTTTTGCGTAAGATACTTTTAACATATCATTTTATGTTTAAGGATAATTAATGAGAATAAAAATCTTTCAGGTGGTACATTTCTTTACAATATTTGGAATAGATAATCCTAAAAAATATCTTTCACAGAAAATTTAGATTCACCTTCAATCCTTCTCACAATTTCTATTACCAAAAACACATTTCTAAATTCTCTATTTTTTGGACCCAAAAATTTTTGAATACATCAAAAAAATCCATATCTATGACTAATATCATCTTATAATGTAAGACCACTTTTAATGCATTCTCCCCAATAAACCCTGTATGGATTAAAAAAAATACAAACAAGAATCAATAATTTCGATGAATATCCTTGGTTCCAACATTTTATTATTCTGGGAAATGCTGTATTTATAATCATGGTACAATAGAACCTATTATTTTTGGTTCATATGAGATAGTGGAGATGGTTGTACAAGGGGCATACCAATTATCCCTTCTACAATGATATAGTTTCACGCATAGAGTGTTTCTCACATCACATTGCCAGATATATTATCATTACAATTATCAGATGGTAGATAACTGTTAATTGATCATTGTGTTAATGATTTATTTATAGAGAATATGATACTGATTGTGTACCATAATGAGAAGAATCATGGCATAGGAAAATACCTCTGGATCGATTGTAGCGGAAACATGTGAAATATCAAGACGATACCTTGGTGATGCAATATTCTTATGTGAAAATAGTGGCGGGGATATTTCACTGAGACCCATAAATCATTATAGTAATAGCTTAGGGATAATTTTTTATATTGTATGGATGTTGTATGATCCTTTATTTTTATAGGTATGTCCCTCTTTGAGTTTTTTGATGGACCTTGAAGGCAACGTCATATTCAGATATAAAGATCCTTTTGGGGGGAAAATACCTAATGTTTGGGGATGTATATTTATCTAAATTTAGTTTTTATGGTTCTAAATGTGATAAATATAATTATTTTGTTTTCCCATGAGTTTGGAAGGAATCATAATAATATCAGTTGATTTACATATGTTGGTATGAAAAATGTTTGTGGGAAAATTACATGTCATACATGTTACACGGTGTGAAAATGATTACAGGCACACGCCATGAACTGGTTCATGATGTGAAGTTTTTATACATTGAGAACCAAATTCAGTTCTTTTCAATGTTGATTAGGATAAAAATAACATAAGGGGAGTTGTTTTTCAGCATAATAAATAAATTAAGAGGAACATGTTGTGAATGTATTACATGAAACTTATTTCTAATACCCATTAGATTTATATGGGATGAACATATGATTATTTCATTAAATCAATGGAGCATCACCCTCTCTGACATTGGAAGAGATATTGGTGATTTTGGATTTTTTTACTACCATCCCGTCATCCCGGCCATGGATCTAATCCCTGATGAGTTTTTACTAGTTTTTCTTTATTTTGAGATGTTATTACATTGAATTAGTGTTTTGTTTGGATATATAATTTATATTTGTGTTTATATTATATTTTGTTAATCTAGGTTCTTCTTGATATTATCTTTTCCTTATTCCTTGTTGACATTTTTTTTGGAATCATTATATTGATCTTTAGATGGTGGTAAGGGTTCTAAACCTAACCATATGGTTAATTTAATTCCCCATTTTTTGAAATATTGAGTTTTCACTAGAGTAATGTGTAACATAATTAATTAATTTATTTATTGATGGTAAAATGTGTATTATAATATTGTATGGATCACTTTGACAAAATTACTGATGTGACCTAGCATATGGATACCTATTGGGTGTGGGTAAAATTAAATAATAAGACATTGTCTACTAGTTTAATGTGTATTTAGCATGACATGAGGCAATAAATAAGTACATGATATGAAATCCAAATGAAATGAATTATTACTTACTAATATTATTGTTGAACAAATTAGATATAAATGAATTATTAATTGAACAAAAATTAATGATTTTATTAATTAAACATTGTTTATTATAATGCGATGTTGTGATATCCTTACAATTACGGAATGTTTAGTACATGCTAAAATTCATATATAGTGGGAGTATTCCAAGAGATATATGTTAAAATATTTATATATAATGCCTTTATCAAGAGTTGAAATCCTTATATATTTGGGGGATCCAAGTGATACATTTTGGAATGATTATATAGTATCAAATTCAATAGGATTCATGATGAAATAATTATATAGAGGGATATTTATAGTGTTAAAACATTTAATTTGTTATGGCTATTCTAAGAGGCTGAAATACTTATATATCGGGATCTTCCATGTGGGTTGATTATACAATAAGTAATAGATACTATTCTCATGGTTGTGATATATGATTATAAAAATTCTAGAACATTTTCAAATCAAGTAGATAGATAAAAAATATTAGTTGGAAAATTAATACATATGTTTATAACTTTATTACATGGACTTATAATCATAATGGTTTTCTTCATTCCATGTGGTTTTTTCTTTCATAGTTTTACTCACATCCTATTTGGGATGTTGATTGGTTCCCATATTTATTACATGTATGTAGGTTAGGACAAAACCAGTGGACCTTGTTTCCAATTTGTTGGTTTCTTAGAAAATGGGATGGAGTTTTTATAAGGGTATAACATGGGGTTTGGGACTAGGATATTTTGGTAATATTTAATATTAACTGATTATTTTTGTTCTATTTTATTAGTATGACACATTGATACAACTTATAATGTCATTACATTAATCTATATTTTTTTATTGGTTTATCCATTATTTTCAATTAATATTATATTCTATTTTTGTAGATTTTTTATTACTATGATATTTATTATTATGGATTATTCCATTGAATTGTACTTTATACTAGGGGTATAATCTCCCCACTATACATATCCCACCCCCACTACTAGTCATCTACCTCTGGCATATTGGAAGGAATGCTAGTGGTATAATTACCAACAAATTTCAGCCATGAGAGAGATTTTAATATTTATGAATTTTACATAAATGGATCTATACATGAGATGAGTATAGTATATGGGGTTTCCTATTCTAAGTGGGAAAGGGACCAACATTTATATTTTAATGAATAAAATATATTAATGTTTTCTTTGAACCAAAGGGATCAAAAATAGACATTTACCAATTCTTATATGATATATCACCAACATATAGCAATGAAAATTACTTTTAACTAATTTATGATACAATTTGACCCTTATCATTTTAGGTTAACCCTGAGTAAAAAAGTTTTAACATTATGCTATGTAATTTTTTTTACTGTTTTTACTTATTATAATGTCCATAAATTATGTTTATTATTTTACATAATATTAATTTTTTAGCTAAAAAATATTGAAACCATTTTATCAATTCAGCTCAAATACGATGAAAATTTAACATAAATATAAACCCACGAATGTGATGAAAATGTGTTTCCAAAAGAAAATTTATTTCCTAGGTATAAAATGTTTTTAAAATAAAATTAAAATAAAATTGTTCTCAATGACATGAATTAGATTAATTATTTTATTATTTAACAAATTTTTTATTTATACCCATATTAAAAGAAGATCGGGCATTGAAAATTATTTAATATAAAAAACATTTTTTAATAAAAATATTTATATTTCACTAATCAATGAAACAATAGTCATTTTAAAAAACATTAAACAAATCACTCTAAGATTATTTTGAACATTTTATTTAATATATGAAATTTATTTTTTCAAATAAATTTGATTAATGTGGAAAAACCTTATTTATAAAAAATTTCCCTTAAAAATAAAAAACACAATTTTAAGAAAAATGACTATTTTTTATTTATATAAATAATAAAAATATATTTTATTTATTGGTAGCATTTATTGTATTATTAAAAATTATTAATAAAATTGTTTTATCTAATTAAATTCTTAGGTAATAATGATATACTATATTATGGTTCACTCATACTAAGTGTAGCATGTATCAAAAAATATCAAAAAATATTTGTGATGAAATGTAACATAAAATATCATGGTTTTATATTTCTAAAATATTATTAACCTATGTTTCTTTGTGTATGATATTTCAATATTTTGGTTGAATATGATGGATAGAGAAATTCTTTCAAATCATGGTGTAATGTGTAAACAACTACATTTCCAGGAGTAATTAATTTAAGTAGAGTTTTCATTTTTGCTATACTTGAGGATTTTTTAACCGAAACATTTTCATTTTCACATAGAAGTTAATATCATAATATTTTTATGCAATCTTAATTTGTTCTAGAATATTTCATTTACACTATTTCATGAGGAATTAAGAGTTTTTTTAGTTTTTTTTGGAATATTTAATATGTAATTAAATAAATCTTAAATTTATCATTTGAGTTCTTGTGTCTATTTATTTTTAACAGAGCATCTGATTTTGTTTCTAACTCCATGGTTTAGTCTTGAATAGGTTATTTTCCTTATGTGACTTATAATGCATCATCGAGTTATGTGACTCGGGATGAATATTAAAATGAGAATACAAATAAATAAACTAATTAATTAAATGTCCCCCCCACAATATTGGTGTTCCCATGGATGGAACATGTTTGAGGGAGACTCCATTACTTGATATGGTTGAATCAAGAGGGAAAGGATAATGAAATTCAACTATAATTCTCCCATGGAATAACATTGGATGACACAGAGGTATAGTGGATTCCTTGAGAATATTTCGACCTAAAGAATCGACATTTACACTACGAGGTTGGATGGTTTATTATTTTATTGGCACTGATCCCAAAGAATTTGATATTTCAGGTTTTGGATCCTTATTATGATTTATAAGGACACAACAAGGGTCAATATATACCTAATCTATGAGAAATGTCTATTGTTGAGAGGTTCACAGGTGTACCCATTTTCTAAAACCTGACAACACGTGTTGTATTAAGAACACAACATGTTTTTTATTCCAGTTCAGGGAAGAAGAAATAAATGTGCCTACATGATGTGTAGTCTAGAGGACACACTATGTAGTTTCAATCAGCATATAGCTCAGTACATGGTTAGATAACCCATTTTTGTGGTATATTGTTGTGTAGGGTACATGGACATAACCCATGTGGGTTACAATCCATGTAAGAAGACATAACCAGATTGAGACACATGGCTTGACAAAGTGTGTAAATGGTTAGGGACCCAGTTTAGGGTACACGTTGTATTCCGGAATTTTCCACCATGTAATTGGGTTATATACTCCATTTCCATTAAGAGTACCCATCCATGAGGGTTAATGTGAGTCCACACCATTTACTTGGTTATACACATCGTGTGACACACTTTTACTGTCATTTTTTGGGGTTTGGATATTTTTTCGTATCGAAAATATGAGATATGATTAGTTCATTCTAATTATTCATTCGTGTAAATCAAACTGGTTGAATCATTTTTTCATAAATAGGTGTCCTAGATGGTGTTTTTAGCACGTTTTATTTGGTATAAGTAATTCATAATGGTTGGAAGTTATAATCATATAGTGGTTTTGGTCGTGAGCTATGAGGACCCTGGGAATGTTGGGTTCTCATAAATTGTCCTATATTGAGAGTTCAATGGATCCCTATTTGAGGATCCTTAAATAGATCCCAAAAGTTAGTATCATGTAGAATATCTACGAATATCATAATTTTCCCCACACATTGGGATTATTTTCTATAGGTTAGTGCATTTGATGTTTAAATCCTTCATTTTAGGATCACATTTGTTAGAGCCTTTGAGATTGGTGGACATTATAAGATATCAGATGTGGTCTGGTGTAGTTATATTGTTTTTTTGATTTTAAGGGACACTTGAGGACCCCCCCTAGTGGGATGGTTTCAAATAAAGATATAAATTGATACCTTGGTTGGATGTTAAGAATGCTCGTGTGGCATTGTCTTACTTTTGGATTCCTTTGTTGGTGCATTGTTGATTGAGGATCAGTTTGGGGCCACTAAGCCCATCTTGAGGATGATTCCTATGATGGTCATGTACCATGTACTTCTACAAGATAGAATAACCCAACATATGTTGTCTTATAATTATTAGGGTTTTGGGATATTTAAGGATCTTTCGATATGCATGGGTGTTAAAAAACGATTGATACCTTTTCTCTTGGTTGTAGATGTTGACATGTCATTTATTCTTATAAGTATATTATGATATTGTCAGTATTAAATGTTTTGAATCCCCACTTACTTATTAGGTATTCATTGCTTGAGATACCTGGCTAGACAATCCACAAGTAGAGATCCTGATATCTATAATTTAGTAAGTGGAACAAGACATTACATACTTTTTCCGATAGTTTGTTAATGGTTAGAGTGTTTGAAAAATGTTCCAACCACATTGTTGATATTTTTTAGTATAGTGTATGTCACATCATAGGTATGTGGTTAGATAATAGACGTTGTCTCTGGGCATGCATAATATACTATATGGAATAGTTGTCTGACTTATTCTCTAGACACATATAGTATACTTTTTATTTATGTTTAGGACTAATGATTTGGCAATTGATCTTATAACATATGGTATGGAGGGTGTATTGATGATTTTCATTCATGTTTTACATTTTGGACTGATTCTCCAAGAATAATTATTTATATATATGGTTTTGGTGACATATTGATGCCACAAACACTATTTTTTATGATACAAGGTATATATATCATATTTATGGTCTAGATTTTGTAGTAATTTTTGCATAAACATGTATATATGTGTGGAGGATACATGGATGTTTCAATGTTTGGGTCATTAGGGAATGTTGGTTGATGTCTCATGAACTTTCTTGGATGATAATATTATTATTGGATGGGTCCCTAGAAATTTC
The DNA here is from genome assembly GCA_963277665.1 of Viscum album. NCBI lineage: Eukaryota > Viridiplantae > Streptophyta > Magnoliopsida > Santalales > Viscaceae > Viscum > Viscum album. The sequence continues at coordinate 1,238,431,071 of OY728130.1, read as the reverse complement.
ATTTTTCGTTATGGATTCCATGGATATGAGGTCCACTATTTGTTTGGGATGAATTTTCAACGTGACATGTTCATATACACCCCTGAATTAGCTATAGAATATATGTTCAATCAAGGTATTGGACCTAGGGATCAACTATTTTTTTATATTAATTTATTTTCTGTTTTTTTTTCAGCTATACAAATCATATTCCTTTGGAATGAACCTATAGATGCAGATTATAGGTTTACTATAGGGGGTTCCCTTATGTTATTTGTTTCTCATTCCATGTGTGTTCACCTAATTTTTAATCTAGACCGTATTTTTCATTTAAGTTTAGAATGGATGCACGAGGGATCAGGTTAATTCCCATGATTTAATGATTAAGCGGGATGCTCCTATGGAGTTGACATGTCGGGCTAGAGCAGCCTTCCACGGTACTAGAGATTGGGTATGTGATATGAACCATATTTTGAAATAGGAAATGATGTATTTATTTATTATTTATATGTGATAATACCAATGGGATATCAAGGTTGTATGTATGGAATAGATGTTCTTTCCTTTACTATATTTTATTTTATTACAGAAATTTTCAATTTTAGTGTATTTTTTCTGCCACTTTATCAAATGTGTATGATGTAAGGTAATTTTCATGTGGTTTTGCATTATGATATGGGTTTATAGTATCCTTACAATTCCACATTATACCCCCACTACTAATCGGTAGCATGTGGCATATAAGGAGGAATGCTTGAGGCCTTTTGGAGAACCTGCTCAGGGAATCGATATTATTGCAATCTAGGTTGGGACATCATAATTTTGTATCAGAGAAGTTTTCTTTTCCATTATTCTATTATTTGGTGTTTTTTAGACTTTATATATAGGAATCTGTCAATGAAAGTGATTGATATCAGGTGTTTTTTCATGAATAAAATTTTCTAGTATGATGTTAATGTTATCTAGGCTTATGATTTATGTTCTTGTTATTCCAAGTAATATTGGTATGTTAATTTTCCATGTATTAGGCACATGTTTCTTTGATTTGATATTTTATTATGTATTTTAGGATCTTGTACCATTTGAATGGAACATTTTATTTTGTTTCCTTTTAGTCTCTAATGGTAATAGGAACCTCATGCATCTTGCTAGGAATGTATGATATATATGTTGTAGACCTGCTAAATTGATATTTTATGGATTTTTTTCTAATGGCATGTTGTGGAGATAAATATTTAGGCACTCAACTATGACGATGTCATTTTGGCCCTCATATATAGAAGTTTTGATGACCCTAGTGTGTGATAATGTAATGAGTATATAGTTATTTGACACATTTGATTTGTTTTCTTTGAGGTTGGTAGGGTTACATAGACCTCAATGAATTGATCTTACGCACAAATTTTTAGAGGGTGTTGGTACCCTAGTTGTCGAAGGTTGGTTTAGAATATTATTTTCATCATATGATATACTATAGATATCAGTGTTTTGACATTATAATGTTGTGTCATGTGAAATGATAGTATGTTTTACATAATATGATTTGCGGCCATTTTCTATTTTTAAAGATATATTTAGTTAGAAATAGTGACTAGATGTGTGACTTGATCAGTAGGTCTATTTGGGAGATCATAGTTATTTTTTTTATGTGACACTATATTAGGGATTTGATGCCATCTTAAATTCTAGGGTGACCCGTGAGAGGTTTGAACTGAGTTAAGAGTGATTTTTTGTGTTCGGGGAACAACATGATGCTTTATAATTTTTACATTGGTGCATGTAGTTTGCAGTTGGGGTAACTGTTTAGGAATGTTAGAATCTATTTTTTAGGAGAGGGGGTGTCTTGTTCAGTTATCTGGAATAGGAAATGGTTTTAGAGGATATATGATATTCGTTTCTATGACTTAGATCGAGAGAATAATATGTTCTTAAGATTTCATTTCTATGTATTCTGAGCCTATTTTTCCCATGTTGGGAATTAATAGAGTCAAATAAGATATTTTTGTTGGGTGACACAATTGTATGTAACTGCTATTTGATACTGCAATATTAGATATGTGAGTGGTAGTGATAAGGTTTATCATTTTCATTTGGATTAGACATTACATGATTGTTTGATCGAGGTTCTTAATTTAGTTCGGAAGCTCCTAGTGGTTTGAGAATAGTTTTTGTTGTGAGTAATGGATTTTGGGTATGGTAACTCAATTCCCTTAAGATAGAAATATGTTATTCTTGAATGGATGTGGTTGTGGTGGTCTTCATCAATGAAATATTTGTATACTCACAGTTCAGATATGATAAATACCAATAGCTTGTCATTTTATTGAGTATGCTAAGTGAGCATCAGAATTATTCCATTCTATATATATTTTTCTTTAGGACGAAAAGGGTCATCCCGGTAGGTTGTTATCAATGAGCAGTGTTTTTGATGTCATAGGGTGGGTAGCACACCTTGGTCCTTCTTTGAGTGACTTCTCTATGATATATTAGATATCGATGAATATCAAGGGCATCGTTCTTGGATGTTGGGAACAAGTGATTGTAGATGTTTAATAAAGTCTCTCTAGTTGGAGTGAGATTTTCATATCTATTTTAGGAATTTTTGTTTTTATTATGTCATTGGTTGTATAAAACGTTTATGGTTGTGACCTGATGATAGAGTTTATCGTGTGGTGGGCAGTATCTGCTCAGATGTGGTAATGTAAACCATGGGTGTTTAGGGTCGATGATGTAGTGAGTTCCCCATCGATTAGGTTGGTGGACCATGAAGGATGTGTTTTTAAAGGAGACATTGGTGACGAGGTGTTTCGTGAATCAAAATCAACAGTCATAGATTGAAATCATTAGTGGGGAGCACTATGGGTTTCATGAATAGTTTCAAATGATATTGTGATGTATCATGATGGAATGCTATGGTTCAGAAATGTCTTGTTGGTTTTTTAATGGAGAAAAGCATTGTATTGTACATTGATGGAATGTACACCACATCTTGGGTCTATGTAGTAAAAATCAGTTTCTTACATAAGTAGAACACATAATGATGAGTATGTGTTGATGAACATGGTGGGTGAGGATGTGTTTGGTTGGATGAACACTGAGGATTCTCAAGGATGAGAAGGTTTATGGTGGGTGATTTTATAAAGACTGGAATTTCCCTCAATACAGAATTAGAGAATAAATTTTAATTTTTGTTATCAAAGACTTATGAGAGATGAAATGGTCATTTACTAACATACGGTGATCCAGGTTAGTTTTAATAAATTCTTTATGGTCTAAGAATAATTATTTTACCATAGGAATGGAGTTTGGTGGAATTATGAGCCATTCATGTTTTTTCAGAATATTTTTTATTTAATTCATTAAATATTAAATTATTCACTCAATTTCATGTGTCGATGTCATTTAAAAAGAGCATTGGACTTTCATTCTTACTATTTGGTCATGTCCAGAACATGTGTTTTATTCTAGGAGAGATATTATCGCAATTCAGGCACTATGACTCGGGACAACTAATAAAAAGGGAAATTAATTTATTTAATTAATTAATTTAAATAATTAATTAATTTAATTAATATAAATTTATCCCCTTCTATTAGGATTCCTACACACAAAAGTAGGGGGAGGTAACATCCCTTGTATTAGATGGCTGGACATAGAGGGAATGTAAAATGGTATTTTTTTCTGAACATAATCAATGTTGTATATCATGTATGGATCGACGTGCCTTTTTTGGGGAGTGGATTTAGATAGAATGATTTTGTGTTTACACAATTATGTTGTCTGGTTTTTTCTTTTTATGCCTAGATCACCACAAAAATGTTGTTGTCAAGTTTTAAAGCATTATTATGTTTTATAATAACCCCATGGGGGTTGATATGTAGCTAATATGGGGGAAAATTTGTTTTGGGAGCTATGTAGTGGTTTTTATTTTGGAAAACCCCAACTAAACGATGTGTTGTTTTAAGAACACATGATGAGTGTTCTTCTTATTTAGGGACGAAGTGAAAAGGATTTCCATATGACATGTAGATTGAAATACATTCCATGTAGTGTCACACAGTGTATGTAATACTATAGAAAAAAATAACTATTGTTGGAGATATATAGTCATATAAGATACTTGACCAGACCATAAGCGGGATACATGCTATATAAGAAGACAGGACCTAATAGAGACACGTGACCAATCTATGTTTGGAACTATAGTAGGGACCCCATGTGGAAAACTATCCATGTACCTATCATTCACACCATTTCATTGGTTTTTATATTACATGTCCATCTAGAGTACACACCCAAGTGGGGGAATGGTGAGTCTATGCATTGTACCTTGAAATACACATAGTGTGCTTCCCGTTTGTTACCCTTTTGGGGGGTTTTAGTGTTTTTTGAACCAATTAATGAAATGGAAATTTGTGTATAACATTATTAGTGTTTTTTCAAATAGATCATAATGTGGGGAAAATATTGGATTATAGAGGTAGTCTAGACGGTGTTTTGGACCATTCTAGTTAACCATGATGATTTCCTTAATGGTTCGGAGTCAGAATTGCCTAGTATGTTTGTTGTGGGATACAAGGTCTGGGTTTTTGTTGTGATATCATAGATTGGGCTAGACTGATTCATTCATGAGGATCTATTTGATGTTCACTGGATGTATACTGAAATGCCGGATCAAGTAGTATATCTGGGAAAATATCGGTTTGGACCCACACATCGATACTAGTTTCTCAAGGATAGAGATGGTAAGGTTTATATCCTATGCTTAGGGACAATAGTGGTTAGAGATTTTGACGTTTCATAACATCATAGGCTAGATGATATGATCAGTTGTAATTATGGTATTTAGTTGATTATATGGGACTCTTGAGGACTCCCCTAGTTTGATTGTATCCAATTAACTGATCACTGAATTTCATAGTTGGTTTTTGAGAATAATCAGGTGGAATGGTCTCGAATTTGGATGTTATTTAGGTTCATTTTTTTGAGAATTAGATGTAGGTAATGGAATGAATCATATGGATTTTTTATGGGATAGTCTTGGATGGAGTCACTATATGATATAGAGGAAACCCTCATAGGATTTATTACAATTTTGGCGGACATGGGATATTTGAGGATCACGTTTTGGGAAAGGCTATTGAGCCTACCCTAGTTACATTTTTTCTTGGTTATGGATCTTTATAATTGGTTTATACCTACAATGATACTGAGATTTGTCTTGGAACCCACCTATCTTTTGGTTGTATTTTTTTCCAATTGATATATATATTTATGAATAAAGATCATTATGTTTAGGAAAGAATGTATGTTGAGATGGTAGGTATGAGGAAGGTTGAAAATAAGAACGGATTTTCGAAAATAATTGGAACCAATTTTATGATAATTTTTAATGAAATTATATCAACTTTTCCAGGCATGATTCTGAGAAAATTGGAACATGTTTTCCAAGAAAATATGGACATGTTTTCTGAGAAAATTGGAACCTATTTTCTGAATAAATCATAACCAAATTTCATATAAATTCAGATCCCGCATTCATAGGATATATGAACCAATTTTATGATCTCGTATTTGAACAAATCAGAACTACATTCGGAGCATGTTTCTGTGAAAATTGGATGATGTTTTTTGAGTTAATCCTGTCATTTTTTTGATAAAATATAAAAAAAAATTTGATTTAATTGAAAAAAATTTTCTACAAAATATACCTCACTTTTCATTTCACAAATAATTTTTCATATGTTTCAAAACAGGCTTATGATTTTTGAGAACTCAAAGATTAGAAAAACCTAATTTTATTATGTATAGGATTTGATTATCATTGAATTCAGTATCTGATATTATCATAATGTTTGATATGATTTTCTCAGAAACCAAACTGAAATTTTAGAAGAATTGTTGATTCAGGATATTACATTATGCATGAAAGCTTTTCAGAATTCCTCCTAAACCATTTTTTAGTCCCTATAAAAGATGATATGGGATCATTTGTATGTGTGACTCATGATTATTCAATAACTTGATCTCCAAAATGAGTGGGATCGATATTGAGTATCCAATTATCGTTGTGTTTTAATTTGATGCTGATAATGTTTTTCAGATTAAGGATCTGGAAGTCTATTCAAGACTAATATATTCTTTAAGTGAATTTTTGATGTTATTGAAGAAGGTACACAATTGATGTTTTGATACATAATACTTGTAAAAGAAGTGGAGACTTTATGAAGTGGATCATAAATGAATAAAGATAGAGAATCTTGTGACTGTGGATGAATATTAGTTGCCAAAAAGGCCTTTATTGGAAGTGGATACTCTAAAGGATAGATGGGGGTTATAACCAACTATAGATGGAAATCATCTACTAGGATTATAGAATTGTTCTTTTCTTTTTATTTTGTATTAGTGGAAGAAGATAGTGATCGAATCCTTGTTATTGTGACAATCCAACATGGAAAGGTGTAGGTTATTGAACCCCCACCTTTTAAAAATGATGTACTTACTTATTTTATATTTTTTGTATAGGAATGGTTAGGTTGTGTGTTATTCTTAACTAGATCATAACTCTAGCATGTTTTGGAGGTTATGAATGTTTTGTAGATATTATGAAACATTCTTATAAATTAAAATTGAACCAATGATTCACACTCCCCCTCTGTGGTATAGATCCTACTTGGGGGCCAAAATTGGTATCGGTGTATGTTAACAATAGAAGATCCATCCATGAAAATGGAGAACATAAATTCTATGAACTAGAAGAGGATTATGGTTTTAAATAGAAAGAATTATCATATTTGGAAGGATGGAATTATTCCATATCTTATGTATCTTGGATATGATGTTTTGTAAGTTACTATAGACATATTTCGTCCTCGTGTTGTGAAATATCCTCTTACTACAAATGATAAGAAAAATCCTAAGAATGGTGGAATAGAAAAATATGATTTACTCCCATCACTTTCTAAAAGTAATTTTTGTAGAGTAAGGCTAGTTGGAACAACAAGAGGTTTTTGGGATATCTTTTAAAAAAATTATTAAAGAAATATAATGGTAAAGAAGGAAATGTTATAACTCTGGAGGCTGAAGTTTAATGATCTGAAAATGGGTGAGCAAGAATCTATTGGTGACTTCTTTACAGGGGTAATTTTTTTTTTGCAACATAAGATGTCTTGGTGAAAAATTGGAACACTCAAATATTGTTCAAATGTTCTATAGAGTTCATCCCACAAGTTTAACGCTATGGTTTTATATTTCGATGATAGAGATGCTAAAACTCTATCTCTAGATTATCTACATAGTATTCTTATAACATATGAAATGATAGGAGAAGATTGTTTGAGAATGAATAAAATGGTTGATCATGAAATGGCCTTAAAGTCATTGTTAAATTTGAAAAACAGATATAATGCGGTTAAAGAATAATAATTTCATCTGGAATCTAATGAAAAAGCTGATGATTTAAACGCAATTGTTTCCATCCATTCAAAGAAATACAATATAGGAAAATAGAAAAATAAATCTATTAAATGTTCGATAGTGAAGGGAATAGAAATTTTGAAAAAAAAATATACTAGGAAGAAAATGTAAAATATGAGTCTAAAGATGATAATGAGAAACTGCAAAAATAAAAGTAGATGAAACATAATGGATGATTTCCTTATGAAAAATCATTGTCTATGTAGAAGAAAGAATAATTATTCCTCATATGATAATGGAACTAATCATCAACTCAACTTTATTACTTATGATATAAATAAAATTCAATCATTTAGGGGGGATGAAACGAATTATGAGATAAAATAAATGGAATAGATTATCAAAAAGGAATGAGAGAATGAAATTGAGCAGAATACTAAAATCCATAAATAATGAAATAATATGAATATGATTGCTGAATGAAAAACGTTTGAATATATTGATAATAAAATAAAACTGAATAGTTTTGAAGAAAATTCATTAGATGATGAGAATGTAAAGAAGTTTAAATCTACATTTTTGGAAGAAATTAAAAATAACACGATGAAGGTATCTAAATCTGGAAAAATCAAAGATGTTATGAAAAGAATGTTTTTTGAGAAAGAAGAAGAGTTTATAAAAACAAAATCAAGGATTCTCATATTATAGTGAGTAAAAACATCACCAAGTATGTTGGTGATACAAGTGACCCATATAAAGAATGTAAAAAAGTAGTTTGGGTTTATCTTAGTGGTAAGCACCCTGTATTCCTACATGAAAAATGGAAATTCAAAACCTATTGGGCTCAGGAACTGTAGCGCACTTTAGCAGTGGCAACACTATAGCAACGGAGGGCACTGTAGCGATGACAAGGCACTGTAATGGGGGTATGGTACTATAACGGTGTCAGGGTACTGTGCGGTACAGTATAAGTGTAGGTACTATAGTAGTACTATTCATTGAACGGGATTTGAGCCAAAAATTTGGTCCAATTCGCAATGTAATGGGCTAAATGGCCACTAGGCCTTCAGGCTATGTAATGGGTCTCCCTCTACCTAGTTAAATGAAGACTTTTCATAGATTTAATAATAAATGAGGCTTCGACCCCAACATTTTTTAAAAAATGATGGGATTAGAAATAACTATTTGTGGGAAAACATCTTTCATTGATAAATATAAGGATTGAGCAGGAAAGTATTCTCATGAGAAAGGTGTTCCATGATTTTTCATGAAACAACAACAACCATGTTCAGATTGGTTTTAAATTCAATCTGAATGGCCAATATTCGTAGGTCACTATTGGTGATGTGGAATTTTTGGACAAAGTACTTATTCATGTTGGTATAATATGTTATTACCTAGAAATAGGAAGGAATCAAGGGGGATCTACAAAGAGTAAATAAGAAAAAATGTTCCTAAATATTATGTGGAATTGAAGAAGGAAACTCAGGCGATGAACAAAGATGAGAATTCTAAGAAAGATAAGTACGATATGAATGATTAGTATGTTAAAAAAGTTTATATAAACCAACATGTGGTGTTCAAAAAGAATTATTATATGGTTATTTGGGAACAAAAGTAGATATGGAATGAATATTTGAAAAGCCACATAAATCAGCTGATGAATGGTGGATGAGAAAGGCATTTGATGATGTGAAAAAAATTTATAATAAATTAGAAATATAATGGGGGTTTATAATTTAGAAAATATTTAAGATATGTGAGCAATAATATAATTTTACTTAAAAATGATTGATTAACTTGCCGGAAAAAGAATTCGGGATGAAAGAGTTGTTACAAAATAATTTAACAAAATGGTTAATAAAGTTGAAAAGAATTTTAAATCCTTAAACAAATATAGAAATGAAAAGGAAAATGTTATAAAATATGAAAATAATGATTATAAGAAATAAAATACATATAATGAAAAATCCATGAAGAACGTAAAAATTCAAAACTGAGAGAATACTCTCATCCTGAACATTGATTTTTAGAATATATGATAATCCTATTAATTCCAAATTTTTTATTTTTACAAAATTGAATGAAATTGAAGGAGTGGAAGTATGTAATATGATGTTAATGAGTCTCTTACTATTATTAAGAAAGTGATGAGGTTACGAAAAATTTGTTTTGAATGTTATGTTTATACACTTAAACATTCTAATTTGTTTGTTAAGATGTGTATAGGATATTTTATCAAAAATATATTCTTTACAAAATTTCCCATAAATTATAATTTTGAATAAAACATAAAATGGTATTACATGAATGTTTTGTAATGGGAAACATTTATAACCTTAAAATCTTATTTTCTACACTGGGTTCACCCAAGTAGACATAGAGTTATTTAGTTAAAGTCACATCGTCAAAAAAACTCATGTAATATTTATATTATTCTAAAGAAGGGTTTCTTATTTTTGAGATAAATGATATATCCATTTTAAATGATACATTTTTCGGTAAGAAATAAAATGTGTCATGATGACCAATTTTAATTTTATTGTCAATAAGGGGGGAATAATATATTTCTGGGGGGAGATGAATTTATACATGGGATAGATAAGGAATATATGGAGAAAGAAGAAAAGACATGTAGAATAACATGTGAGATAATAAAATAATACCACTTATTATTTTTAAGAGTGTATGTGTAGGTATTAAAGTTGCTATTTAAAATAAACACAAATGGTTGATTTTTGAACCCTAGATATTTTGTGTTTTTATTTGTTGTCAATAGATCAATATGTTTTTTAATAGAGATAATTATGTTGATGAATGAATATACGATGTGATCGTTTTTGTGATGATTTTTGAAAATCATAACATATTTTCTAAATGAATTTGAACCACTATTATGATCATATTTTTGAAGAAATCATTACCAATTCTTGGAGGATGTTTTTGAGAAAATAGAAGAATTTTTTCTGAGAAAATCAAAACCTGTTTTTTGAAAAAATGAGAAATTTTTTTCTAAATAAATCAAAAAACAATATCTAAGTAAATTGGAATTTTTTTATAAATAATTTGGTATCCCATTTCTAATCATGTTTCAAGTGATATCTGAAGAACATTTGTGAGGTTGTTTCTAGGAATATCATAACCTTTTAATTAAGAAAATTTGAACTTGTTTATTAAGAAAAGAAGAACCTATATTGTATATAAATCGAATAAAATTTTATGAACTTGATTCTGAAAAATTGGATTTTTTTAAGAGAAAGGGAGCATGTATCTAAGAAAATTGGATCCAAATATCTTAGAAAATTAGAACCAACATTCTGGGCATATCAGATCCTGGATACTAAGATAATTAAATATATCACTTAATTACATGATGCTTTTTAGATCTTGGATTTCTAATAAATCAAATTTCTAATTTCAATATTAAGATAAAAATTTATTAAAGAAAAATTCATGATAGAAAATATGTTAATGAAGATTTGTTAATATTTTGGTAGAGAATGATCATTCTAAAAATAAGATCATTCTCTAGAAAAATATCTTTCTCAAGAAAATGATATTCCTTAATAAAATATATTGTTCATGAAAAAGATCTTTCTCATGGAGAATATCTTACTCAATAAAAATATCTTTATAAATAAAAAAATGTCACCCAAGATAAACGATCATTCATAATAAACAAATCTTGATCAAGAAAAATATCATGCCCAAGATAAGATATTCCTCACGAAAAATACGTTCAAAAAGGAATGATCTTTTAGAAGGAAATGTTTCTTATAAAAAAATTATTATAAAAGTAAAATATTCTTAAAAAAAAGTTTTCTCAATAAAGTGTGAAGAATTGAAGAAGTCAATGGATTTTCCAAAAATCATGGAGATTCAAATATTTTAAAATGAATTGAATGAGGCAATGGAATATTAGAGATTAGAGGATAATTGAAGATTCTGATGCTTTCGTTAAGTGAAAATGATTTTCAGGATCCAACCTAATACATTTTTGAGTCTTCATAAAATAATACCAGAGTTCATTTGTATGTGTGAATCTTTACTATTCATGTTCCTGGGCTATAGAATTTTTGGGATAGGTACTGATTATCCAACTAAAAATTTTGTTTTAGGTTGAATCCGAGGATGTTTTTTGGAATTAGTATTTGGAAGACTATTCAAGACCAACATATTAATTAAGTGAATTTTTGATTTTATTGAAGAAGGTACAGTGGTTAATTTTGATTCTTATTACTTTTGGTTGATGTTGTGATGTTATATGTGAATAAGAAAGGAAGAACGAAAGTGAAGCTTCAAACTTTAGATGATTACCTATTGCTGAAAATGTTTGTCTTATAAAGTGGATTCTAGAAAGGATTGATGGGGTTATACGCAACTATTTCAGGGATTTTTCAACTCGTATTGTAAAATCATTCTTATCTTCTTCCTTTTTATTATATAAATAAGATAGTGAAAGAATCTTGGTTTGTTGGAATATACAACCTGGAAAGGAGTAGGTCATTGTACTAAACATTGTAAATATCGTTTGCATCCTCAAGTTTATATTTGTTGTATATAAGGTGGGATTGTGAGTTATAATTGAGTGGATCATAACTATAATAGGTTTTATAGTATAATAATGTTTCTATTAAGAACATAAGAAACTATTTTATAAAATAAAAAGAAACCACAGATTCACTCCCCAATGGTCATGATCCAACATAGGCACTACAATATGGTAGTATTTCAACATTATCGAGCCCAACATACTTGTAAATATTTTAGGGAATGAGATGGTTGTACTGAAGATACATTGGTATGGTTCTAAATATCTATAATTGATAAGTTTGATGAAGAAATTTTGAGTTGGTATAGAGAGTTAGTTTGTGGTTTGAAATATCGTACCACATATCGGAGAGTGTTGTGGATTTTTTTGAGGTCAGTGGATGTGGAATCACATGTATGTGGTTATATTCAAGATTTAAGGTCATTGAATGAATAGTAAACTATATGAATTTTGTGTTAGACTATGAATCTCGACATAGATAGTATACTTGTTTTTATTTTCCAAACTAATGATCTGGGAACTGAGAGAATAACATCTTGTATAGAAGGTGGATAGATGGTATGAAACAAAGGTTTATATGCTATACTTCTCTCTATGATTTATTTATTTGATAAATGGATTCGGGGTAGGACAAATGTACAAGGAACTATAGTTTATGATACATGGTATAAATGTCTTATTAATGGTCTAGGAATTATATTACCTTTCATGGTATTGTGATAGATGTTTTAAGAATTCAAGGATGTTATAATGTTTTTAAAATGAGTAAATGTTATGGGACGACTTATATTAATTTCATAGATGATTGAAAAATCATAGGATGTATCCCCATAATATTCTTGTTTTATTGTGGCATCCATGGATATTGAACCCACAGGTTATTTGGGATTCCAATTCAAGGAGACATGCCTAAATAAACCCTATAATTATCCAATGAAAGAATGGCCAATTGAGGTCTTTGAACTCCAGATTGATGGTTGTTTTATTTGTATTTATTTTTAAATTAGATACTTCTAGGTTGATCATATTGCATTAGAATGCACTTATAGAAGTAGATTATAGGTTCACCTTAATGTGTAACCCAATGATATTTTTTGAACCCCCTTTATATGAACCAGGATGTCAATAGAGGCCTTACATATGAATTTCTGTTTAGAATTGATGCACGATGGATCAGGATAAGTCCCATAATTGCATAGTCTAGAGGGATATTTGTGTGGGGTCACCTGGTGAGGTTGGAGAAGCATAGTAGGTACTAGAGACAGACTATGTGATATGTAATGGGGCTGGATTTATTTATATTTTAGTTGTTTAGATTGTATATGTGATCAAAATATAGTGTGATAGACACAAAATTATGTCATTTTTTCCAATGATTATATATATTTCATATTATTATAGCATGTTTAAGTTTCAATTGAATTATTCTTCTACATTATCTGATCTATATTTTGTTTTTTTATTTACATTTGGTTGTGCACTTAGATATGAGGTCTAAGTCTCCTAATAGTTCCCCTTATACGCCCAATATTAGTTAGTTCTTTATGTCATAGAGGATGTGTGCATACGTTATAAAGGAAAATTGGCTCGGGTGACCGATTTTCATGTCATCAGGGCCGAAAGGTTACAATAACCATATGTCATAGATAGGTAAGTTATAGTGAATTCAAGTGCTTATGTGGTTATTGTATGAATTTGATGAAGATAAAATATGAATAATTTTGTATTTGGTTTTCCATATCACCTTGTGTCCATGTAATGAACATATTTAGGGAAATAATTTTTTTACTAATATCATCTCCTACTGAAATGAGCATTATTATACCCTTCAAAATATATATTTATGAGACAGAAACATATTATCTGTTATATTTTCGTTAACATTGGGTAATATTTACGGTATATATTTCCTTTGTTGGATCATAATTTTATAAAAACTTTTAGTATATCTCCAATTGAGAATAATTAACAATGAAAAGAGGATATAAAGAGAAATATATGTAGATTTATTTTATAAAAGGAGGTTATGTATATCAGCGGAATTCCATAATCAATTCATATATATATATCATTATTGAAAGGAGGATCATTGCAGATGTTTCGAGGAGGATTTACGGATTGGGTTGATCTATAGTTTTTTGTTCACTCTCATGGATATCATTTTTGGGGATTTTCATTTCCATAAAATATATAATGAAGAATTATTGATTTAGTAATATAATTATTTTTAGATAATAGTCCATGATTGGTGTCTTAAATACTTATTATTCTATATTTTATTTCTATTTATCATTCATTTAAATTAGGTATTTCTAGTTGGTATTCATTATAAATAATTAACAATTTAATTTCATTAATTCATGATTATTTTTTGAGTTATAGTGATTGTGGTTAAAAAATTTTCTTTGCCTCCTTTATCATTAATAATACATCATACATTACTATAAAAATGGATTGATTATTAGTTTAAAATTGTAATCAAATACCATGGTTTTTCTTATACACAATTAAAACAATAATGTGTATTTTCCACTATTTATAACACATAAAAAATTCGTTTTAAAAAACATACAGAAATATTTGTTTAGTTTTATCAATTATATTATTTTTTTCATAGAATTCATCATTCAAATATCTCTAGTTAATCAATAAAAATTGACTCTATGGTTTCTGATATTTTAGATAACCAACACTATGATCTTAAATTTCACTTATAAGGATCATGTGTATTATAAATTCAATAAAATAAATGTCATTATAACTATTTAAATTTTTAAGAGATCTTATATAATTATATAACAATTGATAATTTTAATTTAAAACTTCCAATAAATTGAATAATGGTTTCTTAAATTAATTTTCATTATATTTTTACATTATAAATCTGAAACTAAATTTTTTATGTATTTTATTGTATATTGGCTTTATAATTGATCCCCACTTCAATGAAAAAATATATTCTTCAACAAATAGATAACTATTTTTATTTCATAGTAAGAATATTATTAATGCATTTAATCTACTCAACAATATTATCTTCATAGTATCCTCCAATTTCTAAATCAACAATGGTCTTTACTGTGAATCTAATTCCTTCATAGTGTTACAAAATCTATAATTTATATAACAATTTATATTATGTAATATTTTGGTAGTAATATATAAATCATTCATATGATTTATAAAATGGATATTACTAAATATATGAATTACTTTTACTTTTTATTTTCAAGATCATAGTTCTTACAGTGGTTTTAAATCATCTAATAATATTTTTATTACCATATTCACATGTTTGAAAGAAATTTAATACAGATGTAATAAATAATTAAGTATCCCTTTTAAAATCAAAATAATCAACTAAATATCAGTTCACATAATGAAAATCTTTGTAATTGGATACATTATACTATTATGAATGTCATTGATGAAAGATAAGGAATCCACTAATTTCATTCCATAAAATATTTGTAATTATAGAAAATGATGATATAGTATCTAATAATTCTATAAATTTGGTTTCATTGTAATGAATGGGGAATTAAGAAATACTCTTGGTATTTGTGAATATCTAGACATGGGTGGTACATTCTAATTTTGGAATATTACATGTAGAAATTTTTGAGACCCCATATCCTATTATATCCATAATAGTGTAGTCCCAAAATTGCATTATTTTTATATTTAGTTAAATATTTATGAAGGAATCAATAAATATCAAATTTTAATAGAAGTAAATGTACACATAATGATATTTTTGTGGAAATACTACAATTAATTAAAATAGTTTATTAATAGTAAGATTCTTGTTGAAGATATACAAAATCTATATATTTTTTACTGAAATATTTTAATATGTATTAAATTAAGGAAAACTTTTGTCTACAATTTGTAAAAAGTATATATTTTATTCTAAATGGATATAAATTTTCTTTATTTAAATGTTATTTGTATATTACCACAAACTACAAGTCAATAATAAATCTGAAACACATTTATTGGATTTATTTAGTCATATCTTGTTAGATTTCATAAGAAATTAATAAGTATTAGATTAATTATATGAAATGAAATTTGTGATTTGTAATTTCATTTTTTTCTAGCATCCAATTAAATTTAAACTATGAAATTTAACTAGATAATTACTTTATATGTTAATAGAGGTCAACACATTGAGTTTTGTTGTATCAATGTGTAATTAGTCGGTAGTTAGAAGAATGTTTTTTTGATTCACACTATTACCTCATTAAATTCCTTCAACTTTTCTTTATTAATACTATTCCCTATAACATCTCTATAAAAAAATATAACAATAATTTCTAAAACAATATTTCATTGTTTTGTATCCTATAAAAAAATAACGTGTAATGGGGAAGGCCCCAAACCATAATGAGATGTGAAGAAATTATTTTATAGATAAATGAAAATGATTACATGTTGGACCAATACAATATAGTGACCGAAAAGTAACATTACCTAAAAATAAAATTAATTGTTTCTAAAAGTCTCCCTCAATCTACAAGAGGTATATCTTGAAATAAAATTAAAAAAAATAAAGAACATGCCAAAAAAATAAGATTATATGCACTCCCTAACAATAAGAATGTTGATGTTGTGCATTCCCAGCTTATTTTAGAGAGTGTCGTATTAATCTCCTAGTTGGACATTGGTTAACATGTCGACATGTCGTTCTACCATAGTAATGTAGCTAAATCTGATATGGTGTTTCTTGAATAGAGGAACAACAATGAGGCAGTCCACCTCTATATATTTTGTGTGTTCATGGAACACTATATTTCAAGAAAAAATCACGGAATCTTGATTATCACACAAAACCGGAGCAGGCGTATGAAGTGGGAATCCAATCACTTAGTGAATATGAATAATACAAATAATATTAGTAGTGATGGTGAAAGTCACATAGTATTCAAATTTACATATATCTAGAGATGATATGATGTTTTTTTATTCTCCACGAGATAAGGCTGCATTCCGGGAACACAAAAACCCATGAAGAAAATATCCAGGTATCCATGAAACTAGCATAACCAGTATCACAGAAGATCTCAATATTTAAATGATCATGATGTGAATTATTAAGATAATGGTAAGGGCCACTCTAGATGAACTTGACAATTTATCAGACAACATTCCATTTGGAATTTGTGGGATGTTCCATGAATTGGTTATCCTTGTTGATAGGAAATGATATATATAGATCTTTCATGGTAAGATAAATTAGTTATCCATCTAGATAATAGCACTCCTCTAGGAGAGAATATTTTTCCATGATATCACATCATTATTGTTCAATATGTTCAAGCAGAGTGTTAATGGATGTTTCATGATACAGACTAGCAACTTGTAAGATATCCAAAGTATATTTCGGTTAAAAAATAAATATGGTGTTTGTAGAATGGGAGACATCAATTATAAATAATTATGTCATAGGAACCATATATTTGGTTTGAAATTGTTGTGTAAGATACAACATTAGATATTTAATTTCATGTGAGCCACTCCCATGGATAATGATATAATCTCGATAGAAAACTAGGAGGATTCATCTATAGGATGTCATGAGGTATAAAATAGTGTGGTAAGTCATATTCGATGATTGGCCAAACGTAGTGACGGTGTTAATGAATTTTCCAATCCATGCCTGAGAAGACTACTTGTGTCCTTATAGAGAGTGAAAAATCTGACCAATATCCGAATTCTATTCTTACTCAATGAAGATAGGATGTTTTTTCATATATACCACTTCATTAATAAAACCATTTTGAAAATAATTCATGAAATCAATCTAATCATGATGAAAATGATCAGCACAGACAAGAGAGATGGATAATCTACGAGATTACACCATCAAAAATAGAGAGAATGTATCAAAATAATTTGCACCATATGTCTAGGAAAATCCATTTTTCATATGTCTAGCATTATGTCAATGAAGTGTTTCACATTTGATTCATATTATCTTATAAATTCATTTTATATTGACCTTCTATTTAAATTTTGAAATGGGAGCTAGCTCCCATTAATGATTGTCTTCTAGATCCATCAATTTACTTCATATTTCACAATCCCACCACGGGTGATATTTGGATTTTCTAAACATGTGAGGAAAATATATCATCTCCATAGTAGATATTCCTCTATATGAAGTATCTTAAAGATGAGTATTTTGGATATATTAAGAACCTTAACTTAATTTAATATGAATGTTCTCTCTAGACAAAGTAGGAGAATCTGTCAAATTTTGAGAGATGGTTTCCTTGTCTTGGATGATAGATACATTCGATGGGTGATGGTAGTATATGGTTCCAAAATGTTGATCCATGTAGTTGGACACTAGAGGCAGAGTTGGGTTGACAGTGAGAGGATGAAAATCATCAATAGTGGTGTTTGTATGGGAAGAGTGAAGAGAGAATGGAGGACCCTCAACAAAAGATACATCATCTTAGATGAGATAACACTGCAGGTCTATAGAAAAACATTGGTATCCATTTTTATTGTGGTAATATCCATGGAATATGAAAAGATAAGATTTTTCATAAACTTTTAAGAGGTTGGGGAGAGTTTCCGGTAAATAACAAATACACCTAAACACATTGAGTGGAAGTATGTGAGTATAGAGATCAGATTATAGGTCTAAAAAGGAGTATCACTTTAAATAATAGAGGAAGGGAGATGATTTATGGGGTATGTAGTAGTATGGATAGCATCCCCCAAAAAATAAAGATGGAAATGAATGTGGAACAAGAGGGGCCAATGATTCTAATGAATATGAAATTTTTTTTGCTCAGACACTCATTTGTACTAAGGGTTATTAGAGTAGGATGAATGATGAAGGTTGACATGATCCTATAAAAAAGATGAAGTGATGTGGACAAATATTCTTGTCCATTGTTCAATATGAGAAATTTAACATTATTAGTGAATTTTTTGTGAATTTCCAGGTAAAAAAGTATTGAAAATATAAAACACCATATAATAATAACCATGGAGTTATATCCACGTCATTCGATTGATGTCGTCAATAAAATATACGTAATAATTGTACCTTCACTAAATAGAAACTCTGTAAGGACCCCACACATCATAATAAACCAGATAGAAATGATTAACAACATGTTTTTCTAATCTAGGAATATATGTCAGCATATGATGTATAGAAAACATATAGGATTGACAATGGATGGAAATTTTTGGACTAAACAGGGGGGAAATATATAATATGGAATCTGGTGGATGACCATCATGAAAAGTTTTGATGGGTAATGATCATATGTGGATGGTTAGTCAAGGGATTTTGGGTTATTGAGAATGTTCACCACATTACTATGATGAACACTGCAATGTTCTTGATTCATTGATATCTCTTAAAAAAACTAGAAGATGAAAATATAGAAACACAATTTATTTAATTTGTGATTTTACCAATGGATACAATATTAACATGACAATGATAAACTCAAATAACTAAATCTAGGTTATTAGTAAGATTCATTGAGTATATAAAAAATCTTTTAATAAGGATTGTAGATCTGTCAACAACAATTCTTAAACAAAAACATGTATATGTATGATAGGTTTAAAGAAATCATGAATCTTCTGTGAGATGATCAGAAGCACTATAATAATGAATCCATGTTTTCTATTGACTAGATTCATAATAAGTAGGCCCACCGGTCTGTGAAATAGAAGATGAAGAGGAAATAAGAGGCAATGGAGAAAGATGATATTGTAAAAGTGTAATCCCATCTATTGATATAACCAATTTTTGATATTTGGGAGATTGTAGAGAGGATGATAACATTTATCTAATAATCTAAAGAACATATAATGTTTGGAAGGAGGTCCGTCTCTACAGGATCTCAGGGTTGTTAGATGACCGTCAGAGAAGATAAGGACTCTCCTGGGAGGGTTTTTTGTCTGCCATATCTAGATGGAAATGTTGGTATTGTGGGTTTTGGGTTGAAAAATAGTGGGAAAAAGGAATATGGTGGTGGTGCTCCCCATAGTAGAGAATCCAACTCAAATATATTTTTATAGGATGAACAAATCATTAATATCTACCTTGGGTGGCTACCATGTTGGAGGAGCACTAAGGGATGGAAGTCGGAGAGGATGTTGGCAGGGCCGCATGTAGTGTCATTAGTATGGTGTGGGAAGGAACCGAGGTTCATTTGTGGTAGTGCGAGGTGAGTGCATAACTATTGGGGGAGGAGATAATGGGCAAGGTAGGTATGGCGAGGGAGAGAAACATGAATATTCATGCAGGGGTTCACTATCGGATGATATGTAGTTTAGTGGAAGAGTTGGTGCATACCACTAATGGTGCAGGGGAGTGGTCAGTGATTGGGAAAAGGTTCTGTAGGTGGCCATCACATGAAAAGAAAAAGACATAGGGGGCTAACACGGGGTGACCAAACGTTATGGATGGTGTCAAGGAAAGCATGGGGCTAGTTCGTGGGTGGAATCAGATACATGGTTTCCTGATAAGACGCCCTAGATATGGGAGGAAGGCATTCTATAGGAGGTGGTGGACATTGAGGCAGTGTTTTTTCATGAGAAGTCCAGCGGTGGAAAGGTGGATTTCTCAAGATGAAGCTGATGATAAATATGGGGAATCGACGATAGGATTTTGGCATCAGAGGGAAGGATTATTCAAGAGGTGGTTGATGATGGGGATCCTGGGATGATTTGCACAGTATAGCTGGTTACAGGGGTTAGTGAAGCATCCACATTCGATTCTTCCTGTTCGGGGTGTCAGGTCCTGTCAAAATGGTATTGGGATAACTTCATGTGTGTTGTTGGTAAATGGGTACTAAGAAAGCCATAGAAGAGCAATGAAAGTGAAAGTTAATTTTATGTAACATGCCTTTGATACCATGTATAATGGGGAAGTCCCCCTACCTCAATTAGAGATGTATATATTCTTTTATAGATATATGATATTAATTTTAATTCTTAAGAATATAATGTAGAACACTAAATGATACTTAACCTAGAAATACAATTAATTGGGTCTAATAAATACAATAATAATGTTCAATTTCTACAGTCTATATTCTATATAATCTCTATGTAATTAGGTTATTGTAGAAGTTTAAAATCTTAGGATCTTACCTCTACTGTATAGATATATTTAAAATAACATTACTTTAAATATACTATATTTAAATAGTCACTTTAAAAAAGATAATAAATAGTTATGTATGATATGAAAAATAAGGTAATATTAAATGTAGTCAAGATGCATTAGTTTTTAGTAACAAGAAATATAATATAGTTTATGTAATAATAATAGTATAAAATTTTAATTAAAATAAATTGATATGATTCTTATTTTTCTAATTCTAGAAATCCTCTTCCTCGGGATAATGCTTTGTACCAGGAGTTGTATTATAGAAGCCAATCAACCTTCAAAATTTCCATTCACTACATTCATCCTTAAAACTTTTAAGTCCCTTTAGAATTATCAATCATGGATGACTAATTAAATTATTATATATATATTATAGGACCACTTGGGTTGATTGAAAATTTATAGGGTCTTATAGATAATGATTATATTTGGGAATTAATGGTTTCATATTAACATAATTGGTTTTGTAGGATAATTGAGTTATTCTTGGTTGAGCCATTGTTAATTGAGAATTTATCTTTAAATTGATTTATATGGGAAATTACAAAATAAATATTTTATATTACTTTTTGTTTATAGATAATATTTAAATTATACTCATACTACTAATTTTGTCATATGGAAATTCATTTCTGAGGTTTAAATATTTTTTGTTTCATTTATTGACAACATGATCACTGATTATTGGTTGATTATAGGATGAATTATACGGAATTAAATAATTTTGCAAACCCATTATCAATGGTTTAGATGATAATGAAATGAATGTTTCAAAGTATCAAAATTTATGTTTGGATGTTATTGTCTACTATGGTGGTAATTTAATGTAATTATTTGATTTAAAAAATTGGAAAATTCAAAAAGCATAAATTGTTTCAACATGATTATCTAGTAGTTATAAATTTGGAACCCAAACCTTATGTTCCAAATTTCAATACTATGGAGTGAAATGATTAGGGTAAGTCTATTTTTTATATTTTATTCAAGATATATAAAATAATAAAAGTAAAGAGAAATAATGATATCCAATAATGAAAAAGGTGTGGCTGATCTAATTTCAAATAATAGAATATCTTGTCAAGAAAATATTAAATTAAAGAAGAGGTATAATCTATGTATTTTAGTTGGAAGCTAATTGGACATGTTTATTAACTAGTGACTTTATACCAGAGATGAATTATGTTATATAATGAGATGTGTAAAGGTATTTTTAGAATTTTTTTCACATTTATTTTTTTAAATATATTTAATTACATGAGAAACATCTCTAGATGTTTTTACTATATAGATAGAATCTTATCGATGCACAAAGTATGTATTATATGGAGTTCTATTACTTTTTGGTGTAATGTATTTAAATTTGATATTCTCTCAATGAAATAGTGAGTGGTTTATTTTTATAAGATTCATGAACAAGTTATAATAATCATTCTATGTTTCTTTTTGGTTTATTAATTAGATGAAAAATAATTCATATATATTCCTAATTCCAAACTCACTATAGTATATATGATTGTTTTTATTTTTTAATTCATTAGTGATTGGTATTTTATATTTTACAAGGGGAATTAATATAATCTTTATGTTAGATTCATAGTTATTTTTGATAATAAAAAAAATAATTATCTATATCAACTGAATGATTGGTCCATTAAATATTCAAAAATTTCATTAATTTCCTTTGAGATGAAGAGAGGGCCTAAATTATTGTGAAAAATAATATCGAAGAAATATATTTTATAAATTGAATAAAATCAGTGGATGGAATGATATATGTAATGTGAGAACCAATTATAGTATATAATTTCTTATATATTGATGAATTCATATCATTATTCTCAACAAGATTTCAATAATGCATGTGGAAATAAAAACCCAAACTCTCGAGTCCAATTATAGAAACATATTCTACTCATATTTTATATGATAACAATGATGGAATCCCAAACCCATACTTATATCAGGTTCTAAAAACACACACCTTTTATTTAATACTTTATACTAACAATGGCAATCTAAGATTAAAATTCTTCTATTCTAAAAAAATTTAAAAAATGAAACATTAACTTTCACAAACAATATAAAAATACCATAACCCAATGGTTTTGTAAATTTGAAGATTATAAACCAAAATATATTACTATATACTATTTATTCAACATCCTTAACATTAACCTATACATATTAGTTCCTTTTCATTACAGTATTGCATATACTTACATGAAGAAATGGGAAACAATATAAGGTTTGAGATCAAATGACCAATTTGGATAAACATATCAACTTTTATTATAGGGTTAGATAATAATCATTTAAGAGAAATTATCATGGGAGGAATATCTAATTAAAATCTAATTTAAAAATAAACAGTAGACATATTTCATTATATAAGGATATATAACCTCCAATGAAGAAGAATATACCATATAAATATAGTTCAGAAAAGTGATACATTGTATAATTATACATGGATCATAACCAAAGAATATAATAATGATGTGAAGAAAAAAAATATATGAATGGAAAAAATAATATCATTTATTGCAAATCACTAATTATTTAACATATCAGATAAGGGATCTCAGTATATATCCATTAGGGTATCAAGAAATACAAAATTTTTTCATTACTGGACCATGATCAACAACACATTTCCTATAGAAGAAACATCCTAACTACATGTTTCATAGTGTTATCATATAAGATATAATTATTTACATAATAAATTGGATGGAAATCTTTGTCCCACCCATCATATTATGATATATCAAACATATGTGTTCCAAAGATGTATAAAAAATTATTATTTTATTCATAGCTAATTAGACAGAAAAAAGAAATCAATTTCATGATAATTTTCCACAAAATATCATCATAATCCATCTACTGAAATAATATTTATCAATCCATTAGAGAATATCAATTAGGGAGATTAACATTCATCAAAGGATATTTAAATACGTATAAATTACATTTGTAAAATATTTAGAAATATTATTTTAAAAACAATAATAAATATTATATTTAGGGTGACTTCAAAAAATGAAAAATTATTTAGAAAATGTGAATATGATATTCATTAAGACAGATTTAAAATAAATAATGAAATAGTTATGAATATTAATGTTCATTATAGAGGAAAATTTGAATATATTTGTAAATTTGAAAAAAAAAATCATTTAATACTTTTTAAAGAGAGTAAAAAAATGACCCATCATGAATATGATCCAAAGATTATTTTTTATAAAATTGTAAAAAATTAAAGTATAGTTCATACAGTTCATAAAAAATCATTCTAATGTACACAATATAATTGATATTTATATGGTTGAAAAAGTGAACAACAAAAGTGTTTTAAAAATTTTAAGAAATTATTTTCAACTAAAACCAATTAGTGGGTTTAAAACAAATTCCCCTTATAAGAATGAAATTATGGATATACATAAAATTCAATGAGGGTAATGATACTTGTATGGTAATATTTAAATGTTTTATTATATATACCATATAAATTAATATTGAGTCATAATTCATAATTGTTCTTAATGAATGAACTTTTAGATGAGGAACCCCTATTGATTTTATAAAAATTTAATCAATATCCCTAAAAATAATGAGAAAAATTCAAAATTATGAATCAAATTTGTATCAATAAAAATATTTATTAATAATAATGGGAAATTTATTTAAATATCATAATATATAATTGACCATGGTACGCAAAATGACTCATGTCTTAAGGAATTGAAATTCAAAAAAATAAACAGTTACCTTGGATTACATCTTTGTCAGACATACTATAAAATCATAAATACTAAAACTAAATAACATAATAACTTATTTAAAAACCTAAATTTTGACTATTATATTTATTTATTAATATAATATATTCATTGAACACAAGTACATTACATTTATAATTTCTTCTATTATCATATATTAGAATTTGTTTTATTTTTGCGGGTATGGTAATGAAAATGTCAGACCACATTCATTAAACAGTTTTCATCCTTAACAAATTTAAAAAGTATTAATATAATTTTTCATGGAATTATGTATCCCCATGTTTAGATGATGAAAATTATGGGTATAATTTTTTACATTGGAATCCATCAGGATCTTGTCCTGATAATTTACTAATATCAAAGTTATATTTATAACACATCTTAATTTTTTATATTCTCCATTAAAAATAATATTCATGAAATATATTAATATTAAATATAATATGTACTCATAAAATATATTTTTAGAGACAAACCACTAAGGAGGTGATGAAAAATGAAACAAATCATTCATAGATGCAGTTGTCTAAAAATAATTTGGTTAACATTTTCATTTATTGAATGGTTAAAAGGAATGTAGATCATGGTTATTCCATCAACATAATAAAATTCAGGAATACTAATGATATTTATTTAATTATTTTATTTACAGTAAAATATATATGGACGGAATTAGAGAATATTTATAGGAGAAGAAATGAAAATGGAGTGCTTAAGGGTACTTACCACACTATTCAATAGAACTCAATGAGGCATCTCTGATTGGTTTCTAATTGAAATCACCACCTATATAATGTGTGAAGAAATGTTGGAATGTTTTTAGAATTATTTTTAGGATATATTAGGCTCTATATTTATGGATAATGGTTGTTTTGATTGAATCATTTTATAAGTGAGAGGGGTCACATTTTATTAAAATACTAATTTCAATTAATAAATGGAATTCCACCTTGAATGGAAAGGGTAAAAAGTAGAAAATAATTGAATAGTGATGTTTCATAGTTGACTCGCCTACAAAATAAAAATTAAAGGGTTTATTATTTGAAATATTTTTGGATTGGTCCCCTTATTTAAATATTTTCTATAATTTAATATTATCTCTATTACTCGTTTTTTAATCTCATTATGTTATTTTTATGCATAAAAATAAAATGGATTGTGTTATATAATTTCAATATCATGATTCAATTTATTAAAACCATTTTCCATGATTAAATTTCTGTTTTTGATACAATTTAGTTTTAAAAATAGTATCTTTAACAATACACAATGTAATTTATAAAAATTATATATTTATGTACAAAAATAAATTTATAATAAAAAAATTTATATTTTATATTTCCATGAAATTTACATTTTTATGATTAAAAACAATATTTTTATTCTTCCAATGAAAACCATGGAAACCCAATTTTTATAAGAATACAATATAACATAAAGTCCAAAAAGAAAAACATAGGATTATAAATTAAATATATTATTATGTAATGATTTATATTAATCCATAAAATCATATTTGGTTTATCTAATGGTTTTATAAATTTTCAATTCATGACACTACCATATTATTTTAATTATTTAGTGAAATGATATATTTTTTAAATTACCTAAAAATAATCCTTTTTAAAAAAATTCCTCAAAATCATCCTATGATTATTTTGACATGATAAATCAAAAAATAAATTTAATTTTAAAATATTATAATTATAAAGATAATAAAAAGTTATTATTATGAAATTAACCATAATGAAAATGTTTTTGAAATAACATATTTTTATGTATAAAATGAAATCTTTATAATTTTATACTAAGTAGCAATTTATATGTATATTTCAACTCATTATCATAAAAATATTATATATTAATTTAATTTTAAATCATTATTTATTAGTGTTCAATATTTTCATGGTAAAGACACTAAACTCTTAAAGAAAATTTAAATTATAACATTAAAATAATATTCAACAAATATAATTAATACTAATTATTTTTATCGTGATCATTTATTATTATGAATACAATGATATTAAAAAATTTCATTGAATTTTATATGTAAATAATATTATATTATAATATTAATATAATATAACTCGTTAAAATGTTTATATTTAATAAAAAATTCAATATAATGTTTTAATTTTATCTCATTTATTAATTTTTTTAAAATATATTATAAAAAGTGGTTACAAATCAATTCACAACACTTGCATACATATCTGAGACCAACATATGAAATAATTATATATCCATTTATAACAACTATATGATGGTTATATAAACCACATTACATCATAGAAATTCAGTTCCTCCTTTATTCCCAAAAACCCTTATCATTTTCATAGTTTTCATTTAAGATATCACATAATACTTCCTCCACTCATGATACTCTATCCCATTTGAAAATTGTATTTACTAATAGTTATTCTAGAGACTAAATATATGTAAGGTATTTCTTAGTCGAAAAAATATTATTATTCCTAATTTATTTTCCCCATTCAATTTATGAAAAGTTAATGGATATAATCATCGATGTTATATAAAATACTATTATATTCACTACATGTTTTCATGGGGTTTTGTGTTAGTATTTCATTTTTATTTAATAATGTGTTGTTAGAGTGGTTCATATCTTGAATGAAACATTCTTTAATCAATGTTATAATGCAGTTGGAAACAATTTAAAACATTTTTAATAAATATAAACATATAGGTTTAGGAATAAAAATGTTTATAAAAACATAGAATGTTACATTCAACCCTTAAATAAAATTTTTCCTCACATAATTTTTTATAAAATACTAATTAGTCTATATAAGGGTATCTTCTAGATTTAGATTCCATGAGATTTTCATCCAAAATTGATATCAACCTTGATACATTACTTATGGATTGGAAAATAACCTTTTATATGAATATATTGATATATTATTATTCTAAACCATTGTTTCCATGCTTTCCTCCTTAGTTGGATAAAATTCATAATTTTTTATAGAGATAGAACATTGAAAATATTGTTTTCATGATCATTTATCAAACCCAAAACCGGATGAAAATAATTGTTTTAAAATATAGTAAAATTATATTTAGTGATCATATGAATATGATAAATCAATCCTATAATATGTTATCAAGATATAAATTCTTCAAATCTAAGAAACATTATGACTTTTTTATGGTTTTTTCTTTCATGGAATGTCAATTAGAGATCTTGGTCATTGGGGACACAAGATGATGTTTTGATGATATAGTATTGGAGTTGTAATTTATTCTCTACTCAATCAAGAGGTTGTATTTTGGAATTGTAGTATAATAAATGGTGGTTAATTTAATAGAATTTTTCTTTCCATGAGTGATTTTTTTCTATAATTTCTCTAATTATATTGATATTTTAGGGGTTATATGGTGATGGTGTTGGCCTATTCAGGTGTAAAAGTTGATGTATTATGGGGTAGTGAATGTTGATTAGCATTGGATGAGGTGGTGGTTATTATAATCTTTTGGGGTATTTTGTTGTGTAATATCGTAATTATTGGTCTCTAGAAATTGGATTCTATTAATAATGATGGAAAAGAAATTTAATTGGATTAGAATTCGATGAGTTTTATTTCATTAAAAAATTAATCATTGTTAAATGAATAAAAATATAATTGGGTAATGGATTGAGGGGTGTTACATTAAATATTTTACTAAATAGACTAATAACAACACATGTTTAGTAAACATGTAATTATAAAATTAGTTTAATTTTAATTATAATGAAAAAAATTGTTTTTTTATGATTGATGAATTTATTAAATATTATTTTTTGGGGTGGAAGTTTTTCCTAAATGATGTCACATG
This sequence comes from Viscum album, assembly GCA_963277665.1. Classification (NCBI taxonomy): domain Eukaryota; kingdom Viridiplantae; phylum Streptophyta; class Magnoliopsida; order Santalales; family Viscaceae; genus Viscum; species Viscum album. The sequence goes on along the minus strand of OY728130.1, from coordinate 1,238,402,345 downwards.
TAGATATCATAGTGATGTGGATTATTCTTGTGTAATTCGATCTAAACCCTGATATTTTTTATTTTCTTCACTATATATACTACAATTCTCATGTTATTTTTATACTCACCTCACCCACATTGTGTAATACATAACTACACCCATATTCTTAAAATATTTTTTAATAAGATACAAATTATTGAGGGATATATGATATATTACCCCCACTTACCCACATTTAATTTGACAGTGACATTTGGTGTTGGTACATTATTGATTTTGTGTAGTAGTTGATTATGGTATTGATAAATCTATTACCTAGTTATGAAATGATGTTATATGAGGTGGGGTTATGTGTTTTAGTTGTTATTAAGAAGGAAGATGTTCATCATGATCATGATGCATTATTTTCCTGGTAAAATGGTCGTTGGTGGATATATAATGGTAAGGTTGATGATATTTTACTGGAACGTGATATGTGGATATTGACAGATTCCATGACAAGATGTAGGGTTTTGTGGGAGGCTATAATAACTAATTTTATGAGGCTACCTACATTGGATATGTCCTGATACATAATTAATAATATATAGACCTAGACGTCATGGGATAATAAGTCATTTTCAATTATCCCTTGACTATATAAACCTAGTGGGGAATTAGATGTGGGGTGCATATATCTATGTTATGTGATAATATTATAATACCATAGGTAGGTTATTTGGTAATTCATCTTTTTTGGAGTTGGGATTGAAAGTTTTCCTTTATAGATTCATGTTCCTTCTTTTTTTGTTAACTAGTTCATTAGTATTATATTCTCAAATTTTAATGACATAAGGGATTTTATCCAGATTGTTATACATGTTATGATCACCCTATAAACAAGTAAACTATTTTAATTTATATGGGAGGGTTTCAAATACTGAGTTGGACTTTACATGATTATAGTTTGGTCCAATTTTTGGGATACTGCATTATGATTCCCTATATATATATTTATTCAAAAACATTATTTACATATTTCAACATAAACTATGAAATATTAGTTATTTAATATTTATTTTACATGGTGTTTACTAGTGGGATCCATCTTGTCATAGTTCCTTGGTTTATATTATATCGGTAATTTCTCCAATATTTTGTTTTATAGCCTTGGTGTTGGTCATCAACCAGGGACCTTTTTGAAGTCGTCTTAAGAGATTATTACTTCTCCTCAATGATGGTCTAGGAGGGGTACTAATAGAGGATGGGTCCGGAAAAGGTGATATCAATGTTTGTATAAGAATTGTCATGGATCATGGTATTTGGAAGTTGTAAGAGATTCATTTGATGGTATGGAAATAATATATTTTGATCATATCTCATGACATATGTAATTGATAATATCTATATCATTATATTTTATGTCCCCATTTCATATGAATGATGTATCCTAGTTCTTTGAATGCGAAAGGTTATATTGATATGATTCCATGGTTAATATCTAGGTGATGTAAATGAATCATTGTTATTTTAGATACAGACTAAAGAGGGTGACATTGGGGAATTAAAATGACATAAAATAAATGAATCTAAATAAATTTCATTCTACTAAGACTGGGGTTTATCATAAACCTTAATTTGATAAATGATTCCTTTTCCATATCGTACATAAATTTCATTAAGAATAATTTTAAAATGATGATATTATAAATAATATTAGGATTTATATTACTATGTTGCATAAGTAATGGAAGAAGAAATTTCATTTTATCTAGTATCAAAGTCTAGAAGAGTAAAATGTGATAATTTCACATATGACAGTCAATCTCCTACTAGATTAAACAGACATCCAATTTAGATTGAATTAGTTCTTATTTATGTAATGGGATCTCTTAGTTATTATCCAAATGTGAGGGGTACCATGTTTATGGTTGAGTCTCTATCTCAGAATTTTGAAGCGGATGATGTTTCGTGGTATGACATGGAAAATATTTTTCAAACAATGTTCTTATCATAAATATAGATTTTGGAAAAGAGATATCTATTTCTTGTCCTTCATCAAGGGACACTGAGTATCTGAGAGATTATTGCAACATTTTTGGTCATCCTATTTTTTACTCCAAATCAAATTCCTAACATGATGTCTAACACATGGAATATTTAGGCGGATTTATGTATGGTACATTGATATGTAGTCTCTTTACTTACACTTTATATATTTTTCTATGTAATGAAGAGTGATAAACAGATTGAGTAGGTAGACACATAGTAGGTATTTCCCTTGGTGGGAGGATAACAGTGTTCTTCGGTAGAAATGTATCAGGAGGGGGTATTAATTATAGGGTTTTCAAGGTACTTAATAGTGGTATATTGGATTAAGTAGTATGTTTTATCCATTTTTAGGTCTAGTAATTCAATAAAAAATAGTATGAGATATATATTTGTGTTTATTCTTATCAAATTTATAAAAATCATCAATCTTAGTGCCCAAACACTTATGGAGTCCATTTTATTATTGAAATCCTGATCACATTATGAACATATAGGAAACATATTCCCTTGAGGCTCTTCCAAAATACCGAGATGCGTACGATATTTATGAAATGAGATTAGTATAATTATACCCCACTGAACAATACAGATATGCTATATTTCTACAAACCAATAGTCATTATCCCCAGGAAAACATGACTGAGAACAGCTATAGATATTGTTTTCATTGTGGTATAGTAAATAGTCATTGAAAGTTGCATACAAAAGAAGGTACATTGCAAAAGGGTCCAGAGGTAGATTTATGTGATATAATTTTATTATCTACACTATGATTTTTTAATTCTAGAGAAACACAATTTATTATTTCAAATTATCTTGTCATCACATTTGAATTGGTGGTGGAGAGAATTTTAGAGAGCGTACTTTTATCTATGCAATTTGGAGTTTAGCATATAATTATTCATATGTCTTGATTTTATAGTCCATGATTTTATAGGAGGAACATCATTTTATATAGAATATATGACATAAAATACCAATCCTAGAATGGAATGTAAAACCCCGAGATGTTATAATATATATATTTTTAAATAAATTCAATCTCATTAATAGGTTGTGGAATTAAAATCACCAATTGAAAATGAACATTATTAACCAAGACATTAAATAGGAATTTCTGAATAAGACTAACTAAATTATGAAAACTAGAGGGTATAATCTTGCATAAAATAAATTAAAAAATTATTTAATTATTATAAATAAAATAAAAATATTTAAAAAAAAGAAAAATATATATTTTCTAAAGAAATATATTTTTTTAATGGATGTATAGTCATGCTGTCTTCACGTAATAAGAAATTATTTTTTAAAAATTTATGATAATTTATTTTTAAAAATGTTCTTATTTTTTGAAATGATCATATCAAGATTTCTTAAGGGAGATTGTTATTTGATTTTTTAGAGAAATATCTCTATTTATGAATGATGAAAATTATTTATTTTAATTAAAAAACATGATCATATAATAAAACATGATTATAAATGTGGATATTTAATGATCAGTATTTTCTAAAACATATCTCTTATAGAGAATTTTTTTATTTCTTATTACAACGACTCATAATCTAATTAAAACATTTTGATAAAATAACTATAGTATCTTCCATATATATCGATTATGATATGTAAATTTCATGGCCTAAAAAATCCTCTTAATAATTTTAAATGATACCGTTGATCGTGTGTACAACAGACTACTTCCTCATGAACGGACATAATTCTGTACCCGTACAAAATTATCTCACCTAGATATATTATATAATTTAAATTATATATATATAATATATATAATATATTTATTCTAATTGATTTATTTTATCTCATTTACCTCATTGTTTCCCATTATGTTAAAAATATTGTAATGTTTCTCTTGTGTATGGTGTACCACCACCTCACGAAGAAATGTTGTGCATTAATCTCATACGAATTACATTAAATGTCATAAAGGATAAATTTTGTTAATATATTTTATATATATGACATGATATTTATTAATTTTATGTAATAAAAAATCCAATTTCTTTCCCAATAAGCTTTTAAGGAAATAATAATAGCGATCTGGCATACATAGACCTACCATCTCCATAAAGTGATGTGATTTATTCTCTCTTTTGAAATTTCAATAATGATTCTAAAGATATATAAAATGAAAATATGATATTAATAAATTTAATAATATTTTTAGGATAATGATATTATAATATATTTTCAGGATTTAAAACATTCATCATAAAATGAGAAGGATAAAAAAAATAAAAACTCACACCTGAAAAAATAGTTATAATACAGGATTATTAATGATTGGATAATAAAATGTTATAAAAGTATCACATATTATATTATCCAGAATAATATTATTATGGTTTAAGTAAATTAAATTTTTCAAACCACAATTAATTGCGTTAATGAGTGCTCACCTAAAGGTATGTGTGAAATAAGGGGTTTCAATAAACAATTTTCATTCATTGAGAAATATGACTATATCATTGATTATATAATGAAAAAATTATTTATGAAATAATATATTATTGACTAATGTTTTTAATCCACTTATATATTTTTGGATCTACATTTTTACATGTAATAATAGTGTATATTTTATCTCACCTCAGTGATATAAACATCGTATCAATTTCTTCTCAAACATCCCTATTTGGGACAGATGTTCTTTTACACACATAATTTAATTTCAATGATCTATATGTAGACCATTTACTTTATATATCATGAATCCTTTATACATCATGATATTTTATGTTATAATTCATCTGACTCATCCAGGGAATGTTTTGATTCAAAAGATACCAATGTAGTCAGGTTTTATATTTCAATCTAATTTTTGTTGGGATTACTTATGCTTGAATTATAATGAAAGGAAATAATTTGATAATTATCTAATAAAACCATTTTATTTTCTTATCCTATATTAATTCATGATGTTTTCATGTAATAGTAAAATTTTCCAATATTTGGTACTTAAAATTATAGAGAAACTATTTTTAATAAAATGTACCATTATTTATCACTTTTGATGGAAATTTTTCTTCTTCCATAACCATGTTTTATCAAAATCTCTTACTATGATTATGTAAATTCATATTTCCCTTCATTGTCATTTTACAAACAAAATATTACTAATATTATTGTATATTAAAAAAGGTTCCTTACGAAATTTCATATAATAATTTGAATAAAATAATTTTTATATACTTTTTCATCATTAATATAACTTCTCTACCATCATGAACACTCTGTGTTTTAAATCATCAATTTTATGATTCAATGGTAATTTCAGAATATGTAATTTTTTTAGAATGTTTTATATTCTAAATAATTGTTATCAAAATAGAATGGATAATTTCATCAACACAAGTTGAATTGGATCTTTTAGAATCCTTTTCCATCTAATATGACAACCATTTATGTTACTCAATGTGGAATCATAATTTTCTTCAATAAAGATTTTAATATTTTCATCAACAATGAAAAACATTGATTTTAGGTATTGATTCTAAATTATGTTTATTTTTTTCTCTCATATATTCCATGTTCATTGACCATTCCAAAATTTGATAAAACATTATTTAGTATCATTCCTAAAATTCCATCATTATGAAATTTCCTTTGATTATGATATGAATGAACATTATCCATCACATTTTTTTATATGATTAATTCTTATGTTGTTTATAATGATCTATTTCCTTTACTTAGAAGACATATATCATAAAAATTGTATGATGGGTTGCCCTATATATCACTCAAATGCATTGGGTATGTTTATATTCCCATGATTCAACACTTATAGAATTACTGAGTAATACTAATCCATTATGGCACTTTTCATACCATCATATATAGTCTATGATGTAATCCTTAAGTAGTGTTTATGTGTTGTTTTTTATTTTTTCTCTATTTCATATGGATCCATGATCTTATGATAACATATTATTTATTATATACTTCCAATATATTTTTATGATATTTCCCTTGTATAATATCATGTTATACCTTTGACTCGCATGTTTTGTTTCTATATCATGTTTATACACATACAATTCTATTTATATCACCCCTTTATGTATGTATTCCCAAATATTTTAAAATTATAAATTTTATACTGATATTATAAAGAATAAAAACAAATGTTTTATTCTTTGTCTCGCATTGAAATATTTTTAACCTAGTAATCTGATGACACTAGAACATTTAGATCCTTGTGTTGTATTGAGGGATATTTATGTTTAAAAATCATGTAATAATATGTCTAAAAGACATGGTTCATCATAGTTTCTATCATAGGATAGTATTATTTAACCATTATAAACCTTGTTATTTGAATCTTAGTAAAATCACAAGGTTATAACTATGGATAAAACGAAGGATAAAAATAAATATATGTCAATTTTCATGAAAATATCATCGAATTTTGGTAAAGTGTAGAGAAAGTGGGTTTGGAGAAATTATTTCCCTATATATATACTACAAGTGGAAGTGGTTCTAAAATAGATATGGATTTGGGTTAATTACTACAAAAATTTCATATATGGATTAATATGAGTGTTATGAGGGATAAAACAAAACACCTCAATGCACACATAATTTGACAATCTCTGCAGATATTCTTTGGAAATTTACAAACACATTACAAAAAAACCTGAAGTAATTTAATAGGTGATATCCATTAAAAACCTAGAGTAATCCAAATATTTCACCAAGTGAAAATAATGTGTCATGATTTATAAATACTATAAAATATTCTTTATAATTTCGTGGTTTTTGGCTGTTATTATTATTACCCATGTTTTGATTTTTAGTGTTAGTAAATAATATGAACATTTAAGATCTAGGTTAATTTAGAATGTATTACATAATGTATTTATGAGTAATCAAATGGTATAATGAAAAGATTAAATTAAACTATGATTATTTTGAATCAATTCTCATGTTATATGATTAAAAACATGCATTTTAAACTACTCATAAAATCACCAAAGAAGAGAAGGATATAGTTTTCTAAGAATTCAAGCGGTGGATACCACTTGATTAATGATGATTCAAATTCATTTATGTATTGAGGAAATGAAAAATAATTATAAGGATCTTATAAAATTAATGATAATATGTTTTATGTGAAGAGAATAAGGATTAAAAGTAAGTAAATACTATGTAAAAATAAATGTTTAGAAGATTTATTGAATGGGAAATATGGTTTCCCTAAGTAATAATCAAAGGATGAATGTTTAAAATTTAGGAAGAAATGGAATTATAAAAATTTATTTCCTAGGGGAAAATACCAAGAAGTTTATCCTCAATGTAGTACGATAAAAGATTAATATATTTAAGATAAAGCGACTACCAATGAAATATAAAAATAAAGAGGTAATATATAATAATATGATGAATTCTTGTTAATATATTAATGATGAAGTTGATTGATTTAAATTTTTATGTTCAATATTTCAATAATTATGTGAACTATATTATATATAAATATATATAAGGATTTTTCTATATATGTTTTTCAAAAAGGAATAACAAAAATAATTTAAATGGAACTAACGTCAAAGAAATTTGATTGATTGTTTTAGTCACATTCTATGGGGGAAAACATAATTGAAGAAAGGATAATCAGGGATGTAATAATTATGTTAAGGAAATTACATTTTTTTTATTAATAATATGTTTAGAAATACATAGTTGGTACAAAAAATTGATTTGTAGAAAACTTTTATTATTTAGGATGATCATCACATTATTGAGAATATTATATGTTCAAGCTGGGTTATGAATATTATCATTAACATAAATATTTAATTTTTTTAGAAATTATAACCCATATGTTGGGTGAAAACCCATGGCATCTAGCTAGCGAGCTTCATCCCAGAAATAAAGGGTGTTAGGGTGTCATAGTGACGATTGGCATATGTGACGAACTATTTAGAAACACATTGTTTTTATTAGTTGCTTTAAGGGTCAAATATTAAGTTGACTTTGTGTATCATATTATATGATAATGTCATTTCATTTTGGGGTGAATAATTATATTTCAAGAGTCATTTTTTGTTGAATCGTATATAACCATTTCATTTAACAAAAATATATTTTTGGAAAGCTTTTTATTATGTATTTTATATGTGTTTTAAAAGGGGTATGATATAACCATTGAGGATAAAACATTATTTTATTCTTATATTATTCATGTTGTGTGATATAGGTTTATTTATTTAAGGAATGATCTATATAAACAATTATATTTATTATTTAATTTTTGAGATTCATATATTCATATTCATTTTGGATAATACCATACATTTTTCATTCAATTTTTTAATAATGACAGTAGGAATAACTTATTACTATTTTATGGATCTTATGATCCATAAAAAGATAATATTAGTGATTCGGAATAAAAAATTAATTATTTTGATAACCATTTCATACAGTTTGAGATGAAGGGGAAATGCATCGAGTCAAAACCAATGGATGAAATTGTGATTACAAAATAGAAATACATCATGTAACTATATTTCCTTATATTCATGGATAATAAAATTACAACTCAATATAGGAAAAGGATTACATGGAAAATTCATCTGAATACGTGAATATAACATGAATAAAATTATCTTTTGAATCACCATTTATGTAAGGATTTTGGTTAATTATCATTCCATTTATTATTCAATTTATTATGAGAAATGATCTCTATCAGTATAAATAAATTTTTATACTTTTCTTCCATTTCTATATCATCACATGTCACTAATTTTATCCTATGTGAAAACCTAATGATTTGATGATTTCATATATTGTGTTAATTTTTTAAGATAAATCATTATTAAACCTTTTTATGATGTAGGTTCTTCGCAAAATATTTTTAAAACCTTGATTTCTGATATCAAGATTAAATTATGTGGATGAAATTTCATTAATGGTGTATAATGTAGCCTTAAAATATTTTAGAAGAGGAAAATAATTTTTTATAGAATATATGACACGAAACACCATCATTTTAAGATAATTTAACACTCTATAACTTTGTTATAAATTTCATTTTAATTTTTTTAAAAATATTCTATAGCTTATGGAACATAAAACCCAAAATCTAAATAAAACATAGTAACCTAGATTCTAAATTAATGTGTAATAATTTGAAAAAAATAAATTAGTTGAATTATTTGGATTATACATATATATTTAAAATTAAATGTTTATCTATTTATTTGATATAAAATAAGAATCATTTAAAATAAATTGATTTTTTTTTGAAAACTCCTTTTTCAAAAAGGATGTTTGATAATGATTTATGAACATAATTTTAAAATATTTTATAACAATTTTTGGATTTTTAAATTATGGGATTAAATTGATTTTTAATGTCAATATATCAAAATTCACATTGGGTTAATTATTGGAAATTTTCTTAAAATCGTAATTTTTTGATGTATATTGAAATTGATGATTTCTATTATAAACTAAATTTTAATTTATACCATTTACAAACTCATTTTATTTTAACATGGCATAAATGTAAAATATTTTTTTTAATTTTTATTTTTAAAAAAAATCATTGGAATATATTTTATAATGAATATTTATATTTAAACATTTAAAACATTGGAATGTTTTTATTTGGGGAAAATTGTTTTTCGATTGTAATGCATGTTTAATATTTTATTAAATTATTCTAATATTGTGAGATTAATTATGAAAAATGGATTCCATATTCGGATTAATTATTTTTTACAGTATTTAATAATGTCAACATAAATTTTTGATCGTAATAAATTCTGAAAAAATTGAAATTTATTTACCATTGGTAAGGTATAAAAGTTTTTAGCAGGGGTTAAAATTAAAAAATAAGTTATAAAATGACCCAAAACAAGTATATATTCTCATTTATTATAATATATTAACATATTATATTGTAATTATACTGAGGGGTCCATTTTTGTATCCTTGTTTCATGATAAAAACATTGATTTAATTGATTCATTAAATAAATTACATATGTGTCATCTCCCCCATTTATGTATGATCACCCCTCTCAACTCACTTCATCAATTAAAAAACCATTGATTGAGAAAATACCAATGATAAACACTTCAATAATTCTATAAAATAATAATACATTAATTTTTTTGTTATAAATTTATCCTATTAAATATTTTTGTGAAAACCAAAATACTTTTTCAAAAGAAATGGTTACATCATTAAAATGGTGTTTTATTTTTTTATTCATACACCTCTTAAATATCATATATAAACACGAAGATATAATATCTTTAGTATTTCTAGTATAATAATATTGTCTTATTCTAATTTTAAATTCTTAAACTACCTCCTCCTTTTAAAAAATTGGAAACAAAACTCCTGATCATATGTATTGTGACTACGGCTTTGAGAACTCACAAAATAATTTTTTGTATAACCATATATCATGACTATATATAGGGAAATATTTAAGATATTGATATGGTATTAATAATTTAATTACACTAATTCATTTATAATATCACATATTCATTATTACATTACTTTCAATATGAAATATGACATTGTTTCTTATGCTTAGGTCAGACTACTACTTGACAAAAAAAATATAACATAATAAATTCCTTGAAAAATTAATCAATTTATATAATTTAATGTTTAACATTATTCATCAAATGAATCATGTCTCACCAAATTAAAATTGTGGCCACAAAACACATACCGTTGACCCCCACTAGATGAGATATTCTGGAAAATTCTAGATCATGATGAAAATATATTAGACAATTTTTGAGAATATTATTAACATGTATCACTATTTATAATCTAAAATATTAATAATTCATTTCATGTATATTATTTTTCTAATGTATATTTTCATCATTTTATATTAGTAAATTTTATTGTTCGTTCATGTTTCATAGTTGTGCTGTTACACCACATTTATTGATATTCTGTTCATCAATAAAAAATTTCAAAATGTATTGAGATCACATTGATTAAATTAACTGTTTATCACTATTTTATATTAATTGAATATATGGTTTGGGATTACGATAATGGAATTTATGAATATATTGTTTCAAATAATTTAGATTTATTAAAATATTAATTTATAATAATAATAATTTTTTTTGTAATATATTAAAAACAATATTCATGAAATAAATTAATTATTAATATCACAGTTACTTATAAAGAATATTACAATCATTATAGTATATAGACAAATAAATGAAATACATTGTTCATTTGGGCGGCATTACACACCTAACATGGGTGACATTTTCATTTTTTGAAAGGATTAGTGGAACGTACAACATGTTTATTACATAAAAACTGAAATTATGTATAAATAATATATTTATGTAATTATTTTGTTAATATTATAATATATTTGGGTATGGTATATTAATAATTAATTTAATAGAAATTAATGTAGTGTGTTTATAGGTTCTTAACTTATTCCTTAGGAAAACTCCTTGAACCTTCATATATTGGTCTTTTGGGAAGCTGAAATTTTCTTGAACATTGGAATAAAAGGCATGGAGGTTTTTTATTATATATTTTTATCTAAATGGATATATAATCAAGGATTGGTGTAGAGGTGTTGTTCTCCAATATTATGTGAGTTATGTTAATTTTTTATAAATACTCATAAAAATATATTAAAACCATCTCACAGTCATTAGAACACGGATCCAAAAGTGTAACATATTTAATTGTTGATAAGTATTGTTTATAATACCTATAAAACATTATAATAAGAGATAATTTTTGATATATTTTATAATTTTTCCAATAAATTGAAATTTTTTACAATGATTATTACTATTGTAGTACATGATTTATTTTGAGCTGGTAAAATATATTTCTATCTAAAAATTAAATAGACCATACTATATAAAGTAATTTGAGGGATCCATATATAAAACAATTTTTTAAATTATTCAATTAAAATATTTCATAAAAATAAATTCGAATAAATGTATGTGTCACCCCACAAAAAAAATTTAAATAAAAAATTTTATGCATAAAAAACTATTCAAACTAAAATTTTGTATATTACTCACTTCTATGATAATTATTAAATTATTATTAGATAATTTAAATTTTTGATCCATTAAAATTAATTTGAAAAAAATGGGAACTTGTGGAAACTTATTTAATGTAAAAACACCATGAATGATCTTTTATTAGTATTAAATATAACTTCTATTCCAGAATGTTACAAATATGATAAAAAACAAAAAAAAAATTATTGATGTATATATTTTTATTATGAAATAAATATTTGTTGATTAAATGGTTTTATAAATTTCTATATAATAATAATATAAATAAGTTAAAATAAAGAACAGGTATTTGTAACAATAGTATTTGTCACTATTCTATTAAAAATAAACCTTTATTCAAAACATAAAAAACAATCCCCATTTCCTAATTTTGACATGTTAATTCCAAAAATGAATATAATTTTTTAATTATAATATTATAATATATATATATATAATTTTAGATTATTAATTCATAGTTCATAAAAACATTTTTTTTAAAACATTTATCAATAAGTGAATTTATTTTAAAGCAATACCAAATAAAAAATTATAGTTTAATAATAATTCATATATATATATATATGTTATAAATAAAAATAAATAAAAATAATTCATTAATAGTGATGAATTTATTTAAGATAAAGATACTCAATACTAAAAAATCATTTAGAAACATAAAATTTAACCAATCTTCAATGAAAACCATTAAATTTTATTATAAATATTCTAAATATTTTATGTTATCGCAAAATTGATAATAAAATATATCATTAATTATTATTAACATGTCATGTCATATTTCAATATTAATATACGTATTACATAAATTTATTTTTTAGAAATAAATGTTTTAAAAAGGTAGTAATTTTTGTTCCATTAGTTATTGTTTTTTAATTATATTTTTTTTAAAGTGATTATAGTAATTACAAAACATAAGTATATATTAGAAACATATATATAAAACATCCAAATATCAATTATAATGGATACCGAATTGTTATATAGACACCAGTATATCCTACAGATTCATTTCATATTAACATCATGAATCACACATACCATTTCAATAATTTCCATTTTTATGTTACATAATGAATTGTACTTTATTTATCTTCTTTCCCATTATATGTTTTTATCAATATTAGTTACCATAATGTTGAATATGATAGATGGATTTCTTATTGGTAAAGATATTGTTTTTTCATTTATTTTCTCCCATTAATTTTATATTATTTCTATAGATATAATCATATAAGATTCATAATAATCTATTGTATGTAATACGTGTTTTCATGATTTTTTTTAATTTTCATCAATTCATTACAAAAATATTTTTATTTTTGTTGATATGATTCATTAAAAATTATATAGTCTATTTTATATTTATTTTAAAAGATTAATTTTTTTAAATATAAGAATTTTTTTAAAGGAATCAAAATGATTATTTTAACATTGTATGTTATAATATCCCCATTAAGAAAATTGTATCATCATAATTTTAATTCTATAATTGTAAAAAAATTATATGTCTTTCCATTATACTAACAAGAAACCAATACACCCTATCTAAATAGTTATAAACCACGTTGTCTATGTTAAGTAATGAAATTCAAATTTTCCATCATACATAGTTTCACTTAAAGATCACAATAACTTATTCCAAGTGTGCCCCTTAAGCTAGCTATAAGTATTATGTGTATATAAATATATACCATCCATAGAAACATTCCAATGATCCTATTTCCAATCAAATAATATAAAAAAATTATTTGATATAATACTATAAAATTATAGTAAATGGTCCTATGAATATAAAAAAAATATCTTAAAATTTTTTATACTATAAAATATTCATTTCAATATATAATAAAAATTTGGTTAAACATATAACTCTCTTTGTTCAAACGTGGTTTACATATTATTTTTTCTCTAAATATTAATAACCATACCCCAAATAATAACTAATCCTTTCTCTATTACTGACTATAAAATCCAAAACCCACAATCTCGAGTCCATTTCCATAAACATAATGATTTGATATTATCAATGATACTAAAAAAGATACCCAATAATCATAGTTCCATGATTGGTGCTAAAAACATACATTATAATCAATTTTGGATTCCAATTGTGTTGAATCGTATATTCTACAAAAAGTTCAATATTGATACGTTAAATATCACAAATAATCTCACACTCCAGTAACACTATGAATAAGAATATTTAGATATTAGCTATAAATTTATTATATTACTATATATTTCCTCATCATATCCCATGTGAATCTCTATAAATGACATCCTTTTAATCACACTACTATACATAATTCCCTATAATAATTGAAACAAAATCAATTATGACCTCGAACACTCGGTAATTGAAAAACAAATCAATATTCCATTAGTATTTGGGATAAAAACATGTTTGAAACATGTACATGGTAGAATTATCAAATAAAAAATAAAATTCAATATTAAGATTCATTCATAAGGTATGATAGAAGGTCAAATATCCTTAAATAAAAAATTATACACCATTGTGAAGTTGTTGTACCATCCCATTACTTGATTTCAATTTTTTCATAACCCTTTATTATCAAAATTAGATAGGGGAAATTATAGATTTGTTTTGGTGATGTTTTAAAAAATATGGAAATCCACTGATACTGATCACAGTTTTAAAAATCATTTCGAAGAAAATTATATTTTTCCTAATAAACTATGCACTATTTTCTAGCCATAAGAAGAGAAAACAAGATTCACCTAAATTTTACGACCACCCCGTGACATTATTTACCACTGGACTATTTTGGTTTTCACAATTTGTGCAATGATAGTTTAACAATGTGGTCATACAATTCAACCAATCCAAAATCCTAGTTAGGGAAATGGTTTGGGAGAACGATTACTACTAATTATTTGTCCCTTCTTAGAAATCCATGTATGTGGGTTTTTATGCCCTTGAAAATATAATTAAAAAATTTCGGGACCATCGTTTAAGATATATAACATCCCCATTGGATCTTAATCAGTTTCAAATTATTTTGTAGTCTTTTTGTAGGATTCCTTATCTCTCAAACCCCTTATTTTGGGAATAAAATTTTTAGTTCAAGATATTATCCCACTCAAGTATGATTTTTCTCCCTCGATTTGGTTTTTATATCTCTTATATTTCCATCCTTTTTGTTTGGGTTGAACTCTCAAGATGTTAATGTAATAGGTCATGGAATTGATTAATCTTTTTTCTCGGTTTATCTCTTTGATATCATTTACCCTTGTTCTTTATTAGTCGATGTTGTTTTGTGTGTTGTTCCATTTGATCATGTGACTAAATTTTTGTGCTTCCATGTTGTATTACAAGAAAATTAAATCTTATTGTGTTGATTTATTTGAAATGAGTTTTTTATTTATTGTTGTTCTAAAATTATCTGACATTTTCATTTTCATTTAATATGAAATAAAAGTGTTTTATAGTATAGAAATGGAATTATGGGGGCATAAAATATGTAAAATAATAACATCACTAATGGTAATGTCCGTACCCTCTGTAGGGAATGATTCAGGGATGGGGAAAAATATAATACAGGTATCCCGAGAAGCCTTGGAAGTAACTAAATCTACATCTAAGTTCCCCTCTTGACAGGTTTGATAGATAATAACATTCATTTGGGTCATTATTAATTACATACAAACATTATAACATATAATTTAAGGGGAGTTTATGCTCCCATTAATTACGTTAAAAGGAAACTAAGAGTATATTTCAATGATAACAAGAGATATGTTTCTCATAAAACACAATTGAAGACCTATGAAAATAGCATTGACCTCCAACATAAAAGATACTCAAATACCATATGAAGATGACAAATAATAGATTATTTATCCCATGTGGTTTTGAATAGGTCCTCCTCACATCAACATTCACATTTTTCACAAAACATCAAGGTTATTCTTTAACCTCAAGATGGGTGTAATCCATTTAATCTAGCTTCAAATGTAATTATCATTAGAGAGATAAGAGGGTCTTCCTATGGGATTGATTAACTTGAGTAAGGGAGACTCATTCCAATGATTTATAAACTTTACTAACTCCATAAGAGTTCCTTTGGTTCTGTAGTCAATTCCCAATGGATATATGTTAGACCCATCTAATCAAGATTTGTATTTGGCCTTCCAAATAAATCATAATCCCAATACAATAATAAGATCCCTCGCTTTATACTTATTATTGTTTCCCCCAACCCCATTAAACCAATTCTACATGAAAATGTTACCAACAATATCTTTTCCCTATAATTTTTTGGAACTTATGAAGTATATCCATAAATTCTTATCACAATAGATCTAAAAGAAAACGTGATGTGTAGATTCTGTTCAAGGATCACTGTAATAATAATAGTTAGACGCAAACTAAATCCCCAAGCGATTTATATTGTCATAATTGAGAACCACATTGTTCTTAACATGCCAAATTGGATTGTTAAACTTCAAATGTTTCCTTTTTTATCAATAAAATTTCCCCCATGCATCTATATCCCTCGAAATGTTTGAAATCATACATTTAATTTATTTAAAACCCCTAATTTGATATGATTTTACATAAAATTGGAAAATTATATGAAGGCTATGGAAAACCCCCAATTTTAGTGGAATTAATTTTTTTATGGATTAAAGGAAAATTATTGCATGAATTGAATTTTTTTTCAAAAAATTATTTGATGTTCATTCCTGTGAAAAAAGATTAAATTGAAAGATCATTTTAAATGACATAAATTTAATTATAATTTATGATTTGATTTTGAATCTGAAATGGTTTTTTGTATCTAAAATAGGTAAATATAATTTCAATTGTGTGATTTATTTAGAAATGAATTATTTTTCATTAAATAAATTATATTTTTATTGACTACTAGAATCACATGTAGTACATTGTAATTACTGGGTGATTAAGAAAATCATTCATGGACTCTAGCTCAAATAAAATTCATTAGTGATGACAACCCTTACTAAAACAAGTATTCAAGATTTCCAATGATGGAAACCTAAAATTTGATTGATTTATTTCAAATAATGGGCCCCTTATGGGTTTTTGATTTGAGCATGCACATAAACATGAGTTGTGATTATGATCGAAAAGTATATAAATCATATATCTAGAAACTAGTTTATCTATGAGATTCTAAGCATAGTTATTTTCATTATATTGACATGAATAGAGATTTCATTGCCTGTAAGATAATTTCATCCATGGTAATTATTTTTTATAAAATTTTATACGAAACCTTTACTCTAGAATAGTTTTATATATATTCTATATTGTTATTTGAATTTATATTTTAGTTCAAAATATGAAAATGAATTTCCCCCCCTTACATTATTTATAGTTAATTATTAACTTTTTTGTTATTATGTAATTGATTGTAGAACAATTGGTGAGATCCTTATAATATTTTTATATCACTCCATAAATTTAAATTTAGTTATTTTTATATTATGTTGAAAATGGATCAAGGAAAGGGATGGTAGCACTTGGAGGGTGTACTTGTGTTGATCCATAGATTTTTTGGTTAATAATGGCCACCAAAGGATATATGGTCTAATTATTTAAAGTTATTTTAGAGTATTTGTGTTGATAGTTGTTATTTTATCCTTTTTGTTGTATTACAATGCGATGTTCACTAATTTGACAATGATACAATGCCCCTTGAGGGTTGTTTGGAATATCGTCTATATGTTGTTTCTTCTTTTTTTTTTCTATTTCTAAAAATGGTATCCCCATATCTTTATTAGTATTCCAATTACTAGTATTCATCACATAGGGACTGATAATGGACTTCAATATATGTTATGACAATCTTGGGTATCAGTGTTCTAGTGTATCATTGAGGGTTTTTGATTTTTTTATCAAAGTAGGTTGAACATAATTTATTTCTGTCAACATGTTGTTTTGGGTTTTCTTGGTTGATTAGATTTTGTATTTTATAACATAGGATGTAGTTAAGAGTTAGTTATTATATATATCTCTTTATAACTATCATTTATATAGAATTTGTTTTTAGAAAAATTACATTATCTAATAATTAGATTTGATTACAGTAATTTCCCAATTTTATTTAAGACTATTTTCCCAAATTTTTTAATGTTCTATGTGGATGTATTATAGAATCAAGATTAAGATAAGAAATTTGATTATTCTATTAGAGGAATATTATAGTTAACCATATCAAGAAAATCCTCTAGTGGATCGGAATCATATTAATATAGTGGAGCTTGTTCTCTGTGATCTACGAAAGGTTTTTTCACCCTTTCCCATTTAAAATCTGTTAGTACAATCTCAAAGACATGAATTTAGAGACAATTATCATGAGGCTCTTTGATAGAAATTACCATCCATTAGTGGATGAAATTTTCCTTATGATGAATATGAATTGATCTAATATATATATATATGTGTGTGTGTGATTTTGGAGTTCATGGAAACACATGATACTATAAAGATAATTTTTGAAACCTTCAAGTGGGAAGATCCACATAGGAGTGGCGGGATTTTATGTTGATGATGAAGAAAAATTCAAGTGTTGATTGGAATAGAATTAGATTTATTTTAATATATAAATGTTGTCAATAATGTAGGTTATTGGAGATGTATATGGAGTTTCTCTGCCTCTAGTTGGGAATCAGGAACATGAATTAGTATGAAACTGTTATTCTATTCTTCAATGATTTTTATTATGTAGTGGAAAATGGGAATTGAAAATATCATTTATTTGAGATGGGTCTTCACTCCAATATTCAGTTGTCAGTTCTCATACAAAATTTCAATTATATTATGTATGTGTTGGATAGGGTGTTGATTGTTTAGGTTTACATCATTATTATGTCAGGGTTGTTGGCAGTTTTTTTCACATAATTGTAGTTCTATTTGTCCCATCTAATAAATGGGAATGTTTCTTGTGTCTCATGGTATTTTTAGATATCACCCATCATCTAGACCACATGAACGTCCTATAATAGTCCATATAACTTGAAATATATCTAGAAAGGTTGTTAAATAGACATGGTTTTTCTCTGAGGCTCATAATATCAATTGTTCGTGAGGATGATGAGTCCATCTAGAATTTTTTTTCACATATATTCAAATCTGTGTATTAGTGTGGGATCGTCAGAACTAAAAAATAATGGGGTTCAATTAAATACATCATTAACTATATAAGTCCATCTATAGGTATTTGGAATGAATCTTATTCACAAAGTGGAAGAGTCTCTTAAGGATGAAAATATAGGTTCAGTGATGGTTATAGGAAGAATCATTATAACTTCATCTTTAGTAAAAGATTTATTTGATAATGTATTATCTCATTATTTCTTATATACTTCTATTAATAACATTCTAAATAATTAAATGGATTATTTACCTTATGTTATTGATATTACTTTACCCTTAGGAATGAATAGAGAACATATTATCTAATTCCCCTCCTGGGTTTTCTATTTAAAAGTGATTTATCAAACATGGATTTTTTTCGATATGAAACCACTTTATCTCGTTTTCAAGATTTATTTGTTTATATAAAATCCGTCCAAAATTTAATATTATATTCAACGGGTCTCCAGTACTACACCTGATGGGGTCTTTTATGTTTTTCATAAATAATTGGACCACAGATCGAAAAGTTTCATACCACCTTTTCTTGAGTTGGTTAGGGTAATATATATGTTTCCTATTGACATAAAATTAGAATATTTTATTTATGATCTCCCTCTAATTTCTATATATTTTCCTAAAAATTTTCACTATGATTTCTTTGGCCCGCCTAAAGTTATATTGGTAGAGTTTCTATATATTTACTTAGTTGCATTAAGTATATATTGATTCGATCATACCATATAAGACCACCTATATTGAATTAATTGAAAACTACGGTGGATGATATGCTGGAACACTTCTTATATACCAAAGTGTGTTAGCTTGGGCAATGCATGTTCTTGTTTAAACAAAAGTGGGAAGAAAACATCACCTATATGGTGATTCTACAAATCAAAATTTAGTTATGGTTATTGAAAATTATATGTTTCCATGGCTAGATAATTTTTTGATCTATTAAAGTGGGTTAATTGGTTCTTGAATGCTGATCTTAAAAATTATTATAACATGTTGAGAATTAAATAATATGACATCATAAACGAAACCTTCATGATAAGGTAATAACTAATTTGAGTACTTGTTATGAATATTGAGATGAAAAATTATTAGGTAGTGTTTATGGACCCAATAAAATGGATATTCCATGAGGAACTTAACTCATTCTTTTATTCATTGTGGAAAACATCATGGATCACTAGAAAAAAGGGAAATGACATCTAAATCATATGATATTATTTCTATATTTTTTTAAGAATCTCTAAATTTATTCAAAACTATCGACATTTTCTTTATGTATTTGTGTTGATATGTTCCTAGGATTCATGGCCTAAAAACATGATATTTCATTTTATCCTAAGATGGTGATAACTATCATTTCATGTGAAAATCTATGAACCCATTTTAAGAATAGGATTTTTGGGGCTTGTGTGGAATTTACACATGTTTCTTAGAGAATTTTCAAAATTTTCTTCTCTGATAATGGATCCCACAATAAAATTTGTGATGCTCATCTAGTATTCAAAATGTTAGATATATTTTTTTAGTTTAATCATATATTGTATTCTCCAAAAACCATAAATCTTATATAGGGTGGGAAAGTCTATGTTGACTTTTTTAATGCATTTAGTATGGATTTCATGTGTATTTTTATGCATCATTATCGTATTTTAGCCTACGTTTCTATAAATATTCAGCCCAAAGTGAAGAATTATATAATTTAGGATCTTGAACATGAAGTTGGGATAAATAATATTAATATTTTGCATCATTACCATTTTTAATAATGTATTATCATTTATTCTTAGGTCATAGGTTAAATAATATATTTTATCATAATTATCTGAACCATCAGTAGTGGCATTATGTGGTGTTACTATAGTGTTTGTATATTGATATTTCTTACAAACCTGAAAAAGTTAATCTTGTTTTTTGACATCTTTATTGTGAAAAATATAACTCATGACCTGAAAGAATCATTAGAATAGTGGAATTTGAAGGATTTATTTTCACTACTATATTTCATAGGTTGATAGGACGAAACTGATATTATTCTAGAAAGTGTATGTTTGTCCTCCAATATTCTCAAGGTGATTATTTCTAATCTGTGTCATGTTGATCAAGTTATTAGAATCAGTAACTCTCTTTATATTGGTGAAATAATTGGAGAGTGGTTATTCTCTTCATAGGGTTTATTATGTTTCAAAAACCATTATATTTTACCTTTTACTATGAGAGTGAATGTTATGGTTTATTTAAATAATTCAAAGTTGTTAGTGAACCATGGAGACACAAAGATGTTCTATGATATGTATTAATGGTTCGAGTTACTAGGTATGAGGTTTGGAATCATTTAATTTTGTTTCTTATTATCATACCATTTAATAAGACATGGTAGAGCTGTAAAAACATTTGGGCTTGCTTCATGCACATCATATGATGACCTAGAATTTGGAAGATAATTTGATGGACTCTTTGACAAGGCTTTAATGTTCCCATTGAAGAAAGAATTTGATATGAATAACAATTGATTTGGTGTCTAAAACAGATAACATTATACTCATTCAAGATATAAAATAGTTGTAGTATTTGTATAGTCTTTATATGATATATATTATCATATTTCACAAATTGAAATCTATTATAGTCTTTTATTGGGATCCTTATTTTACATATAATTTTGGGAGAGGAATATGGGATTAGTTGTAATATTATGATATTTTGAATAGAGAAATTCATCTTCCGTTGGATGACCAAAAAACATGCTATATTTATTGATGAAGGCATGATAGATACTTATTTTATCAATATTAATGGAACTTGGGAAATCAAATATCTAATGGTAGAGTATCTTTATAATAATAGTTACCATTTATTTTTCCATATGGATCCCTTTAGATCTTTTTGTGGTCGGCCTTGTAGATCTCCTCATTGCCAAATAGAGATTGGTGAATATTCCTTAGTTGGTCCAAGTCTATTTAATGATATGAAATTGATGATTTAGATTATTCTCCATATAATTTTGACATTATAGATCCAGTATAAATACTATTATGAATATCTATTTATCCCTTTAGATATTTCTACTAATAAATGTCTATTTTGGATAGTATAATATTGGTTGGGTCAATGGTGACTTTTGAAATAAGGAAATTATACTAATTTATTTGGGGGTACTATTGAAATAGTTGAGAAGATGGAAATGTTTTCATACTAATTATCTTTTCCACAACATTTGATGTGGATTCAAACTGTTAATCATTTATTGATAATTTTAAATAATTATTATGACCCTTATTCTATCCTGAAATGGGAAGATATGGATGTGGAAACCGATTTATCTGTGACTAAAATTATGTTAGGATTGTTGATTCTAATACAAAATTAATTCATCAGTAGATAATATCATGGATTGGGTTCCTTGGTAACATGGTCCTTAATCACATGAGACATGAGATTATGAATCCTAGATGAGAGACAAGTAGGCTAAATTCATTGATATGGAATCTTCATGAAATAATTTTTAGTGATAAAATATCTTTTGTTGGGGAATTTTTAAAATCAAGTTAAATTATTTAATATATATCTTATCCCTTTTTTATTGTACCATGATAAGAGATTATCATGGACTGTTTTGTGTTATTTGAATAAATTTTTTGTCCCACATGGTTATCTATGGTTAGGGAATACCTTTTTTAGATAAAACAATGTTCCCTTTGTAGAGCCACTAGTTGGGGGTTAATTGTTTTTCCCAACCATTCAGACAACCTTGAAAACCAAACATCCTTTCATTGTTAGTTATTTCATGGATGGTAGACAGTAAGATCATCTTTTCTTCTAAACCATGAACAAAATCCATATATGCACTATCAAAACATGAGTTGGGAACAAAAATTCTAATAATCATTCGACCCTATACTGTTAACTATTTGAGTGGGATTTTATCCCCTAAAAATATCATTAAAACTGCAAACCCTAGTTTATAAAACATAAAAACAACTATTCAAACCTATTCAGTAACAATTTATTTTAAAGTATCTCTAGAGGATTCCTTTCCATTCTGAAAATCTTCTCTTAAAATGGAAGTGTTGTTGGATGATATGATCCCCCTCTAGCATGTATATTATCCCATAATTTCATTTTCTATATCATATATTTCTGCCCCATTTGAGAGTGGTGAATAATAATATTTTCGTGGTTTATATTTTGACATTGATGGAAGTCATTTCATTGTTTTTATACTTTATCTACTTCTTCATCATTCTCAATTGGAGGATCTTGATGTAGGTGTTGTATTTTTTGACCACATTAGTAAATGTATGTGGTTCTATAAGACATTACACTAAAATTGAAACCATAAATTATTTCCTGATTTGAAATGAAATTTTAATTGAAGTTAAAACCAAGAATGGATGTTATTTGACATGTAATTTGAAAAAATAATGGAAATTGGTAAAAAATTTCAAATTTCAGTGGAATTGAAATTATTGGGCTGATTTGATAAAAAATAATATTCTCAATTAAATTTTTATTTGATAATGATTCATGATAAATAATAATAAATGTAATGATTATTTAAAAATATATGAATTTAATAGAATCCATTTTTTGGTTTTTGAAACTGAAAATTCTTAGAAGACATCAAATTGAGAAATTGAATTATGCATGTGGAATTATTTTGGAAGGAATATTTTTACTTCGAATTAATGATTTATAAACTGATTGTATAAATAAAATATGATCCTAGGTAGAAATTTTGGTTATTAGTACAAGAACACTAGGACTCTCACTCGCTATCAATATATTCAAAATGAGATCACTATTTAAACAAGTTTAGAATGATTTCCCTTGATTGGTCCTATAAGGGGGTGTTGATTGATTTCATTCAATGGGTCCCCAAATAGGATATTTATTGAAGTTTCCATGAATATATTATCTTTGACGGTGATTGAGATGTGTGAGATCCATTTAGTTTGAAACTAAAGTAACCTAGGACTTCGGATAATAGTTTATTGCTTTATCTTTTCATGATTATAAATTAAATTTTTTATAGAACTAATCTATTCATCCAATCTATTTTATAAAAATTAAAATAATTTTTTTTCAAATATGTTAAAAAATACCATTCTATGTTTAATTATAAATGAAAGTATAATTGGATTTATGTAATGGAATTTATTGTTAATGAATTGGTGAGATACTTATAATATTTTGTGTACCCACCATACTTTTTCCTTAGAGGGTATGAATATTATGTTTTTATGTCTAGTAAAAGGGATGGAAACACATAACTGTGGTAGTTATTCGTAATATTTATGACTTTATCCAGGTTATTGTGATTGATGGATATTTATTCTACTTATTTAATTGGGTTATAGAGGATATTTCTTGATAGATGTGGTGTTCTACATTTAATGTATTTTTCCTTAGTATGTTCACCTATTTTATTATAGAAGTTTTATCCTTGAAGATTTTTTTAATTCTATTTATGTGATGTTTAATCTTATGGTCTTGTTAGTTATTGTCAAAAATAAGTCCTTTTTCTTTTTAAGATGTCATATTTTAGTTAGAAACCAATGGGGATTCAAAATGATATTCATTCTATGTATGAACTAGCTTGGATATCAGTGTAATAGGGTGTCTCAGATGGTTCATGATAGTTACAAAAGAAATAATACAATCATCTTGATTAATGGATCATAACATTTTCATATAAAATATAAGTATGGATCAAACATAGTCATTTAAATTATAAAATATTGTATCATGAATCACTAACTTCTTCCCTTAGTGAAATAATAAAATGTTTCTTTTATTGAATTAGGAAATCATAATGTTTCCCATGCAGGATCACCTATGACAACTCATTTTCCATAGTGCATCAAGTATAGAATCTATCTTTTCATATTTATAAGTTATGGTATAAAAATTATCTCAATGTAATAGTCATAAGTATATGTCTCACTTGTCACATAATAATATTCCATATATATATGTGTCCAGGAAGAATATGAAAACAATCAGTATTCCTTCATACATTGACTAACACATATAAATAAAATGGGTTTCATGGATAATTCATTAAAACAACATTGTAATACATCATGATAATGATTCTGTAATATACCATGAATGTATTTCCCTAGTGAATCATAAAAAAACTTTAGATGTTTACCTGAATGGAAAATAATTTTTAAAAAGAATTATAAATTTTCTTTGAAAAAATGATGAAATATCACTCCTTGTTGGTAACAATTAAAAACATATCTAAATTGTTGAAATAAGTTATTACATGTAAAAGTAATTAAAAAATATAATATACCCATGATATTGATGAATGATTGTGATAGTTTAAACTTGTTTTCCAATAGTAAAATTAAAAAAATATTATCTTCAATCATTATAATGAGATAATAAAATGACCAGTATAGAAAAAAATATTAATTTTTAAAAAATTGTAAAAAAGTAAAATATAATATTAAATGGACTTAAAAGCATTAAAATATAATAATAAATATTCCTGAAATTGTTTAATGAATGTTAAGAGGTTGAAAAGTATTTGTGTAAAATACTTCAAAACTCTTAATTCAATGATTTAAAAATAAAAACACTTCTAAATTTTAAAAATATATAACAAAATAAATAATGAACATAGGGTGGAACATGAAATAACATTAGGATATAGAAAATCATTATATAATATATCAAGGAGTCAATATATATGCAATATTAAGGAAACTATGATCATAATATGGAACGTATCTCGAAGAAAAAAATTTGATATAAGTATCTCGTATATTTTTTATCAATAGAATAAAATTAAATTGAAAGAAATAAATTGGTATTGATTTAATAATTGAATTTATTACATAAAAACTTATAATATTATATATTCATTGGATATTTTATCAAAAAAACACTATATAAAATCATTCATGGTTCATAGATTGAATGGTGTCATAAGTAATTGTAATTGACACCAATAAACCATAACCATGGATTCCCACATAGCCAAACAATATATATGGTACTATATAATTAACATATAAATATTCATCACATATTTGATATCCGTATTAATATATATTAAATTTTATATTAATAAATTATAACTAATCATTACAAATATATTATTTTTTAAATAAATTGTCATCATCTGATGTATGTAATTTTGATTGTCCGTAAATTTTTCATAAAAGAGATATTCGAACCCAATATTTGATAAAAATTTAAAATTTTAAAAATTATATAGGAATTTAAAATTTTTTGGTTTAATTATTTAAACATTCCCATGTTTATTTTATTCAAATTATGGGTATTGTTTGTAAGAATAGAATCTATGAAAATCATGTTTTGTGTAATTTAACGATATCAACATACTACACAATATTGATTTAAAAAAAATCATATTTGATGAACATATTAATAATATATATTTCTTATTATATCATATTTACAAATAGAATATATTTCTATAACCATCCATGTAAGGCAGTGATGAAAATTGAAAATATATTATTCATAATGGTTGTACTCCATACATAAGTAGGGAATCATTTTAATTTCCTAAATGGAGGGGAATAAGGCTGAAAATGGTTCTTCCATAATACAAATAGCATTTCATTATACTAATAGATCTAATATAAAAATTTTATTTTATAAAGATAAAATTTTGTGTTGATATATGAATAAGGAATGAAATATAATATAAAAATAAGTGAATATGAGTTTTTCCCTTACTCCATGGTAAAACACATTATGAAATCATTGATGGGTATTCAAGTGTAACAAATATCTCTAGAATATGGAAAGTATATTTTTTTACTATTTTTTATTTTTTATTTTAGGTATTAATATTTTTATATAAGTACAAGGGGAAACAGAACGGTTCCATTTATAATGGAGAGGGTGAATTTTTTTAAAATAATCATTACATTATATCAAAATGAATGAAACAGTCAATGAAACATTTCTTGAAAATTTAAATATAAAGGATATTGTGGGATTTATAATTGATAAAACACTAAACCACAGAAATAACTCATATGTTTTATTATATATTTGGGTATTTCAACATTATTTTTCATTTCACAACAATTTACTTTTACCATGATAACACAATTTTTACCTCGATAATATATTTCTATGTTAAATATTCAATTAAAAATTATTAATTAAATAAAAGGTTATTATAAAAAACAATAAAATTTTTATAATTATTTAATTTTATTAGGTGGTAAAAAATAATTTTAATAAAAAATAGTCATAACCCAAATACTATCATTAGAAAAGTTCCCTTTTAGGCATAAAATTTTAGAATGAAAATAATGTATACGATTTATTTACCAGAAATTTATTAGTTCATGAGTAAAAAAAGTCCATTTATATGTTGTAAAAAATCTGACAACTAAATGGACCATTGTGAATAGATAATTTGATGAAAAGGTCAAAATATTATTATTTATTGGAAGAAAATATCAATTTTATTCCAAAATATAAGTAAAAAATTTATAAATTAGAAATAATATTTTTAAAAGAATAATTTTATCCCTAAATATATATTTATCTAGTTAATGTTTTTAAAAAAACATAATGTCATGTTTATATCATGATATTAGAATAAATTTATTGTTTTTATAAAAATGATATTTTACACTATTCTCATAAAAAACTATTTTTTAAAAGCCAAAAAAATCATCCTTGTGATATTTTGGCATGATTAATCCTAAAATTAACTACAAATTTTTAAATTTAATTTTTATTATTGTTAAATATTATTTTTAAAATAAAATCTAAAATACATTATATTTGTTTTATAAAAAATGATTATATAAGATTACAATAACATTATTATACAATCTTATTAAAAATGTATAAGTGAATGTTAATACATTTGGCAACATATATTATCAATACATATCTTTTTAGTAAGTATTTATTAGCGATTGACACTATTATATTAAATATATATTTAACTTTAAAAATCATTTGAAAATATAGCATTATAATATAGTTCACTAGGAGACATTAAAATTAATTCCTTTCATGAAAACCATCTAATTTTATTAATATATTGATATTAAATAGAATATCATAATTTTATAAGGATAGATATCAAATTTTATTATTAATATTCATCAACACCTAACCATAATTTAAAAAATAATTATTTTTGTTAAATACTATATTTCTATTTCATTCTTAATTATTTTGGAATTATATTTGTTTCAATTGATAATAAGAAATACATTATCATTGTAGACCTATTGGATGTATTTATAAAAAATAACTATATATCCTTTAATAATATTTATATAATTGTCATATAACCCCCATTTCATACTTTAAATTCATTACATTACATCTTGACAATGAAAACGTATAATTTTCATAATTTTCATTTTTATAGAAATATTTCTCCTTTAATGATGTTTTATATCATAATATTTTTTATTTCAATAATGGTGATTCTTCTTTCTGAATTTTATCTAGGTGATTTTCTAGTGTTGAATATATTATACAATCGTATTTAAAGTTCCCATTAGATTTTTTTTTCATTTCATGAATACAATCATCCGTGAAATTTATTAATGATTTTATTTAATTAATATATCCTTGAAATTTTTCATAATTTTACACTATGGTAGGATATAGATTTTAATAAGGTATATCTATTTTATAATTTATTTTCTAATCAATTTTATATTTCTACAGATGGAAGTGACAACATTTTTAATAATGTTAGACATGTAGTTTTAGAAATGATGTTTTTCCTAAACACATCGAAGATATAATGATAAGATAAATATAATGACAAACTCTTCATAAATTATATTTCTTTTTTAAAATATCAATGATTTTAAATTTGTTCCTTAATAATGAACAAGTTCAATGTAAATTATTACCAACCTCAAATTTAATAAGCAAACAACAATTTGTATTATTATTAAAATGGTTGAATGTTTACTAATGGAAATAAAAAAGGACAATTAAATGAATAAGATTAATAATTTATTATTACAAAACAATTATAGTTATATGTAATTTTTATCAGATATATTTTATTCAAATAATGAAGGTTTACCTTCATTGTGGATCATAAAACATCCAAAGTGTCCCTTGATGTAGAAAAAAAAGCCTAGTTGATAAGTAGAAAGAAGTGATGAAGATATAGCAATGTAGTTTCAACTTGTAATATTTTAATAGTATTTTAAAATAAATTAGATGAAAAATGGGATCAAAATTCATTAAAACATGATAACTATTTTTATATAAAAACACTAAACGAATCAAGAACCAATGAAATTAATAAAATAGTGTTATTTATGTTCTGTTGGGGATATGGGAGTTCCCCTGAGGATAATGGAATTAGATGAGTGATCGAAATCAAGTATTTCTCATGAAATTAGTTATTAATGGGGTATATTTGAGATATTATAGATTTATTCATAGTCAAAATAATATTTATCATTACATTTATAGGTCATATAACTCTCAAAAACCATATTATATCTTATACTTTTTCTATTAGATATCTGCAAAAATGTTACATTTCTATGCATTGTTTCATTTTTGAATTATTCCATGTGTATGAATAAACATCATGATTTAGTTATTGAAAACATGACCACAGATTAATTATATTCTTGTTGATATTGATATGAATTTTACGGATTGAATTAAATTGAAAAAGTCATGCTAAATGTCATGGATGATGAGGAAACATGTGTTTCAAGGTATCAACTAATATATTTAAAACAATAAAATCCATTACATTGGTCATTATAGTTATGGGTTTTTTCTTGGATAAAGTGAAAATGACCATAGTAAAAGGAATTTACAGATGATGTACCAGTAGAAATAAAAAGGAGGCCTAAAATGTACCTTATGGGGATCCTTACCAAATAGATATATGGATTGGGTTTTCCAGTTAAGGAAAAAATATTCCCCAACATGTTCAAAAAAGGGTTCGGCATTAAACAAGTTAAAACATGATAAAAATGAGATTGTGGATAATTTTACTATATAAAAAATTCCAATAAAATGATATGGATGAAAATAATCATAGTTTATGAGTATTTTTGTTCTATTTTTATTTGATCACATTGATGTTCATTTAATACAACACTACATTAGTCTAGGGGTTCATAATTGGAATAGAAATAATAATTTTTTAGTGGATTATAGTTTGATGATATATATATATATATATATATTTGAAATAGACTTATATTTCTATAAGTGAATATGTAACCTCATATATAGGTTATGAATAATTTCTATAATGTGAATTATTTTTATCACCACTTTTTGATGGTTTTAAATAATTGAATCATATGTTCTCTCCATGAAACGATTTTTGGTATATTTTTATGACATTTGGATAAATGTTATAAAATTTTTTTTTTGTTTTTTATTGTCAATTTTGGTGAAGATAAAGGGTACACACACAATAAATATTGCATTGGAATATATGTAAAATGTCACTGAAGTTCTTTTGTGATGTCATTTATAATTTTTCTATTATTTATTTAGAGTTCAACAACATCTCTATTGTTCTATCAAAATATTATTGAAAGAATATAGTTACATGGGTATCTAGATCCCAACTAAATCACACATGGGATTATCCAACTGATATAATATATAGTGAACCATGTATTTTTTCTTATATCATGTGTTTTCTTTATCACCATTTACCTAAACATCTCAACAAATCCATTTCGATATATATCCAAAAAATTAATTATAAGGAATTATTGTTTGAGATTTGGTGTTTTTTAAATATCTAATTCTCCATCCACCTTCCCAATGTTGATTCAATTTAATCATGTCTTATAAGTTTTAAAATCACTCAAATTTTAAATTCATACCATTAACACTCTATATACATCATCATCCCTTGAATAACATCCCTAATAATATTAATTACATATTCTCTTTATGTGATTCAATTTTTATTTGATTCATTTTGTTTAATTTTTACTTGATTTAGTTACACAATTCATACTGTTGATTCCCCACATCTCCTTAAATCCATGTATCCAGGTACTATAAAGGACTGAGATTTTCATACATATATATTTCCAATTAATAAATAAATAAAAATGTCACGACCCGCCTCCCTGGGCCATGAACCATGTCATCTGACCCCATGGGTCTCCTGTAATACCTTGGTTTCCTTCCTAGCACACCATAAGCTATTACTCACTAGGGTCGCTTATCAGACTAATGACTATCCCCACAGGCCAACACATGTCCTTTCCAGTGTGTTTTTTATCACTCACACACACCTTGGGAAACTTCCCAGAGGGTCACCCATCCTGATCACCACTCTAGGCCAAACATGCTTAACTATGGAGTTCTAATTATATAGGCTCCCGAAACTAAAGGTGCACCTTGTTGACATGTGCAGTAACATTTAGCCTTTTTAAGTCCCAGTTTTCCAGGGGTGTTACATTATCCACCCCTTTAAAGCACAACGCCCTCGTGGTGGACCCCAAGCCTCAAACCTAGGGAGTGCCTAAGCACTTCTGGCTCGGTATTGGCTCTGATACCATTTGTCACGGCCCGCCTCCCCGGGCCCTGAACCATGTCATCTGACTCCATGGGACTCCTATAATACCTTGGTTTTTTCCCAGCACACCATAAGCTATTACTCAGTAGGGTCGCTTATCAGACTAATGACTATCACCATAGGCCAACACATGTCCTGTCCAGTGTGTTTTGTCCTCACTCACACACACCTTGGAAAACGTCCCATAGGTTCACCCATCCTGATCACTACTCCAGGACAATATTTCTTAACTATGGAGTTCTAATTAGATAGGCTCTCAAAAAAAGGCGCAACTTGTTGACATGGTTAGTAACATTTAGCCTTTTATGTCTCACTTTCTAGGGGTGTTACAATAAAACAATTATAACAAATACAAACAAGATCACCGTAAATTTTTAGTGTATTTCAAGGATAGGTAAACCAACTTCTAATATCACGAGAGATCTTTAACATATCATATATGGATGTCCACAAATATTACATTTCATAGACATACCCTACATAAAACCATTATTCATAAAAATTTGATTCAAACCATAATAAAGGGTTATATAAGATACACCGTAAGGTTAAACACGTGGTTATTTTGAATTCTTGATGATAAGGTTGTTAGATCATGATAATAATTCTTGGAAACCATACCATGTGTATCATATATGATAAATACATTATATTGAATAAATGATGGTATTTCATAAAACCTTAATAATAAAGTAATGAAATAACTTCATCCATATGAAAATAACATTTAAAAAAGAATTATATTTGTGGCATGAAAATAATAATCTAAACCTAATGTAAAAAATACCCACTAATACATTCAAAACATGTTACGATTTGGATAAGAATCTATGTAACTACTTCGATCAAGGGATGAACTCTTGTGTACTAGCTTTTTTTGATATGGCTAACCTCTGGTGTACCCTCTTCTATGATCTTGGGAAGACATATCTTGTACCCTCTAAACACATAAAACACTAATAATTTCCCAATGAGTTCTAGGGAAATATAGGTCCCACATTTCACAAAAAGAAACTCATACATGTGTGTGCTATAATATCAACAAACATTAATTCTCATATCAGAAACCCGGACAAGAAATTATTTTGTAAAAAATTCATCCTTGCATCGGCCATGGAAAAGAAATGTGTTTTGTAATGAATTCAAAAATTTATCATATCATAATCAATGTAAAAGTAATGGGTTGTGTAAGTTCATATTAATAATTATCAGAAAAAACCATCTAGATTAATGATACGGATTGTAAAATTGGATCAAATCTCTTATAAAACAAAAAAACATCACTGGCTGAATCCTTTGTTGAATATAAATTCTAAAAAATATTATTTAAAATTTATTTAAGAGATTATACTTTAAATTATGAAATGACATTCATATATAAAACAAATATAAATATCAATGAAATAAATCAGTCAAATTAAACCAATACACATTTAAATTAATATTTAAATAATTGATTGGTCATAACACTAGAAAATATTACTCATTTCATACATGTTAAAATTAATATTCTATTAATTTTTTTAGTAAAAAAGAATATAGACCCTTATTAAAAAAACTAGTACGAATATTCCTTTTCAACCATTATGTAAAAATTCAATCATAGGTAAAAATGAAAATAAATTTCATTTTAAAATAGTGAAAACATTTCCTAAAACATTTTTTAGAAAACATGGACATGTAAAAAAAGTGTTTAGAACAAAATAGATAAGTAAATTTGTATTTTATTATAACAAATATTTAATATTTATCACTTTATAAACGGTGTAAAATGAAATGAAAACATGTAATTTCAAAAAATAACTATAGGATAAGATAAATAAATAAATTATTTTATGGTAGATCAAAATAACTCATCATTGGAAGTATTTTAGAAAAAACATGATAAATAATGAGATTGTTACATAATACATTAACAACTTTTGTAACTTTTGAATAATAAGATGCCTGAAAGAGAGACCCATATTTGGATTTTTAAATCCAAAAATTATCATGATAATTATTATAAAATACATTAATGGGTAGTATATACACAACATAAAAGAAACACGTGGTGAATATGGAATGTGTCCTTTAGAAAAAAAAAGTGAGGCAAAAAATCCATTACATTAGGTATTAAATTTTTTCATACACAATGAAACCTAATATATAATAATTATAGGTTTATTAGAAATATAATATATATATTTTATATATATCATAGCATGTATGATTTTATTATGACTTTTTATTTACCCTTTTATTAACAATTCCTTACTAAAATCATGTTTCTAGTAAGCACAATGTGTTTCATGTATATTTTTAGTTTGGTATCTTAAGTTTTATTA
This sequence comes from Viscum album, assembly GCA_963277665.1. Taxonomy (NCBI): domain Eukaryota; kingdom Viridiplantae; phylum Streptophyta; class Magnoliopsida; order Santalales; family Viscaceae; genus Viscum; species Viscum album. The sequence goes on along the minus strand of OY728130.1, from coordinate 1,238,368,229 downwards.
AGTAAATCATGGTTTAATAATCTCTATAATGGTAACCATGGTTAAAATATAATATATATTTATCATATATTGATTTATATAAATACATTATATTTAAAAAAAGAAATTTAATTACATTGTTCATAGATATGGTATGTCACAGGTACGCATGATAGATGCTTCCATTTACTTGAAGGATATAATGAAAGGAAGTTAAATAATATAATGCATATAAAGAGTAATTATTATTTCATATATACGAAAAATATCATTAAATTTATCTATATTACCTTTTATGTGAATTTTAAGTTAAAAAATAACTGGGGATACTTCTGTTTCATCATATCCTTAGGTTTACCTATAGCTTTTTCATGTTGGGGGTTTTTCTAAAAAACCTTTACTAGGTCAGTGGCCTTCTATAATCAAACATTGTATATGTGATCTAGAATAATGTTTGGTTTTTAATCATTAGAATGATCATGATCTAGGGGTATGACCTCTAAGTTAATTACATGTGATGGATCAGGTATGTACTTCTACATAATGCATAATTAGAACACATCTGTATAAGAGAGAGGTTCATAGGTAGCAAAAATCATAATCCATCCTCCAAGAATGACCAATAATTTAAAAGGGAACAATATTCCAAGGAATTATTTTTTCATCTTTTAAAATATTGATACCTTATTCAATAGAGAAATTCTTATAGACAGCTTATCAACAACATCAAATTCTATATTACATCGGTGATTGTAAGAATAAAGATTCATTCCAATTTTTGTTGCATTTATGTGATGATGAATAGTTCAAACCTTTTCTAAAATTTCATTATATATATTTTTCTTTAATGACATTATTTATATAGCTTCATCCATTTTAATAGGATTTTAGGACATCATTCCATAGAGAGGCTAATGAGGATCCATTTGAGGGGTCAAGTGAAAGATTTTGTTGTATGAAAACTCAACACGAGAGAATTTTTATTCTAACTACATTTTATATATATAGAATAAGATCTCAACATATCTTTAATTGTTTAAATTTTTCTCTTAGATTAACCATTATACAAATTTTTATACATAGTAATGAAACTCACCTCTATATCAGGAGAATAATGATGAATTCACTAAAACATTGAAGTAAACCACATATCCTAATAAAATACAATAGAATTTGGCAATCCATTGAATCATTCCATATAATTAATGTATTTCCAAGAATGAAAGTCTGGATAAGAAATTTATCTAATAGAAATATTTTGTGCTGAATTTATATGGTCAACAAATACAACCCATATAAAATTATACCCATTAAATGTTTTGGGAAGTCTGATAAAAATACATAATGATGGTTTCCCATTTCCGTTATGGTATGGGTAATGGTTGTAAAATCACATTATAATTTTTTAACACAACCTTAGGAAGCTCACATACCATGAACCGATATACATATTCAAAATAGCACTCTTTATGTTATCTCAATTGAACCACCCTTCCATATCTCTATACATATTCATACTTATAGTATGAATGGATAATGCAGAACTGAATTCGACCTCTAATATCTAATTATTCATATATATTATGGATGGAACATATACATAGTTAATAAAAAATATTATTACATCATTATCAAAATTTATAAAAATAAAATTTCCAACATTGTTTTGTATATCTAATTTTTCTCATTGTACATCATTAATAAGTAAGTGGATAGATGTTTGAACAATCACATAAGACAAATAATAATTCTCCTATTATTATAGGGTTTTCACTTAAATTGTTTAAAAATAGAGATATATTGAATCTTTATTGATCCATAACATATATAATATAGAATGGCCTTTTGACACAATGGTTTTTCCACCATGGTCATTTTTTATGGGGTAACATATTGTGAGTCCATAATCTTTAATCATTTCCAACAATTTTCTTTGGCTCATGTACAACTATTGCTAGGTGAAAATATAAATTAATATTTTTTTATCAGAATACATATAACACATTTCTCTTTTGAGATAATCAATTCAAATAATTAACACCAAAATTAGCATAGGTAACACTAAATCATTACACGGATGATTATTCATGAACTATAAATTGTTGTCTGGAATAATTTATTGATATATCATCCTTAATAATAGCGAATCTCTATTCAATATTTGATGAATCACTATAAATTACATACCCTAACAGACTGATGGTTGATTTTATCAAAACTTCATTTACTAATCATATATTCAGTTTATTGAAATCATTCCTCACCTTCATCTATCTAGAGAAACTTGGTTAGCATCCAAGTTAACATTGTGAGTGGATTAGACAGACATGCGGTATTTTATATAAAGTATTGAAAAATTCCCACAAAAACAAGAAAACTATGGATCTCAATCATTGTGGTTCATCTAAATAACTGTTGAATATTGCCTATCAATTATGGATCTACTAATATACTCTCTATTGAGATTATATGACCCAAAAAGGAAACCATATATATAAAATATTAACACAATGTAAATTGTTTATATAATTTATCCTACCTTAGAGTCTTCAACAAAATACTCCAAAGATATTCATGGAATTCCATGATATTAAAATATATTTTACTATCATAAATAATGACTACCATTAACAAAACAAGTTAATATTTAAAGAATTTATTTATTAAATCCATGAATATAGAGGGTGCATTAATAAGACCGTAGGGAATAAAAATATATTCACAGTGTCCATACATTTAATGGAATGTTTTTCATGTCTATTTCCTCCTTCATGACCTTCATTTAATGACATCCAAAATGATGTTTAATCATAGAAAATTATTGATGTCTAAATAGCTGAAAAAAATACATCAATATGGGATATATGATACTTTTTATTTATTGTGATATAATTCTGTTTTTCATAATTATTTTTGAGCCACATTGATCAATATTTTATCATTAAAAAAAGGTCAGTTTTACCCCTACTGACACAATTAGCTGTATAAACCAATTATTAAGATTCTTTTGAAGTGGAATCTTCAATCCATACAACCCAATCAGTTCCATTCTTTTAGGAGTCATAGAAATATGTTTTGAACCATATGTGTGTTTTATAGTTAACAAAACATCATGATTAAGTGGATTACTATGGAACTCTTATTTAGAGAAATCATGAAACTAATACACAATGGGAATGTCAATGCTACATATTTTATCACAAATCATTTCAGATAAAGAACATATTTGAATAAAATTTAAAGCTTATACAATTGGTGAAATTTCTTTTGTATGTGCATATTTTTCATCAAACATGCAAATTATCATAATTTGGTTCATAATATCAATCATGACTTCGATTACTTTGAAATTAATGTGGTATTTTTACATAGAAATTTAATCCATGTCCAAGATGTAATCAAATTCTTCTAGAGGATGAATAACAAGTGTGGTGGTTAAAAATATAACACAAACATTAAAATAGTTAAGAATGATAAACATGAGATGTGATCATCATACATTTAGGTCTTTCCACTAATAATTCAATATCTAATCATTTCATTTAAATTATAGAAAATTGAACCTATACTAAAAGATTGATACCAATAGGATATCCCGTAAAACCATTGGGATAGTACATCCCAATGGTTTAGGGAACCATTGGTATAACCCTATTATAATGGTTTATATAAAACCAATGGTATAGTATGTCTCAGGTTATCCTATTCCAATGGTTTATTAAAACCATTGTGATATCATGTGTGCAAATTTATATACTATCAGCTTTAAGAAAACCACTAGCATAAATATAAAAACATATGTCCTGAAACATGATATAAAAACAATTAAACGTAATTGTACTAAAATGGTATATAGAACCGTTGGTGTACCCTCTCCCCACTAAGCATAGAATGTCACCAATAGTTCATATAATGGTTTGAATATCATTTTCTCTACAGAAATCAATGAAAGAATATAATGCATGTCTTATAGAACCTCTAAACATGAATACTTTGAATATGAGTGAAAATCATAATTCTTCCATGAAATCTATTATTGGATAATTTTATAATTCTATTGAAACTTATATTTTCTATGATTTCTAGAATTTTTAATGAAATATGGTTCATTGATATTTCAAGAGACTCAATATATTTCATAGCACGGCTTTTCATTAATATTCTTCCATGAATATTCTTCAATGATAAATTGATTCCCATCAATTCATGGAGGTTACATAACTCCATTAGAAACTCTTCTAATAAATTAGTATATGATAGGTTTATAAGAGACGATATCAATATTAATTTAGAACTATATTCAATTTCTATACCTTTTATATCAAAAACATCCATCTTGTTTACTATATTATGGCCTCATTATGTATCAATATTCATGGTATTATGGGGTTTTAAATAATTTGGTACATTTTTAATGTTTCTATTATCTGCAATGTAAATGATTTGAACAAATTTGAGAACACACAACTCATGGTTAATAATTATATGTACATTATTTTTTTATTAGAATAACATGGAGATGGAAATTAATCATACCCTTGGATTCAGGTATATTTCCATAAATGATACTCTTAATTATATCAACAACTATTATTTAATTAAAACTTTTGAAATACTCTGATAATCCCCCAAACAATTTTTTTATGGAGATATAATTTGGATAGAAAATATTGATATTACATGTATATTTATACCACTAATGCAAAATTATAACTATAATGAATGTCCCAAAATAAACACTAATGATTCATACAAAAATATGGAAGTTCCTCAGATAAATGATTTTTTTGGCAAGTAAACATATTTTAACCAATACTCATTTTATTCCTTTTACACAACAAGGAAAAAATTTATGTTTTAAAAGAATTTTTGGAATGATCAGACACACTAAACATGAGGTGATTAAAATAAGTGGACTAATTATGTTATTATAATCGAGGGAGATATAATCTTATAACAATAAACTGTGCGTATTTTTTTATATGTATACTTGAGATAAATCAATATAACTCGAACACTTTTGGGTTTGAAAATTTTTGGGAAACTCAAGGGCCAAACATGTAAATGACATATCCATTTCTCCATGATTAAATGGAGTAATATATGTTATTTTGAATTAATGGTCTATATTTACATTCCAAGACCCATAATATATTTTCAATGATTTAAATTTTAAAAGATAATTTCTAAAATAATTCAGAAGAAAGAATTATTTGATATGTATATATTTTGAAAGTTTGATTTTTTTTCTATGGATATTTGAAATTCCCTCAAAAAGGAATCAAAGTGTAAGTATAAGGATTGAAGAGTATTATGATCATAGAAATAATTGGGTACGATGTAGTACTAGTTTATATAGAGATCCACATTTGAAAGGGACATTGTATTTTTTAAACATGAAGGAATGGGTCATGAGAATCTATTATTGGGAAAATCAAGGTGGATAAGGGATGAATAAATGATTAGTAAATAAAAAAGGGATAGGGGAAAGATTTTGGATCCAAAAAATTAAGTTCAATGAAAGAGGGGATCTTATTCACCGCCTAAAACCAATTGGGATGTTTGTTGATATTAAAAGAATCCATATAATGGAGTTGCAATGATGAGAGACTTGATATCAAATCTATTCCACTAACTACCTTTTGTTTTCCATTTAATGGGATGCAATGATATCACTACTTTGAAAGGATTCCAAGTTGTGGGGAGATTTAACTTCCCAATGTTTCAACACACAGGTAATGGTATCATGATTGAATAGTGAACCAAATAATTCAAGAATTGTGGCACCACCAAAATAATTTCATCTTAGAATCTTCATGTGATGTAGTGGTAACTATGTCAGAGACTTTTTTATGATTCCTCTCATCCATATACCAATTTTATCATGGGTGAATACATGGAGGGTGAGGTTTTGAATTAAAAACCCATCCCACCCACTGTATAAATTCTCTCCCCACCCCATGAGATTATAGGAACTTATAAGGATTCAAGAAGTTTCACTTAAATTAAAGGAGGGCCTTTATTCTGTTCCCCTACACATCACCTCTTCCGAATTTTAGTTCCCATAGTTGATCCCTATGGTTCCCTAAATAATGTAATTATTTATATCTTGTGGTTTTAGAGGAGGTTTCTTAGCCTTTGAGGTTTTTAAAATCTAATAATGAATCCATGGAATATAGTTGAGGATGATTGTCTAGGAAGATAATATGGGTGAATGGAAAAAATAAAATTGAAGAATGTATCTCAATTTTTTTATAATTACTTGAAAAACTATAGTGATCTGATTAAATTCATTATTTATAGGCATTAAAAATGAAAAGCTTCTTATATAACATTCTTGAGGGTTATCTTTTTTATATTATTTCATGGTAGGTTAGTCAACTTTGTCATAACATATAGGATGTATCCATGAAGGATTACAAAGAAGTATGAATTTTCATTTTTACTTCATCAAAGGTACCTACATGTATGAGATTATCTCAGAGTAGGGAGAACATCATGGATGTATCATAGGGTATATCCATTTGATGGGAAATATCATAGAGAATAGATAGGTGAGGGAATTTATGAGATGATGGATCTCCCCTTTTCTAGATTATAGATTCAGATAACCAGTTTTGGATGCTCATAGTTAAGGGATTCATGATGGTATCAAACAAATGATTCTTAAACTATTTTATCATAGAAGATGGGTCTGCGGAGGAATATATGAATCCTAGGATCATGAATTAACTATAGGGGTGGGAGATTCATTGAAACCACAAAACATGATTTCTATATTGTATGTAATTTTCTAGCAGTTTCTCCTAAACATTGAGAAGGGATTATCCATCCTCCTACTTATCCCTATATATTTTCCTATCATATGGAAATTATAACCATAAATATTTTTTTTGATGCTCAAGTGATCTATTCTACAAAATGGGAGGTAGTGTAGAAGATGATACAAACCTGTACATGATCTCTAATGAATTTTCATTTATGAGTGATCTCCTCTAACTATGTGTTTATCCATGATGTATATTTTCATCATTACATGAAACAATGATTCCCACATACTAAGTGGGGGTATTCATGGTGATGTTTTAGTTGGATCAGGTTGTAGGTAGTCCATTTCATATTAGTTCTGTCTCAACCTATATAGAAATAAAACAACTATGAACACATCGTCAGTGGATTTTGGAAGATAGAACTCCCATGGTATCATGCTATTATATAAATCATGAACTAAATTTACAAAAGTAAACTTACTAATAATATTGACACTATCTTCATTGCTTAATCATGGGAAGTCTACTGGTGTAAATATCATTATAAGTTAAAATTTGATCGATTTCTCCCCCCACAAATTCAATGAGGAAAATAATATCTTTTATATTCATGCTATTTTTTTAGTGATGACCTTTCCAAAATAATTTTTGTGGATTTTATATTTTGACGAAATTAATTTCCTTCCCATTCACTTTTTATTTTTGAAAGAGAACCTCTTGATTATTGAAACCGTTTATATGGTTTTTGGTTTTTTATGAGTGTTGGTAAATTATTTTGTCTGTCCTTGTGAAATATAATTGACTTTACTTGATTTGTTCTTTTTTTGTTTTCATGAAACTATCAATCTTTTCCTCAATTAATGAGATTTTATCCTGTATACCATTATGATTTTCTAAAATCTAAATTTTTAATGCTTATCCTCCAATGAATTGTATAGATTTATAAATCCCTCCATAATTATTTCATTTTTCCAGGTCCCACCTATGCTTCATACATATTAATGACCTAGTTAGATACTAATATAATAATGAAATTGATAGAGTATGGTAGATGGAAAATTCACACAGGCTATAACATGTTTCTGAGAATCATGGAATCAACACTTAGGAACAATTTCTCACACATACAATTAAATAAAGTAGTTGTATAAAATAAATAAATTTTCATAATGACCCATCTGTACATTGGACTTCAACACTGAAAGAAATGAAAATAAACTAAAGAAACCTGGTATAAATTTAAACAAAAATGAAACACACTAATTAATCTCTCTACTAACCTAATAAATGTCCTCTATAATGAAAACTGCATAGATGCCTCTTGTTCCCCTCTAGCCCCCTTCGTATAATATAACTACACATTGCATGAAGAATGTGGTAATAGGACTAAGTGGATGATATGATAAATAAAATAAAATAAAAACTAAACTAAATCATTATAGAGACCCTAACTTTTAAAAACATTAACATTACATAACATTTAAAAATACTTAAACATTATAAAAAATACCACAAAGGCCACAGTGGGTATAGTGCCTTTAGAAACATGGAAACATAAAAACGGGTCTTTATGCGAGCAAAATCATCTCTGAATAAGTCCTTATTTATTATAAACCTTCTTAGACATATCAAACATATTATATATCTTCAAAAACTGGGAGAAATGAAACATTAATGGGGTGACCTCATATGCACAATAAGGGTAAACAAGGAAGTTATGTATGCATAAACACGAGTATAAGGGAATGAGAACATGAACCTAAAAATTGATGATCATACCCTACATATAAATTTTCATAATTGAAATAATTTAATAAATATTAGTCGTTCAATAGAAATTAATCATTTGAAATAAATTTCATAATCCATGAAATCATAACATAGGAATAAGAAATGGAATTGTGTAAAGAACATAAGCATAAAATTATTTATATAGTAGATAAGGCATCACTCCCAAGACCATCTAAATATTATGGGTTTACTCACCATGCCATAATAGTAATCATGGGACACACCCATGGCCATAATAGTAGCATGATTTCAATCCTCATATAATCATAGTACTCATTGTTCACTCCCATGGTCATCGTAGGTTCACTCTCAAGACCATCTTATTTTATCTCATGAGATATAAATCTTTACCCAATGCATTGTATAGTGATATATTTCCCACAAATCACAAAAATAAATCACTCATACATATTCCACATGATAATAAATAGACATGTCATAATCCAATAAATAATATGGGTATCATGATCATGTAAAAATATCATAACCTGTGGAAAATTTACATGATTTGTAATAATTTAATAAAAATAATTACCCATTAAAGAGTAATGGGTTTTTTATACATACACCCATTGAAAGATAAATGGGATTCATAATGACCATAAAATTATGAATAACCCATTAATAGAAATGATTGGAATTTAACCTTTATATTGGCATGACTAGCATTAATAGATTTAGTCATAGATGAAAAAATTGAAATATCTTTTAAAACAAATATTTGGGAAAATATAAAATCTTTATTTAGAAAGTATAATTGATAAATAAAACCATTTTAAAATATTTTTCCCAAAAAATAACATGAAAACATTTAAATAAGGCATTAAATTATTTTTAAAAACATTTTCCCAGAAAACATATAGAAAAAGGTTCAAAAAAGTTTAATTATATCTTTCATCAAAAACACATTGAAAACATATCATAATTGATTGAATTTTTTTTAAAATTAATTGTAATTGTTATCATATAAAATTATCTTGAAAAAAATTTGCAATACATTTTTCTTGGAAACTTATAAAATATGATTTTATACATTTAAAACCCATTTTTCATGAAAAAATATAAAATAATGTTTAAAACATTTTGAAAACTATTTTTCTTGAGATTATCTTTAAAAAACATTCTTAGAGGTTAATATTTAAGAATTCAAAGTCAGGTTCTATGAATTTATAGTAGGCAAATCCATACATGACATATGAGTTCAACAGATCATTCCTGTTGCACTGTGAAAATGGTTTCAAAAGTTAATTTTTCAGAAATCTACAATAATATTCCATTGAATATATTTGTGAAATGAAAAAAAATATTAAAAGTTAATTTTATATATTATAATATAATTTTATGATATTCATGGAAAATCATTTCTAGAAATCATAGATTTCTAACCAAAAAGAGGATAAATTCAGGATTTCAAAAAATCACATTCATAACTATACCATGAAACAGAGTAAAAAATGATACCACTGCATAAATATTACATTAATTAAAATATTATAATAAATTGCATGATTTTATTTATAAAAAGGTTATAATATTTTATCAGTGGATGCATAAACCTAAAAATCTCAGAAAAATGAATAGATTGTCTTAATAAAATCTTATTACTTGGTTTCTTGGGATTATACTCTCCATATAAGAAAAAAAATATACATGAAGATTAATATATCATGAAAATAATATTTTTTATTATATAACATATATAATGTAAGTATATACACTATGAAAAAGAATTTAGGTTCCTAGAAAAACATGAGTATGAATGTATGCAAATTGATATAAGGTTATTTTACCGATTTGGAAAATTGTCAAAGTTAAACCCTGGGAAAGAAGGATCATAAAATGGATCTGTGAATAAAATTAACATTAATTTTAATATAAATATAATAAAATAATGTTTAGTACATACACCCCCAATAGAAATAGGTGTCAACATATCATGTATCTCATGGAAATAAAAAGTGTCATGAATTCTCTTCACCTTCTATCCTGACTCTCTCCATACTCGTTAAAGATTTAGGTATAATAAATATAAGTTTATTATACATAAATTACATAATATTTGTCTTATACCTATAACAATATTTTTTTATTATGGCTGTATATTACCTGCCTATTGACAATCCCATATTAAGGTTTTACATCAGGTAATATTCGCTTTGACTTTCGCATGCATCTTCATTTTTTATATAATTGATCATTATACATATATCATGTTTTCATAATTTATAAAATGATATAAATATAATTTATATACAGAATATTTATTTTATAATCATATATATCATAATTATATATGAAATGTAATACACCATTCATGTAGATAGTAATCCATACATACGCTTGAACGTTGTTTCTGTTCTTATTTTTGTGTTGAAAAATAGTATAAAAAGGAAATATGTATATATATGTGTGTATATTTTTATATATTTTTATTCAAGTATAATTAATATATAATATATTTCATATAATTTCACTAATCCCATACTTAATACAATCCATGTTGTGTGTGAACGAATCACATTTCTTTGAGTGGGAAGTTGTCCACACATCCTCAAATGAGATTAGTGTATTAACAAAAAATGGAATGTAAATAGATTTTTGTTATAAAAAGAATAAAAAATACCGAATACCTAAAAAATATAATATATTAATTATATTAATATGGTTTCCAACGTAATTTCTACTATGATTTGTGGTAAAGGATAAATTAAGAGTCATCATTTCACAAGGCAATTGTTCACCGTTCACAGAAATAGTATTTTCAATATCTATTATATGGATGTGTGTGTACGTGTAGGTCTAAATATATGCATTAATAATCCAATTATATTTAGGATATTTTTTCTATTAGTAAATAATGGAATAAAGTTATTGGAGGGGTGAAAAAGGGAAAATAATGAAAGGAGTTTGAGAGAAGATGTTACCTCTTAATTGAGTACATCGTTTTGGTTTATTCCAAAATGATTCCATCGGATGAATTACGAAAAAATGGAGAAATAAATGTGGAAGGGGGGATTTTTGGGAGGTTAATTGGACATATCTTTTCATATCTTATATTATTATAGATGTGTGAGCAATAGTTATACATTATGGCCTTTTGTAGTAGAGGAGGAGTGGCACTCTTAAAAATATTTGAAAGGAGAATTTGACCCTTGATTTTCATGGTGATAGTGGATCCAATAATAGACCAAGGTCTTTAAAAATGATTATAAGGAATAAATATGATAATATAATATGTTTTTTACATGTTTCTAGGGTTTTTAGGTTCTTAAATATAAGGATTAGTACCTAATTAAGCTTAATTTGGCCTTATCCCCTGTGATTAATTATAATAACTATTACTAATAATTTGGTAAAAAAACAAATTCTACTTTGTTAATAATTTTAAATTATTTGAATTAAAAATACGGATTCTAATTTTCCAAATTCTAACCACATATATGGCATAAAATAATTTAAAATTAATCACATCGATATGATGACATTGCTGGTTTTAAAAATAAAAACAACCAAAAGTTTTTTTTATGTTTTTTTATCCAACATAAATGTGAAATTGGTTCCAATGAAATTAATTATATTAATTTTCAAATATAAAATATAACTAAACTATAAATAAAATTAAAAATATTGTTTACCATTATAAATAAATTAGATGAAAAAGAATTTTTGAATTAAAATCTAGTTTTTTTAACATTTCATTAAAATATGAGACCATACATAAATATACCACATATTTATGTAAACATAAATTTCATTTATATAGACTAAATATAATTTTTATTTTGAAATATTAATTCTATTAATGTTCCAAAAATTATATTTAAAATGGGTCATTATTAAAATGACTTTAAAATGCATTTTATAAATATTAGTTTTTTAAGCATAAAATTTGGTTTGTTCTTGTCCTACATCTATCGAATTTATTGGATAATTATTAAAAGAAATTATTGAATAAATAGTTTATTTTTTATATGAATATCACTTACCAATTTTAATTAATTTAATTTTTTGGTTTATTATATCATTGTGACAATAATGAAATCTTCATTTATATTCATTTAATTTTTATATTCATTTTTAATTAATTGGTAACCTAAGAATTCATCTTGTGTTTTTTTTAATGTATATTTTAGTAATTTATTCAATAAAATTCATACACATAAACATAATGGATCGGTTATATCTCATTATAATAATAATTTTAATAATATATTGTAGTTTGGTTACACACAATATTGCGTGTTACGCAAACCATCGAGGAAAGTCAATCTTTCGTGTAATTTGTGCTTAACATTTTGGTCAATGTAATGTACAACAAGTTGTTATAGTGTGTATAATATTGAAAGTTAGATCCATGTTAAAATAAGTTTTGACATAGTGAATGATTATTATCAATTTTGCATGAAGAGGAAAATATAAAAAAATTCACTTAATTAGAAAAAATATTCCCCAAAATCATAGGGTGTAGCATTCTACCCCCCATAGAATGAATTTCACCCACAAAATTCATCTTGTTTATAAAATGATTAATACTTAATATATTCATTCATATAATCCCACATTGTAAAAATGGATACTAAAAATTCCATTAAAAGGTAAATTTGGGACTATAATGGTTTCCCAAAGTAACACATAATTGGGTTTCACATAGGAGAACATAGGTTGGGAGTGAATATTGGAAATAATGGAAACTAATAAATATTTATAGGGAGTTATTGAGGTCATAAATGATAAACATGTGTATAATAACAATAATTTTGAGGGCCTTAGAGTCATCAATCTGTGATGATACCATAAGAAATTGGTTCAAAAAAATTTAACTTATTAGGTTAACATTTTTTGGTATCACTTCGAGAATGTTGGTTAATACTTAATAAATTTATATAAAAAATATCATTCATGGATTTTTCTTTTAACAACTACAAATACGTCCATTACCTCATGTAATGAATGATAAAAAATTAGCATTGATGAAAAAATCACTAAAATAAACTATTAACGTATCTTAAGCCCCAAAAAATAATGAAGAAGTCTATATATTTGTCATTTGAAAATTAACATGAATAAATTTAAAACATAACAATACAAATTTATAATAAATATTTATTCATTAAAAATAAATATACATTACCCATGACATTGTTTAGGCCAGTGGTAGGTGTGAAACCCTTATCTACGTTTAGTCATGGGTTGAAGACGCATGGCCTTTCCAAACATGATTGGTTGTCACCCTATATACATGATGTTCATTTAAAAAACAAACCTAATATAAAATCCAAAAATAAAATCTATACATCTATGAGAATAGGTTAGTCACTAAATGTGTAACACCCCAAACTTCCACAGTATGTTTCCCTTGGAATAATGCAGTAGCTTCTGTTGTACGCAACTTGTAGTTTTAACACACCACGACCAATCAATAAAGCTGTTATGAATTGTAATAACCACTTGTGGAAAGTTTATATATTATATATTTAAAAATGGTCTTCATTTTTGGATTTGGAATATCAAAATTATCTTAGGGTGATTATTAGGAATTGTTATGAAAACTATCAATTTTTTATGAATAGTGAAAACACACCATTATTGTTTAAAACTGACATTTTATTTAAATAATTAGTAATTTTATTTTAGTTCATTTTAGGTCAAAATAAATAAATAATACTTATATATGTTCAATTTAATTAATTGTAGTCATTTTATTATAATTTTAGATATATTATGTTTTATTGAACTTTTTACCGTCTTTTACCCACCTTCTACGAGCATTTACAAATTTTCATAAAACCTAATTATACCACTTATATGAGTTGAATTTCAAAAATATGAGTGAAACAATTATATCATTATGTAAAATGTGGTTTAAGAAGGTGAACATAATTTTTGGTGAATAGTAACATTTTAAATGTATTTACCACAATTAAAAGAAAATATGGTAATTAATGGTAAAAATTATATTATAATTACCCTAACATATGTCCTAATTCTATTTGATAATTTTAATTCTACCAAAGAAATGTTAGGAAATATAATGACACCCTTTGGACCACTTGTATTAGATTAGGACATGTATTATTATTTTATTTAAAGAAGAGTTAAAAGTTTTAAATTCAACATTTGATAACTAAACTATTTTTAATATGAAGTAATATAGAAGATAAATTTGACTATAAATATTCATTAGAAATATTAATATATTTCCTACATAATGTTATTTTATTTTTATTTTTTAGAAGTTAAATAATTTAAGTTATTTATGACAAAATGATGATGTAGTAATTAACTTATTAATTATATATTGAAATATTTAATATTATAAATATCCGAATAAATGTAATTTGAGGATTTTGAGGAATTAAACTAATTTTATATGTTAATATGAAATTTTAGAGTTGATTAAATATATTTTTGAGGTAATCATGTTGTTATTATTTTCACAAAAACCAAATAATAAATAGTTCCAAAATTGACATAATTGAGTTTTTAGAACAAATACTATATTATTAATTGATATAATATTCTTAAAAATATAAGGTTCTTACAAAGGATTTTGATTAATATATATATGTATATATATTATTAGAAACCTGGAGTTTTCAAGGATTTTTATTGTAAGTTTATTTACCATAAAATTTAAAAATACAATGAGACATGGTATATCACAAACTATTTAACTAAAAGTTAAATAAAAAAGATAAGGCTATATGGAGACCTAAACCAGTCTAAACCCATTTGGATGAAAGGTTTTCGACCCATCCCCACCTTATCTTATAAATAAATAATTTTGGATTTATTAGAAATGGATAATGTTTTTTTATAATATATTATTTCAAAATTTTCTTTTATTGACCATCACCTATCTCATAAAAGTGTACTTCCCCTTCTCTTAATTTCAGACCTCCAAAGCCATTTTGATTGATCAACACCTTAACAAATATACTCCCAAAAATCCTTCCCTTTATCATAGTCGGATTTCTTTTGTCAGAAATCCAACCTAAGGAGCCCTTTTGATCAAATCAAAAGGAAGTACCCAAAAATGAGGTAAATATTTCATCACCTCTTTCAAGTTCTTTTCATCTTCCACTTCCTACTTATTTGTCGTTTCCATTATATAATAATAACACTAGTATATTATATATAATTTTATGTTATTTGAAATATGGTACAACCATATTCATTATTCTACTTATCCTATAAATGACAAAGTTACCATACGTGTGCACGTACGACATACCGTCACCATGTTGTGGGGTAGTTTGTTATTCAAACACTTCATTATTTTGGATAGGTATAATAATGAATATAACAGATGTAGATAATAAATATGATATGTTAATTACTCTTTATATAAGATTTATCATCCAATTATATATTATTTGACCATAAATATAATGATATTGTCACTCGTACGTACGTATTGATTACCATCTCCAGGAACACGATGTGATTCATTCCCCATCATAATCATTCAAGAATAATTTTCATTTAATGATTAAAAATAATGTTTATGAACATAATAGTCTTATGTATATGAATCAAATACATCCTATCCATAATAAAAATGGCTTATGTTATGAAGCATATAAAGGAAAATGAATCAGTTAACACCTAAAACGATGATACTACTGAAATATTATTAAGAAAGCAGTATTAGAAGGTCATATATGATATCATATTATTTATATAGAGTTATTTTATAATTTAATAAAAATGATTTCACTACTAGAAAAGAGGTTAACATACCCTTGTCCAAGAAAATTTATAATGAAAAGGTTAATTTCACAATGTCATTATTATCCGAGATTTTTTTTATGTAAGTATCTACTGGGACCACTTTATCATCCACATCTGTGTTTCATAAAAATACATTTCAAAATATTTTTTACTATTTCCTAGACTATAGGTTAATGTAATTTATACACTTTTTTGACATTTTACAAAATATTTATAAAGGTATATTTCTTTCGTTTTCCAAACAGGGTCCTTTACGACATTTTTAACAAAATTAAGGAAATAATGTTTTTTCAACTTATATGTTGGGTGAGGCTATTTTATACTA
The DNA here is from genome assembly GCA_963277665.1 of Viscum album. Lineage (NCBI taxonomy): Eukaryota > Viridiplantae > Streptophyta > Magnoliopsida > Santalales > Viscaceae > Viscum > Viscum album. Next base: position 1,238,351,630 of record OY728130.1, on the reverse strand, counting down.
TTATAAAATCTTATAATCTTCCCTTACAAGATTATAAAAATATTTTCAAAAAACTGTTTTATTTTATAATTACATGACATATAAATGATTTCAAAATAGAAAGATGTATTTCTATCTAAAAGTTTCGATTTTATCTATATCACTATCCTTTGATGGATTTTAAACTTCTTTGAAGGTGATTCATTATGATACAAATCTTCATATGTTATTAATGTTTTTGTTATATGTTTTACTGTGGATATGTTATTTTAACAGCATTCTTTGTTTATTGATAATGTGCTGACATTTCGTATGCTAGTTTTAATAAGAATTTTTATGTTATGTTTAAACCTTTTCATATGAGGAATGAATTGGACAAATTAAGTGATGGGTGGAGCATTCTATAGATCCTCGATACATCGGTAGGTCTCATGAGACAAACTAGTGTGTTGGAACAAGTCCTTGACAAAAATATTACTTTTAGACATGGCACATGGACTTGAATATGTGGTTATGAAGTCTGGAATTATGCATTCCATCATTAGGAAAGTGGCTATTGATATTGCTTTTGATTATTCGGCTAGTATAATATCCATGTGAATAAGTAAATGGAATTATTTGATTTTATCTTTTCCATATTATATTGAATATTATGTTTAAAAGGCTTTTGTTTTAGTCTTATACATTGCCTTAAATGATTATACTTATTTATGAATGTTTCTGCTATATTGTTATCCTTACTGAGCATCTGAGCTCACCCCATTCAATATTTTATTTTTTCCTCGATGTGAAGAAGTAATTTTTTGTTAAACTGTAGAGATAGACTATGCATATAAGTTTGTTCAAATGGGGACAAAATGATGCTGATTTTTTTATTTCATGATATAATGTAAAACTTATGAATGTATATTATAATTCCAGGTATAATAAACTGATTGGTCTTTCAGGACATGATACCTTGTATCGTGCCAACGTTAGGTAATAATGCATCGACTCAGTGTAACTGGGGTTGAGGCATTACGGTTGGTATCAGAGAATGTTTCGTACAATCCATAGAAACTAGATTTAGAAAAAATCTGATTAGATAACAATACCCTAATATAGACTTTGAGGATTAGTATAGATGTACATCCTATAATTTTGTTACTGTAGAGATTTTTTGAGTTTTTGAAGAAATACATCTATGTCTATATATGAGCAGGTAGATGTGGCTTTGGTACAGATTTAAAAAGGGGTAAAACCAAAAAACACCACATTGAGCTAGACTCAAATGGGAACTGGTGCACGACAATGTGCCTTGCTACACTCTTGGTTACAACACACCCGTGGGATAATATTGGGATAATTCAAATTTTCTTTATAAACCATTATGAAGGATTTATGAGTATATACTTCCTCAAAGAAAACATTTTTCTGATAATGGATTATATCTATAAACTGTTCAATTTATGATATCTATTTTACAACATTGGAATTATGTGTTTTTTTATAAACTAATATAGTGTATGCCATTATTTAGAAATTTTTCATAGTGGAAGGAATGGAAACTATATCAACCCATGTAATCCATGTTGGGATTTAGCTCCTTATAAATATAATTATAGTAGAGCAGGTGATGCAACTGGTGTTGATCACCTTATCACCATATTGTGTCAACTCACACTGGTTATGAATAACATCCTAACCCTTATTGAGAAAACTGAACCACAATGCGAAGGATCAATGTTAGACTGATTCATGAGGAAAAAACCACCCAAATTAAATAAGAATAAAAATACATTAATAGGTAATCAATGGATAAGTTCCTTAGATAAAATATGTCATTCTTTGGGGTGTAACGAAAGGGAAAGATAGTCATGGAAGTTTATCACCTCAAGGGAGATGCAGATCAATGGTAGCCCTTAATCCAAAACACAATAGAATTTTAAGAAGTGTCAACCATGGAATAGATGGTGTATAAAAGGGTTTTTGTAGAAAACGACTTTCCTTGTAACTGTTGAGCGGATATGGAAAGACAATTTCTATGTCTGAGGAAATAACATGATTAGATTGTCACAAATTATGAGGCTAACATTACAAGGATATCAAGGAATGTAGTAAATTATATACATAACCCAAGGAGTATTATTGATCGATTATTTTATGGGTTAAAACTATTTCTCTATCGATCATTAGTCTCATAATTCTTCTTATTGTACGTAGATATCGTCTCATTCGCTATCAATATAGAAAATGAATTCTCTAAGTCAAATGAATTTAAAGCAATGTAAGAGAAAAAGAGATTTGTTTTACACTCTGGAAATGGACATAAGTGGTAGAAGGGGATAGTTGAATATCCATCCTACAGTAAATGTGTGAAGAAATACCCAGGTATTTTCCTGAAGGGAATGGGAGTCTGTTACAAGTGTGGTAAAAAAGGAAACCAAGACCATGATTTCAAGGGGAAGAAAGTGGATGTCAATGTTAAATGACACAATTGTACTGAAATGGTGCATTATGCAAATGAATGTCCTAAGCGCCAAGGGAACATACCTCCGAAAAGACCAAGAGAGAAAGTCTAAGCTTATGGTATCACTAATGCTAATGTTGATGCTCTGTAAGACATGGTGGCAGGTGATTTAATGGTTTCCTCTAGTTTATCCAATGTTTTATTTTATTCTGGATCATTACATTGTTTCATATCTTCCCACTTTGTTAAGAAAATTAGATATTTTTATTTTGACATAACAAGGGAGTTGTCAGCCAAAACACCTAAGGGAAGTATCATCACAACAATGTTTTTTTGAATCAATTCCCATTAAGGAACATAAAGTTTCATTATCTATTGGTCTCTTCATCATACCCATGATTGAATTTGATATAATTCTCGGTATGGATTGGATTTTAGACCATTATGTGAAAAAAAATTAAGAAGAAGGAGGTTACAATTTTTTAGGATGATAAGGAGTACATTATCATTAGAGTAGAAATGTCACCACCAGAGTTTTATCTAGATCCTCCCCCAATAGCTCTACTAACCTAAATTATTGTGGAGTAGGAGAATGAAAAAACTATGAGCGAGGAAAAGAATGTTCTAATAGGGGAAGCACCAATTTTGGAATAATATGTTGATATGTATCCATAGGATTTCCCTGGACATCCTCCGGAGTGAGAAATTGTGTTTTCCAATGATTTAATTCCTAGTTCAAGGCCCATATTTATGACCCCATATGGAATGGACACTGTGGAATTAGTGGAACTAAAGAAACATCTAGTGGAATTGAGTAATAATGGATTTATTCACCATATTGTCTCTCCATGTGGGCCCTGTTCATTTTGTTAATAGGAAATATGGATATATGAGGTTGTGCATTGACTACAGGTATATAAATTCTATAACAATAATGAATATGTATCCCTTATCTCTGTCACGACCCGTTCTCCGGGGCCTGTGTCGTGACTATCCCAAGCCCACCTTCCATAGGCCAGGGGCTGGGGACTAGAACCAATGGTGTATTCCCTAAAACTGGGAAGGCATTTACTTTATAACCTGTAACACACACAACCAAGCACACAAGAAGATATGATCCAGAGTAAACTGAATAGTAAACCGAGTGAGTACAGTAAGTAAATAGTGGCCGGAATACAAGCCCAACTGGAACGTACAAGGAAACAGAATGTACAAGTGAAATGGAACTGCTCCTTGATCATCCACCATGAATCCTACCTGAAGGGTAGGTACAGATCACGAACGGCCGTTTCTACGGTTCTCCTAATCTAACATCAACCTTCGAGCCACCTCTAGTCATTTTACCCTCATCCTTAGTTAGTGTTGTCTATCTTCTACACCAAACTCAATGAAGTGAGGGCATAGCCTGTGTAGGGTTGAATATAATGATACTCAGTAGGGACCCCGAGACCCTCATGGTTTCATAAAATCCACAAAGGATAGACCAAAAATGAAGGAAACAACTAACAACCCTACTTTGGTATATGCCCATACATATAACAAAGTTATCAAGTATGCCCATCTCAACCATGAGGAAAGCACATAGTACAACTCCAAAGCCCCAAGCTCAACTATTTCACAATGGAAGAAATAATATGAAGGAAATTACTACACAGGTACACCACATAGAAGAATACCACCAAGTAATTACCACGAAGGAATGTACCACACAGGTACGAACTCAGTAAACACAAGCTATTTCCTAGGTACAGAAGTAGAGATGATTAGATGTAACTACTGAATCATCTTACTCTGTTAAGAGGTAGAGACATGAAGGATCTATAATCATCATTGGACTCACATATGATCTCTAGGTGCTTACCCACATAGGATCACTCGGTGCTGACCCACACAGGATCACTCGGTGCTGACCCACATAGGATCGCTCGGTGCTGACCCAAATATGATCACTCAGTGCCGACCCGTACAAGATCGCTTGGTGCTAACCCACACAAGAAAGCTTGGTGCTGACCCACACATGATCGCTAGGTGATTACCCACATAGGATCTCTTGGGTAGTCCCTCATGGAATCCTATAGCAGTTCCATGTGGGACCCTCAATCACAGACCCGTGAATGTTCTCTTCCTAAAATAACATCTAGCTACTGGGTTTTCACACTAAGCATTATCTTCTGTGGGACGGTCCTCTCCACAAGCCACTGGTCGATACTCCATCTTCCCCGAAGTCCCATGAAGAAGTATCTCAAGGATCCGCAATTTCATAGGGGACTCAACGCAACTGAAGACACATAAATCGGACGCCCGGTCGGTAAATTAATAGCCTTTTAGTCTGAATGGACTTGTTGGATTCATGCTCGATTCAACAAGCCTATACCTCAAATTTACCCAAAACTCCAATGGTGTATACCAATGGGACTATATAACTCCAATGTTTATAGGGACATAGATGGTTAGTCAAATGGACGTCTAGGGCCAAAGTTATGGCCAAAGGAGCAAAAAGCTCGTAGTTGTACTAGGTCTGGTCCGACCCGGTCAGACCGACCCAACCCGACCAAACCTAGGCCACCCCAACATGGTTTGGGTTGACCTGGCCCACTGGGTCCAGCCCGACCTACGTTGGGTGTCCCAGATCATGAAACGGTCTGTTAGGCCGTGAGGGCCGCGAGGGACCACAGGGTAGCCGCGGAGGCCATGAAGGGCGTGAAGGCTGTGGGCAGTGCGGCGAGGCCACAGTGTAGTGCGGTGGGTTGTGGGGAGGCACGGTGAGGCCACTGGGCGGCACGGTGGGTTGCAGGGCGGTGCGGCAAGGCCACTAGGCGGCTAATTGCATTGTCATCTTCGTCGCGGCCGGCGGCGATGACAACCGCCATTCTCGTGTTCCACCGGTGAAATACACTAGAACTGATCATCGTCACCATAGAGAAGAACACACCAAAAGAATAATGAAGGAGGGTTTGCGCCATGTTTGTTTTTCCTGTACCATCCAAGTTAGAGTGGTAGCAAGAGGCTCACAAAAAACCTTGAATCAAGAACATCAAATTCAATAATTTCATACAAATCATGAATCCACTCATTGAGGTTGATCTTCATTCACTATTCCTTCCATGAATGAAGAATTTAATAGAGAAAATATAGGAATTATTTAACAACCCCAACCTTGTTCGTTTGACTCGTTGAAGATTGTCTGTGGGGAAGGATATGATGTTGTTGGAAATAGATGGATGTCAGTGACATCGGTGTTTCCTAGATCATCGGTTCATTGAATTAGAAGATGTTCCTCATCAATGAATGTCTCGAGGAAGAAGTTAGAGTAGAATTCGGCAATATTTGTTGGAATTTTTCAATGGAGGATGTGTTCTTCCAAGTTCTCCCAAGCTCCCACCTTTTCCAACTATTAATTTCCCCCCAACCCACCAAAAAGAAAATGTAGCCAATAAAATAAAATATTTTTCCATAATATCAAATTAGAATAATTAATTAATTGATTTAGTGTATTTATTAAAAGGGGGTGGCATAATTAATCAAGTGGAAGTTCAAGAGACTTCTCCTCAATTTAGTGGGATGTGCGAAGGGGTTATAATCTCAGGTGGTCCCCACCAACTTAGCCTCTCTTGGGAGGTTTTAGGTTCGGAGGTTCGCACCTCCATAACCTCAAGGGTAGCTTTAATTCTGGTGGTCCCCACCACTCAACGCCAACAATTATTTTCCAATAAAAATAAAAATAAATGTTACAAATTTTTATTTTTATTTTATTCTCTCATAAAAAACAACAAAATTAAATTTCACCCTCAACTAACTACTATAGAGTTGAAATTATTAATAAGTGAATATCGGTGCTTCAAGTTCTAGAGTGCCGTCACATTTCAATTCCAGGAACCAGTTCAAAAGATACTAAAAACTGCTCGCTCGTTTACTGAACGTACCCAAAAAAGTTCATAAATTCATTTTGGGCCTACCGGGCCTTAGAATCATGTGCCTTCAATTTTCACAGATTCAAAAAATTCCCATAAATTAAAAAACATCACCTAAAAATTCTGGGTCTTTACCTTCACCCCACCTTAGTTCTTTACATCCCCATAATCCACAACTATAAACTAGGAAAACAAGTGGGGGTACTGAAAACGAATCTAAGCCTCTTGCTCCCATGTGATCTCATAGAGGTTCTCGTGCTGCCAAAAAATGTTCACCAGAGGTATCGACCATCCACGAATGAACCAATCCTGTCGATCCTCAGTCTTTACTGGACCCTCCGTAAATGGCACCCCATTGTTAACGTCCAACTCGACGTGGTCGATGATGTGGGAATGGTCGTTCCCATATCTCGTCAGCTAGGATATGTGGAAGACGTCATGAACCCGGTGCAAATATGTTGGAAGAGCTAAGCGGTATGCCACTTCTCCAACTCTACAAAGGACTTGAAAAGGTCTGATGAACCTCGGAGATAACATGCCACCTTGGACAAATCATAGAAAACCTCATCGAGGTGATACTCGTAGAAAGACGTGGTTTCCATCCACAAACTCCAGAGGTCTATGTATCCTATCTGTATAAGAATTATGTCTGATCGATGAAATCTTCATATGTACAGTGGGTTGGATGGTCATTATCCATGTGACCCTGCCTGCCAAATGCATTACACTAGTCGTTCCTGGCATGACTGGCTCTCCCTCATGTGCCCCGATAAACCGACCGAAAATCCTGCGGTCGTCCACCTGTTGGTCTGGTCCTCTTAGACCTCTGTGTCATCTGACTGCTGCCAGCTGCAGAAGACTCCTCTAAGTGATTTCCGGTGATGGGTCTCACTGCTGGAGACTGGTCATCAAGAAAACTATCCACTAAGAGGGCTCACTCTAACACACCTGCCTACGTCAGGATGCTAATTGAGATCATTGAAGCCCTGATCTCCCACCTGAGAACCTGATGGAAGGTCCGGGCCCAAAAGATTGGGTCTCACACCATATATTTGGATTAGTGTGAGAGGTCATTGAACCTCGCTGAGTAATAAGACACTGTCATGTTGCCCTGTTGTAGATAAAGTAGCTCAGGTATGCGCATTGAACGAAATTTATCTTGGACAAACTCGTCCTGAAACAGGCACTCGAAGTCTGCCCAGAGAAGTGTCACCTTATCATGAGAATGGATCATCAAGCTCCACCATCTACTTGCTAAAGCCTATAGAAGACATGCGGCAAGGATCCGCATGAGATCAGCTGGTATCCCTACTAGTCAGAAGACTCTCACCACAACCTATAGCCAATCCTCAGCCGCCTGTGGGTCTGTCTCTCCCCTAATCCTAGGTGGCCTCTGGTACTAGAACTCATGAAACGTGCTCAAAGGGTGGGCATCCTTTGCTGCTGGTGCTAGTGGCATCGGTGTCCCTAATGGGTAATGGTACTGCTGGTGCCTCTACAGGGAAAGGTCCCTACACTGAGGTCTCGTCGCTCGGTGGGATATCTGTGCATACTAGCCTCAGAACCCTAGCTGGCTATCTGCATGGAGGCATCCTGAAAAGAAACTGGTGCTCCATGGTCAATAAGTTATACCTGGTGATCTAACTCAAGATATAACAAAAAGACTTTTGAAAACACATATGCAATCAGTGTTTTTCTTGCTCGGAGTCAGAAATCAGAAGTTATGGTCCAGGTGAATGGATACGTCGGTCGTCGCACCGACACTGGATTCCCCAAACTGATAACCACACTCACTAACCTAAACACTACTGTTGTTTAAAAGATCATAGTCCTATGTTCTATGGTAGAACCGACTCCTCTAATACCAATTTTTCCAGACCCGTTCCCCGGGGTCTGTGTCATGACCTCCCTAGCCCTCCTTCTATAGGCTATGGATAAGTGACTAGCATAAAAGGCATATTCCATAAAACTGCTAAGGCGTTGCCTTTATAACCTGTAACACACACAACCAAGCACATATTAAGATACGATATCATGTAAACTAAATAGTAAGCCGAGTGAGTACAGTAAGTAAAAAGGGGCTAGAATACAAGCACAAAAGAAAAGTACAAGGAAACTGAAAGTACAAGTGAATTGGAAATACTCTTGGATCATCCACCAAAAAACCTACCTGAATGGTAGGTACAACTCACGAACTTTCTTCTCTACAGTTCTCCTTGTCTAACGTCTACCTCTTAGAAACCTCCAGTCCTAGTAACCTCATCCTCAGTCAGCGTAGTCTGTCATCTTCGCAAAACACAATGAATTTCAGGCATAACCTGTGTAGGGGTGAGTATAATGATACTCAGTAGGGACCCCGAGACCCTCAAGGTCTCACAAAATTCACAAAGGATAAACCAAAAAGTATGTGAACAACTGATAACCCTAATTATGTATATTCCCATACATATACCTATGTTATCAAGTAAACCCATCTTAATCATGAGGAAAACACAGAGTACAACTCCAAGGCCCCAAGATCAAATTTTCCACAATGGATGAAATAATACAAAGGCATGTAATAATTAGGTACATCACATATAATATTACCACCAAGGTATTACCACAATGTAAAGTACAACACTGGTACGAACTCAGCACACACCAGCTATTTCTTAGGTACATAAGTATAGATGATTAGGTATAACTACTACACCATATTACTTTTTTAAGAGGCAGACCCATGAAGGATCACTAATCATCGTCCGATCCACATAGGATCTCTAGGTGTTGACCCAAACATGATCACTTGGTGCTGAACCACACAGGATCAGTCAGTGATGACCAACATAGGATATCTAGGTGATGAACCACATAGGATCGCTAGGTATTGACCCACATAAGATCTCTTGGGAAGTCCCACATGGAATCCTAGAACGGTTTCATGTGGGACCCTGAATCAGAGACCCATGATGGATCTCTTCCTCAAGTCATTTCATGCTACTATGTTTCCACACTAAGATTGCTCGTCTCCAGAAGGGTCCACTCCACAAGACACGGTTCGATACTCCAAATACACGAAGTCCCACGAAGATGTATCTCAACGAACTGCCATGTCATTGGGGACTCAACACAATAGACGACACGTCAATCAGACGCTTGTTCTGTACGTTATTATCCTTTTAGTCCCAAGTTACCGGTTGGATTTGTGTTCAATTCAACCTGACTGTAGCTCAAATTCACCCAAAAATCCAGTGGGGTATATCAAAGGGACCATCTCGCTCCATGGTTTACAACTCAATTGATGGTTTTTCAAATGAACACCTGGTGCCAATGTTATGGCCAAAAGAGCCTAAACATTGTTGTCGGTCCAAGTCTGGTCCGACCCAGTTTGGGTTGAACCTGGCCGCTGGGTCCAGCCCAGCCCACGCTGGGAGGCCCAGCACGCTGGGCATTCCAGAGGGCCTCGAGGGCCGCAAGGGACTACGGGGGGACGTGGAGGCCATAAGGGGTGAAGATTATATGATGGGGCCACGGAGGGCCGCCATGCAGCACGACGAGGCTGCAGTATGGTGAAACCGGCTTAGGGGTGGTGCGACGAGGTCGTATGGTAGCGTGGCTACACGGAAGCCCATGGGGTGACACAACAAGGTTGTGGGGCGGCGCGGTGTGGTCAGCCGCATGGCGGCACAGTGAGGCTACGGTGCGGCCTGGCGAGGCCGCGGGGTGGCCCAACAGGCCGCGGGGTGGCGTTGTCACCTTCGTCGTGGCTGACTGTAGTGTCAACCGCTGTTCTCGAGTTCCACTGGTGCAAAAATCCAGCACCGATCACTATCACCATCGCATTGAACACACCAAAAGAAGAATGAATGATGGGTCGTGCCATGTTTTTTTGGCATGCACCCACGGTGTTAGAGCGGTACCAAGAGGATCAACAAAAATCGTGAATCAGGAATGTCAGATACAACAATTTCATACAAATCATGGATCAACTTGTTACTGTCGATCCACATTCAACATGATTTCCATGAATGAGGAATTTAATAGATAAATTACAAGAATTCAATAACAACCCATACCTCATTCGTTTGATTCGTTGAAGATTGTCCACGAGGAAGGAGATGATGTCGTTGGGAACAGACAGACGTCGGTGACATCGATGTTTCATTGATCTTCAGTTCATTGATGTTGAAGACGTTACTCATCAACGAATGTCATGGGGAAGTAGTCGGAGTTGAATTCAGCATTCTTCGTTGGCATTCTTCATTAGAGGATGTGTTCCTCTATGTTCTCCCATGCTCCCACATTTTCCAACAATTAATTTCCCCCCAACCCACCCAAAAGAAAAGGTATCCAATATAATAAAATATTATGGTATTATTTCAAATTGGAATAATTAATTAATTGAGTAGGTGTATTAATTAAAAGGTTGCTGGAAAAAGTAATCAAGGTGAAGTTCAAGAGACTTCTCCTCATTTAAGTAGGAGGTTTAAAGGGGTCTTAATCTAGGGTGGTCCCCACCACCTTAACCTCTCATGAGGGGTTTTAGGTTCAGTGGTCCCCACATCAATAACCTCGCTGTGAGGTTTAATTATGGTGGTCCTCACCTCTCAACATCCACACGGAGTTTCAAATAAAAATAAAAATAAATGTTACACAATTTTATTTTTATTTTATTCTTTGACAAAAAACCCAAAAATTAACTTTTTCCCTCGACCAACTGTTGTCGAGGTGAAACTCTTCTTGAATGAATATCAGTGTTATGAGTTCAATAGTTCCCCCAGATTTAAAGTTCAAGCACTAATTCAAAAGTTACAAAATCATGCTAAGACATTTACTGAGTGTACCCGAAAAGATGTTCAGAAAATCATTCTGGGCACACTGGGCCTTGGAATCATGTGCCATCAATTTTCACAGACTCATAAAATTCCCATATATTAAAAAAAATTACATGGATATTCTAGGTCTTTACAACCTCACATTTATAATTTATTCGACCAAATTAATGGATCTCAATATTTTCAAAGATTGAACTTCGATCTGGATATCATCAGTTGTGTGTGAAGAAGGAATACATTCAAAAAATAGCATTTCAAACCAGGTACAGGCATTATGAGATTACAATAATTTTTTTTCTTTTTGGATTGACTAATTCACCCTTTGTCTTCAAGGATCTAATGAATATATTTTTTCAAGGAATATATTGATGAATTTGTAGTGGTATAAATTGATGATATTTTGGTATACTCAAAATGCTACTAAGAATATGAAAATCACTTGTACATTATCCTGTGGACTCTTAGAAGAAATAAATTATATGGAAAATTTAGAAAGATTAAATTATGGCTTCAAGGGATTTTTTTCATAGCCATTTTTTCTCTAAGGATGGAATCTTTATTGATACTTCAATAACCAATGCAATCGAAGAATGGAGAGCACTGACGAGTATAACTAAGGTAGGCAGTTTTATTGGTTTAGCATGTTATTATCGGGATTTTTTCCAGAATTTTTACTGATTGGATAACCCATTTACCAAGTTCAAACATAAAGGGGTTGTATTTGATTAGAAAAAAGAGTGTGAATAATGTTTTGAATATCTGTAGCGAATATTAGTTAATGCTCTTATCTTAACTCTACAATTGGGTAATGATGTATTTTTTATTTATAGTGATGCTTCAAAGAAAGGACATTGTTGTTTCCTTATACAATTATTGCCTATGCATCACAACAATTAAAAAATACTGAACAAAATTATCTCACTCAGGATTTTGAGTTAACAGCTGTAATATTTTCTCTGAAAATATGGAGACACTATCTCTGTGGTGAAAAATGAGATATTTATAGTGATCATAAGGGTTTGAAGTATATTTTCTCACAAGAAGAACTCAACATGAGGAAAAAATAGATTTCTTGAACTACTAAAGGATTATGATTTCACTATACACTACCAATCAGGGAAGGAAAATAAGGAGAAAGATTCTTTGAGTGGAAAGGATCATGGAGTTTTGAACACTATAAGAGTTGAAAAGGATCCTAAATAAATCGATCTAGTAAATATGGATATGGTAATAACCATGGAAGGTGAAAAATAAATTATTTTTCAAATGGTTTCCAAACCATATTTACTAGAAAGGATAAAAATTTCTCATATAGATGATAAGTAATATCCAAATAAAATTAAAGATGTGGACAATGAGAGATTGATCAGCATCATATATAAAGATGGAATTTTGTAATTTGGGAAGATACTTTGTGTTCCTTATATATCTAATCTAAAAATGGAATTGTTGGATGATGATCATAGCTAAAATTTCAATATACACCCTGGTAGCCTTAGGATGTATAATTATTTTAAAAAACATTTTTGGTTGGACAACATGAAGAGAGAGATTGCTGATTTGGTGTCGAGGTGTATGGATTTTCTATAAGTGAATGCTCAAAGACAACATCCTTGAGGAGTCAACCAATATCTTCCCATACCTGATTGGAAAAGGGATGATATGACCATGGAGTTTTTCATGGGGATACCAAAGACTCTTAGAAGGACTGGAGAAATATGTGAAATTTTTGATCTTCAAACCATGTCAAGACATTTTCATGATGTAAGAGATGATTTACCACTTTAATGTTTAACAAGACTATATATTAATGAAGTTGTAATACTTCATAGAGTAACCCTATCAATTTTTTCGGATCGTTATCCCTGTTTTACATCAGGATTATGGAAAATTCTTCAGAAGGAACTGGATAATGAACATCATTTGAGAACTACCTACCACTCTCAAACCGATGGAAAACCAGAATGGAATATTCAAACCTTAGAAGAGATGTTGAGATCTTTCTCACTTGAATATCAAGGTAAGTTGGATCAATATTTACTTCTGGTATAATTTTCCTATCACAATAGCTTCAGTTCAAGTATTTAGATAGAACCACGTGAAGCATTATATAGATAGAGATTTCGCACACCAACTTGATGGGATAATGTTAGTGAAAAAAAACTCATAGGCCTAGAACTTGTGGAGGAAATGATGGAAAAGGTAAAGGTTATCCAAACCCACATCAAAGTATCTCAATGTAGGCAAAAGAGCTTTGGCGATAACCAAAGGAAGGATTTGGAATTTCATATAGGAGACCATGTTTTCACAAATGTATCTCCATGGAAGGGTGTTAGATGTTTTGGAAAGAAGGGTAGATTGATCCCTGTTACATCGAACCTCTCAAAATTCTAGAAACAATTAGAGTTGTAGCATATCGTTTGGAAATGCCTCTAAGTCTCTCCAAATTTCATGATGTGTTCCATGTATCACTGATGAGAAAATACATTCCTGAACCAACCCATGTACTAACTGATGAGGAAATTGAACACAAATCTGATGTGTTGTATTGTGAAGATCCTGTCAAAATTCTATATACCAGAGAACAAGTGCTGAGAAACCCGACGGATCATCTGGTAAAAGTTCTATAGAGAAACCATAAGATGGAAGAGGCAATGTGGGAACCCGAAGAACTTATGATGAAGAACCACCCAAATCATTTTATGAAATAATATTTTATAAAATTTGAGGATGATATTATTTTAAGGAGGGGATAATGTAACACCCCAAGCTTCCATGGTATGTTTCCTTTTGAATAATGCAGTAGTGTGCATTGTCCGTAACATAGACTTTAACACACAATAATGAATCAAAGCAGCCTTTATGAATAGTAATACCCACCTTTTGAAATTATAAAAATTTTATTCTTCAAAATGGACTTCATTTTTTATTTCGAATATCAAAATTAGCTTTGGGTGAATTTTTATAATGTTTCTGAAAAAAAAATCAATTTTTGATGAATAGTGAAAAACACTGCATTATTGTTTAAAATCAAATTTTTATTTAAATAATTTGTTATTTTAGTTATTTTATTTTATTTCAAAATAGATACATAATACCTATATATGTTCAATTTAATTCATTAGAGTCATTTTATAATAAGTTTAGATATATAAAATTTTATTGAACTTTTTACCGTCTTTTACCCACCTTCTATGAGCATTAAAAAATTTCATAAAACAAAATTTTACCGCACTTGTGAGTAAAATATCAAAAATCTAAGAGTCAAAGTTAATATCAGTAAGTTAAATGTGGTTCAATAAGTTGAAAACAATTTCTGGTGAAATGTAACTTTTGACTTTTATTTACCATGGTTAAAAGTAAAATGGTTTATTATGGGTAAAATGATATTATAATTACCATCAAACATGTCCTAATTCTACTAGATAAGAGTAATCCAACCATAAAAAACCTCAGGAATAATCTATGACCCCATTTGGTCCACATGGATTAGATTATGACACTTTTTATTATTTTTTTAAAGAAGAGTTAAAAGCCTTAAATTCAATGTTTAATAACTAACCCATTTAAATTATAGGGTTATACATAAGATAAATTTGACTTTAAATATATATTAGAAAGATAAAATGATTTCCAACTCAATTTTTTTCTATTTATAATTTTTAAACGATAAATAGTTTTATTTATTTACGACAAAATGATGAAGTAGTAATTACCTTATTAATGAAATATTAAAATATTTGAAATTATAAATATCCAGATAAATGTAATTTGAGACTTTTTATGAATTACACTAATTTTATTGGCTAATATGACATGTTATGGTTTATTTAATAATTTTTTTCTAGGTAATAATGCTGTTATTTTTTTTACAAAAACGAAATACTAAATAGTGTCAAAATCGACATAATTGAGTTTTTAAAACAAACAGTATATTATTAATTGATATAACATTAATAAAAATCTATCTTTCACTAAAATAACTTATATGAGGTTATATATATTAATAATGAAACACTTGGGGTTCTATTGGCTTTTTATAGTAAATTTATTTACCATATAATATAAAAATACAATGAGAGATGGTAAATGACAAAATATTTAACTGAGAGTTAAATCTAAAAGATAAGGTTAATATTGTGACACAAACCCATCTAAAACCTATTGTATGAGATTTTTCAGACCAATACAAATAATAGACACTATATAAATCATTTTGGATCCATTAGAAGTCGAAAATTATTTAATTATAAAATAATATTTCAAACTCTTCCAAAAGTGACCCTCACCTATCTTATAAAAGGTTACTCCTCCTTCTCTTAATTTCACACTTTCAATGCCCTTAGACTCCACCAAAACCTGCCCAAATATCCTCCCAATTTTACTCCACTCATCCAATATTCTATGCTTTTGTCATAAATCCAACCTATGTAGCCCTTATGATCAAATTAAAATGAAGAACCTGAAGAAGAGGTAAATATTTCATCACATCTTTCAAGTTCTTTTCTTCATCCACTTCCACTTTATTTGTTGTTTCCATTCTAAAATAATTAATCCGGTATATTATATATACAGTGATGATATTATAAATTTGGTACAACCATATTCGTTATTCAATCCATCCTATAAATGAAAATGTCACTATACGTTTCTACGTACGGCTTACCGTCTCCACGTCGTGGTGTTGTTTGTTATTCAAACACTTTATTATTTTTGATGGGTATAATAATGAATATAACTGATGTAAATAATAAATATAAAATGTTAATGATTCTGTATATATATGGTATACCATCCAATTACATATGATTTTACCATCAATGTATTGATATTGTCGCTCGTGCATACATACGGATTACTGTCTCCATGAACGCAATGAGATTCATTCCCCATCACAGTCATTCAAAAATAAATTTCATTTTATGATTAAATATAATTTTTATGAACATAATATGATTCTCTATATGAATCGAATATATCTTATCCATAACATACATGGCTTATTTAACCATGAATATAAATTAAAATGAATCAATTAACACCATAATTGATTATGCTACTGAAATATTATTAATAATGCAATATTAGCAGTTCAAATATGACATCATATTTATGTATATAGTTCTTGAATAATTTAATGAAAAATATTTAACTATTATACAATAGGTTAATGTACCCTCTCCCAAGGAAAAGTACAATGTAAGGGTAAATTTCACAATCTCGTAATTATCCAAGGTTGTTTTTACGTAAAAATATATTGGGACCTCTTTATCATCCACATCTGTGTTTCTTAAAAATATATTTCAATTTTTTTTAATATTTCCTAGAATATGGGTTAAAGTGATTTATACACTTTTTTGACTTTTTATGAAATATTTATAATGTAATCCTTCCATTGTTTTCCAAAAAATGTCATTTGCGACCTTTTCGAAAAAATTAAGGAAAAAAAAAAATTTCAACGTATACGGCGACTGCAGCTATTTTCGGCCATTATAACACCATCAAAGATTCCCATACAAGATAATAATAATATTTTCAAAATAAATGTTTTCTTTTAAAATTACAAGACATCTAAATTATTTAAATATATAAATATATATTTCACTCAAATTTTTTTTATTTAATGTGTGTCAACATCCTATTATGGATTTTAAACTTGTTTGAGGTTGGTTTTTTATGATACAAATATTCCATATTTTATTGAAGTTTTTGTGATATCTTTGACTGTGGATGTGTTATTTTTACACCATTCATTGTTTATGAATAAGTATTGATATATAATATGCTAGTTTCAATATGAATGTTTTGGTTATGTTTAATGCTTTTCATATGAGGAATGCATTGGACATAGTAAGTGACGGGTGGAGCATTCTATTACTCCTTGATACATTGGTAGGTATCATGAGACAAACTAATGTCTCAGTATAAGGCATTGAAAAAATCTTATTTGTAGTCATGGAAAAAGGCCTTGACTATGTGGTTATGGAGTTTGTAATTATGTATTCCATCATTATGAAAGTGGCTATTGATATTTCATGTGATTATTCGACTAATAGAATATCAATGTGAATAAGTAAATGGCATTATTTTATTTTATCTTTGACATACTATGCTGAAGATTAAGTTTAAAAGGGTTTGTTTTAGTCTTATACATTTCCCTAAATGTTTAGGCTTAATTATGAATGTTTTCGTTAAATTATTATCCTTACTGTGCATCTGAGCTACCCCCTTCTGATGTTTTATTATTCCCAGGATGTGAAGAAGTATATTATGGTTGACCTATAGGGATAAGGGAAGGATATACGTGTGTTGAAAATGGTAAAAAATGTCGTGGATGTTTTTGTTTCATGATGTAATGTATAACTTATGAATGTATCTAGTATATCCAAGGATACTAAATAGATCTGTTTTTCAGGACATGATTCCTTGTATCATGCCAATGTTATTTAATAATGCACAGACACTGCGTTACTAGGGTCGAGGCATTACAAAATGTCCTTTGAACCGATGTTTCTAATACAAACTCAGTTACGATATACATTTTCTAATGTTTAACTTACTCTATTCAGGAACGGTTGTCCTTATAACCCTTATCAAAGATGAAAACCAAAAGCATTATAAACAGATTCATGAAATTAGATTAGAATTTATGGACCTATATATCACAATGTAGCTATTTGTTGTCACATTCCAATCATGGGAATACCATCACTATACATACTCCTAAAACATAGTAAAAACTGAATTACCATAAATCCTTTTAGAAAACATGAATACTTCTTAATTCCAAGTTATATAGGATTTTCTCCATAAATCCAAAAATGATTTAAACATAATCAGTGATATCGCAAACCACCTATAATTAAGTCCTTTCATAGTTATAAGGTAATCAATAATGTTCAATTTACTTATTCATATCCCATGTATCTTTATAAATACAACATTATCTTATCATAAAGAACATATTATGGGTTACCTTTAATTAGTCCAAACATCATCTTGTGATTAAAACACTCCATGAGTCAATCATAATATTGTAAATACTATGTGAAAAAAACATATGTTGAATAATCAATTTATCATTCATCATTTATAACTTTTTAATCAAAATACATAAATACTTCAATTACATAACCCTTAATCCATTAAAAGTAATACATGTTTCCCTTCACATTTCAAATATAGTAGTTTTATTATCCATGATGTAACCATAACTCACTCCACCTTGATAATACTCTTAATGAACATTATTCTTAGGAAATTGGGTTTCATAATGACTATTTTATACAAACATAAAATGCATATCCTTCAATAAAGATTTATGCAGGCCTAAATTCACATACAATTCATTAGTAAAACTCTTAATTTTTCTCATGCAGTCACTTTATTTCTCTTTATTTTCTATAGTCTAAACACCTTCGTATTCCCCAAATAAAACCACTTAGGTGATTCTTTCCACGTATTAAAACAAATGAAAATAAATATTTTTTTCCATGGTCTCCATTACCTAAACTCTCAATGGACTCCTTATTTCTCTTCCTTCAGGAGTAAAATAGTTGGCTAATGTAAACATTGTTAATAATGTTCTATGAAAACTGATGATGGAAGATTAGGAAATGTTTCACTCTAGTGATTATAACACTTGACAGATCAACAGAAAATATTCTATCACATTCAACATAAATCTAGTTCCTTCCAGTTCCTGTCATTTACTAAAACCATAATTATAGTGTGATCATTAATTATCATAGTAGAAAACAACATAGTCGGGAATATAATTACATAATGAATGTATAAATAATTAGGCAGTCCATAATCCATGATACCTTAGGTTAATACTATGTTTTTTATAGCTATCTTATTTCTAAATACTTCATAATGTTTTATGATGAATTTGTGAATTCCCAAAGAATATCGCCAGAGAGTGTCAAACCATGTGTGCAGCAATGCCCATTGTTGTATATCAGATTACACCAATTCAAGACCGAAACATCATGTTGGTGTTGTTACCCCAATATAGATGTGTTTCAGATCCACATCAACTAGTAGAATCTAGACCGGGAAGTATTCCTAGAAAACCACTCACTATATCATTCACTATAATTCTAGGACATTTTTGTAAATATTTAAATCATTCTCATACTTATCCTTAGAAATGTCCTACTGGATCTCAATAAGATCTTATAATCCTAGTTTCTAATGTTTAACAATACATTTTATTTGATACCAATTGTTGCAACCCTCTTTTTTAAACGCATTAACAATATTAAAATTTTTAGAATACATAAACATTATACAGACACACATCCCAAGACCGTAGTTTGTAGAGTGACTTTAGAAACATGGAAATGTGAACACAAGTACATATGTGAGATAAATAATCTCTCATTTTGTTATTCTTAACTACAAGCCTTCTTATAAATATCAAACATAATATATATCCTCATAAATTGGGGGGAAGGAAATATAAAAGGGGTGATCTCAAATGCTCAGTATGGGTAAACAAGGAAGACATTTAAGCATATGAATGAGTATATAAGTGTATGAGAATGTGATTCTATAAATATAATAACATACCATTCATATCATAAAACATAACTGAAATCATGTAATAATTATTGGTAGTGAATATGACATTAATCACATAAAACTGAGTAATCAATGAAATAGTTACATAGGAACAAGACATGGAATTGTGGAAAACACATAAGCATATAATGAATTCCATTGTATCCAGGACATAATTGCCAATTCCATATTAGTAGAATGTATTCACCTCCAATAAAATTATATTAGTCATGTTCACTCCCTTTTGTATCATAGTATAATGAGTTCACTCTTCATATCATCTTAGTAGTCACAGATCACTTCCATGGCCATCATAGTAGTCAAGGTTCACTCCCAATACCATATTAGTTTATCTAGTGATATTTAAATCTTTACACAATGATTTGGATGGAGATATTGGTCCCAACATTCACAAAATGAAATCATATAGATATTTCCTACAAGATCTTAAATATTGATATCAAAACAAATAAAAGTAATTGGGTTTCATAAAAATCTAAACATATGAAAACCTGTTGAAAAATTAAAGGTTTCATAATCATTTAATCAAAATAATAACCCATGAAATAATAATGGATTTCATATACATATTCCTAATGAAGGAGAAATGTGATTCATAATGACCATGACAATAGGCATAACCTATTCATGGAAAGGATATTAATGAAACCTTTATATTTTCCTCAGTAACTTGAATAGATGTTATCATAGATGAACAATATTTTTAAAATATATTTCTTTCACTTTTAATATGTAAAATATATTTTTTGGTTGGAATAATTATTTATAATTCATTAAAAATATTGAAAATATTATTCATAGAATATACATTTAAAACATATAATGAAGGAATGAAATAATTTTAAAAAGATTTTTCCTTGAAAACCATTTACATTGAAACAATATAAAATAATATAAAAAACATTATTAAAAATAATATTCATCTAAAACACTTTGTAATATTCAAAAAAGAGCATGACAAGATTTTTAACATAATTATACATGAAAATTTATAAAATAAAATTGAAAATAATTTGAAAACAATTTTTCTTGAAATCATATAAAAGAATCTTGAACACATTTTGAAAAATATTTATCTTGGAAACATATAAAATGTTATAGAAAACTATTTGAAAAAAAATTATATAAAATTCCCTTTAAAAAATAATGAATAACTAATAACCTTTTAAAAATGTAAATGGTTCTCTGAAGAAATGACATAGGGTAAATCTGCACATGTCATACGGGGTCAAACGAACATTACTTTTACAATATAAAAATGGTCAAAAAAAATTTTTGTTCAAAAAGTGACCAAATGAGTCCATTGAAGAAACTGGTAAAATAAAAAAAGGTTATATTTTTTAGAGATTATAAGATAGTGGTGTAATTTTCTTGGAAAATTTTCTTTTTGAAAACCTAGTTTTCTAATAGAAAAGTGGGTAAAGTCAGGCTTTTTTAAAATCATATTCTCAACTATATATTATTTTCCAACTATTAGAAAATGTTACCAATACTTTATTATTGGTGGAATGACAATTTGAGAATAAAAATCATTAATGTACTGAGATATGGGTTATAATATTTCATCAAAGGAGGCATAATTACAAAAAATCAAAAAAGGTTGAGATTGTAGCAATAAACTATTATAACATAATAACATGGGATCATACTTTCCATGTAATAATGGAAGTTACATGAAGATTAATATATAATCAAAATAAGTATATTCAACATATAACATGTAAAATAGAAGTATATACACATTGATAAATAATTTAGGTACATAACAAAACATGAGTCTACATGATGAAAAATTGAGAGAAAACTATTTTATCGATTTGGTATCATTGGGAAGTTAAACACCATGAATGAAGGTTCATAAAATGGACATGTAATTAAAAATAAATTTAATAATATTATAAATATAATAAAATCATTGGTAGTACATACACCATACCAAAGGAAGGAGTGGTGAACCTGACGTGTATCTCGCAGAAATTAAAAGTGAGATGAATTCCCATTACCTTGTGTTTGGACACTCTCTGTACTCATATAGGCTTCCTGTATAATAAATACAATATTATTATACATATTTAACATTATAATATTCTTATATATGTTAAAATATATTATTTTATTAAGACCTTATATTGCGTTATTATTAATGATAATATTTTAACGTTCTACATTGGGTAATATTCATTTTCTTCTTCGCATGCCTATTAATTTTCTATATCATTGATCTTTATAACTATATCAGAATTATAAAATGTTGAACATAATATTAATATAATTCATATCCATCATATATGTTTTATAATTGTATATAGAATAAGGATTTACGAAATTGAATACACAATTCCTGGAGATGGTAAGTTGTAAATACGCATGAACATTGTTTCTGTTCTTATTGTCACATTGAAAGAAAGTTTGTAAATGACATATGTATACATATGTGTATATATATATATCATTATTATATTTTAATGAATATATCGTATATAACATATAATATCACTAACCCCATCATTAATATATACAATGTGGTGTATGAACGAATCACATCACTTTGAGGGGGTGGTAGTCCACACTTCCTCAAATGAGATTATAGTATTAACACAAAATGGAATGTAATGAGATGTGTGTTGTAAATGGAATACACAAGAATAAATAACTAATAAATTATATATATGAATTATATAAATATAGTGTCCATCATAATGTTTACAATGATTACTGGTAAAGGATAAATGTACAATTGTCGTTTTGTGAGGATGTAGTACACCGTACAGAGAAACAGTATGTTCAATATCTATTAGATATAGGTGTTTGAAATTTAAGGTCGAACTATCTATATAAATAATCCTAGATTATTCATGATACTATTTTTATCACACAATAATGGAATAAAGAGAGTGGAAGGATGAAAAGGGAAAATAATGGAAAGGAGCATGAGATAATATATTGCCTCTTAATTGGATAACTCATTTTAGGTTATGCCAAAAGGATTCTAAGATATTATTTTTTACTAAAGGTATGATTCATGTTCAATAGGATGATTGTTGGGAGGATACATGGGAACATATTGGATGATATTAAATTTTTTTAAAGGATTTGGAAATGGGTAGAGGTGGTGAAATTTTATAGTGGAGGAGGAGAGGCACACTTGTAAATATAAGAATAGAGAATTCCACCAATGTTTTCAATGATTCAAGTGGATATGATCCTGGTAAATGGTATAAAATATATATTATATGGCTATAAAAAGTTTTCTAGTCATGTTTCATGGTTTTGTTGTGACTTAAATATATGGTTTAGTATATATATAACCAAAACATGGACTCAATCAGTAGCATTCATTTTAATCTCTTTTACTAATAATTTTTTTCAAAAATAAAGATGAAAATATTATAAATTAGAAATTATGATGATTTTAAATATTTAATCCATTTTTCCAAATTGTAAACACATAATTTTCAGAAATAAATTTAAAATTATTCTTACTGACTGGATGGAACTGTGCTTTTTAAAGTAAAAACATTTAGAAACTTTATATGTTTTTATATCCAATTTCAATGTGAAATTGGTTCCATTACACTAAAATAGATGAAAAAGTAAAAAAATTATCTAATTAACTATTATACCAATTAAAAAAATAATTTTCCCTTACAAATAAATTAGATAATAAAGTGATTTCTAATTATAATCTCGTATTTTTAACTTTTCATTAAAATATGAAACCTTACATAAATATAACAAAAATTTATCTTAAACTAATTTTAATATTTAAATTAAAAATAAATTTTTTTTTTTGAAATTAAATATAAAAAAGTTAAAAAAATTATTAAAATTTTTTTTTCTGTTAAATGGATGTAAAAACTTCCTTAATTAAAATATAATATTTT
Source organism: Viscum album (assembly GCA_963277665.1). Taxonomy (NCBI): domain Eukaryota; kingdom Viridiplantae; phylum Streptophyta; class Magnoliopsida; order Santalales; family Viscaceae; genus Viscum; species Viscum album. Next base: position 1,238,328,001 of record OY728130.1, on the reverse strand, counting down.
ATTCAGAAATATAGATTTGTTATTATCTTATGTATATATAATCTATTGGATAAATATCAAAAATATTAAATTGACTTTAAAAAGAAAATTTATTATATGAATATCATACACCAATGTTAATCAATTTAATTTACTAGTTTACAATATCTTTGTGACTATAATGATATTTTCTGTTATATTCAATTGGTTTTCATATTCATTTATAATTAATTGGTAACCACTAAATTCATCTTGTATTTTATAAACAACATATTTTGAAAAAAATAAAAACTATTAATATCCATAAACTTCAAGGATAGGTAATATATAATTATAATAGTATTTTTAATAATATATTATAGTTAGGTTACACTCGATCTTGCATGTTTTTCAATCCATCAAAGAAGGTACATCATACATGCAACGTACGCCAACCATATTGTTCCATGTAAAAGAAACCATGATTGGATTTCATGTAACATACTCCAGGTTGGGATTATGTGTAACATACACCATGTTGGGATTGTGTGTAACATACACCAAGATAGATCCATGTGACTGGAATGTTTGACTTAGTGAAAATCCAATGTTAGTGTTGTGGGAAGTGAAAAATATATGAAGATTCAATTAATTCAAAACAAATTCACCAAAATCTCAGGGTGTTAGAAACACACTTGTCCCTTATGACTATAAAAGTAACTACACTACATATTATAACCACAAATCCCTATGGGAAAATTCATGTTCCTTCAAGCATTGTGGAAACATAACAAACTATCAAAATGAAACTATCAAATGGTATATTCTTATTAATTAAAAATTATTCTTCCTATTAATGATATATATTAATTTTGGCTCATGATTATTCCTAGTTTTATTTTGCTTGATAAAAAAATTTGGGACATTTTTATTTGATTTAGATTGCCATGTTTTTAATAATACCTTTTAAAATTTCATTTATTTGGGTTCTAATAAATTTTTTTATTACATTTGGTATATATCATTTTGGGTTAGCTATATTTAGTAAATGTAGATTGTTGTCAAATAGGTTTGAAATAAATATGATTGGTCTAATTTTATTCATCATTTGTAATATTAGATTAATTCAGGTTAGATTATTCTGACTTGGTACAATTTAGTATTATCCAATTTAATCCTATTTTAATTCTATTTTCATGATTTTTATCATAATAGATCTATTTAGGTTGAACTGGTTTACATATATACCTATAAGGTTCATGTAGTTTTTGAATGTTATTTAAATGTTTCATACTATTTTTATTTTTTATTATATCCCTTTTTTGGTTTGTATGATGCCAGTATATTTAGTTAAAATCATTTTTATTTTAATCATCATAATTGTATTTGGTTTTTTATCATATGGTTCATCTTGGTTCGTTCTGTTTGATTGAACCCTCATTGAGTTTGGTTAGGATAGGTCTAACTTGATTATACTAAATAATAATGATTTACTTTATCAAAATATGATATTATTCGTTTTAGATATGATTATTTTTAATTTATTTGTTCAGTATAGATTAATTTGATTAATTGTAGGTTTATTTAAGAGTATTAATTTTTAGTCTTTATAGGTTAATTCAATTTATATTATCTTTTTTTATTATTTATATATATTGTCCTCTTTAACTAAATTAAAATTTAATGGGTTTATGTTAGTTTCAATTAATTTGGTTTGTTTTTATTTTGATCAGGTAAGGAGGATTCTATTTGATACAATTTAGTTAATGATTCATTTCAAATCAAAAAATTATTCTAATAAATCTATGGCATTATAAAGTAAAAAAACATGGTGTTAAATAAAATAAATCCAATATTTATCAAAATTTATAGGCCATTATATAAGGGTACCTACCTTATACTTACGACACTAATTTTAATTATATGGAAGCTCAAATCATCAATTTATGACATTAATGAATATAAACATTCACACACACATACATATAAAAAGACACCAAGGCCCTATTTACATATTTTCAGGTCCATATATGTATATGGGGATCCTTACATATATTCATATACATACCTATACACCTTCACCTTACACACGTATGCATTTTTAATATATACACATGAGTATAACTACAAGAAATATATATACAAATTCCACTATGACTAAAAATATATATGTGGAGAATTTTTATATGTATTAACTAACATGTAAATATAATTTAATGTTTTCATATGCAATCAAAGCTCTAAAGCATTTCAATAAGGTCCAAAATACTATAGAAAACATCAAAAACTCTTAACCCCAAAACCCCAAAATTTTGAAAATGAAAAATAATTGAAATGTAAAAACTATCAATAATCCATGGAAAATTTTCAGTTTTTTACAAAAAAATTAATTCAGGGATAGGGACCCAACATTAATTATAAATGTGTGGCCTATTAAAAACATAAAAGAGTGATTTAAATTTACAATCAATCTACAATCCCAAAATAATAATTAATGAAAATCAAATAGATTGGTTTTTTCCAAGAGGGGGATTAGTCTTAATTATTGAATATGGAATTGAATACATTAAGAATTAGTGAGTATATACACTCAACTATATTGATCCAAAAAATGAAATGAACTTTATATAGGAAACAAAAAATATCACATAAGTCTATCCTTTATAATTAAAACACATGATAAAGAAAACACTAACCCTTGTATTATTGGGAAAAAAATATGATCTCCCAGTAACATGGTGTTTCTAGAAAAAAAAAAATTATCGGTAGGATTATATAAATAATGTCACCTATATAAATCTTATTGAAAAAAACTACTTAAAGATATTGAGACATATCTTAAAAACAAAAAAATTAAAAACATATCAAAATCCATTAAAAACACCTTGATTGTCGAAAACAAATTTAGAAATGATCATTTTTTCCAAAACCTCCATGGTTTAAAACATCAAGATTTAATTGACTAAAAATTCAATTGTTTTTCAAAAAGGTGCTTGGAGGATAAGAGTTAACCACGGCAGGATCAAAAATTACAAAACATATATGAAATTTCAAATTCAAAATCTCTAACACTAAACCAAATGCCTTGATTTTGTGGAAACTGGAATCAATTAGGGTCACATCACATGTGTTCACCATTATAGAGTAATTAGACCACCATCATTAGTCTCCAATCACTGCTGGTTCAAACTATTTGAAACACATTCAATTAATTCAAAACAATTCATATAATCTTTTTATAATAGATGGAATTTCTAGTATCACATGAAATTCCACATGATTATAAGTCCCCAGCCTTAAACCTGACTTAATATTGAATTAAATGAGTAATTCACATTGAGGATCTTTTCAGGTTTAGAGTTTTAGAGAATTAGGACATAACTATTACATATCAAAAGATTACAAAGTAGTCGCTTCTACTAAAATTTCCATAAAATAAAAACGCTTAAAAAGAAACAATTCTAGTTCCATGTTTTAGGTAGCATGACTTTCCCTTGAACCCATCCTTGACACTATTCCATGATAATTCATGTGATAAACATTTCAAAAACATGGGATGAGCATAAAACGCTCATTAAGGGATACACAAAGAATGAAAACTGTTAGTTTTTCAAAACAACAACTAAACCATGTATAGTTTATCAAAGTAATACTTTTCACCTTTTGATGTAGTAAAAACTATTCGCTGAATAAAATTTTATTACATACCCTTCTGTAACCAAAATATTACCCTAAAACCCATATAAAGATCACTTAACATATAAAGGTATCTTGGGACATAAACATACTTAAGTGGAATAACCATAAGGTCGACTTCCACACATATCACTTAATGGAATAGCCATTCGGCCAACTTCCAAACGTACTTAATGGAATATCCATACGGCCGACTTCCATACCCAATGCATTGGAGGTTATAACATAACCACCCGTCCTGGTATTCACGGCACCACCCGTCATATGGTTTATCACATAACCACCCGTAAAATGTCCAAGTACCATTATAAAATTATAACACATAAAACCAACATAAAGGAATGATAACATTTCCACATTTCAATCAAAATATATCATTTAAATATATTGACATAATATAATCCTTTTTCAAAACCATTTTCAATACCAAAATACAAAAAAAAGTATATGGTATTTATTTTATTTTATTTTTAAAACATTACGGCTTGTTGAGGAAGCCAAAGATCAAATAATACTCACGGCGGCGGAAAAGGTTGTTGTCACCGCGTACGTAAAAGAAAAATTCCTTTGTGTCGTTTAGTAAAACGCTTCATAGAAAAAATATTCCTTTTGATTAAACATAAATTCCAAAGTGGTTTATACACCGTATAAAATAAGGTTGTGTATAAAACAAAATATGCCTCAATGAATGGAGATTGAGACGAAGACCCTTACAGAGACGGTATCCTTGGTTTTAGGATAAATCAATTGCATAATTATGTGTGACAAACGAATACACCAAATATGAGTGGATATTAAGTGTAAAAAAAATCAGAGGTTATTCACACATATTCATAGAATGACATATTCAAGGAGTACAAGTTTATCCCAAAGAACTAAATTTGGGTTAAAAAGTTCCCTTGCAAAAATTTGATAGCCTAACGGCGTCACTTAAAAATTCAGAAAAAGAGTTGATGAGAGATAAAAAAGGTATCTCATCACTTAACATTTACATCAATAAGGATATATGAGAACATATCCCAACATAAAAATATGTGAATTAAAAGACCCAACAAAAGAAGTCTTTTAAAAAGAGGAGGGTGAAAGGTTCCCTTACCGACTTGGGTATCTTTAGAAACATACACCCCATGAAAGAAGGTCAATACATCATTGATGTAAATAATCATAAAAGAAATTATATTACACAAATAGTATAATAATGGGAAGTACATACACCACTCAATGGAAATTGTGGGAAATGTAGCATAAATCTCACAGGAATAAAAGTGAGATGATAAATCCCTTACGAAAACTCGGCAGCCTAACGGCGCCACTTAAAACTTCCAAAATGGATTGATGAGAGAAAATAGGGTCTCTCATCATATGAAAAATAAAAATTTCAGTAAGTGTAATATAAAAGAACATACCAATAAAAAGAAAGATGAGCTTTAAAAGGAATGACATAAAGATCGTACTTAAAAAGAAAGAGAGAAGTAAGATCCCTTACCTCGGGTCTGACTTGACTCGATCGTTCTTTGACATCCTGAATAATAAACATGAGTTAATTTCTACTTGAATAAGTTCGTTTTTCAAGTTCATTATTACTTTTATATCAATTATTGACATGTTATAAACATTATGTAATCATTTAAGTTAATAATGTTTGTTTTGTCGATATTTGGTTCTTAAGTCAAAAGTGGACTTCTTACAATTACATGTTGTTCATGTGGTCAATGGTTCATTATATCCAGAATGATATTCAGGATTTTGATATCATATATATCATATATATCCAGAATATACATGTTTTTATAATATTACATAATCATTTAGAGGTAAGAAATGAAATGCACCATTCATGGAGACGGTAAGCCGTACGTACGCATGAACGCTACTTTCATTTCTTTGTCAAATTAATGGAATTAAAACTAAATGAGAGGTATGTATATTTTCATTACAGAATTATATTCATCATTAATATGTAACATACATTATATATATTAATTATAAATATGTACTTATAATAGTACATTACATTTGGGGATAAAAATGAAATGCACCGTTCAAGGAGACGGTAAGTCGTACGTATGCATGAACGCTTCTTTCATTTCTATATCATACATTAATGGAAAGAAATAATAATGATATAGAGGTATATTATAATTCCAGTATAACATCATATATAATAACTTTAAATCCATCTTTTATACGTCCCACATATGGAATTAACGAATCACATCACTTTGAGGGGGCGGTAGTCCGCACTTCCTTAAATGAAGATATCACGTTTACCCATAATGGAAACCATAAAGGTATGACATAAATAAAAAATACAGAAGTTTATGTAAAACATAAACATATTATATATCATATATAAATATAGTGACATCTTAATGTCCACCTTTGAAGGTGTTATATGAGTGTTGAACAATCATCGTTTCGTGAGGCAGAAATTTTCCATCCACCGAAACAGTATGTTATTTAACCATTAGATGTAGGTGTCTGTATGTGTAGCTCGAATCCGTCTTATTAAAACATCCTAGTATATTGAGGATACTGTAGTTGTTACAAAATAAATGAATAAAAAGAGTTTAGGGGGTTGGAGAGGCAAAATAAAACAAAAGGACTCAAGTGAAGACATTACCTTAAAATCGGGTAACTCCATTTGGTTTGAGCTCAAAGGCTTCCTTGGGAAGACTTCTGCCCAAAGTGAGGCTTCAAGGAGTAATATAGGGAAGTGGACAGACAAAATGGGCAGAGGTTGGCTGAGCCAAAGTCATTTGAATGTGGGTAAGGAGGTAGAGGTGGGGGCCTTTTATAAGAGGAGAGGAGGGGCACTCTTGGAAGGTAACGAAAAGTCACTTTATTTTAAAATGGTATTCGGATTTAAGAGGTCCCACATTGATATAATTCAAGGATAAGGTGATAAGGGTTCCAAATCCATCCATCCAATAGGTTTTGGACATGTGTAGGTCATAGATTTTACATTATCATTTCATTTTATTTAAATCTTTTATTAATGAGGTAATCGCTGCATCATCATGATGTCATAAATAATTTAACTTATTTAATGTCTAAAAATTATAAAACAAAAACTATGATGTAGGAAATCGTTTTAGCTTTACAATGACTATTTATAATCAAAAATATGACTTGTATAACCCCATGTAAAAATTGTTTTAGTAAAACATCTCATGTTTGTGTCATTTTTACTTTAACATTAAATAAAAAGGTATTTATGTCATTTTCCAACCAAAGTGGATCCATGGGGTCCCCATGTTGACCCATGGATTGTCTTGGTCGTCCCTGACATATCCCATGAGGGTAGGACATGTTTCTAGGTCATTTAATTTTGTTAAAACATTATTCTTACCTTAAACTACACTAATTACCTCTAATCGCGATTAAAAACTTAATAAGTTACTATTCACCAAAAAATTATTTTTATCCCATTGAACCACATTTTACTTCTTAATGACAACCATGTATGTAGGATTTTTGAAATTCAAAACAAAAATATGGAAAAATTTCATTTCAACGGAAAAATCAGTTTTTATAAGTACCACATAGTGGTTTCACTATTCATCAAAAATTGATGTTTTTCAGAAAAATACCGAAAATTCACCCTAAGCTATATTTGATATTACGAATTAAAAAATGAAGTCTATTTTACAAAATTCAAAACATATAAGTCACATTAATTAATTTAATAATTAATTCCTGTTGTCATGACAAATAGCGTGTTTTTATGATACAATAATTATCCAAAGATTGACACTAGTTTAAGTTCGATTTCAAAGTGAAATTAATTCCAACGACCACTATTGGATTTAATGGTAAAATTATTTTCTAATTTCACTTTAAAACCAATTCAAAAGAAAATCTAATCATATAAATAAATTAGATTAAAAAGTGGTTTTGAATTAAAATAAAACATTTTACACTATTCATTAAAAAATGAACTTTATCGGAAAAATACCAAAAATTTACACAATGTAAATTTTGATGTCCCGATTCTAAAGAAGAATTTTATTTTTTCAAATATAACACATAAAATTGTCAAAATGTTGATTTAAAAGATTATCGCCATCAAAAAGCGGTTAATCAACCTTTTAAATAATATTTGAATGTTTACGCTTAAAATTGGATTCATTCGCATTTTTAATCCTCTAACATTTATTGTAAAAAGTAAAAATATTTGAAAAACATATATAATCATTTTGTAGTTAGTTCTATTCATTCCCGCCATCACAATAGCTAGGCATTAACTACCATTTAAAATAATAATACTTTATTATTAGAGTGCAATGTAAGATTCCAAGAAACCTGTTGTTGCGTGTTGGGTATGCCATCGAGCATAGAATCCCCTTTAAACTAATATTAATATTTTATTAACTAATATGGATAAATATGAAATTTTCATATTCTTTATTTACCTGGGGTGTTACATCCTTCCCCCCTTTTGGGAATTGCGTCCTCACAATTTTAAAATTGAGCTTGGAAACATCCTTGAAAGTCCCACATCGGAACAAGAGTCGGTAAAACAATCACTTTAAAATAAAGAAATATAAGTACAGAGGTCATCCGAGTTAACCCATAATAGGATTCCATGTAGGAAAACGTGGACATGGAAGAAAAAGCAAAGGGTCATGTTCTTGAGGGAGAGTAATAGTAAACATGTCTAGAAGAAAGTTAACCATAAGAAAATCACAAACTTGTGATGGGTTAAACGGTATTCGATTCCCCAGTAGGAAAATTTAATAGAAAACATTTTGTTTTAAGTTACTTTTTATTGAGGAATTTATTCATAAGGAAACATAATCACTTATCATGTTGACTTTCAACTTTTATTAGATTCATCACACAAAATCATATTTTCTCCAAAAGACGAGTATTTAGGAAGACTTCTTCATAGTAAGAGTACTATAATCAACTTCTAGAGAATCACCTAATCCACCAAAGAGAACTATATAATTCCCATGTCTTTAGGATTTAACCAAAACCAAAACCAAAAAGGTTAGTACAAGATCAGATAATCCAGAAAAGGATAACCCTTTTAAAAGAAAATCTATGCTTAATCTCCAAAATTTTTCCAACAAAACCCAAAGTTCAACGAGGACCATCCGATAGAAAATTTGTCCATAATATTCTTCAAAGTAAACCAATCTAAGATTGAAACCCAAATATTTGAAGGATTTAGTCGCATAGTCTCTTAAGTTAAATCGTAACATTTATCTCTAAACAACATCAGTTGCTCCTAAAGTCTCATATTGAAACGTAATTAACCTAATCACATATCCTCCATGATATGTTAATAATTTTCATAAATAACCCAAAATCAACTTACTCTTAATTCATAAAATCATATAACTAAAAAGAATCAGTCAAACTAACCAGGCACTTCACGTAGTCCAGTGGTAGGCGATAAATACCAGTCGCACTTTGGTTGTGGGTTCGATTCCCACATCTTTGTCCGACGCGACGGGTAGTCACATGGTCTGTGTGTTGTCCTTTTTCCAAAACTATATAATTCTCAAATCATTCCAAAAAAAAGGATAAAATCATCAAAAATAACCATAACATTATTTAACCTCAATTTTATCTCATCCCTTTCACTTGAATCATAACATATAGTAACACATAATTACCTCAAAAGTAAGGATCATATAAACCCAAATGGTTCTTTATAACTATTTCCACAAAAGAAAATATAACTATTCCTTGAATAAAATTTTCATATATTAAACATCAGGGTTACACATAATATAAAACGTCTTCTAATGTAAACACATCATCAAAACAGACTTAATACTCTTAAGAATTTCACCATAACTCTTGAAGCCCTTATTTGTTGACATCTTACTCATTCAACATTCTTCATGATCCATTAACCATTCCTTTCCAACTTATTCTGAAATACTTCTTTCATACAAACAAAATCATGAATCATATCCTAAGATTCCAAAATAGGAAAATAATAGTTATGAAATAATCCATACCTTTGATTGGTCATTGTCAATTTCTTTATCCTCAATCGGAATGGCACTAGGTATTGGTAAATGAATATTTGTACGATCTTGGTGATCCCATTCCCGAAACTTCTTCATAGGACATGTGTTTGCATAATGACCATGCACACCACATTTAAAACATTCAATTTATCCCTCAGAAATAACTTCTTTCCCTTTCCTCGAGTCAACTAGATGATTCCTTTTTCAATGGCAGGTTCTTGTTATATGACCTTCATTTCCACATATATAGCATATTTCTGTCCCTTTGAAACATTTTCCTAGGGGTTTATTTCCACATCTTTGACACATAGGTTTTTGTACACACTTACCTTTATGATTATTACTTGTAGTTCCGTAGGGATTTGTTTCTCACTTATATGATGCCTTATAGAAATCACCAAGGTTTAGGTGGTAAATCATGACTCCAGATAGTTGGTTGAGGATAAACACAAGATTTCTCATTGCAGATCCCATATCATTCAGTTGCTCACCCAGAAAACTGTCAAAGTTTCCTTCACATCCACTGTTACCTTGGTGCCTACTAGATCCAGCCTTTTACTAAAACCAAGAAGGTCAGTGTGAGTATATCCACAAAACCATCATGTACTAAAGAGGCAGATAAACACTAAGATATACTTACTCATTCACTTTATCTAAAAACTATGAATCTTTCTGAAATCCTAACCATTATGGTCATGTCACTTATGCTTAAAGAATACCCTAACCTCTAAAGTTATCTAAACCGACCATTGATACCAACTATAAGGCCCCAGCCTTAAACCTTACTTAATATTGAATTAATTGAGTAATTCACATTGAGGATCTTTTCAGGTTTAGAGTTTTAGAGAATTAGGACATAACTATTACATCTCAAAAGATTAAAAAGTAGTCGCTTCTACTAAAATTTCATTAAAATAAAAACTCTTAAAAACAAACATGTCTAGTTCCATGTTTTAGGTAGCATGGATTTCCCTTGAACCCATCTTTGACCCTATTCCATGATTAGTCCTGTGAAAAACATTTCAAAAACTTGGGATGAGCATAAAACGCTCAGTAAGGGATACACAAAGAATGAAAACTGTTAGTTTTTCAAAACAACAAGTAAACCATGTATACTTTATCAAAGTAATACTTTTCACCTTTTCGAAGTAGTAAAAACTATTCTCTGAATAAAAGTTCATTACATACCCTTTTGTAACCAAAAGATTACCATAAAACCCATATAAAGATCACATAACATAAAAAGGTAACTTGGGACATAAACATACTTAAGTGGAATAACCATAAGGTCGACTTCCACACATATCACTTAATGGAATAGCCATTCGGCCAAATTCCAAACATACTTAATGGAATAGCCATATGGCCGACTTCCATACCCAATGCATTGGAGGTTATAACGTAACCAACCGTCCGGGTATTCACGGCACCACCTGTCATATGGTTTATCACGTAACCACCCATAAAATCTCCAAGTACCATTATGAAATTATAACACATAAAACCAACATAAAGGAATGATAACATTTCCACATTTCAATCACAATATATCATTTAAATATATTGAAATAATATAATCCATTATCAAAACCATTTTCAATACCAAAATACAAAAAAAAAGTATATGGTATTTATTTTATTTTAAAAACATTACGGCTTGTTGAGGAATCCAAAGATCAAATAATACTCGCGGCGGTGGAAAAGGTCGTTGTCACCACGTACGTAAAAGAAAAATTCCTTTGTGTCATTTAGTAAAACAATTCATAGATAAAAGATTCCTTTTGAATCAATGTAAAAGTCAAAGGGGTTTATACACCGTATAAAAGAAGCTTGTGTATAAAACAAAATATGCCGCAATGAATGTAGATTGAGACGAAGACACTTACAAAGACGGTATCCTTGGTTTAAGGATAAATCAATTGCATAATTATGTGTGACAAACGAATACACCAAATATAAGTGGATATTAAGTGTAAAACAATGAGAGGTTATTCACACATATTCATATAACGACATATTCAAGGAGTAAAAGTTTATCCCAAAGAATCAAATTTGAGTTAAACGTTCCCTTGCAAAAATTTGACAGCCTAACGGCGTCACTTCAAAATTCAGAAAAAGAGTTGATGAGAGATAAAAAAAAGCTATCTCATCACTTAAAACTTACATCAATAAAGATATATGATAACATATCCCAACATAACAATATGTGAATTAAAAGACCCATCAAAGGAAGTCTTTTAAAAATAGGAGGGTGAAAGGTTCCCTTACCGACTTGGGTATCTTTCGAAACATACACCCCATGAAAGAAGGTCAATACATCATTGATGTAAATACTCATAAAAGAAATTATATTAAACAAAGAGTATAATAATTGGAAGTACATACACCACTCAATGGAAATTGTGGGAAATGTAGCATAAATCTCACGAGAATAAAAGTGAGATGATAAATCCCTTACGAAAACTCGGCAGCCTAACGGCGCCACTTAAAACTTCCAAAATGGATTTATGAGAGAAAATAGGGTCTCCCATAATATGAAAAATAAAAAATACAGTAATAGTAATATAAAAGAACATCCCAATAACAAGAAAGATGAGCTTTAAAAGGAATGACATAAAGAGCGTACTTAAAAAGAAAGAGAGGAGTAAGATCCCTTGCCTCGGGTCCGACTTGACTCGGTCGATCTTTGACGTCCAGAATAATAAACTTGAGTTAATTTCTACTTGCTTAAGAACATTTTTCAAGTTAATTATTCTTTTTATATCAATTATTGACATGTTATAAACATTATGTAATCATTTAAGTTAATAATGTTTATTTTGTCGATATTTGGTTCTTAAGTCAAAAGTGGACTTCTTACAATTACATGGTGTTCGTGTGGTCAATGGTTCATTATATCCAGAATGATATTCATGATTTTTATATCATATATATAATATATATCCAGAATATACATGTATTTATAATATTAAATAATCATTTAGAGGTAAGAAATGAAATGCACCGTTCATAGAGAAGGTAAGCCGTACGTACACATGAACGCTACTTTCATTTCATTGTCATATTAATGGAATTAAAACTAAATGAGAGGTATGTATATTTTTATTCCAGAATTATATTCATCATTTATATGTAACATACATTATATATATTCATTATAAATATTTACTTATAATATTACATTACATTTGGGGATAAGAAATGAAATGCACCGTTCATGGAGACGGTAAGTCGTACGTATGCATTAACGCTACATTCATTTCTATCTCATACATTAATGGAAATAAATAATAATGATATAGAGGTATAATATAATTCCATTATAACATCATATATAATAACTTTAAATCCATCCTTTATTCGTCCCACATATGGAATTAACTAATCACATCACTTTGAGTGGGCGGTAGTCCTTAATTCCTTAAATGAAGATATCGCGTTTACCCATAATGGAAACCATAAAGGTATGCCATAAATGAAAAATACAGAAGCTTAAGTAAAACATAGACATATTATATATCATATATAGATATATTGACATCATAATGGCCACCTTTGAAGGTGTTATATGAGTGTTGACCAATCATCGTTTCGTGAGGCAGAAATTCGGCATCCACGGAAACAATATGTTCATTAACCATTAGACGTAGGTTTGTGTAATTGTATCTCTAATAATTTGTATAAATACATCCTAGTATATTGAAGATACTGTAGTTGTTACAAAAGAAATGAATAAAAAGAGTTTAGGGGGTTGGAGAGGCAAAATAAAACAAAAGGACTCTAGTGAAGACATTACCTTAAAATCGGATAACTCCCTTTGGTTTGAGCTCAAAGGCTTCCTTGGGAATACTTCTGCCCAGAGTGAGGCTTCAAGGAGTAAGAGTGGGAAGTGTATAGACAAAATGGGCAGAGGTTGGCCGAGCCAATGGCTTTGGGAGTGTGGGTATGGAGGTAGAGGTGGGGGCCTTTTATAAGAGGAGAGGAGGGGCACTCTTGGAAGGTAAATAAAAGTCACTTTATTTAAAATGGTATTCGGATTTAAGAGGTCCCACAATGATATAATTCTAGGATAAGGTGATAAGGGTTCTAAATCCACCCATACAATAGGTTTTGGACATGTGTAGGTCATAGAGTTTACATTATCATTTCATTTTATTTAAATCCTTTATTAATGAGGTAATCGTTGTATCATCATGATGTCATAAATAATTTAATTTATTTAATGTCTAAAAATATTAAGAAAAATAATATAATGTAGGAAATAGTTTTATCTTTCCAATGACTTTTTATAATAAAAAATCTGACTTCTATAACCCCATGTAAAAACTGTTTTAGTAAAACATCTCATGTTTGTGTCATTTTTACTTTAACAATAAATAAAAAGGTATTTATGTCATTTTCCAACCAAAGTGGATCCATGTGGTCCCCAGGTTGACCCATGGTTTTTCTTGGTCTACCATGACACATCCAATGAGGTTAGGACATGTTTCTAGTTCATTTCAATTTATTAAAACATTATTCTTACCTTAAACTACACTAATTACCTCTAATCGCAATTAAAAACTTAATAAGTTACTATTCACCAAAAAAAATTATTTTTATCCCATTGAACCACATTATACTTATTAATTACAACCATTTATGTTGGATTTTTTAAATTCAAAACACAAAGATGAAAAAATTTCATTTAAACGGAAAATTTTGATTTTATAAGTACCCCTTAGTGGTTTCACTATTTATCAAAAATTGAAGTTTTTCAGAAAAATACCAAAAATTCACCCTAAGCTATATTTGATAATCCGAATTCAAAAATTAAGTATATTTTACAAAATTAATTAAATATAAGTCACATTAAATAATTTAATAATTAATTCCCGCTTTCATGAGAAAGAGCATGTTTTTATGAAACAATAAGTATCAAAAGATTGACACTAGTTTAAGTCCGATTTCAAAGTGAAATTAATTCCAACGACCAATATTGGATTTAATGGTAAAAATATTTGATAATTTCACTTTAAAGCCAATTAAAAAGATAATCTAATCATATAAATAAATTATATTAAAAAGTGGTTTTGAATTAAAATACAACATTTTACACTATTCATTAAAAAAATGAACTTTATCGGAAAAATACCAAAAATTTACACAAAGTAAATTTTGATGTCCTGATTGTAAAGAAGAATTTTATTTTGTCAAATATAACACATAAAATTTTCAAAATGTTGTTTTAAAAGAGGTTCGCCATCAAAAAGCGGTTAATCGACCTTTTAAATAATATTAGAATGTTTACGCTTAAAATTGGATTCATTCGCATTTTTAATCCTCTAACCGTTATTGTAAAAAGTAAAAATATTTGACAAATATATATAATCATTTTGTAGTTATTTCTATTCATTCCCGCCATCACAATAGCTAGGCTTTCACTACCATTTAAAATAATATTACTTTATTATTACAGTGTAACGTAAGACTCCCAAGAAACATGTTGTTGCGTGTTGGGTACGCCATCGAGCATAGCATCCCCTTTAAAGTCATATTAATATTTTATTAACAAATATGGATAAATATGAAATTTTCATATTCTTTAATTACCTGGGGTGTTACAGTGATACTATTGATAAATCACATTGAAATAATAAAAATATTTTTAAATTTCTAATACTCTTTTAAAAGGACATTTTAACGATCTCATTAATGCACTGTGTGACCATTCACACAAAATTTGATTCAAAATGGACCTTAAAATAGTAGCACGTTAGTCTATTAATTAAATTAAAGAGAAATATAAATTTTTACCTTGTAAATCTAATACACATAAATCAATAATTAAATAATTAAAAAATACGTTTAAAACACCATGGAATAAAAAATTTAAAAATTAATAGTTAGGGAATGGGAAGATCTACCTAAAATAAATGACAAAATATCATAAGTTAATCACCTCTGATGGTGGATTTCCAAAAAAACCCATAAGAAATAGCCATGAACTGAGAACGCCAAAGAAACACCCAACAAATGTTTCATCCCCAAGGAATAGGATTCGATCAAACTAAAAATGACAACACAGAAGGATACACCAACAACAAAACACATCAAAGGAACTCAAGAACAATCCTTGGTGAGACAATCTGCTAAGACAGAGAGTGTTAATATGGAGGATATAAGATAAATCCAGAATAGAATAATAAAAAATAAGTAGATTGTTGAGTTAGGGTTTTGGATTTGAGCGGGATGATCATGATAGATGATAGAGGAATTGGGAAAGAAAGGGATTGGTGGTTGAGATGAGAGTGTTCACGCAGGGGATGAGTGTGAAGGATAATTGAGGGAAAAGTTGGTTTTTGGGGGAGTAGATATTTTAAAGTGGAGAGGCATATGGGGATGATTGTAACATAATTGTGAATCTAGGGATGGTATACCAATGGTATATTTAAAACTATAGGGATAGATTTAACTAGAAAATCTATCCCAATGGTGTTAATAAACCGTTACTGTAGGTTCATTTGTATTGACCCTTTTTCTATTATTGTGGAATCATGATAGCCATATAAAATTATGTATATATTAAAAAATGTTTATCACTAGGGTCCTATAAGATATTATAAACTTTATATTTGTTGCTAACTATACCATTCACAATTTTGTTATCATAGCCCTCTTAAAAAATAGTGAAAATGTAGGATTTCCAATTGACTATCATATTTACATGTTGCGGAAATTGACCATTTTCAATAAAAATTAAATTATATCACTTGTTATATTAATTCCCAAACTCCATTTTATTGAAAATAACTGAAGCATGGGATGTTTATTTTTTAGATATTTCTCTTTATTAATATCTCTGGCTAACTTCATCCCATTACATTATAATTTATCCACTCAATGATTTTTCTTTACACGAAATAATCATTTATTACCCACTTAAAAGAAATTACTCCATGATTCCTTCCAACCATCAGGCATTAAGGAATTATCATCTTCTTATCCCCATGGTTTTATATTTTCCTTGAAATTCCAACTTTATTTTCTTATCCAAACAATGATATTAACGGTTCACTTCAATGTTTATTTCCACTTTCATAGAAAATTGTATTTTTTTCATAGCTACTGATTTCTCCTATGTATAAAACCTTTATAAAACATTCCATTAATACAATAAGGATATAATAAACCTGAATTTCTGGTTAGATGATAATAAGAAAAGGATACCATGAAATTATAGTAAAATTTTCCTTATAGGTAACAAAATTATCATCAACCTTCTATTTAATTATAAGAAATAGCTTCTCATTTACATTTGATGAATATAATTAAAGTACTTTTTAATAAATGGTACCATAAAATCTTCCCACTCTATGGAGTTGATTTTATGATTTTGCATCATGTTCATATTAATATTACACCATTGATTTTCATTGCTTTCTAAATGATAGAAAACCAAAATGAATATTTCATACAATATTAACATAATAAAGGAAAATAACATTTTTGTGGAACATATCAGTTCCTTGTCAACTAGTGGATCATAGAACCACAAAATGGGCGAAATCTACCCATAAAGGACTAAATAGAACATTGTTCCCTTCATTGATCATTTCTATATCCATCATCATTCAAACCCTATAAATTTTTTTTCTGCTCATAATAATATTATATTTTATTTTATCTCCCAGAACATTTATTTCCACAATAGTTGCATAATTTCACTATATATATGATTTATCATTATAATGCTACCTTTGGGCCCCAAACATGAAAAAAAAATTAAAAAACATAGTTTATGAAAAAATAATATTAATGGGGACCACAATATCATGAAAAAATAAATTATAGGATATCTAAATAAAGTAAACTTCTATGAAACCATAATATTAGCCTTGGTCAATCATGGTAATTATCAAAATCATTATGGATAGTTGGTATGGAGTTTGTGAATATTTGAAGCATATACCCAAGGTGTGACATTGTTGTGGTGTAGAATCTACCCTGGGTATGAATTAGGTTATAATCAAATCAAGATCAATGCACCCTTTTCTGAGTTATTTTATAGAGTTACAGCTGTTCCAGAGCATCATCCACATGTATTATCTAGCCAACGATGTTATTTATTTTAAACAACTCACATTATCCTTGACGAATATTTTATAATAATTTTATAATAATTAAATTATCCTTATACTTATTCATAGATAAATCCATTGGTATGTCACAAGATGTTTCTCATTTAAGATTCAACTGGTTAACTAAAACTTACTCAAATACTAACTATTATGTCCTTGTATTTTCAAACATGTATTATAAATCATAATGTACATATATTCAATGAAATAAATAATTTTATCATCAATAACTATACATGTTTAGTGAATTTTGATACAATTTAATACTTATTTGTTTTCCTGAAATATCTTACATACATCTGATAATGATCTTCCCACATAGTATACATCATTTACATACCCAACATAAAACCATTCTTATTAACTCATTTAAAAAAACATGAGAAATTGAGATTAAGTTCTCATTAAGGGTAAACATCAATGATATAAACATACCATAAAGATAATGGTATAAGAACATGTGAATTAATTTTCAAAACCATATCACGAAAATAATAAATCAAAAACATGAGTAATTGAATAAATATTTTCATTTCATTAGTTTTGAATAATTATATTTTCAAAGAACCTGATATATCATAACAAAACATTGTTATAGGACATAGATGTGGTCTATAAACACAAGCATAGAAAACAATTTGTCTTGTATACCTACCAAGACATTCTTATCATGTTAATCATGGGTTTGCAACAGTTTTACCTCCTTTGTTCTTGGCATAAAATCCCATGTAACATCGTATCTCATATAACATTAATCATTACTCATTGAATTAGATGAAGATAAATGTGCCCCCATTCATAAATCAATAATCATACATATTTTCCTGTAGGAATATACAGAATTAAATATATCATAACTATGAAAATTAATGGGTTTCATAAACATTTCAACATAATATGACATATATAAAATAAATATTCTCTCTAAAAATTTCATTATTTAATAATATTACAATATTTGGAAAAGGATTGGGTCTCATAAACATCTATTCATCATAATCATAAACATAAAATTTCTTAATAAAGAAATATGGTGTTAAAATCAGATCATATCCTAATAAAAACAAAATAATCCGACAATTTTATTGACAATGATGAATAGAAATTCCATAAAAACATAATTGAATCAATCGTGAGGAAAATATACATTCTATTTGGAAAAAAAATCATTAAAATATAAAACATTCAAAAATATTAATGAAATCACATTATTTTTAAATAACTATAAAATTTTATAATGTATTTATAAAATCACTGACTTTTCATGATGAAATAAAATACCATTAATGTCATACATGTCAACAACATCTTATTTTCACATTTATTTCATTGAATCAAGAGATCCTTTGTTTCCCTCGGAATCCGGGGATTGACAGCCTTGATGGGAGATTCAAACATTCTGATTGGTTTCTAACCGGTTTGTTTGTAGAACCGGAAACATCCAATGATTCCACATTCATTTAGTCATACTTTTCAAAGGTAGGATCTCATTAGTTTGTGGACTGATGAGGCTTAGGAATTTTCATTGGTCGAGAGGATGGGAGGTCGGACTCATCACACCTTTTGAGGAGAATTATATTCTACTCTGATACTATCTTTATAGATTTAAGTTATGTTTGTGAATCCTTATTATATTACCAAGTATAAAATTAGCTTTCCTTCAGATCTGACAATCAATGATTAAATATGTAGGAAATTTAGAGAATCTTTTATATGTATTCGAGGTTCTTCATCGATGGAGAATCATCTGTATTTATTAGAGAATCGTGTTCAATGGTACCCTTCAACACATTTATATAGATGTCTCTTGGTCACTATGATGACCATGCTGGTTTTAAAGCCACTCAGTGGGGCACTTGATGTTTATTGTAATCAAAAGGACAGGGATTATTTCATATTTGGGATTGAACTCGCAGATGAGATACCTACATATCCTTTGTTTAGAAAAGTAATCAAAACCCACATAGTTCGAGTAATGGAGTATGATGATTACCATTGATGGCTCAAAGAAGGAGGTCATAATCACTTTTACACTCTAAGCTCATGTGAGTCATGATCGGTGTGAGAAAAAAGAGGTATTGGTATGATTTAGACAATTGTGACATAAAAGATGAAATCATAAGAAATAATGTGGGACTTTTGTATGTATGACTGCATAGATAAATGAAGATTAGGATTTACTTCAGGGAAGAAATCCAGGAATATGGTCCATAAAGGTATATGTGCTTCATGGAGATTTGAATACTCTAACTTGAGGATTACTCTTGAAAAAGAGGCCCAAATTAGGATAGGACTTGTGATTGGGTTTTACTCCTGAGAAGGAATCCCAGATCAAAGGTAAATTAGGACTGGTTAAGAAGAATTAAGACTGGGGCTTACTCTTGAAGAGGATTCCCATATTTCTGACTAGGGATTACTCCTGAAAAGGAGGCCCATAATTTTGGGAATTATGACTGGGGCTTACTCCTGAAAAGGAGGCCCAGGTTAAGGATTCTCTCATCATAAAGGATGAGGATGACTGAATTAAATATCAATCTTTAGTGACATAAAGATGTGTAAATCACTAGGGTTTGAGAGATATTCCTTAGAATTGCTTTCAAATACGAATTCAAATCAAGAAATCATGACATAAATGGCTTTGAAGTGTGTCTTGAAGACTGAATCTTGAATATGAGAGGTGGAATGGCTTATGTGGGCTGAAATGGGCAAGAAGGGCACCCAAAAAGGCAGGGGTGCACAAGTCCTGGCAGGCGCGCAGGTACTGCATGGGCATGCAAGTCCTGGTCACACAGGTATATCTGCACGACACATGGGTACTTTCATGATGGTTAACCATCAGGTTAATACTTGAGTGACTCTTGATTAATTCCTTTATAATCCTCTTGAGGTTCTTCTAGAAGAGGGGCGCGCAAGTTCTATTGAAAGAGTAAGGCGGCGCGCAAGTGTGGCCTTTTCCCTTAAGGGCTGGCCACTCAGGAGCACAAGTGTTGATGAGTTTCAACACTTAGACCTTCCTTCCTCTCTTTAGATCTTCCGTTCTAGGTAAGAAATTACCTTAGAAGTGTTTCTAAATAATTGAGAAGAGACTAGGGAACCAGTAGCTCAAATCTGAGTTTCTGGAAACAATATCCACCGTTGTGGTGGGGGGGGGGGGGTACAGGGTCTATTAATAGGCAGGAGAAGACCCCGAGCGGTTATCACTTAGGTCGCACAAGTCATTTGCGCGACCACAATGCGGCGCGTAAGGGGACTTGCGCGACAGTGATAGAACTTGCACGTCACATGTGCTTTTGATCCCATGTTCATGCCTTTGTCTATTTTTGATGTTTTCGTCAAAGGATGAATCAATTTGTGCTATTTCATTTCCCTTTCCATTCTTTTATACAATGTGATGAAAAGGAGCATCAACAAAAGACCCCCTCAAATTTGCATCCGGAGAGAAATGAGGATTTAACTCTGAGGTGAGAAGGAACAAGAAATCTCATAGTTAAAAGTCATGCATGTCGGACATAAAAAGGCTAATGTTTAAGGTCAAAATAGCTTTGACCGAATGGATTAAAATTGACTCAATTCCTTGATAATTCATCTGAAAACATAGTACCATACTCAAGTATGAGGAAAAAATATGTAAACTATGACTTAAGAATATTTGAATCTAAGTAATGATATGAAAAATAGCTAAAAGGAATTAAAAGAAGTAGTTCCCAAGAATGAAGTTACCATTATTAAACAAACCTGTTAGGGGGTTGAATTATGCAGGGCCACCTAAGGGCATTGTCTACATAGTTAAATAAAATAGTATCTTTTGGCTAACAAGTCTGTTATGTAGACTATTTATACAAGGCCGCCTATGGGCACGTGCTGCATAGTCAGGAAAAATAACTGTCAGAAATTTACATTCCTAGTGCTAAAAGCCTGTGAATGTTTATGAAGATTCAAATTTTCCAAAGTATAGAGTTTTCTGTATGGAAAGAGGTACATGAATATGGAAAAGATATTTCCAAACAAGATTATTGAAGAACTGAATAGATATCACTCCTACGAAGGTCTGGCCCAAATGTAGGGAAGGAGAATATAAACCACAAACTTGAATACTTTTCAGATCATGAAAAAGGATATGGGACAAATATGTTAAGGATGGCTATTTTTGCAGATCCCTACATACTGTCATTTAAGACAAATAAGTTCAAAAGAGGCATTCTTCCCAAGAATGAAGTTACCACTATCTGAAAAACCCATTAGGGGGTTGAATTATGCAGGGCCACCTAAGGGCATTGGCTGCATAGTCAAATAATAGTATCTTTTGGCTGACAAATCTGTTATGTAGAATGTTTATGCAAGGCCGCCTATGGGAACGTGTTGCATAGTCAGGCAACAGAACCCTCAAAAGTTTGACATTTTTTGTGACTAGAAGTCATGAGGAGGGTTATGAAGATCTGAAAATATTTTAGGTTAGGATTATAAAACATAAAGATTTGTATTGTCCAATTTATACAGAGATGCACAGATCAATGATAACCATACTCATTTTGTGGCTGGGTCATGAATTGAAATGTTGGACTTCACTACATATCTCATAAGGATGAGAATCAAGCCATACGTAGTTCATAAAATACAGTTTCATGTCGTGTGGGATAAAAGGATTAGACATCTTAGTTTAGGGTCATAGAACATAGACCATTATAATAAATACACAGTGTGTGTTTTCATGGGGACTTTTCAGCCAAGGGACTGAAAGTGGAATTTGGGGTTAGGCCCAAAGACTTGGGGTTGGATTCGAGGTTCACCTGAACATTCCTACATATCCCATAAGGATGGGAATCAAGCCCACGTAGTTCTAGAAATAACCTCTGTACAAATTTGGTTCATACATGTGAAGGGTGAAAGGGGAATTTAGTACAATGATGGTTTAACCCAAGATAAATGGTTTGGGTATTTCCAGGTTTGCATGTAGTCTTTGAAATGAAACATGATTGAAAAATCAATGTAAATAATGGTTCCCTCTCAGGTCAAGGTAACGAATAATATTGTAGTTTATTGTCATACTGGACAAAAGTTTTGTATAGTTTAACGTCGTATAACAAGGAAGAAAGTGAACCAATGTAAAGATATTTATTCTAGGGGCGGTTTCACAAATCAACATCATATGAGATGGAGGTGAACCAGAGTGAAGAGATTGGTTTTGGTATTGAACCTTGGGAGGTTGCCTACGTACCAAGCCTGGAAGGAAAGGATCAAAGTCCGCATAGTTCAATTAAATAATGAATAAATGATAAAGTTGTTCTTGGGGACAACGACCTAAAAAATGATTTTGGGACATACACATGGTTAGAGGCCCAAAGAGAGTGTTATAGTTGAGGCTTGATCTAAGCTCACATGAGTCATACTCAGTGTGAGAAACAAGAGGTAACAAAAACATTAACGATGCATAGTTTAATGTCATGTAGGACATATAAAGGGACTATGCAGTTTAAAGTCTTGTAGTTAGGACTATTGGTGCTGCACAGTTTAGTGTCATGTAGCAGGGACAAAGTACAGTTAAATGTCATGTAGGACAAATCACGGACTTTATGTACAGTTTAGCGTCATGTATTTAGGATGATGGGGAAAATACAGTTTAACTTCATGTTGGACGAAAGGGGGACTGTGCAGTTTAATGTCATGCAGTGAGGACAAAATAGTACACCATTTAACGCCATGTTGGACGCATTGGGGATTTTTTCCACAGTTTAACATCATGTTGGACGAAAGTGCGAATAGTTTAAGGTCATATGCATGGATCGTGGATGGTGCAGTTTAATGTCATTCTAGACAAAATTGTAGTTTAAGGTTATATAGGACCTTTGATGATTATGTAGTTTATCGTCTTTCCGGACATAAGGGACTTCTATACAGTTTAGCGTCATGTATTTAGGACATCACAGTTTAACATCTTGCTGGATTTAAGGGACTTCCAAATAGTTTAGGGTCGTATTCCTGGACCATTGACGATGTAGTTTAAGGTCATACAAGACCTTGTTGTAGTTTATGGTCATACTAGACCATTTTTGGTACACAGTTTAACGTCATGTTGGAACAAGTTGCAGTTTAAGGTCATACTGGACCATTTAGGGAACCTTTTCATAGTTTAACATCATGTGGGAAGAAATTAATACAAATAGTTTAAGGTCATATGTATGGACCGTTGCTGTATAGTTTAACGTCATATAGCAAGGAATAAAGAGGGACATTGCAGTTTAATGTCATGCAGTGAGGACAAATTAGGGAATTTGTTTTACATAGTTTAACATCGTGTGGGATGAAATTAATACAAATAGTTTAAGGTCATATGTATGGACCGTTGTTGTATAGTATAACATCATATAGCAAGGAAAAAAAAGGTAATTTGCAGTTTATACAAAATACTTCTTCAAAAATCTGGAATTTGTTAGAGTAGTGATGAGTTCTCCATACATCGAGATTAACGAATAAGCTCAATTGGAGTAGACCCTATGTATTGAATAAGGTCCTTACAATTTTGGCTCAAGCATGGGAGGTTTCTTTCTTGTTATCATTGAAGTTCGGAGAACTAATACCAATTCTCCCTGAGTGAATGAAAAAAGACGAACTTTTTTGTTAAAAGCTCTTGCTATTCGATTCTGATAGACTTCAATGTGGTAAAAAGTGCACAATATTTTCTCATCAAACCTATAAAATTCATTCAATATCTTTTTAGATTGTTCATCTGTATATGATTGATCAAAAATGGCTACTCTGAGCGAAGGAAATTGAACTTCAATGGTCAAGACGGCTTCTGTTCCATATACCAGTAAATATGGAGTTGACCGAGTTGCAGTGTGGGTGGTAGTCTGATAAGCCCATAAAGCATGAAAGAGTTTATCAGGCCATGGCCTCTTATCATTATCCACCATCTTTTGCAGTATATTTGAAAGAGTCCTGTTAAAGGATTCTATCTGGTCGTTGGCCACTACATGATACCGAGATGAATGGTTGGATTTGATGTTGTATTCTTGATACAACATCTTCACCTCGGATGAACAGAAATTGGTGCCATTTTCCATGAATATAGTATGAGGGACACCAAATTTGGTAATGATGTTAGACTTGTTGAAGCTAAAAACGCATTTAGAAATGACTTCCCTGAGAGGTATTGCCTCTGACCATTTGGAATGGAAGTCACTAGCAGTAATAATGTACTTAAACAGCTTTGTCGTAGTCGAAGGGTAAGGTCCCACCACATTCATTCTCCATGTGGCAAATGGCCATGAGTATTTAGCTATATGAAGAAACTCTGGAGGTTGATGAATGAAGTTGGCATGTACTTGGAATGAATGACACTTCTTTGTGAAATCAACACAATCTTGTATCATTGATGGCCAAAAGTATCCAAGCCTTCGAATATGATTAGACAGTCTATGTCCAGACTGGTGGGAACCACAGACTCGTGCATGCACTTCTTTCATGACAGCCATTGTCTCTTCACCATCAATGCATCAGAAGATAATTCCATCAAAACCACATTTGTATTGAATTTTCTCTAGGTGATCTAGTCTATCATAAAGAGTAAAATTGACCACACGTCGCCGGATTAGTTATTTCTCATCTCTATCAGGTGGAAGTGTTCCATTTTGAAGGTATTCCCTGATATGTGACATCCATCCAGTAGTATGACCATACGGTTCAGGAATGGGACTTATTTCATTAATTTCCTCTCTTCTGATTCGAACATAAGGTGATATTGCACGATGGTGGGCAATACTGATGGTTGTCTCGTCCCGATTTGGATCTGCCAGAGCTGTGGATATATTAGCCAGTGCATCAACTTGAGCATTTTGTGATCTTGGGACATAAGAAAATGTCGGTTCCAAAGGGAATTCTTCCATTAACTCTCTGACATAATCATACAAAGGGATTAGTTCTTCTTTTCTGATGGAATAATCCCCATTGACTTATTTGATTACCAGGTCTGAATCACCTTTCACCTTTAAGTGATTCACTTGTGCATGAAGTGCTAATTCCAAGCCTACGATGACAGCTTGGTATTCTGATTCATTATTGGTACCACCTTCCCACAATAATATGGAATAAGGTAACACTGCCTTTTCTGTTGAAATGAGCACAATTCCTAAGCCAACTTTTCTGAATTTAGGATTTTCCATTTTCCTCCCTGTTGGACTTCTGAAAGCACCATCAAAAACATTTCCCATGCTTGAGGACTTTCTTGAACAGAGAAGACTTCCTCATCAGGGAGTTCAATATCTGAAGATGTGTTTCCCACTGAAGGGTGTTCAGCCAAGAAATCAGCCAGAGCTTGGCCCTTTATCGCCTTTTGAGACACATACTGAATATCGAATTGCTGCAAAATAACTGCCCACCTTTCCAGAAGTCCTGTAAGCATTGTACGACTAAGGATGAATTTGAGAGGGTTATTTCGAGATACCAATTGGACCTCGTTATGTTGCAGGTAGTGTCTCAACATCTGAACTGCAATGAATAATGCCAGGCAGCACTTCTAAATAGTTGAATATCGGGTTTCTGCTTCACGCATGGTTCGACTGAGATAGTAGATGTTGTTTTCATTCCAAGCATCATTATTTTGAGCAAGAATGACACCCAATGATCACTCTAGAGTTGTCATGTAAAGATAAGTGGTCTTCCTTAAACAGGTGGCATAAGTACCAGTGGACTCAAGAGGTATTTCTTATGAATATCGAATGCTTCTTGACATTCTTCAGTCCAATGGTAAGTGACTCCCTTCTTTATCAATTTGGTGAAGGGTAAACTTTTTCCTGTCAAATTGGTGATGAAACGCCGAATATAGGCTATGTTTCCTTGAATTCCTCTTAATTATGTCAAATTTCGAGGAGGTGACATACCATGGATTGACCCGACCTTCTCAGGATCAACTTCAATACCACGATGGAATACAACAAAGCTGAGGAATTTTCCTGAGGTTACCCCAAAAGCACATTTTCAGGGGTTCATCTTCCTATTAGGTTGTAGAATCTTGCAGAATATGACTTCCAAATCAGCCAAGTGATTAGAAAATTGTTTGGATTTAACTACAAAATTTTCTACATAGCATTCAAAAAACTTCCCTATGAAGGGTTTGAAAATATGATGCATGACATGTTGATACGTTGCACCTGCATTCTTTAATCCAATGGGAATTACTCGGTAGAAAAACACAACCTAAGGGGCTCTAAATGCTGTGGATTCCTCATCTTCTAGGGCCATTCGGATCTGATTATACATGGAATATCCATCCATGAAGGAAAGTGCTTCATAGCCAGCTGTTGCATCAATTAATAGTTCTATAATCGGAACTGGGAAATCATCCTTAAGACAATGCCGATTAAGATCTCTGAAATCGATGCAAACTCTAATTTTTTTGTTCTTCTTCTTTACAGGGAAAATATTAGCCAACCACTTGGGATATTGAACTTCTCTGACGAAGTTATCTTTGATAATCTTATCCACTTCAGCCTCAATTTTGGAAGCATAATTTGGGTGTGTTCTTCTCGCAGCTTTCTTAAATCATCGATGTTCTTCTGGTAAACCCAAATGATGAGTAGCAACATCAGGCTCAAGCCCAGGAATTTCTATATAGTTCCAAGCAAATATATCTCTATTTTTCTTTAGAAAAGAAATATACATCTCTTTTTCTTCAAGAGTCATGGTCGCACTGATTAAAGTGGGCTGTGGATCTTCTTTTGTACCCAGATTTATTTCTCTGAGTTCATCCACCCTGGTAGAGATACCCTCTTCACATGCTGGAGGAGCATCTATGAGAACTTCTTATTCTTCTTCTTCATGTGTTATTTCTTCCGTTTCTACTTTCATAGTATATGGGAAAGCAAAAATTTCATGATTAGAAGATATGTCACAATATTCACATCTTGAATAAAAAGATTCCATTTCCGACCCGATTGATGATGAAGAGTCTTCTTTGGGTATTAAAGAGGAGATGATAGATTTAAAATAGAAATCATTGTTCACCTCCGATGTTGCTATAACTTCTTATGGCCTAATTGGCGAAGTATAGACTTGTTGTATTTCAGAAGATGAAATTAAGACGTCACAATTTTTGCTTTCATCACTGCTTGGTGGGATACCAATTTCTCCCATGTTGTCTGGCTCGATTGCCGTAATTGACATTTTGGATCTTTCCATAAGAGTATTTTGATTTGGGTCTATCTTGTCAATTTGACTGATAGGAAACACATAATCTATACTCACATGTGTAAATGGATTTACTGGAATCTTCTCCAAACCATATGGAGCATTAACTTTGGTAATATCCTTTCTTATGGATTTCTCTCTTCCCTTCATGTGATAGAATTCTGCCACAATGTATTGAGACTCACATGTCTTGAACGGGGCCTTATCACCATACAATGTCCCAACATGACCATCAAAACAATATTTGAGACATTTATGGTATGATGAAGGGATATCTGCATGCTGATGTAGCCAGGGTCTTCCAAGCAAGATGTTGAAAGCTGAGTCTTGATCAACAACCATGAAATCTGAATTGGATACAAGATCTCCAATATGAGTTCTGAGTGTAACTTCTCCTAGTAGTTCTTGTTCATTTTAATCATATCCTTGTAACATCATGGTAGGAGGATATAAATCAGTTTCCGTGTGGCCCAATCGACAAAGTGTACGAATGGGCATGAGGTTGACTCATAAACCATTGATAATGAAAGCTCTTCGAACATATACACTATTGACCTTACCAGTCAAGTACAATGGTATATAATATGTCCTTGCACAACATCATCTTCATATTTATCAGTAAAATATATTATTTCATGGAATTATGCCGGATTATTCTCTATGTGATAGACTTCAGCTGCAACAATTTCAGTTTCAAACTCCTGAGGACTTGACCAAGCCTCTATGAGTGCTTCCCGAAGATATTTTGATAGATTCAGAGCATCTATAATTGATTACATGGCTGGTACTTGGGAAAAGTGTTTCAATATATCATACTTTTTACCCAGAGGTCTGTGTTTCCCAATAAGAATATGTGGTTTAGAAGGTACCTTGGAAGCAGATGCTTTGGAAGATGATGCATCTTGTACTAGGATAGGAGTTGACAATATTACTGGTTTTGGAAGATTAGACAGATTAGATCCATTTACTTGCTGAGAGGAAGAAGATGGAACCTTCAACCGGTCTTCCAAAATGACTATGCCAGGACAAAATTTTCTATTGGTAGAAGAACTTTCTTGTTCTTGCTGAGCTCGCTGAAGGGCTCTACCATGAGTTACTACTGCGTACACATTTCTAACAGGGGTAGAATTGGATTAGTGGTTTCTGAAAGATCCACGTCTTCCCCTATATCCTGATCCTCTGGAACTTCATCTGATTCACTTGTTTGATACAGGGAATTCAGTATCATTGAATTTGTAACTACGACTGGCATATGGATCTGTTAATTGAATCATATTAACAAAACTGAAGATTAACTCTTCATCTGATGATGACTCTGCCTGATTAGCCTGTTTAGGTTGTTCCATTTGGTTGGGCGGTGCCCGTAGCTTTGTAGTAGATGGCATGAAGTCTTCCAAAGTCAAAGACAACTTTGGCTTTGACACATACTCATCTTCTTATGGTTCCTTTTCTTTCTTTGAATCATGTCGTTTCTTTGAGGACTTTCCCTCTGAAGAAGAGGGTTTTGCCGCAACATTCATGGCATAAGACACAATTGGTTTCTTTAATTATGTTCGCAAAATAGCATGAGTTCGATTGATTGTCTTTATGACCATCCAATCATCATACTTATCTGCATTTTTGCTTTTGACTTCTTTCCATTCACCTTTCTCCTCTGAAACTATAGCAGCAACACGTGCAACTGAGCAGAAAAACCTTTCAATGTGACTTGTCCCGAGTCGGCCATCTTTTGCAGGAGGTATTTGAAGACAAAACACTCCTGGATGGGATGCCCCATCATTTGATGAAAGGGGAAATAATTGGGATGGTCTTCATCTCTTTTCTTGTTTGGCATTTTGGGCATTGGAAATTGAACCAAATTGTTTTCCAGAGCCGAAATGAAATAACCAGGAACTTGTTCATTTCAGAAAGAGTATGTTTTTCTCTTCAGATCCTCAATTTTTTTTTCTCTTTGATCTATTTGATCATATAGACGAAACAACCTTTGTTGTTGGCGCTCAGAAGGTGGAGCCCCTCGAGAAGATGAAGGTTTTGAGGTAGAAATAGGTACAGGTGCCTGTTTAAGCATAACTATAGCAGTTTATGCTTTACCCATTCTCCTTCCTAGAGCTGATGGAATTACACGAGATTTAGCCTTAGCCTATATAAGGGAATCTTCAATCTGTAGAGCGATTGATGTAAGGTCTCGAAGCCCTTCTTTATATTTCATAGGGGTCAACGGCGTGCGTAATTAGTCACGCGGATTTTCCACACAGATTGGAAACAATTCATCTTGAGGAAGTGCTAAGCTTAGGGAATATGTTAATCCCTTTCAGCGAGAAATGAAATCTGAGACCCTTTCATTATCTCTTTGCTTACAGTTTGTAAGATCAAAAAATACTGTCTTTGGAAAAGTTGAGCTGAACTGAAGAAGAAATTTTCGTCCATGATCCTCCCATCTGTTAATTGACCGGAATTGCAAGCCTGTATACTAGACAAAGGCTGGTCCTTGCAAAGTCCGTACGAAGCATCTGATTTTTACTACTTCTTGTTGCTCGGTATTTCCCATCATAGGATCAAAACAAGACACATAATGCATCAAATTCTGTTCAGGGTCACTTGATCCATTGAAAATAGGGAATATAGGGTTTCCAAAACTGGATGGAGGAGAGATTGAATCTACCCATTCACGGTAAAAATTATTTTCTGGTTGAACCTGCGCACGTTTTCCTTCCATAGTTTCTAACTGATCTGTTAATGACTCAATGGTAGTTATTAACTTTTGAGAATCATCTGGTTGAACTTGGACTTAGGTGGGTACAATGACTGGAGCATGGACAGATGTGGTGGCTGGTGCTGCAACTGATGGTAGCACTGCCAACTGTTGTTGCACTTGACCCGTAGGATTAGGCCTGTGAGGGTGTACTTATAGAGGAGGATATTTCTAATCCATCTCAGTAGCTGCAGCAAATTCCCTTAGCTGACTGACTCCAGCACACTCACGAAGAAGACTACCCTGAAGTAGTTATGAATTCATCCTCATTAATTCCTTAATTTCTTCCTCCTGTTGTGCAAACCATTTATCTCGTGAGAGCGAGTGGTATTCTCCAGAGGAAGGATATGTAACCTGATTATTTCCCCTCCCTTTGTTGGATCCTTTTCGGAGAGGGGGATGTGGGTTATTTGAAGGATTGCCTAGGTTATGATTAATCCTTTGATTTCGTGTACGCACACCTTCTTAATTTGTGTCGGTGTATATATCTTCTTGATCAGGACCCTCTTCATATGAGTCCCATGAGTGAGCCTCATCAGGTGGATCAGCAATAATGGCATTGATGCCATTGATTGATGCATAACTCATCGCATCCCTTCTATCATCATTTCTGTGATATTGTTTTCTTCCATGTCTTTGATGATACATTGCCTTTTGTTGATTCAACCCCTCAAGAACTTCTTGACGAACCGTAATTTGGAGGAAATCTCCTGATAATTTGGCTCTTCGTTCCTCTTGATGCTTCTTCCCCAAATGAGAAAAAATGGACATTCTCTGAGGAGGGGATTGATGATTTGAAAAAGTCCCCAGTCCGGTGGACTAGGGTTGTTCCTGCTATTCTTGCTCAACTCCTCGAATCCTATTTGTTGATTCCGAGGGTTTGTTTAAAAGAGTCCCCAGTCTGGCAAGCTGGGGTGACTCTTGACATGCTATGTCTGAGACATTCTTAAAATCACTATTGATCTTGCGAACCTTAGTCCGGAAATTAGCTGGATGCATTAACCTGTATCGACTTTTATCACCCGGTTCAAAAGACCGTTGGATAATTTCCAACACTTCGGTCACTTGATGATGTGCTTTCTCCAAACGAGAGGCCAATTCAATATTCCTGTTTGATTGATGTAAGAGTAATTCAACAACTTTTTCTCTGGATTCATGATTTTGAGAGGAACTAGTTCAAGCCTATTCTTGGGAAATCTTTTGATTTCAAACAATGCCCATTGACTGTGGCTAGGAATGGGAAATAACATTGCATGAGACAATTTTTGGTGGGATTTGCTGACTGGAGAGCACCGTGAAATGCAGTGCTCCATGAACACCCCATCCTCTAACATGAATACCAGATGGGGCATTGGAAATTAACTGATGGAATCTTCTTAGTGCGCCAAGGCCTGAACGTTGAAGGGATCTCTGTTGCTTTTCGACCTTTGGATATCGAGAGACTGATAGAGACGCCAAATCAATCTGACGTTGTAACCCTTCTATTATCTTAAGATGATTTTCATATTCATCATAAGATAATAATTTCTTTTTCAACTAACAAAGAGTTTTCCATATGTTGAGACGAATATCATGAATTTCATCTTCCGTCAACATTTCTTGAATGTCATACTGAGAGTCAGCCAGAGGCCCAAACATGACTGGCACTTCACCTTTCGCCAATTGTTTTCTCATGTTCAGAATTTACTCTTTATCATTTGATGAAGATTCTTCTACCTGATTTGACCAGAGTTGGTGTTTTCTTGTTTCTTCTTTCAATTCAACTGGATTGGTAGAGAAATCATTTATCAAACTAGAAGATTCATGACTTAGGGGTGGTTCAGAGAATGACCTACACCCTGGGATATCTTCTGATCGAGAAAGTATTTCACCTGCTATCGATGAAGCTTCAGACATGACTAGTTTCGCATTTTCAAATTCCTCAAGATAAGAGGGATTTCTTAGCACTACATTGTCCACTGGAGAATTTTCCGGGAAATGTGCATCACTACTGCGGAGAGGACCTTCGTAGCGAAATTCATCATCAAGGGGAGGACCACCATAATGGGTTACAGCAAAAGATGAGATCTCTTTCTCGGTCTTCTGACCACATAGAGGGTTCCTGTGGCTCTCATCTGAAGATGAAACTTTGAGATCGACAGAATTTTCATGAAGCAAGCCTTCATGAGGAAGTGTATATTGAAGACCTTCGGAATTAATGTTCCCACTATTAGGAACTGAGGGAGTAGAATATTGAATTCCAATAGATATCCGTCTGAGGGCTTCATGAACTCCAGCATCGAGCAAGGTCGTGTTACAGATTGGCTCTTGATCTCCTGGCTGTGTTGGGCAGGTCTTTTTCTTAGACGCCTTCTTACTCACCTGGGAAACCACTTGTTGACGAAACTGGCTGCTCTAAGCAGGTGTATGCGCCTAATAAGGAAATATGGCCAGGTGAGGATGATGATCTCCACTCAAATCAGATGTCTGTGCCTGACTTGGTTGTCTATATGATATGGGGGAGTATGCCCCACAACCCTCTTGGAATGGAACAGATGTGTGTGTCTGTTCCGGAGTCAACTGTTGATGTGTCACTCCACTAGTAGAGGTAGATTTATGTGTCTTTCCCTAAGATGCAAATGAAGTTTTTATAATATCCTGGAATGCATCCGGAATATGAGCATGGATTTTCTTCTGCTCTTTTACCATTGATATAATATGCTTGGTGACTTCAGCTGTTGGAATGGGAATATATGTCCATTATGTGCTTGGAGTAGGTGTATGTGCCTGCTCCTGTCCTCCTTTTCCTGTCAGTGAATCCTGACAGTACTCAAGTGTGGGGGCAGAGAGTTGAGTCTGCCTCCGATTTGTCTTCGGGGCTTTCCCACTAGCTTCTTTTAATGCTACCAAGCAAGAATGTTGGTAGGATTGATTAATACTAGAAGGTGTGTGTACATGATGATTATACTTCGCTGAACGTAGTTGACGAGATCCATCATATGTAGTCAGACGAGCCTGCTGACTAGCTGATGATGTATAAACAGGTGTATGTTCCTGCCTATAGAACTCTTCCAGAATTTCTTGGAGGGATTGGCGTGATGCTTCCAGACAAGTCAGCTGGACAGCGGAATTAGAATGGGAAATTGTGTGTGCCTGCTTGTTGTTTGCCACCATGTTAGGTTGGTAGAATTCTTCGGAGATGGCAGAGATGAGAACCTGCTCACTATTGACTGGATTCCTCCTCTAGTGGTTCGTCTTGCCTGCTCAGGTTCGAGGAACCTGAGCCGAACGCCTGGAGTCGGTACCCTCATCATCTTGAGGGCGCACTGCCGCACAATTCTAGAGGAGATTGTTGGTGGGAACCCTCGAGAAGGACTCTTGTCTTCTTGAATTAATCCCTTAAGGGACCTGGTCATTCACCTCCTCAGAATAAGGGATTGAATGGTGATTGCGTTCCCGGGATAACGACCCGAAACGGTTGGAGACGGTAGTCAGCACCACCTGCTTCTTGATCACTGGTCATCGTTGTTTGGACGACCCGTGTGAGTTGTTCTCATGGAGGGCTTTTCGGGCAGCCTCCAGAGTATGGATGGTACCATGTTGATGGTACTCCTTAACCGATGCATTTGATACCCAGCGTTGAAGACGTTGAGTAGTTGATATCGTCCTTAGAGCAGACGATGATCCAGCAGGAGTAGCAGAAGTGGAATTTGCAGCAGCAGTATTCATAGGTGGGAACTTGAGAGCAGTCATTCTAGAAATGTAGAAGATCTTGGAAAAGAGTGCATGTTTGATATAACAGACTTAATCAAGATAAATTCATCCACTACATCTTTTGGATGAGCACATATGTCAATGATTGTTTGTTTTCGCCCTCTTATTGAGTTTTAAATAGGGTCCTAACAAATAGGTAAAACATTATTTTAACTTGGTTAAGGATTCACGTTAGGTTCACCATTTTTTGTTTCCCTCGTAATTCGGGGATTGACAGCCTTGATGGGAGATTCAAACATTCTGATCAGTTTCTAACAGGTTTGTTTGTAGAACCGGAAACATCCAATGATTCCACATTCATTTAGACCTACTTTGCAAAGGAAGGAACTCATTAGTTTTTGGACTAATGAGGCCTAGGAATTTTCCTTGGGCGAGAGGATGGGAGGTCGGACTCATCACACCTTTTTTAGGGGAATTATTGTCTACTCCGGGATACTCTTTATAGATTTAAGTTATGTTTGTGAATCCTTATTATATGACTAAGTATAAAATGAGCTTTCCTTTAGATCTGACAATCAATGATTAAATATGTAGGAAATTTAGAGAATATTATTTATGTATTCGAGGTTCTTCCTCGATAGAGAATCATCTATATTTACTATAGATTCTTGGTCAATGGTACCCTTCGACACATTTATATAGAATTATCTTGGTCATTATGATGACCATGCTAGTTTTAAAGCCACTCAGTGGGGCACATGGCATTTATTGTCATTTAGAAGGGGATGAATTATTTCAGAGTTGGGATCGAACCTGCAGATGAGCTACCTATGTATCCTTTGTTTAGAAAAGGAATCAGAAACCACGTAGTTCGAGTAAGGGAGTATGATGTTTATGATTGGTGGCTCAAATAAGGATTTCATAATCACTTTTACACTCTAATCTCACGTGAGTCATTCTCGGAGTGAGAAACAAGAGGTATTGTTAAAAATTAGACAATTGTTCCATAAAATATGCAATCATAAGAAATAAGTTGAGACTTATGTATGTATGAATGCCCAGATAAATAAAGATTAGGATTTACATCAGGGATGAAATCGAGGAACAGGGTCCATAAAGGTATATGTGCTTCATGGAGATTTGAATACTCTAACTTGGGGATTACTCTTGAAAAGGAGGCCCACATTAGGATAGGACTTGTGAATGGGTTTTACATCTGAGAAGGAATCCCTGATCAAAGTTAAAATAGGGCTGGTTAAGAATAATTAAGACCGAGGCTTACTCTTGATGATGATGCCCATATTTGTGACTGGGGCTTACTCATGAATAGGAGGCCCAGGTTAAGGATTCTCTCATCTTAAAGGATGTGGTTGAATGAATGAAATCTCTATCGTTAGTGACATAAAGATGTGTAAATCACTAGGTTTTGAGAGATATTCCACATAATTCTTTTCAGATAAGGAATTCAAATCATGAAATCATGCCATAAATGGATTTCAATAGTGTCTTGAAGACAGAATCATTAATAGGAGAGGTGGAATGGCTTAAGAGGGGTGAAATGGGCAAGAAGGGCACCCAAAAGGCAGGGGCGCGCAAGTCCTGGCAAGCGCACAGGTACTGCATGGGTGCGCAAGTCCTGGTCGCATAGGTATACCTGCGCAACACATGAGTACATGCGCGATGGTTAACCAGCAGGGTAATACTTGAGCGACTCTTGATTAAATCCTTTATAATCCTCTTGAGGTTCTTCCAGAAGATGGGCGCACAAGTTCTATTGAAGGAGTAAGGTGGCGCGCAAGTGTGCCCTTTTCCCTTAAGGGCCGGCCACTCAGGTGCGCAAGTGTTGATGAGTTTCAACACTTAGGCCTTCCTCCCCCTCATTAGATCTTCCATTCTAGATAATAAATTTCCTTATAAGTGTTTTGGAAGCTTTGATAAGATACTAGGGCGCCGGGAGCTCGAATCTGAGTTTCTGAAAAAAAATTCCTCCTTTATGGGGGGGGGGCCACAGGGTCTATTTATAGGCAGGAGAAAACCTCGGGCGGTTATCACTTAAGTCTCGCAAGTCACTTGCGCGACCACTATGCGGCACACAAGGGGAATTGAGTGAAAGTGATAGAACATGAACGACACATGTGCTTTTGATCCCTTGTTCAAGCCTTTGTCAATTTTTGATGTTTTCTTCAAAGGATGAATCGATTTGTGCTAAGTCATTTCCCTTTCCATTCTTTTATACAATGTGATGAAAAGGATCATCAACATCCTTGTTTGAAATATTATAAGAAGTAACCTTTGAAATGATTTTTTAAAAATAATGTTTTAACAGCCCAAGCTACCACGGTATGTTTCCCTTTGAATAGTGCAATAGTTTGGATTGTATGCAACTTTGAGATTCTAACACACAACAACCAATCAAACTAGCTATTATGAATGGTAATACCCACTTTTTGAAATTATATAAATTTTAATATTCAAATTGGACATCATTTTTTAATTAGGAATATCGAATTTATATTAGGGTTAGTTTTTGTTACTTTTCTGAAAACATTCAATTTTTGATGAATAATACTAAATTTTAATTAAAAATAACTTTTTTAATAAAAATTATTTATAGTGATAAATTATAAATTTGAGTGGGATTAAAGTATAATTAGATTATATTTTTATCATTTAATATAATTTAGTTCGTTGTGTGTAATTTCACATTTAAACTAAACATAAACAAGTGTCAATCTTTTGATAGTTATTATTTCTTGAAAACACGCTTTTTGTTTTCACAGCAGAAATTTATTTTAATTTAATTTCTTCCACTTATGAGTTTTGAATTTGGAAAAATGGGTTCCATATTTATAATAGAGAGGTCTAAATTATGTAAATAGGTTACTTTTATTTTTAGACATTATCTATAATTACTTCGGTAAATATTTTATTTACCAACGTTTAAAGGGTAAATCCGGTAAAAAATGGTAAAAAAATATTTTAATAATATTAAATTACCTTAACAAGTATCTGATTACTGTTTTTTGATACATTTACAACCTTGGTCATCTTTGGGGCGATTTTGGGACTACATGGAGCCACTTGAGAGTGATAATGACTCTTTATATTAATTAATGTAAAGTAAAGGCAAAATTGACATAAACATATTCTTTTAGTAAATTAATTATAACAAGGTGTAATATAAGTTATCGTTCACACTAAAAATATTACTTATAAAGCTAAAAATATTTCTTAAATAATTTTTTTATTTATAATTTTGAGAAATTAAATAATTAAATTTATTTAAGACACAATGATGATGTAGTAATTACCTTTTTAATGAAAGAATCAAATAAATGGTGTTATAAATATTAAAATAAATATAATATGAAGGTTTTGATGCCATAATAGAATTTTCTAGGAGAATATGACATGTTAGAATTGATTAAATTTATTTTTTTCTAAGTAATATAGTTATCATGACTTTCACCTAAAAATAATAATTAATATTGTCATAATTGACATAATTAGTTTTTGAAACAAATATTCTATTATTAATTGATATATTATTCTTAAAAATATAACGTTCAGAAAAAGGACATAGATAAGAATATAAATTTTAATAATGAACTTCATTGGGTTTCATTTACATGTTATAGTATGTTTATTAACCATACAATATAAAAAAAGAGACATGGTAAATGACAAACTACTTAACAATGAGTTAAATCTAGAGGATAAGGTTAATATAGTGACCCAAACCTATCTAAAATCTATTGGTTGATTGGTTTTAGACCGATCTCCATCGTAGACTTCAATTAAATAATTTTTGAGCCATTAAAAACGGAAATTTATTTTATTATAAAATAATATTTCTATCATTTCCTAAGGTGGCCCTCACCCCTCTTATAAAAGGTCACTTTCTCTTCTCTCAGATTCAGACCCCCAAAGCCATTTGGATCGGTCAAACCCTAACCAAGTATCCTCTAAACTATCCTAACTTAATCCTAGATGACTTACTTTAGTCATAAATACAACCTAAAGATCCCTTTTTATAAAATGAATAGTAATAACTTGAAGAAGTGGTAAATATGTCATCACCTCTTTTAAGTACTTATCTTCTTCCACTTCAACTTTCTTTGCCGTTTCCATTCTAAAATAATAACTTCGGTATCTTATATATTCTTTGATGTTATTATAAGAATTTTACAACCATATTCATTATTCTATTCATCATATGAATGAAAAAGTCACCATACATGCGTACTTACAGCTTACTGTCTCCACGTTGTGGTGTAGTTTGTTATTCAAACACTTCATTATTTGGATGGGTATAATAATGAGTATAGAAAATGTAAATAATAAATATAACATGTTTATTATTCTGAATATATGATATAACATCCAATAATATATTATTTTAATATCAAGAGAATGATATTGTCGCTCGTCCAAATGTACGGATTACTGTCTCCCCGAACGTGATGAGATTCATTCCCCATCGTATCCATTAAAGACTAATTTTAATTTAATGATTAAAAAGAATTTTTAATTACTTAATATAATTATGAATATGAATAAGATACATCATATACATAAAAAACATTACTTACTTAACAAACCATATAAAAGAAAACGAATCAGTTAAAAAATGAAATGATGATACTATTGAAATATCATTAACAAAGCATTATTAAAATATCATATACGATATCATATATATGTATATAGTTCATGTATAATTTAATAAAAACGTTTTAACTATTATAATGGAGGTTAACATACCATCAACTGAAGAAAAGTACAAGGTAAGGTTTATTTCTACAATCTCTTCATTATCCAAGGTTTTTTATACGTAATTATCTACTGGGACCTCTTTATCATCCACATCCATGTTTTCTAAAATATTTATTTCAAAACAATTCTAAAATTTTCATACAATGTATTAATTTAATTTATACCCTTATTTTAACTTATATGTTTTTTAAAAAAATCATTTTGTAATTTTCCTAATAAGGTACTTTATGACATTTTTTACAAAATAAAGATAAGAATGTGTTTTTAACTTATACGGAGGGTTCGTCTATTTTCCACGATTATATCATCGTCGAAGCTTCCCTTACAATCTTATATAAATAATTTCAATGTAATTTTTTTTTTATAATTATGTGACTTTTAAATGATTTCGAAATTGAAAGAGATATTTCTCTCAAATAGTTTTGATTTCATCCACGTCAACATATTATAATAAATTTTAACTTTTTTTGAAGTTGATTTATTATGATAAAAATATTCCATATTGTATTTAAGGTATTGTGATATTTATTATTGTGGAGGAGTTATTTTTATTCTATTAAAGGTTTATTTTTAAAGTATTTACATTTTTATGCTAGTTTTAATACAAATGTTTATGTTAAATTTCAACCTCTTCTTAATATGAATGTGTTGGACTAGTATATTCCAGGTTGGGATCGGTAAAAGTTATCCCTTTGGGTTGGGGTCCAGTTATAGAAGACCCTATGGGCCGAAGTCCAGTTACATAGGCTCTCTGGGTTGGAGTCTGATTCCAGAGGCTCTCCGAGATGGAGTCCGATTGCAGAGGCTCTCAGGGTTGGAGTCTGGTTACACAGGCTCTCCTATTTGGAGTCCAGTTACAGAGGCTTTTCAGGTTGGGGACTGGTTACAATTATCCCCAAGGTCTTGGGATGAGGCCTTGACATAGAAATTAAACTCACGGATTATGTATTCCATCATTATAAAAGTGGTTATTGATATTTCATGTGGTTATTTAACTAGTAGAATATACATGTGAATAAGTAAACGAAATTATTTGATTTTATCTTTTCCATATTATGCTAAATTTTATGTTTAAAATGATTTTCTTTTATTCTAATACATTGTCTTAAATGTTTATTCTTATTTATGAAAGTTCATTCTAAATTGTTATCCTTACTGAGAATCTGAGCTCACCCCTTTTTATGTTTTATTTTTCCTAGGATGTGAAAAATTGGTTTATGATTGATAAGAAGAGTTATGCTAAGGGATTAATAGAGTTCTAAAAATATCATTTATGTTGTGCTTTATTTTCAAATGTGTAATTTAATGTTCATGTATGTAATCAATTTTCCAAGACAATTAATCTGATCAGTCATTCGACACTTCATTCCTTGTAATCATGACAATGTATTAAAATAATGTACAAACATCCATAACTGGGGTCGGGGCATTAAAGTTAGTATTAGATGATAATTAATACAATTCCTAGAATCTATAAATAGAAATACTCTGATTAGAGCACATTTCCCTAAGATAGAAATTGAGGATTAGTATAAAAGAACTACCTAGATTATTGGTACTATAGAGATTTAGTGAGTTTTCCAAGAAAATCATCCCTTTATTGATATGAGAAGGTAGAGAAGGATCTGGCACAAATGTACATAGGGGTAAAACCTAGAAACACCTCTTTGAGATAGACTCGAATGGGAACTAGTGCATGAAAATGGGCCTTGCTGCACTCTGGGATACAACACTTCCAGGAGATATGCTTTCGATAATTCTCATATTCTATATAAACCATTATGAAGTATTTATGTGTATATACTTTCTCAAAGAAAACATTTTTATGATTATTGATTATAACCACAAACTATTCAACTTATGTTATGTGTTTTAAATGTTCAGAATTACGTATTTCAGTTCATAAACTAATCTACTATATTGAATTGTTTATAAATTGAGCCCGGTGGAAGGAATGGAATCCGTATCAACACTCGTTATCCATACAGTCATTTCCATCCTATTCATGATAATTATAGTGGAGTGGGTGATGCAATTGGGGCTGATCAGCTTATCACCATACTGGCACAACTCACTCAGGTTATGAATAATAACCACACCTGTACAGAGCACCCTGATCCCCAACCTGGAGGATCAATGATAGATTTCATCATGAGGAAACAACCACCAAAATTCAATGGTACTACAAATACATTTGTAGCTGATAAATAGATAAGTTCCTTAGAATAATTATTTCATGCTCTGAGGATTTGCGAAAGGGAAAAAGTTTTCATGGCAGTTTATTGCTTCATGAGAGATACAGATCAATGGTGTTCATTGATTCAAAACACAATGGAAAATGAAGAAGTATCAAATATGGAATGGAGGGAGTTTAGAGATATTTTATTAGAAAAATACATTCCTCGGGACCATCGAGAGGAAATGGAGTGTCTATTTCATAGTTTGAGGCAAAAGGAGGATGATAATATCACAAGGTTTGAGGATAACATTTCCAAGTTAGCAAGGCATGTAGAAAATTATATACATAACCCAAGGTGTAATATTGATCAATTCTTTGATGGGTTAAAATAATTTCTCCGTCGAGCATTAGTCTCATAATCCATCTCGTCATACGAAGATATTTTCACATGTGCTATCAAGACAGAAAAGGAATTATCTAAATCTTATGATAATAAAGTAATTCAAGGGAAGAAGAGAATGGTGGATCAAGAGATATATAAATAGAAAATGGGATAGAATTATTTTACATTATGGGATAATTTTTGGGATAAACACCCCAGTATTTTCCTAAAAGGAGTGGAAGTTTGTTACAAGTGTGGTGAAAAAGGCCACGATGCTCATTATTTCAATGGAAAGAAAGATATTGTCAATATTGAATGCTAAAATTGTAGAGAGATGGAGCATTATGAAAATAAATTTCCTAAGAACCAAGGAAACATACACTAGAATAGGCCAAGGGAGGAAGGACAAGGTTATATTGTTACTACAATTGAAGTGGAATAATTAATGTATTTGTGTTTTTGGACTCAAGATTAATATTCTTGTTATGAGAATAATGTCATATATATAAGAATTTTACTATAGTACTTGTTATTTTTATTGAGGTCTTAATTCTATGAAGGTAATCATATTTCTAGTATGTGACAAGAAAAGAAACTTAACATAGTTTGTGGAATCAGATGTTACAATAGATTTTGGAATTTAGAGACCTTTTCAAGAGAGTCCGGAGAGAGGTATTTTGGATGACTATAAAGGTTGGAATTGATTATTTTGTACTTTGGATATTATTATTTAAGGTTCAAAAATTTCATAATTTTATTTTTGGAATATTATAATACTATAGTTTTAGGAAAAGGTCAACCAGCTTGTTGGGTTATAACCTATCGTGTCGGACAAAGCTAGCAGAATCGAACCAACAACCAAAGTACGATAAGGCTTTATTACCTACCACTAGCCTATAATAATTAATCAGTTATTAAAAAATAGTTTTCAAAATTTAAATGGTATATGTCAATATTTTAAACCTTAGACGATTAGGATAAATAAAATATTTTTGAGTTGTATTATCTTTTGGAGTGAAAGATGAGTTTGTGGTAGAAATTAATTGAATGATGAAACAATACTTATCAAGTATATATATATATATCTTATTCTATGAATAAAATTAATTCATAAACTTTAGGGAAGGGATATTAAAACCAAAAATGTGTTAAACTAACACCTTATGTTTTGTTGAACTGATTATATTTTAAATCATCATAGATTGATATATTTGATACCCTCAATGTTACACTTGTTTGTGATTGTTTCCCTCAGATTTCGGGGGTGACCTCCTTTTGATGGGAGGTTCTAACGTTCTGATCGGTTTCTAACGGGTTTTTTCGTATAATCGGAAACATCCAATGATTCCACATCCATTCGGACCTACTTTCCAAAGGCAGGTTCTCATTAGTTTGTGGACTGATAAGGCATAAGAATTTGCATTGGTCAAGAGGATGGGAGGTCGGACTCATCACACCTTTTTTAAGGGAATTATTGTCTACTTCGGGGCTCTCTTTATAGATTTAAGTTATGTTCGTAAATCCTTATTACATTACCAGGTATAAAATGAGCATTCCTTAAGATCTGACAATCAATGATTAAATATGTTGGAAATTTAGAGAATATATTATATGTATTCGAGATTCTTCATCGATCGAGAATCATCTGTATTTATTAGAGATTCTTGGTCAATGGTACCATTCAACACATTTATATAGAAGTCTCTTGATCATTATGATGACCATGCTGGTTTTAAAGCCACTTAGTGGGGCACTTGAAGTTTATTGTCATTCAGAAGGACATGGATTATTTCAGAGTTGGGATCGAACCTACAGATGGGCTACCTACGTATCCTTTGTTTAGAAAAGGAATCAGAACCCACGTAGTTCGAGTAAGGGAGTATGATGTTTATGATTGATGGCTCAAAGAAGGATGTCATAATAACTTTTACACTCTAATCTAACTTGAGTCATGCTCGATGTGAGAAACAAGAGGTATTAGTAACAATTAGACAATTGTTCCATGAAAGATGCAATAATAAGAAATAATGTGGGGCTTATGTATGTATGACTGCCCAGATAAATGAATGTTAGATTTACATTAGGGATGAAATATAGGAGTAGGGTCCATAAATGTATATGTGCTTCATGGAGATTTTAAATACTCTAACCTGGGGCTTACTCCTAAAAAGGAGGCCCAAATTAGGAGAGGACTTATGGTTGGGTTTTACTCCTGAAAAGAAATCCCAGATCAAATGTAAATTAGGACTGGTTAAGAGAAATTAAGACTGGGGCATACTATTTCAAAGGAGACCCAGGTTAAGAGATATGAAAAATTAATGGACTTGGGGAGGATGCACATGTTTAAGACTGGGGCTTACTCTTGAAAAGGATGCTTAGGTTCAGAGAATTATGGTTGGGGCTTACTCCTAAGGAGGATGCCCATATTTGAGAATTATGACTGGGGATTATTCATGAAAAGGAGGCCCAGGTTAAGGGGTTCTCTCATCTTAAAAGATTAGGTTGAATGAATGAAATCTCAATTATTTTAGTGACATAAAGATGTATAAATCACTAGGTTTTGAGAGATATTCCACAGAGTTCCTTTCAGTTAAGGAATCAAAATCAAGAAATCATGCCATAAATGGCTTTGAAGAGTGTCTTGAAGATTATATCTTGAATAGGAGAGGTGGAATGGATTAAGAGGGGTGAAATAGGCAAGAAGGGCACCTGAAAAGGTAGGGGCGCACAAGTCCTGGTAGGCACGCAGGTACTGCATGGGCGCGCAAGTCCTGGTCACGCAGGTTTGCCTGCGCGACACATGGGGTACTTGCACGACAATTAACCAATAGGGTAATACTTGAGCGACTCTGGATTAAATCCTTTATAATCCTCTTGAGTTTCTTCCAGAAGAAGGGCACACAAGTTCTATTGAAGGAGTAAGGCGGCCCGCAAATGTGGTCTTTTCCCTTAAGTGCTGGTTACTCAGGCGCGCAAGTGTTGA
The DNA here is from genome assembly GCA_963277665.1 of Viscum album. NCBI lineage: Eukaryota > Viridiplantae > Streptophyta > Magnoliopsida > Santalales > Viscaceae > Viscum > Viscum album. Next base: position 1,238,283,290 of record OY728130.1, on the reverse strand, counting down.
TGGGTTTCAACACTTAGGCATTTCTCCCTCTCTTTTGATCTCCTGTTCTCGGTAATAAATTACCATAGAAGTGTTTCGGAAGCTTTGAGAAGAGACTAGGGGGCCGGGAGCTCAAACCTGAGTTTCTGGAAAAAAAATACTCTCAAAATAGGGGGCCCATAGGGTCTATTTATAGGCAGGAGAAGACCCCGGGCGGCTACCACTTAGGTCGCGCATGTGACTTGCGCGACCATAATGTGTCGCGCAAGTGGACTTGCGTGACTATGAGAAATCTTGTGCGACTTATGTGCAATCTTCTCCTTGTTCATCCCTTTGTCGATTTTTTATATTTTCTTCAAAGGATGGATCAATTTTTGCTAAGTCATATCCCTTTACATTCCTTTGGACTCTGTGACGAAAATGGAGCGTCAACAAAAGTCCCCCCTCAGAGTTGGATATGTATGAAATGAGGATGTGACTCTGAGGAAAAACGAGACATCCAAAGGAAAGGTGGAGTACAAGTCTTCAGTGCGCAACACTTGGCGCGCAGGTTCGAGTCGCGCAGGGCTTGAGCACATTGGGTGTTGGCGCACAGATAGGCCGCCTGGCCTATAAATAGAGGGACTCACTTTTATACAAAGCATCCGGATTTCCGGACATCAATCCTTCGAGATCTCGCCATGCAGGTCACCTTAGTCACGCAGGTTGCTCTGTTTTCCATTGTTTCCTTGATGGTGCGCTGCTATCAAGGTACCTTGACTTGCGCGGTGGTACTTGCGTGCCAAATATTTGCGCGACACCTCCATACTTGCGCGCCAAGTTTTTGACTTGCGCTCCTTAATTCATTTTACATTTTTTCAAATTCTTTCACAAATTTTATGAAAAATAATCCCATTTAAGAGTTAGTTTATTCACATTTTGTGCAGATTCAATGGTTCCCAAGGGAATTGGAACGGATAATGAATAGGCTAGCAGGCATATTGATGACATGATGAACATCATTGGCCATGATTAATATGATATTTGTGATATCACTCTCCCAGATTTGGATATGTACTTGAAGAAATATCATCTTAATTTCCCACAGAGCATCTATCTGCCTCTGTGTGGTCATGGTCATCTGCAAGAAGTCAATGTTCCAGATACAAAGAACTATACGCCAAAAATGCAGCTGCACTGCTTCTCCTCCATTTCGGTTATTTTCAGCATTAATAACAACAAAAATTGTGTGAACTTTAAAATTCTCAATCCATGCCATTTCCTTGCAGATATGAAAATATCAATCCCATGGGATAAAATGTTTTCCGCTGCCAGTTGGTGGAGAGAAGAAAAACACGAAATTATAGTAATATCTGAAAAGAGTAATCTCTCTAAATGGATCTTTACTTCCAATGCTCCATTCTCAAATCCATTTATCCATCTTCCAAGTCTCTTGGACAGAAATAGAGTCAGTGTTTGATCAGCAGAAAATTTTCTCAAACCGCACTCAAGAACATTCTTTTACAATTGTTCCAAGAAGAGCTGGTATCACTGCATCTCTTATGGTATCCAGTTGAATGAATCAATTCCAAGTGGTTGCTGATGAAGCTCGGGATGTCGTAAATCAAATGAAGAGTTATGTTGAAAGCCTCTTGTAATTCTTGAAAAAGAGAAGAGACTCCAGTCTATGGATGTCCTTATAACTCTTGTGCATCAATGAAAAACACTTTCACCTTCACTCATTTGTACCTGCATTCTCTTTTGCTAATTGCTTTAGATTTTACCTAAGCCAATGGGCCTAGTAATCATAGTTTGATTTTTTTGTAGGATTAATGTAAATAACCCTACAAACTTCGAACCTCTTAATATCTCAATGTTACCTAAATCATACAAAATGTATGTTTAGTGAGCTGGGAACTTGACTTTTATTCAGATTTACCTTGTCTTTTGTGGGCAGTTTAAAGTCATGCACATCGGGCATAAAAAGGCTAATGTTTAAGGTAAAAATATCTTAGACCGAAATGGATTAGAATTGACTCAATTCCTTGAAAATTCATATGAAAACATATTACCATACTCATGTATGAGGGAAAATATGTAAGATATGACTTAAGGAAATTTGAATCTGAGAAATTACATGAAAAGATGCTAAAAGGCATTAGAAGAAGTAGTTTCCAAGAATGAAGTTACCATTATTTAACAAACCCGTTAGGGGGTTGAATTATGTAGGGAAACCTAAGGGCATTGGTTGCATAGTTAAATAAAATAGTATCTTTTGGATAACAAGTCTGTTATGTAGACTATTTATGCAAGGCCTCCTTTGGGCACATGCTGCATTGTCCGGAAATAGAATTCTCAGAAATTTACATTCCTAGTACTAAAAGCAAGTGAAAGTATATGGAGATTCATATTTTTACAAATTATAGAGTTTTATGAATGGAAAGAGGTACTTGAATATAGAGAAGATATTTCCTCACAAGATTATCGAAGAACTGGATGAAAATCACTCCTACGAAGGTCTGACCCAAACGTAGGGAAGGAGAATATAAACCATAGACATGAATACTTTCAAATCATGAAAAAGGATATGGGACAAATATATTAAGGATGGATATTTTTGCAGATCCCTAATACTGTTATTTAAGAAATATAAGAACAAAAAAGGCATTCTTCCCAAGAATGAAGTTACCACTGTCCGAAAAACCTGTTAGGGGGTTGCATTATGTAGGGCCACCTAAGGGCATTGGATTCATAGTCAAATAATATTATCTTTTGGCTAACAAGTCTATTATGTAGTCTATTTATGCATGGCCTCTTATGGGAATGTGCTACATAGTCAGGAAAAAGAACTCTCATAATATTGACATTTTTGTGACTAGATATCATGAAAAGTGTTATGAGGATCTGAAAATATTTAAGGTTAGGATTATGACACATAAAGATGGATATTGTTCAATTTATACAGAGATACACATATCAATGCTAACCATAATCATGTTGTGGCTGGGTCCTGAATTGAAATGTTGGACTTCACTACGTATCCCATAAGGATGACAATCAAACCATACGTAGTTCTAAAACTACAGTTTAACGTTGTGTGGGGCAAATGGATTAGAGATCATAGTTTAGGGTCATAGATCTTGGACCATTTTGAGAAATACACAGTGTGTGTTTTCATGGGGACTTTTCAGCCAAGGGACTGAAATTGGAATTTGGGGTTAGGCCCAAAGACTTGGGGATGGATTCGAGGGACACTCAAATGTTCTTATGTATCCCATAAGGATGGGAATCAAGCCCACATAGTTCTAGAAATACCCTTTGTAAAAATTTGGTTTGTACATATGAAGGGTGAAAAGGGGACTTTAGTACAATGATGGTTTAACCCAAGTTAAAAGGTTTGGGAGTTTCCATGTATGCAAGTAGTCTTTGAAATGAAACATGATTGAAAAATAAATGTAAATAATGGATCCCTCTCAAGTGAGGGTATCAAAGAATATTGTAGTTTGTTGTCATTCTGGACAAAAGTGTTGTATAGTTTAACGTCGTATAACAACGACGAAAGTGAACAAATGTAAAGGTACTGATTCTAGGGGAGGTTTCACGAATCAACATCATATGAGATGGAGGTGAACCGATGTGAAGAGATTGGTTTTGGGCTTGAACCTTGGGAGGTTTCCTACATACCCAAACTATAAAGCAAGGATCAAAGTCTGTGTATTTTAATTAAAGAATGAAATATTGATCATGTTTTTCTTGGGGAAAATGACTTAAAAAATGATGTTGTTGGGACTTACACATGGTTAGCAGCCCAAATATAGTGTTATGGTTGTGGTTTTCTCTATTCTCACGTGAGTCATACTCGGTGTGAGAAACAAGAGGTAACAACAACCATAATGATGCATAGTTTAATGTCATGTAGGACATATAAAGGGACTATGCAGTTTAGAGTCTTGCAGTTAGGACTATTGGGGCTGCATAGTTTGTAACACCCCAAGATTTCATAGTGTGTTATTTCTTCAAAATAAATCAATAACTTGCACTACACGCAACACCGAGTTCAATTGCACCATGACTTACCAAAAAAAAGCCATTAAAAGAGGTCATGAATAGCATTAACTACATTTTAAACTTTATATAATCCTTATAATTTTAGAATCCATATTATGAGTTTCTCAGACATAACGTAATAACAAATTCATTTTCAGTATTGCACTTTTACCAAATATTAATAGTGAAACCTTTTTAGATACTATATTTTAAACTTTTTGACTAAATGGGGACATCAAAAATTTAAAATGAAACATCCCAAGCTTCCACGGTACGCTAGCGTGTGTTGTACGCAACACCGAGTTCTAACACACTGTAACCAATCAAACTAGCTGTTATAAATAGTAATGCCTACTTTTTGAAGTTATATATATTTTATATTTTAAAATGGACTTCATTTTTGGATTCAGAATATCAAATTTAGCCTAAGGTGAAATTTTGGTACTTTTCGGATAACTTTCATATTTTGATGAATAGTGAAAATTACTAAATTTTAATTAAAAACAACTTTTTTAATCAAAATAATTAATAGTGATAAATTATGAATTTTAGTGGTTTTAAAGTATATTTAGAATATATTTTTACTATTTAATATAATGTTGGTCATTGGACATAATTTTACAATTAAACCGAACATAAACAAGTGTCAATCTTTTGATAGTTATTATCTCTTAAAAACACGCTTTTTGTTTTGACAGCGGGAATTAATTTTAAATTAATTTCTGCCACTTCTGTGTTTTGAATTTAGGAAAATGGATTCCATATTTGGAATCAGGATGTTCAAATTGTGTAAATAGGTAACTTTTATTTTTAGACATTTTGAATAATTACTGCGGTAAATATTTTATTTACCATGGTTAAGGGTAAATCCGGTAAATAAGGGTTAAAAAATAATATTATAATAATACTAAATTACCCTAAAACGTGTCTTAACCCTATTGGTCGATACATGGTCGACCATGGGCATCTTTGTGTCAATTTTGGGACCCCATGGATCCACTTGTAAGTGATAATGACACTTTATTTTAATTAAGTCAAAATGAATACAAAAATGACACAAGCATATATCTTTTAGAAAAACAATTGTTACATAGGGTTATATAAGTTGGATTTTAGATTATAAATATTCATTAGAAATCTAAAACGATTTCCTACATAATGATATTTTATTTATAATTTTTAGACATTAAATAATTTATTTTATTTATGACACAATGATGATGCAGTAATTACTATAATAGTGAAAAATTAACATAATTGATATTATAAATACCCAAATAAATATAATATGAAACTTTTAATGAATTAAACTAATTTTCTAGGATAATATGATATATTAAGATTGATTTAATTGACTTTTTTCGAAGTAATCAATCTGTTATGAGTTTCACAAAAATCAACTATTGAATAGTGTCAAAATTGACATAAAAGAGTTCTTAAAACAAATATTATATTATTAATTGATATTAAATTCCTAAAAATCTAAGGTTCGGCCAAGAGACTTATATCATGATAGGTCCATCATTAATGTACCACTTGGGGGTCGCTTGGATGTATATAGTAAGTTTATTAACCATATTATATAAAAATACAAAGAGACATTGTAAAAGTGAAACTAATTAACTTAGAGTTAATACTTAACGATAAGGTTAATATAAGTACCCAAACCTGTCTAAATTCAATTGGTTGAGTGGTTTTAGACCTATACCCACCTTAGCCTTTGAATAGTCAACTTTGGAACCATTGGAAACCGAATATGAATTTATTATAAATTAATATTTCTAGCTTTTCCAAAGGTGCCCCTCACCCCTCTTATAAAAGGGCACTCCTCCTTCCCATTTCTTCACACCTTCAAAGCCTTTTGGTTCGGCCAAACTCTGCCCAAATACTCTCTCAACATCCCTCACTACAACCTAGAGGCCTTAGTTTGATCAGAAATCCAACCTAAGGAGCCCTTTTGATCAAATCAAAAGGAAGAACCCGAAGAAGAGGTAATGATTTCTCCACCCTTTTCTAAGTTCCTTTCTTCTTCCACTTCTTCTTCCTTTGTTCTTACCATCCTAAAATAATAACTCCAATATCTTACATATACTGTGATGTTATTATAAATATGGTACAACCATATTCAGTATTCTATCCACCCTTTGAATAACATGTCACCATACGTGCGTACGTACGGCTTACCGTCTCCACGTCGTGGTGTAATTGTTATTCAATATATTATTATGTGGATGGGTATAATAACGATGTGTAAATCATGTAAATAATAAATATAACATGTTAATGATTCTGTATATATGATATACCATCCATTTATATATTATTTTAATATCAAAAAAATGATATCGTCGCTCGTGCGTACGTACGGACTACCGTCTCCACGAACGCGATGAGATTCATTCTCCATCGTATCCATTCAAGTATAATTATCATTTGATGATTTAAAAATGATGTTTAAGGACTTTATATCATTCTGGATATGAATAATATACAACCAATCCTTTACAAACATGTCTTACGTAACAAAACATATAAAAGAAAACAAGTAAGTTAACACCCGAAACGACGATAATTCTAAGATATTATTAACAAATCAATGTTAAAAGATCATATATGATATCATATTAATATATATGATTATTGTATAATTTAATAACAATTATTTCACCATTATACAGGAGGTTAACCTACCCCAACCAAGGAAAAGTACAAGGTAAGGGTTATTTCACAATCTCTTCATTATCCGAGGTTGTTTATATGTAATAATCTACTGGGATCTCTTTATCATCCAGATCCATGTTTCTTAAAAATGTATTTCAAAACATTTTTACTATTTACTAGAATATGAGTTAAAGTCATTTATACCCTTTTTGACTTTTATAAGTGGTTTATAAAGGAATCTTTCCGTCGTTTTCAAAACAAGGTCCCTTTTAACCTTTTCAACAGAATTAAGGTAAGAATGTTTTTTTAACTTATACGGTGGGTGCGGCTATTTTCCGCTATTATAAAATCTTCAAAGCTTCCCTTACATCTTATAAGAATATTTTCAAAGAAAATGTTTTATTTTATATGGATCTTAAATTATTTCAAAATAAAAGGAGATATTTCTTTAAAAATAATATTGATTTCATCTATGTCAACATCCTTTGATGGATTTTAAGATTATTTGAAGTTGATTTATTATGATATAAAACTTCCATATTGAAATGAGGTTTTGTGATATGTTTGACTGTGGATGTGCTATTTTTATACCATTCATAGTTTATGGTGAAAGTATTGACATTTCGTATGCTAGTTTTAATACGAATGTTTATGTTATGTTTAAACCTTTTCATATGGGAATGCATTGGACTTAATAAGTGACGGGTGGAGCCCGCTATAGCTCCTCGATGCATCAGTAGGTCTCATGAGACAAACTAGTGTCTTAGCACAAGGCCATGACAAAATCTTATTTGTAGTCTTGGCACGAGGCCTTGACTATGTGGTTATGATAGTCTGGCATTATGCATTCCAACATTATGAAAGTGGTTATTGATTTTTGCATGTGATTACTCGATTAGTAGAATATCCATGTGAATAAGTAAATGGCATTATTTCATTTTACTTTTGCCATACTATGTTGAAGTTAAAGTTTAAAAGGCTTTTGTTTTAGTAATGCATTGCCTTAAATGTTTATTCTTATTTATGAAAGTTTCCGCTATATTGTTATCCTTACTGGGCATTTGAGCTCACCCCTTTTCTATGTTTTATTTTTCCCAGGAAGTGAAGAAGTAAGTTATGAATGACCTGCAGGGATATTATGAGGGGATATGAGTGTGGATTATGGAGACAATATGTTGTTGTAGTAGTTTTTCATTTAATGATGTAATGTAAAACTTATGAATATATCTAGTGTTTCCAAGGCTACTAAACCAATCGGTCTTTCGAGATTTGATCTTTCTTGTGATCATGCCAATGTTATGTAATAATGCACCGACTCTGGGCAACTGGGGTCGGGGCGTTACAGTTGGTATCAGAGGAAGTTTAGTACAAACCTTGGAAGCTAGATTTAGATAAACTCTGATTAGAGCACGTAGACCTAAGATGAACTTTGAGGATTAGTATATAAGAACTTCCTAGAATTTTGGTATTGTAGAGATTTTGTGAGTTTTCCGAGCAATACATCCCTGTCTAGATACGAGCAGGTAGAGGCAGCTCTGGCACAGATGTACCTAGGGGTAAAACCCGAAAACACCGCTTTGAGCTAGACTCGAACAGGAACTGGTGCACAACAACGGGCCTTGCTGCACTATTGGTTACGACACTCCCGGGGGATATGCTTAGGATAACTCTCATTTTCTTTACAAATCATTATGAAGGGTTTATGAGTATATACTTCCTCAAAGAAAACATTTTTATGATTATGGATTATATCCATAAATAGTTCAATTTATGTTAAGTGTTTTATATGTATGGGATTATGTATTTTGATTCATAAACTGATATAGTGTATGCCATTGTTTAGAAATGGCGCCCAGTAGAAGGAATGAGAACTCCAGAAATGCACATGATCCAAAGAGAAGGAAGGATCATATCTTTCATGGTCTTAAGCTAGAATTTATAAGAGAAATAGTCTCCCATGTATTATCATCATATGAAGAAATAATTTCATGTATTGATAAGATAAGTAAAGAGTTTACTGAGTCCTATGGCTTTGAAGGGAAGCAAGAGAAGAAAAGGATAGAAGAGAGAAAGATGGATAAAGGGAAGAGGGAAAAGAAGAATTTTCCCATATGTGGTAACTGTGGAAAGAAACACCCTGGAACTTGCCTGAAAGGAATGGGAGTTTGTTATAAGTGTAGGGGAAAAGGGCACAAAGTACGTGACTGCAAGGGTAAGAAAATGGTTTCAAAAGTACAATGCTTCATTTTCAAGGAGTTTGGACACTACGCGAACCTATGTCCTAGTCATCAGACTATGATGCAAATGATGCTATTGGATAATAATCAAGTTATGATACTACCACAGATGAAGAGGAATGATTAGAGTTCTTATGTTGATTATGTCAATTGAGTGTTGTATCAACAATGTACTTGTTATAATAATTATGGAGTATATAAGGATTGTACTGCAGTACTATTTCATTAAGGACTTGAGATTGTGTGGAACAAAGAAAAGTGACTCAATAGCAGGATAAATTTTTGGAAAATATATGGTTGAGAGAATGATAAATCATAATGTAGTTCTGATACTGAGGTAGTGATTTTGGAATAATATGTGATTGTTTTGGATAAATTATATTGGATATTCTTGACTACCATGGAACTGATTAATGATTTGTATATTCCATAATTATTGGGGTTTAAAACAGTTTTGGATTAATGAAGTATATCCAGCATTCTATATGGAATAAGAGAGCATGAATGGAATCAATAAGGAATATGGTAATACATGATGAAGGTATTCATATGATATTACGGGGTAAAAAGGATCTATATTATGTTTACCTTCCTTATAAATGTTGGACTGTGAGTTTGGACAGAAGTATTTTGGATAGTTCTAGTTTGGATTATTTTGGATTGCCATAAAAGGACAACCCGGAAGTCGGGTGGCAACCCGTCGCGTTCGGCAAGGCTGCGAGACTTGAACCCACAACCGAAGGGTGACAAGGGTGTATCACCTACCACTGGCCCATGAGATGTCCTGGATTAAATAATGTAGTTTTTATTAAAAGATCTTGTAGATGAATTATAAATTCGTTTATTCTGGAACCATATACGAATAGTGTAAATAGAATTTTTTTTACATTCTATTATCTTTTAGAGTGAAAGATGAGTTTGTGGTAGAAATTTATTAATGGATAAAACTCTAATTATAAAGTAAGTATATCTCCTTTTGATCTTAGCCAATCTCATAAATAAATTCCTCAATATTAATAAAAGCAACTTAGAACAAAAATGTTTTCCTAGATGGTACCTTAAATCATCACTAATTTATGGCTTTGGGATTGTTGGCCTTTTCATAGCCATGTTCTCTACCACTCTCCATTAGGTAATTGATGGTTAGATTTTTCTTCCATATCCATATTTTACTACATGGAACCCTAGTATGTGTTATTTTCGGTAATCTTCATACTTTCGACTCTTTATTTTAAATAGAGGCCTCGTTAATTCATTTTTCGATGTGGGACTTCAACTAAGATATTTTGAAACGTCAAAAATGTGTTATCCCAATACCCTATGTTTTGTTGAACCGATGGTATTTCAAATCATCATATATTGATGATTTTAAGGACCTCAATTTTATACTTTTTTGTGATTGATGACCTCAATCACTACCTATAAATATTTACGTTTTCATCCAATTATATGTCTCTAATTGCCACCAATGTTCTCCTAATCAAGATCATAATTTGGTGGTGACCCTTTCATTTCTCTTTTCCTCATATTAAGACTAAATTTTAGTAACCCAATTTCCGATGTGGGTTTTCCCACAAATATATTATCTATTTTCAACCTTTTATTTTCGAAGAACAATTTCAAATTGTGAGGACGCAATTTATTGAAGGAGGGGAGAATGTAACACCCCAAGATTTCATAGTGTGTTATTTCTTCAAAATAAATCAATAACTTGCACTACACGCAACACCGAGTTCAATTGCACCATGACTTACCAAAAAAAGCCATTAAAAGAGGTCATGAATAGCATTAACTACATTTTAAACTTTATATAATCCTTATAATTTTAGAATCCATATTATGAGTTTCTCAGACATAATGTAATAACAAATTCATTTTCAGTATTGCACTTTTACCAAATTTTAATAGTGAAACCTTTTTAGATACTATATTTTAAACTTTTTCACTAAATGGGGACATCAAAAATTTAAAATGAAACATCCCAAGCTTCCACGGTACGCTAGCGTGTGTTGTACGCAACACCGAGTTCTAACACACCGTAACCAATCAAACTAGCTGTTATAAATAGTAATACCTACTTTTTGAAGTTATATATATTTTATATTTTAAAATGGACTTCATTTTTGGATTCAGAATATCAAATTTAGCCTAAGGTGAAATTTTGGTACTTTTCGGATAACTTTCATATTTTGATGAATAGTGAAAATTACTAAATTTTAATTAAAAACAACTTTTTTAATCAAAATAATTAATAGTGATAAATTATGAATTTGAGTGGTTTTAAAGTATATTTAGAATATATTTTTACTATTTAATATAATGTTGGTCATTGGACATAATTTTACAATTAAACCGAACATAAACAAGTGTCAATCTTTTGATAGTTATTATCTCTTAAAAACACGCTTTTTGTTTTGACAACGGGAATTAATTTTAAATTAATTTCTGCCACTTCTGTGTTTTGAATTTAGGAAAATGGATTCCATATTTGGAATCAGGATGTTCAAATTGTGTAAATAGGTAACTTTTTATTTTTAGACATTTTGAATAATTACTGCGGTAAATATTTTATTTACCATGGTTAAGGGTAAATCCGGTAAATAAGGGTTAAAAAATAATATTATAATAATACTAAATTAACCTAAAACGTGTCTTAACCCTATTGGTTGATACATGGTCGACCATGGGCATCTTTGTGTCAATTTTGGGACCCCATGGATCCACTTGTAAGTGATAATGACACTTTATTTTAATTAAGTCAAAATGAATACAAAAATGACATAAGCATATATCTTTTAGAAAACCAATTGTTACATAGGGTTATATAAGTTGGATTTTAGATTATAAATATTCATTAGAACGCTAAAACGATTTCCTACATAATGATATTTTATTTATAATTTTTAGACATTAAATAATTTATTTTATTTATGACACAATGATGATGCAGTAATTACTATAATAGTGAAAAATTAAAATAATTGATATTATAAATACCCAGATAAATATAATATGAAACTTTTAATGAATTAAACTAATTTTCTAGGATAATATGATATATTAGGATTGATTTAATTGACTTTGTTCTAAGTAATCAATCTGTTATGAGTTTCACAAAAATCAACTATTGAATAGTGTCAAAATTGACATAAAAGAGTTCTTAAAACAAATATTATATTATTAATTGATATTAAATTCCTAAAAATCTAAGGTTTGGCCAAGAGACTTATATAATGATAGTTCCATCATTAATTTACCACTTGGGGGTCTCTTGGATGTATATAGTAAGTTTATTAACCATATTATATAAAAATACAAAGAGACATTGTAAAAGTGAAACTAATTAACTTAGAGTTAATACTTAACGATAAGGTTAATATAAGTACCCAAACCTGTCTAAATTCTATTGGTTGAGTGGTTTTAGACCTATCCCCACCTTAGCCTTTGAATAGTCAACTTTTGAGCCATTGGAAACCGAATATGAATTTATTATAAATTAATATTTCTAGCTTTTCCAAAGGTGCCCCTCACCCCTCTTATAAAAGGGCACTCCTCCTTCCCATTTCTTCACACCTTCAAAGCCTTTTGGTTCGGCCAAACTCTGCCCAAATACTCTCTCAAAATCCCTAACTACAACCTAGAGGCCTTAGTTTGATCAGAAATCCAACCTAAGGAGCCCTTTTGATCAAATCAAAAGGAAGAACCCGAAGAAGAGGTAATGATTTCACCACCCTTTTCTAAGTTCCTTTCTTCTTCCACTTCTTATTCAATTGTTCTTACCATCCTAAAATAATAACTACAGTATCTTACATATACTGTGATGTTATTTTAAATATGGTACAACCATATTCAGTATTCTATCCACCCTTTGAATAACATGTCACCATACGTGCGTACGTACGGCTTACCGTCTCCACGTCGTGGTGTAATTGTTATTCAATATATTATTATGTGGATGGGTATAATAATGATGTGTAACTCATGTAAATAATAAATATAACATGTTAATAATTCTGTATATATGATATACCATCCATTTATATATTATTTTAATATCAAAAGAATGTTATCGTTGCTCATGCGTACGTACGGACTACCGTCTCCACGAACGCGATGAGATTCATTCTCCATCGTATCCATTCAAGTATAATTATCATTTGATGATTTAAAAATGATGTTTAAGGACTTTATATCATTCTGGATATGAATAATATACAAACAATCCTTTACAAACATGTCTTACGTAACAAAACATATAAAAGAAAACAAGTAAGTTAACACCTGAAACGACGATAATTCTAAGATATTATTAACAAATCAATGTTAAAAGATCATATATGATATCATATTAATATATATGATTCTTGTATAATTTAATAACAATTATTTCACCATTATACAGGAGGTTAACCTACCCCAACCAAGGAAAAGTACAAGGTAAGGGTTATTTCACAATCTCTTCATTATCCGAGGTTGTTTATATGTAATAATCTACTGGGATCTCTTTATCATCCACATTCATGTTTCTTAAAAATGTATTTCAAAACATTTTTACTATTTACTAGAATATGAGTTAAAGTCATTTATACCCTTTTTGACTTTTATAAGTGGTTTATAAAATAATCTTTCCGTCGTTTTCAAAACAAGGTCCCTTTTAACCTTTTCAACAGAATTAAGGTAAGAATGTTTTTTTAACTTATACGGTGGGTGCGGCTATTTTCCGCTGTTATAAAATCTTCAAAGCTTCCCTTACATCTTATAAGAATATTTTCAAAGAAAATGTTTTATTTTATATGGATCTTAAATGATTTCAAAATAAAAGGAGATATTTCTTTAAAAAGAATATTGATTTCATCTATGTCAACATCCTTTGATGGATTTTAAGATTATTTGAAGTTGATTTATTATGATATAAAACTTCCATATTGAAATGAGGTTTTGTGATATGTTTGACTGTGGATGTGCTATTTTTATACCATTCATAGTTTATGGTGAAAGTATTGACATTTCGTATGCTAGTTTTAATACGAATGTTTATGTTATGTTTAAACCTTTTCATATGGGAATGCATTGGACTTAATAAGTGACGGGTGGAGCCCGCTATAGCTCCTCGATGCATCGGTAGGTCTCATGAGACAAACTAGTGTCTTGGCATAAGGCCTTGACAAAATCTTATTTGTAGTCTTGGCACGAGGCCTTGACTATGTGGTTATGATAGTCTGGAATTATGCATTCCAACATTATGAAAGTGGTTATTGATTTTTGCATGTGATTATTCGATTAGTAGAATATCCATGTGAATAAGTAAATGACATTATTTCATTTTACTTTTGCCATACTATGTTGAAGTTAAAGTTTAAAAGGCTTTTGTTTTAGTAATGCATTTCCTTAATTGTTTATTCTTATTTATGAAAGTTTCTGCTATATTGTTATCCTTACTGGGCATTTGAGCTCACCCCTTTTCTATGTTTTATTTTTCCCAGGAAGTGAAGAAGTAAGTTATGAATGACCTGCAGGGATATTATGAGGGGATATGAGTGTGGATTATGGAGACAATATGTTGTTGTAGTAGTTTTTCATTTAATGATGTAATGTAAAACTTATGAATATATCTAGTGTTTCCAAGGCTACTAAACCAATCGGTCTTTCGAGATTTGATCTTTCTTGTGATCATGCCAATGTTATGTAATAATGCACCGACTCTGGGCAACTGGGGTCGGGGCGTTACATAGTTTAGTGTCATATAGCAGGGACAAAGTATAGTTTAATGTCATGTAGGACGTATCACAGACGTTCTATATAGTTTAGCATCATGTAGTTAGGACGATGGGGACAATACATTTTAACGTCATGTTGGATGAAAGGGGGACTGTGCGGTTTAATGTCATGCAGTGAGGAAAAAAGAGTACACCATTTAACATCATGTTGGATGCATTGGGGATTTTTTCCACAGTTTAGCGTCCTGTTGGATGAATGTGCGAATAGTTTAAGGTCATATGCATGGACCGTGGATGGTGCAGTTTAATGTCATGCTGGACAAATGTGTAGTTTAAGGTCATACATGACCTTTGATGATTATGTAGTTTAACGTATTTCCAGACATAAGGTACATTTATACAGTTTAGCATCATGTAGTTAGGATGTCACAGTTTAACATCTTGCTAGATGTAAGGTACTTTCAAATAGTTTAGGGTCATATACATGGACCATTGATGATGCAGTTTAAGGTCATACAGGACCTAGTTGTAGTTTAAGGTCATACTGGACCATTTTGGAGACATAGTTTGACATCATATTGGACAAAGTTGCAGTTTAAGGTCATACTGGACCATTTCTGTATAGTTTAACGTCATATAGGAAGGAAAAAAGAGTACATTTCAGTTTATACAAAATACTTCTTAAAAAATGTGTCATTTGTTAGAGTAGTGATGAGTTCTCCATCCATTGAGATTAATGAATAAGCTCCATTGGATTAGACCCTATGTATTGAATAAGTTCCTTCCCATTTTGGCTCATGTTTGGGAGGTTTCTTTCCTGGTATCATTAGAGTTCTGATAACTAATACCAATTCTCCCTGAGTGAATGAATGAAGACGAACTTTTTTGTTAAAATCTTGTGCTATTCCATTCTGATAAACTTCCAAGTGGTGCAAAGTGCACAATATTTTCTCATCTAATAGTTCCAATTCATTCAATTGATTTTGATATTGTTCATCTGTAGATGACTGATCAAAAATGGATACTCTAAGCGAAGGAAATTGAACTTCAATGGGAAAGATGACTTCCGTTCCATATACCAATGAATATGGAGTTGACTGAGTTGCAGTGCGGGAGGTAGTCCGATAAGCCCATAAATCATGAAAAATTTTATCCTGCCATTACCTCTTATCTTTATCCACCATCATTTGTAGTATATTTGAAAGAGTCTTGTTAAAGGATTCTATCTGGTCGTTGGCCGCTGCATGATACCGAGTTGAATGGTTGGATTTGATGTTGTATTCTTGATACAACTTCTTCACCTCAGATGAACAGAAATTGGTGCCATTGTCCATCAATATGGTATGAGGGACACCAAATCTGGTAATGATGTTACACTTGATGAATCTAACAAAGCATTTAGAACTGACTTCCTTTAAAGGTATTTCCTCTACCTATTTGGAAATTAAGTCAGTAGTAGTAACAATGTACGTAAACTGCTTGGTCGTAGCCGAAGGGTAAGGTCCCACCACATCGATTCCCCATGTGGAAAATGGACATGAGTATTTAGTTGTATGAAGAAACTATGGAGGTTGATGAAAGAAGTTGGAATGTACTTGTCATGAATGACACTTCTTTGTGAAATCGACAAAATCTCGTATCATTGAAGGCCAAATGTATCCAAGCCTTCGAATCTGAGCAGACAGTCTATGTCCAGACTGGTGGGCACCACCGACTCCTGCATGCACTTCTTTCATGACAACCATTGTCTCTTCACCATCAATGCATCTGAAGATAACTCCATCAAAACAACGTTTGTAGAGAATTTTCTCTAGGTGATCTGGGCTATCATAAAGAGTAAAATTAACCACACGTTGCCAGATTTGTTCTTTCTCAGCTCTATCAGGTGGAAGTGTTCCATTTTGAAGGTATTCTCTGATAGGTGACATCCATCCTGTAGTATGACCATACGGTTCAGGAATGGGACAAATTTCATTAATTTAGTCTGTTCTAATTCGACCATAAGGTGAAATTTTACGACGGTTGGCAATATTGATGGTTGTTTCTTCCCGATTTGGATCTTCCAGAGCTGTGGCTATATTATCCAATGCATCAGCATGAGCATTTTGTGATCTTGGGACATAATAAAATGTTGGTTCCAAAGGGAATTCCACCATTAACTCTCTAATGTAATCATACAAATAGATTAGTTCTTCTTTTCTGATGGCATAATCCCCATTGACTTGTTTGATTACCAGGTCTGAATCACCATTCACCTTTAAGTGATTCACTTGTGCTTGAAGCGCTAATTTCAAGCCTACGATGAGAGCTTCATATTCGGATTCATTATTGGTACCAACTTCCCACAATAAGAAGGAATAAGGTAACACTGCCTTTTCTGGAGAAATGATCACAATTCCTAAGCCCACTTTGTTGAATTTAGGATTTTCCATTTTCCTCCCTGTTGGACTTCTGGAAGCTCCACCAAAATACATTTCCCATGCCTGAGGAATTTCTTGAATATAGAAGACTTCCTCATCCGGGAGTTCAATATCTGAAAATGTATCTTCCACAGAAGGGTGTTCAGCCAGGAAATCTGCCAGATCTTGGCCCTTTATCCCCTTTTGAGACACATACTAAATGTCGAATTGCTGCAAAATAACTGTCCACCGTGCCAGACGTCCTGTAAGCATTGGACGACTAGGGATAAATTTGAGCGGGTTATTGCGAGATAACACTTGGACATCGTGATGGTGCAGGTAGTGTCTCAACTTCTGAACTGCAAAGATTAATGCCAGGCAGCACTTCTCAATACATGAATACCGGGTTTCTTCTTCAAGCATGGTTCGACTGAGATAGTAGATACTATTTTCAATCCCAACATCATTATTTGGAGCAAGAAAGGCACCCAATGATCGCTCTAGAGCTGTCACGTAGAGGATAAGTGGTCTTCCTTCAACAGGTGGCATGAGTACCGGTGGACCCACGAGGTATTTCATGAGAATATCGAATTCTTCTTGAAATTCTTCAGTCCACTGGTAAGTGACTCCCTTCATCATCAATTTGGTGAAGGGTAAACTTTTTCCTGACAAATTGGCGATGAAACACCGAATATAGGCTAAGTGTCCTTGAAGTCCTCGTAAATCATTCAAATTTTGAGGAGGTGACATACCAAGGATTGACCTGGTCTTCTCAGGATCGACTTCAATACCACGATGGAATACAAAAAATCCGAGAAATTTTCATGAGGTTACCCCAAAAGCAAATTTTAAAGGGTTCATATTCAAATTATGTTGTCAATGCTTGCATAATATTACTTCCAAATAAGCCAAGTGATTAGAACTTTATTTGGATTTAACTACCAAATCGTCTACATAGCATTCAAAAAACATCCCTAAGAAGGGTTTGAAGATACGATGCATGGCACGCTGATAAGTCCCACCTGCATTCTTTAAGACAAAGGGCATTACCCAATAGCAAAACACACCCTGAGGGGATCTGAAGGCTGTATATTCCTCGTCTTCTAGGGCCATTCAGATCTGATTATATCCGGAATATCCATCCATGAAGGAAAGTGCTTCATAGCCATCTGTTGCATCAATTAGAAGTTGTGTAATCGGAACTGGGAAATCTTCCTTAGGACAATGCCGATTAAGATCTCTGAAATCGATGAAAACTCTAATTAGTCTGTTCTTTTTCATTACAGGGACAATATTATCCAACCATTTGGGCTATTGAACTTCTCTTGTGAAGTTAGCTTTGACAAGCTTATCCACTTCAGCATCAATTTTGGAAACATAAGTTGGGTGTGTTCTTCTCGTGGCTTTCTTAAATACTCGATGTTCTTTAAGTAAACCCAAATGATGAGTAGCAAGATCAGGATTATGCCTAGGCATTTCTGTATAGTTCCAGGAAAATATATCTCTATTTTTCATTAGAAAAGAAAATATACATCTATTGCTCTTCAAGAGTCATGGCCGCACTGATTAAAGTGGGGAGTGGATCTCCTCTTGTACCCATATTTATTTCTCTGAGTTCATCCACATTGGTAGAGATACCCTCTTCAAATGTTGGAGGGGAATCTTTGAGATCTTCCTCTTCTTCTTCATCATGTGTCATTTCTTCCATTTCTACTTGCATAGTAGATGTCAATGTAGAATTCTCATGATCCAAAGAGATGTCAAAATTTTCATATCTTGAAGAAGAAGCTTCCATTTTCGACCTAATTGATGATGAATGGTCTTCTTTG
Source organism: Viscum album (assembly GCA_963277665.1). NCBI lineage: Eukaryota > Viridiplantae > Streptophyta > Magnoliopsida > Santalales > Viscaceae > Viscum > Viscum album. The sequence goes on along the minus strand of OY728130.1, from coordinate 1,238,264,442 downwards.
GGTAATCAAGAGGAGATGATGGATTGCGAATCGACATCATTGTTCACCTCAGATGTTGCTATATCTTTTTCTAGACTAATTAGTGAAGCATAGACTTGTTGGATTTCAGTAGATGAAATGAAGACGTCACCATTTGTGCTTTCATCACTTCTTGGTAGATTACCAATTTCTCCCATGTTGTCTTGCTCGATTGCTTTAATTGACATTATGGATCTTTCCATAAGAGTATTTGGATTTGGGTCTATCTTGTCAATTTTACTGATAAGAAACACATAATCTATACTCACATGTGTAAATGGATATACTAGAATTCTTTCCAAACCATATGGAGCATTTACATTGGTAATCTCCCTTGTTATGGATTTCTCCCTTCCATTCATGTGATAGAATTACGCCTCAATGTATTGAGACTCACATGTATTGAACGAGGCATTATCACCATACAATGTCCCGGCTTGACCATTGAAACAATATTTGAGACAGTGATGGTATGATAAGGGGATAACAACATGTTGATGTAGCCCGGGTCTTCCAAGCAAGATGTTGAAGGCTGAGTCATGATCAACAACCATGAAATCTGAATTGGATACAAGATCTCTAAACTGAGTTCTGAGTGTAACTTTTCCCAGTGGTTCTTGTTAATTTTTATCATATCCTTGTAACATTATGGTAGAAGGAGATAAATCAGATTCTGTGAGGCCCAATCAACGAAGTGTACGAATGGGCATGAGTTTGACTCATGAACCATTGTCAATGAAAGTTCTTCGGACGTCTATTCCATTGACCTTTCCAGACAAGTACAGTGGTCTAATATGTCTATGCACAACATCATCTTCATCTTCATCAGTAAAATATATTATTACATAGAATTCTTCAGGATTATTATATATGTGATAGACTTATGCTGCAACAATCTTAGTTTTAAACTTCTAAGGACTTGACAAAGACTCGATGAGTGCTTCTTGAAGATCTTTTGATAGATTTAGAGCATCCAAAATTGATAACTTTTCTGGTACTTGGGCCAAGAGTTTCAATATATCATACTTTTGATCCAGAGGTCTGCGTTTCCCAATAGGAGTATGTAGTTTAGCAGGTACCTTGGAGGTAGATTCTTTGGAAGTTGATCCAACTTGTATTGGGATAGGAGTTGGCAATAATCCTCATTTTGGAAGATTAGACCGATTAGATTCATTTACTTGCTGATAGAGAGAAGATGGAACCCTCAACCGGTCTTCCAAAATAACTATGCCAGGACTGAATTTTCTATTGGTAGAAGAACATGCTTGTTTTTTGTTGAGCTCGTAGAAGGGCTCTACCACGAGTTTCTGCTGCGTATATAGTTCTAGCAGGGGTAGAATTGGAATAGTGGGATCGGAAAGATCCACGTCTTCCCCTGTATCCGGAGCCCCTAGAACATCCTCTGATTCCTCTGTTTAATATAGGGAATTTAGGCTCATTGAAATCGAAACTATGACTGGAATATGGATCTGTTAATTGAATCTTATTAACAGAACCAAAGATTAACTCTTCGTCTGATGAAGACTCTGCCTGATTAGCCTGTTTAGGCTATACCGTTTGGTGGGGCGATGCCCGTGGCATGGAAGTAGATGGAATCAAGTCCTCCGAAGTCAAAGACAACTTAGGCTTTGACACATACTCATCTTCTTCTGATTCTTTTTCTTTATTTGAATCATGCACTTTCTTTGAGGACTTTCCCTCTGACAAAGAGGGTTTTGCTGCAACATTCATGGCAGAAGACATAATTGGTTTCTTTAATTGTGTTCGCAAAATAGAATGTGTTCGATTGATTGTCTTTCTGACCATCCAATCATCATACTTCGGTGCATTTTTTCTTTTGACTTCTTTCCATTCACCTGCCTCCTCTGGAACTGTAGCAGTGACACATGCTACCTGGGCTGAGGAGCCTTTCAATGTAACTTGTCCCGTGTCGACCATCTTTTGTAGAAGGTCTTTGAAGACAAAACACTCTTGGATGGGATGCCCCAACATTTGATGAAAAGGGAAATAATTTGGATAGTCTTCATATCTTTCTTGTTTGGCCTCTTGGGCATTGGCAATTGAACCAAATTGTTTTCCAGAGCCGAAATGAAATAACCAGGAACTTGTTCATTTCGGAAAGAGTATGTTTTGCTCTTCAGATCCTCAAATTTTTTTCTTCTTTGATCTCATTGATCATCTGGATGAAATGGCCTTAGTTGTTGGTGCTCAGAAGGTGGAGCCCTTCGAGAAGATGAAGTTTTTGAGGTAGAAACAGGTACAGGTGCTTGTTTAAGCATAACTATAGCAGTTTCTACTTTACCCATTCTCCTTTCTAGAGGTGATGGAATTACACAAGATTTAGCCTTAGCCTGTATAAAGGGAATCATCAATCCGCTGAGCAATTGAAGTAAGGTCTCGAAACCCTCCTGTATATTTCAAAGGTATTAATGGTGTGCGTAATTCATCATGCAGATTTGTCATGCAGATTGGCAACAATTATTCTTGAGGGAGTGAAAAACTCAAGGAATATGTTAATCCCTTCAATCGAGCAATGAAATCAGAGACCCTTTCATTCTACCTTTTCTTACAGTTTTTAAGATCGAAAACTGTTGTCTTTGGAAAAGTTGAGCTGAACTGAAGGAGGAATTTTTAGTGAATATCCTCCCATCCGGTAATTGACCGGGATTGCAAACTTGTATACCAAACAAAATTTGTTCCTTTCACGGTTCGCACAAAGAATCTGAGTTTCACTGCTTCTTTCTACTCCGAATTTCCCATCATAGGATCGCAACAAGACACGTAATGCATCAAATGCTATTCGGGATCGCCCGATCCATTGAAAATAGTGAATACAAGGTTCCCAAAATTGGATGGAGGAGAAATTGAATCTAGCCATTCGGGGTAAACTTTCTTTTCTGGTTGAACTTGCGCACGTTTCCCTTCCATAGTTTCTAACAGAGCTGTTAATGATTGAATAGTAGTTATTAACTGTTGAGAAACACCCGGCTGTACTTGGACTTGGGTAGTTGCAATGACTGGAGCGTGGATAGATGTGGCGATTGGTGGTACAACTGATGGTAGCACTGCTAAATGTTGTTTCACTTGACCCGTAGGATTAGACCTGTGAGGGTGTAATGATAGAGGAGGATATTCTTGATCCATATCAGTAACTGCAACAAATTACATTGGCTGACTAACTCCAGCATGCTAAAGAAGAAGACTACTCTGAAGTAGTTCTGCATTCAACCATTTTAATTCCTTCATTTCTTCCTCTTGTTGTGAAAACTTTTTCTCTAGTGAGAGCAATTTACCTTCTCCCGAGGAAGGATATGAAACATGGTTCTTTCCCTTCCCTATGTCGGATCCTTTTCGGAGAGGGGTAAGTGGTTTACTCGAAGGATTACCTAGGTTATGAGTAACCATTTGACTTCGTGTACGCACACCTTCTTCATTTGTGTCGGTGCGTACATCTTCTTGAAAAGGAAACTCTTCATCTGAGTCCCCTGAGTGAGCCTCATCTGGTGGATCAGTAACAAAGTTATTGATGACATTGATTGATGCATAACTCATCACATCTCTTCTATCATCATTTTTGTGATATTGTCTTCTTCCATGTCATGGATTAGACATTGCCTTTTGTTGATTCGATCCCTCAGGAACTTCTTGATGAACCGTAATTTGGAAGCCATATTCTGATAATTTTGCTCTTCGTTTCTCTTGAGGTTTCTTCCCCAATCAAGAAAAGACCGAATTTATTTGAGAAGGGGATTGATGATTTGAAAAAGTCCACAGTCCAGTGGACTGGGATTATTCCTAATGTTCTCGCTCAACTCCTCGAATCCTATTTGTTTATTCCGATGGTTGGTTTAAAAGAGTCCCCAGTCTGGCGAGATGGGGTGGTTCTTGACATGCTATGTCTGAGACATTCTTGAAAGTCCTACTAATCTTGAGAACCTTAGTCTGGAAATTAGCTTGATGCATTAACCTGTATTCGCTTTTATCACACGGTTCGAAAGACTGTTGGATGATTTCTGACACTTCTGTCACTTGGTGACGTGCTTGCTCCAAACGAGAGGCATGTTTAATATTCTCGTTTTCTTGATGCAAGAGTAATTCAATAACATGTTCTCTATATTCTTGATTTTGATAGGAACTAGTTGAAGATTGTTCCTTGGAAAGCTTTTGATTACAAACAAAGCCCATTGACTGTGGCCGGTCATGGGCAATAACATTGCATGAGACCATTTCCGGCGGGCTTTTCTGACTGGAGAGCACCATGAAATGCAGTTCTCCATGAACACCCCATCCTCTGACACGAATACCAGATGGGGAATTTCCAATTAACTAACAAAATCTTCTAAGTGCGCCAAGGCATGAACGTTGAAGGGATATCTACTGTTTTTCAGCCTTCGGATATCGAGAGACTGATAGAGATGCCAAATCAATCTGACGTTGTAACCCTTTTATTATCTTCAGATGATTTTCATATTCATCATAATATAATACATTCTTTTTCAACTGGCAAAGATTTTTCCATATGTTGAGAATAATATCATGAATTTCATCTTCCCTCAACATTTCTGGAATATTATACTGAGAGTCAGCTAGAGGCCAAAACATGACTGGCACTTCTCCTTTCTCCAGTTGTTTTCTCATGTTCAGCATTTCCTCTTTGTCATTTGATGAAGATTATTCTACCTGATTTGACCAGAGTTGGTGTTTCCTTATTGCTTCATTGGATTCAACAGGGGTGGTAGTGAAATCATTGATCAATCTAAAAGATGCATGACTTAGGGGTGGTTCGGAGAATGACATACACCCGGGGATATCTTCTGATTGAGAAAGTATTCCACCGGCTAGCGATGAAGCTTCATACATGACTGGTTTCACATATGCAAGTGACTCAAGATAAGAGGGCTTTCTCGGCACTACATTGTCCACTGGAGAATTTTCCAGGGAATGTGCATCCCTACTACGGAGAGGACGTTCACAGTGAAATTCATCATCATGGGGAGGAACACCATAATGGGTTACAACTAAAGATGATATCTCTTGCTCCTTGGTCTTGTGACCACACAGAGGGTTCCTGTGGCTCTCATCTGAAGATGAAACTTCGAGATCAACCGAATTATCATGAAGCAAGCCTTCATGAGGAAGTGTCTGTTGAAGACCTTCAGAATTAATGTTCCCACTATTGGGAAATGAGGGAGTAAAATCTTGAATTTCAATAGATAATTTTCTAAAGGCTTCAAGAGCTCCAGCATCGAGCAAGGCCTTGTTATAGATTGGATCTTGATCTCCTGGCTATGCTGGGTGGGTCTTTTTCTTAGACGCCTTCTTACTCACCTTGGAAACCACTTGTTGATGAATGTGGCTGCTCTGAGTAGGTGTATATGCCTGACCAGGAAAGATGGCTAGGTTAGGCTGACGATCTCCACTCAAATCAGGTGTATGTGCCTGACATGGTTATCTTTATGATATGGGGCAGTGTGCCACACAACCCTCTTGGACTGGAACATATGTGTGTGTCTGTTCTGCAGTGAATTGATGATGTGTCACTCCACTGGTAGTGATCGATTTATGTGTCTTTCCATAAGATTCCATTGAAGTTGTTATAATATCCTGGCGGGCATCCATAATATGAGCAGGGATTTTCTTCTACTCTTTCACCATTGATAGAATATGATTGGTGACTTCAGCTGCTAGAACAGGAATATACATCCATTCCGGGCTTGGAGTATGTGTATGGGCCTACTCCTGTCCTCCGTTTCCTATCAGTGAATCCTGACAGCACTCAAGCGTGGGGGCAGAGAGTTAAGTATGCCTCTTATTTGTTGTCTGGGATTTCCGACTAACTTCTCCGAATGATACCAAGCGAGACTGTTAGTAAGCTTGATTAATACTAGTAGGTGTATGTGCCTGCAGATTGCACTTCGCCAAAATTGGTTGATGAGATCCATCATATGTAGTCAGACAAGCCTGCTGACTAGATGAAGATGTATAAATAGGTGTATGTTCCTGCCTGTAGTACTCCATCGTAATTTCCTGGCGGGATTGGCGTGATGCTGCCAGATGAGTATGCTGGACAACAGAATTAAAACGGTCAGGTGTATGTGCCCGCTCATTGCTTGCCACCAAGTTAGGTTGGTGGACTTACTTGGAGATGGCAGTGATGAGAACCTGCTCACTGTTGACCGGATTCCACCTATGGTGGTTCATCTTGCTTTCTCGGGTTCGAGGAACCTGAGCCGAACGCCTGGAGTCGGTACCCTCATCATGTTGAGGGTGCATTGCCGCACAAGTCTGGCGGCTATTGTTGGTGGGATCCCTCAGGAAGGACTCCTGTTTGTTTGAATTAAGGCCCTGAGGAACCTGATCATTCACCTCCCCGGAATAAGGGACCGAATGGTGATTGTGTTCCGGGGACAACGACCTGAAACGGTTCGAGATGGTATTCAGCACCGCCTGCTGCTTGATCACTGATCATCATTGTCCGGACGACCGATGTGAGTTGTTTACTTGGAGGGCTTGGAGGGAATCCTACAGAGTTGGGATGGTATCGTGTTGATGGTACTCCTTAACCAGCACGTTTGATACCCAGCGTTGAAGACGCTGAGTAGGTGATATCGTCCTTATAATAGACGATGATCCAGCTGGAGTAGAAGTAGTGGCATTTGCAGCAACAGTATTCACAGGTGTGAACTTGAGAGAAGCCATTCTAGAAATGCATAAGATATTGGAAAAGAGTGCCTATTTGTTATAATAGACGTAATCATGATAAATTCATCCACTACATCTTTTGAATGACCACATTTTTCAATGATTGTTTTTGTTGGCCCTCTCTTTGAGTTTTAAATAGGGGCCTAACAAATGGGTAAAACATTATTTTAACTTGGTTAAGGATTCGCGTCGGGTTTACCATTTATTTTCCCTCAGATTTCGGGGATGACCTCCTTTTGATGGGAGGTTCAAACGTTCCGATCAGTGTAACACCCCGAGCTTCCATGATACGCTTCTCATTCAATAATGCAATAGCTTGCATTGTACGCAACTTCGAGTTCTAAAACACCGCGACTAATCAAAGTAGCCATTATGAATAGTAATAACCACTTTTTAAAATTATAGAAATTTTATATTTCAAAATGGACTTCATTTTTGAATTCGTAATATCAAAATTATCCTAAGTTGAATTTTTGTAACTTTCTGAGAACTTCCAATTTTTTATGAATAGTGAAAAATACTTAAAACAGCTTTTTTAATAAAAATAATTTATTGTGATAAATTATACTATTTAGTGGTTTTAATGTATAATTAGAATATATTTTTACCATTTTATCCAATGGTGGTCATTAGAATTAATTTAACATTGAAATTGGACATAAACAATTGCCAATCTTTTGATATAAATTGTTTCTTAAAAACACGCTATTTGTTGTGACAGCGGGAATTAATTATAAAATTAATTAATTCAACTTATATGTTTGGAATTTTTTAAAATAGAAATCATATTTGAATTCGGAATATCAATTATTGCTTAGGGTGAAATTTTGGCATTGTTCTGAAAAACTTCAATTTTTGATGAATAGTGAAACCACTAAGTGGTAGTTAAATAACTGATTTTTCGTTTAAATGAAATATTACCACTTCTGTGATTTGATTTTCAAAAATCCGAAATACATGGTTTTCATTAAGAAGTAAAATTTGGTTCAATGAGATTAAAATAATTTTTTGGTGAATAGTAACTTTTAAGTTCTTAATCGCGATTAGAGGTAATTAGTGTAGTTTAAGGTAAAAATAATGTTTTAATAATATGATATGAGCTTGGCACTTGTCCTACTCCTCTTGGATGAGTCATGGCCGACCAAGAAAACCCATGGGTCAACTTGGGGACCCCATGGAGCCACTTTTGTTGGAAAATGACATTAATATATATTTATTTAATGTTAAAATTAAATTGACACAAACATGAGTTGTTTTACTAAAACAGTTTTTAAGTGGGGTTACAAAAGTCCAAATTTTGACTATAAATATTCATTAGAAATCTAAAACGATTTCCTACATCATAGTAGTATTTTTATAATTTTTAGACATTAAATAAATTAAATTATGTATGACATCATGATGATGCAACGATGACCTCATTATTTAACGATTTAAATAAAATGAGAAGATGATGTAAAATCCAAGGCTTACACTTGTCCAAAGCCTATTGTATGAGGATATTTCGAACCCTTATCACCTTAGCCTCGAATTATACAAGTGTGGGACCTTTAGAATCCTAAAATCATTGAATAATAGAATAACATTTCATTACTTTCCAAAAGTGCCCCTCCTCTCCACTTATAAAAGGCTCCCACCACTCCCACCTTATTCACACCTTAAAGCCATTTGGCTCGGCCAAACTCTACCCAAATACTCTCCCAACGTCACTACCTTACTCCTAGAAGCCTCACTTTGGGCAGAATTCTTCCCAAGGAAGCCTTTGGGTCAAATCAAAAAGAGCTACCCTATTTTTAAGGTAATGTCTTCTCTAATGTTGTTTTGTTTCATTTTGCTTCTCCAACCCCTTAAACTCTTTTCATTCCTTTCTTTTGTAACAAAAACAGTATCTAAAATATACTAGTATGTTTTTATGATAAGGATTTGGTTTACACTTACACACACATTCGTCTAATGGTCAAAGAACATACTGTTTCTGTGGGTGGCGAAATACTGCCTCACGAAACGATGATTGTTCAAATTCATTTAACACCTATAACGGTGGCCATTTTGATGACACTATTTTCATATATGATATATATATTATGTTTATGTTTTCCTTATGCTTCTGTATTTCTCATTTATGGCATACTTTATGATTTCCATTATGGGCAAACGCGATAATTTCATTTTAGGAAGTGCGGACTACCGCCCCCTCAAAGTGATGTGAATCGTTAATGCCATATGTGGGATGTATAAATGATGGAGTAAATGATATTATATATGATATTATACTGGAACTATATTATACCTTTATATCATTATGATTTCATTCCATTAAATAATAAATATAAATGAAAGGAGCGTTCATGCGTATGTACGGCTTACCGTCTCCATGAACGGTGCATTTCATTTCTTATCTCTAAATGTTACGTAATATTATAAATGAATGTATATACTGGATATATATGATATATATGACATCTAAATCATGAATATAATTCTGGAGATAATGGATATTCCACCACATAAACAACTTTTAATTATATGAAGTTTATTGTTGATTCAAGTACCAAAGATCGACAAAACGACCGTTATTAACTTAAATAAATACATAATGTTCATATCATTGTAACAAGTGATATAAAAAGGATAATTAAATTGAAAATGGTTCATAATAAGGTATATATTAACTCTAGTTTATTATTCAGGAGGTTAAAGAACGGTTGATTCAAGTCAGACACGAGGTAAGGGAACTTCTTAACCCAATTTCCATTCTTTGGGTTAATCTCCTACTTTCAAATTATGTCATGATATTATTATGTCTTATTTTGTATTCTTTATGTGTACCTATAGTTAATACACATAATAGATCTATTTTATTTTAAAAATGATCTTTGTAAGGACTTCGTCTCAATCTCCTTTCATTGACGCATATTTGGTTTTACACACAACTTTCTTTTATACGGTGTATAAACCCCTTTGACTTTTACGTTTATTCAAAAGGTTTTTTTTATAATTATGTGATTTTCAAATGATTTCAAAAAAGAGATATTTCTCTCCAATATATGAAAATCTAGTGCAAATGTATACGTACTTAACGAAAGCTTAAAAATGTTTTCAGAAAACCCGACTCTCGACTGTGGTAGACAGGAAGGGATTGGGCGCGGACCCATCATGGCCTGTAATTAGTCGAGCAGTCTCAGAATTAGTTATTTTGTTTTCATAAGCTTGAATAATGTTTTCAAAAAAACACTAGAGTATATTTGAGCAATTTTAAACATAAATATATTCTAAAAAAATTGCATCGGTAGGTCTCATGAGACAACTAGACGTGGAATTGGCCGAGGCCCTTTCCCAATTTGATTTATGGTTTTGGCCGAGGCCTTAATCATTTTATACATCTTGGCCGAGGCCTTGACAAAATGTTTCAGAATTTCTGGCATTATACATTCCCTCATTATGAAAGTGGTTATTGATATTGCATGTGATTATTCGACCAGTAGAATATCCATGTGAATAAGTAAATGGAATTATCTCATTTTACTTTTTCCATATTATGTTGAAGTTCATGTTTAAAAGGCTTTTGTTTTAGTTATACATTGCCTTAAATGTTAATGTTTATTTATGAAAGCTTCCGCAATATTGTTAACCTTACTGAGCATCTGAGCTCACCCCTTTCAATGTTTTAATATTTTCCAGGATGTGAAGAAGTATTTTATGAATTACCTGCAGGGACTGTGAGAAAAGGATATGAGTGTGGACTATGGAGACTTTGTTATTGTAGTTTTTCACTTTATGATGTAATGTAACGTTTACGAATGTATCTAGTGTTTCCAAGGCTACTAAACTAATCGGTCTTTCGAGACTTGATCTTTTGGGATCATGCCAATGTTACGAAGTAATGCACCGACTCTGGGTAGCTGGGTTCGGGGCGTTACAGTTGGTATCAGAGGCAGTTTAGTACTAACCTTGGAATCTAGATTTAGATAAACTCTGATTAGATCACATAACCCAAAGATAGACTTTGAGGATTAGTATATAATAACTTCCTAGAATTTTGGTATTATAGAGATTTTGTGAGTTTTCCGAGCAATACATCCCCGTCTGGATACGAGCAGGTAGAGGTGGCTCTGGCACAGATGTACCTAGGGGTAAAACCCGAAAACACCGCTTTGAGATAGACTCGAACAGGAACTGGTGCACGACAACGGGCCTTGCTGCACTCTTGGTTACGACACTCCCGTGGGATATGCTTAGGATAATTCTCATTTTCTTTACAAACCACTATGAAGGGTTATGAGTATATACTTCCTCAAAGAAAAAACATTTATTTTTATGATTATGGATTATATCCATAAATAGTTCAATTTATGTAAAGTGTTTTACAAGTATGGAATTATGTATTTTGATTCATAAACTAATCTAGTTTATGCCATTGTTTAGAAATGGCGCCTAGTGGAAGGAATGGAAACCGTATAAATGCATGAACTCCGTGTAGGGATTTCAGTCCTGCTCAAGATAATTATTGTGGATCTGAAGATACAACTGGTGCTGATCAACTTATTACCATACTGGGACAACTCACTCAGGTTATGAATAATAACCTTACTCGTATGGAGCACCCTGATCCGCAACGTGGAGGGTCAATGCTAGACCGTTTCATGAGGCAACAACCACCAACCTTCAATGGGAGTACAAATCCTATAGTAGTTGAGCAATGGATAAATTCCTTACAGAAAATATTCCATGCCTTGGGCGTTATTGAAAGAGAGAAAGTTGTCATGGCAGTTTACCGCCTCACTGGAGATGCCGATCAATGGTGGTCACTAATTCAAAACACAAAGGAAGATGATGAATTAACAAACATGGAATGGCAGGAGTTCAAAGAGCTGTTCTTAGAAAAATACTTTCCTCGAGACCATAGAGCAGATATGGAAAGACAATTTTTGAGTATGAGACAAAAGGAGGATGATAATGTCGCAAAGTATGAGGCCAACTTTACAAGGTTAGTGAGGTATGTTGCGGATTATATACATAACCCAAGAGGTAATATTGATCGTTTCTTTGATGGGTTAAAACCATTTCTTCGTCGAGCTTTAGTATCACAATCCTTCTCATCATACGAAGATATTGTCTCGTGTGCTATCAAGACAGAAAAGGAATTCTCTAAGTCTTATGACAACAAAGTAAACCAAGAGAAGAAGAGAATGGTGGAACAAGAGACAGATAAAGGGAAAAAGGGAAAGAAGGATTTTCCATTATGTGATAATTGTGGGAAGAATCACCCTGGTACTTGCCTAAAAGGAATGGGAGTTTGTTGTAAATGTGGAGAAAAGGGTCACCATGATCGTGATTGCAAGGGAAAGAAAGAGGTTGTCAAAGTTGAATGCTACAATTGTAGGGAAATGGGGCATTATGAAAATGAATTTCCTAAGCATCAAGGAAACTTACCTCAGAAAAGGCCAAGGGATCAAGGACAATATTATACTGTTACTACAGTTGAAGCAGAATAACTAATGTAATGGTGCTTTTGGACTCATGGATTATATTCTAGTTATTAGAATAATGAGATATATATATATATATATAAGGATTGTACTGCAGTACTTCTTGATTTCAGTAAGGTTTTTATATTTTTAGTATGTGACAATAAGAGAAACATTACTTTGTTTGGGGAATCTGATAAATTGATTTTGGAATTAAGAGCCCTTTTAGAAAAAGTCTGGACAGAGGTATATTGGATAATTATAAAGGTTGGAGTGGATTAAGTTGATCTTTGGATAGTATTGTTTAAGGTTAAAAAATTTATGAAGATTATTTTGGGAATATTATGATACTATAGTTTTAGGAAAAGGACAACCTGCAGGGTGGGGCATAACCCGTCGCGTCGGACAAAGCTGCAGGAATCGAACCCACAATCATAGTGCGACAGGCCTTTATTTCCTACCACTAGCCTACAGGAAGTCCCTGGTTATTACAAAATAATTTTACTAATCTAAATGGCATGTGGTAAAATTTGGAACCTTATACAATTAGGATAAATAGAATATTTTTGAGTTCCGTAACCATTTGGAGTAAAAGTTGGGTTTGTGGTAAACATTTATTAACGAATGAAAGTATACATAACAAGTATGTATATTCCCTTACATTCTTAGTAAATCTCCTAAATAAATTCCTCAACATTATAAAAGGTAACTTAAAACAAAAATGTTGTTGGTTAACTTTTCCAACTGGGGATTCAATGACCGTTTAACCAATCACAAGTTTGTGATTTTCTTGTAGTTAAACATTCTTTTAATCCTGTTTTCTATAACTCTCCATCAGACCTTGATGTTTTGTTTCTCCTCCATATCCATATTTTCATTGAATCCTAGAATGGGCTATATCGGGTGACCGTTGTACTTATCTTGCTTTCTTTTAATGTTATATATTTATTAACCTTATTTCCGATGTGGGTTTTCCACAAAGGTATTTTCTATTTTCAACCTCTTATTTTCAAAAAAAAATTCAAATTTCGAGGACGCAATTTATTGAAGGAGGGGAGAATGTAACACCCTGAGCTTCCATGATACGCTTCTCATTCAATAATGCAATCGCTTGCATTGTACGCAACTTCGAGTTCTAAAACACCGCGACTAATCAAAGTAGCCGTTATGAATAGTAATAACCACTTTTTAAAATTATAGAAATTTTATTTTTCAAAATGGACTTCATTTTTGAATTCGTAATATCGAAATTATCCTAAGTTGAATTTTTTGTAACTTTCTGAGAACTTCCGATTTTTTTATGAATAGTGAATGATACTTAAAACAACCATTTTAATCAAAATAATTTATTGTGATAAATTATAATATTTAGTAGTTTTAAAGTATAATTAGAATATATTTTTACCATTTTATCCAATGGTGGTCATTAGAATTAATTTAACATTGAAACTGGACATAAACAGTTGCCAATCTTTTGATATAAATTGTTTCTTAAAAACACGCTATTTGTTGTGACAGCGGGAATTAATAATAAAATTAATTAATGCAACTTATATGTTTGGAATTTTATAAAATAGACAACATTTTTGAATTCGGAATATCAATTATAGCTTAGGGTGAAATTTTGGCATTGTTCTGAAAAACTTCAATTTTTGATGAATAGTGAAACCACTAAGTGGTAGTTAAATAACTGATTTTTCGTTTAAATGAAATATTACCACTTCTGTGATTTGATTTTCAAAAATCCGACATACATGGTTTTCATTAAGAAGTTAAATGTGGTTCAATGAGATTAAACCAATTTTTTGGTGAATAGTAACTTTTAAGTTCTTAATCGCGATTAGAGGTAATTAGTGTAGTTTAAGGTAAAAATAATGTTTTAATAATATGAGATGAGCTTGGAACTTGTCCTACTCCTATTGGATGAGTCATGGCCGACCAAGACAACCCATGGGTCAACTTGGGGACCCCATGGAGCCACTTTTGTTGGAAAATGACATTAATATATATTTATTTAATCTTAAAATTAAATTGACACAAACATGAGTTGTTTTACTAAAACAGTTTTTAAGTCGGGATACGAAAGTCCAAATTTTGACTATAAATATTCATTAGAAATCTAAGAAGATTTCCTACATCATAGTATTTTTTTTATAATTTTTAGACATTAAATAAATTAAATTATTTATGACATCATGATGATGCAGCGATGACCTCATTATTTAACGATTTAAATAAAATGAGAAGATGATGTAAAATTCAAGGCTTAAACTTGTCCAAAGCCTATTTGATGATGATATTTCGAACCATTATCACCTTATCCTATAATTATACAAGTTTGGGACCTTTAGAATCCGAAAAGCATTGAATAATAGAATAACATTTCATTACATTCCAAAAGTACCCCTCCTCTCCACTTATAAAAGGCCCCCACCACTCCCACCTTATTCACACCATAAAGCCATTTGGATCCGCCAAACTCTACCCAAATACTCTCCCAACATCACTCCCTTACTACTAGATGCCTCCCTTTGGGCATAATTTTTTCCAAGGAAGCCTTTGGCTCAAATCAAAAAGAGCTACCCTATTTTTAAGGTAATGTCTTCTCTAATGTTGTTTTGTTTCATTTTTCTTCTCCAACCCATTAAACGATTTTCATTCCTTTCTTTTGTAAAAACACCAGTATCTACAATATACTAGGATGTTTTTATGATAAGTATTTGGTTTACACTTACACACACATTCGTCTAATGGTTAAAGAACATACTGTTTCTGTGGGTGGCGAAATACTGCCTCACGAAACGATGATTGTTCAAATTCTTTTAACACCTATAATGGTGGCCATTTTGATGACAATATTTTCATTTATGATATATATATTATGTTTATGTTTTACTTATGCTTCTGTATTTCTCATTTATGGCATAATTTATGATTTCCATTATGGGTAAACGTGATAATTTCATTTTAGGAAGTGCGGACTACCGCCCCCTCAAAGTGATATGAATCGTTAATGCCATATGTGGGATGTATAAAGGATGGAGTAAATGATATTATATATGATATTATACTGGAACTATATTATGCCTTTATATCATTATTATTTCATTCCATTAAATATGAAATATAAATGAAAGTAGCGTTCATGCGTACGTACGACTTATCATCTCCATGAACGGTGCATTTCATTTCTTACCTCTAAATGTTACGTAATATTATAAATGAATGTATATACTGGATATATAGGATATATATGACATCTAAATCATGAATATAATTCTGGAGATAATAGATATTCTACCACATAAACAACTTGTAATTATAAGAAGTTTATTGTTGACTCAAGTACCAAAGATCGACAAAACGACCGTTATTAACTTAAATAAATACATAATGTTCATATCATTGTAATAAGTGATATAAAAAGGATAATGAAATTGAAAATGGTTCTTAATAAGGTATATATTAACTCTAGTTTATTATTCAGGAGGTTAAAGAACGGTTGAGTCAAGCCAGACACGAGGTAAGTGAACTTCTTAACCCAATTTCCATTCTTTGGGTTAATCTCCTACTTTCAAATTATGTCATGAAATTATTATGTCTTATTTTGTATTATTTATGTGTACCTATAGTGAATACACATAATAGATCTATTTTATTTTAAAAATGATCTTTGTAAGGACTTCGTCTCAATCTCCTTTCATTGAGGCATATTTGGTTTTATACACAACTTTCTTCTATACGGTGTATAAACCCCTTTGACTTTTACGTTTATTCAAAAGGTTTTTTTATAATTATGTGATTTTAAAATGATTTCAAAAAAGAGATATTTCTCTCCAATATATGAAAATCCAGTGAAAATGTATACGTACTTAACGCAAGCTTAAAAATGTTTTCAGAAAACCCGACTCTCGAGTGTGGTAGACAGGAAGAGATTGGGCGTGGACCCATCATGGCCTGTAATTAGTCGAGCAGTCTCAGAATTAGTTATTTTGTTTTCAGAAGCTTGCATAATGTTTTCAAAAAAACACTGGAGTATATTTGAGCAATTTTAAACATAAATATATTCTAAAAAAATTGCATCGGTAGGTCTCATGAGACAACTAGACGTGGAATTGGCCGAAGCCCTTTCCCAATTTGATTTATGGTTTTGGCCGAGGCCTTAATCATTTTAGACGTCTTGGCCGAGGCCTTGACAAAATGTTTCAGAATGTCTGGCATTATACATTCCCTCATTATGAAAGTGGTTATTGATATTGCGTGTGATTATTCGACCAGTAGAATATCCATGTGAATAAGTAAATGGCATTATCTCATTTTACTTTTGCCATATTATGTTGAAGTTCATGTTTAAAAGGCTTTTGTTTTAGTTATACATTGCCTTAAATGTTAATGTTTATTTATGAAAGCTTCCGCAATATTTTTAACCTTACTGAGCATCTGAGCTCACCCCTTTCAATGTTTTAATATTTTCCAGGATGTGAAGAAGTATTTTATGAATGACCTGCAGGGATTGTGAGAAGAGGATATGAGTGTGGACTATGGAGACTTTGTTATTGTAGTTTTTCACTTTATGATGTAATGTAATGTTTACGAATGTATCTAGTGTTTCCAAGGCTACTAAACTAATCGGTCTTTCGAGACTTGATCTTTTGTGATCATGCCAATGTTACGAAGTAATGCACCGACTCTGGGTAGCTAGGGTCAGGGCGTTACAATCAGTTTCTAATGCGTTTGTTCGTAGAACCGGAAACATCTAATGATTCCACATCCATTCAGACATACTTTCCAAAGTTAGGTTCTCATTAGTTTGTGGACTGGTGAGGCATAGGAATTTTCATTGGTCAAGAGGATGGGAGGACGGACTCATTACACCTTTTTTAGGGGAATTATTGTCTACTCCGGGACTCTCTTTATAGATTTAAGTTATGTACGTGAATCCTTATTACATTACCATTTATTAAATGATCTTTTCTTCAGATCGGACAATCAATGATTAAAAATGTAGGAAATTTATACAATATTTTATATGTATTCGAGGTTCTTCATCGATAGAGAATCATATATATTTATTAGAGATTCTTGGTCAATGGTACCCTTAAACACATTTATATAGAAGTCTCTTGGACATTATGATGACCATACTGGTTTTAAAGACACTCAGTGGGGCACTTGAAGTTTATTGTCATTCAGAAGGACATGGATTATTTCAGAGTTGGGATCGAACCCGCAGACAGGCTACCTACGTATCCTTTGATTAGAAAACGAAACATAACCCACGTAGTTTGAGTAAGGGAGTATGATGTTTATGATTGATGGCTCAAAGAAGGATGTCATAATAACTTTTACACTCTAAGATCACGTGATTCATGCTCGATGTGAGAAACAAGAGGTATTAGTAACAATTAGACAATTTTTCCATGAAATATGCAATCATAATAAATAATGTGGGGATTATGTATGTATGATTTCCCAGATAAATTAAGGTTAGGATTTACTTTAGGGAAGAAATCCAGGAGCAGGGTCCATAAAGGTATATGTGCTTCACAGAGATTTTAAAAACTCTATCTTGGGGCTTACTCCTGAAAAGGAGGCCCAAATTAGGAGAGGACTTATGATTGGGTTTTACCCCTAAAAAGAAATCCCAGATCAAAGGCAAATTTGGACCGGTTAAGAGAAATTAAGACTCGGGCTTACTCTTGAAAAGGAGGCCCAGGTTAAGAGATTTGAAAAATTAAGGGACTTGGGGAGGATTCCCATGTTTAAGACTGGGGCTTACTCCTGAAAAGGAAGCCCAGGTTAAGAGAATTATGGTTGGGGCTTACTCCTAAAGAGGATGCCCAGATTTGGGAATTATGACTGGGGCATATTTTTAAAAAGGAGGCCCTGGTTAAGGGGTTCTCTCATCTTAAACGATGAGGTTGAATGAATGAAATATCAATTTTTTTTAGTGACATAAAGATGTATAAATCACTAGGTTTTGATAGATATTCCACAGAGTTCCTTTCAGATAAGGAATCCAAATCAAGAAGTCGTCTCATAAATGGCTTTGATGATTTTTTTGAAGATTGTATCTTGAATAGGAGAGGTGGAATGGCTTAAGAGGGGTGAAATGGGCAAGAAGGGCACCCAAAAAGGCAGGGGCGCGCATGTCCTGGTAGGCGTGCAGGTACTGCGTGGGCGCGCAAGTCCTGGTTGCGCAGGTATGCCTACGCGACACATGGGGTACATGCGTGATGATTAACTAACAGGGTAATACTTGAGCGACTCTTGATTAAAGCCTTTAGAATCCTCTTGAGGTTCTTCCAGAAGAGGGGTGCGCAAGTTCTATTGAACAAGTAAGGTGGCGCGCAAGTGTGGCCTTTTCCCTTAAGGGATGGTTACTCAGGCGCGCAAGTGTTGATGAGTTTCAACACTTAAGCCTTCCTCTCCCTCTTTCAATCTTCTTTTCTAGGTATGTAATTACCTTAGAAGTGTTTCAGATGCTTTGAGAAGAGACTAGGATGCCGGGAGATCAAATAGGAGTTTCTGGAAAAATAATCCTCTCGAAATAGGTGGCCCACTGGATCTATTTATTGGCAGTAGAAGACCCCGAGCGGCTATCACTTAGGTCACACAAGTGACTTGCGCGACCATAATGTGTCGCACAAGTGGACTCACGCGACTATGAAGAAACTTGCATGACGTATGGGTAATCGTCTCCTTGTTCATCCCTTTGTAGAGTTTTGATATTTTCTTCAAAGGATGAAACAATTTGGGCTAAGTCATTTCCCTTTACATTCCTTTGGAGTCTGAGACGAAAAAGGAGCGTCAATAGTGATTGATGACCATAATCACTCCTTACAAATATAAATAATTCTTCGACAATTATGTGTCTCTAATTTCCAAAAATGTTCTCCTAATACGGATAATATTTTTGTGGTGAAATTTTCATTTCCATTTCCCTCATATTAAGACTAAATTTTATTAACCCAATTTCTGATGTGGGTTTTCCACCAATGTATTTTTCCATTTTAATGTTTTATTTATAATAATAATAATTTCAAATTGTGAGGATTCAATTTATTGAAGGAAGGAAGAAAGTGACACCTCAAGCTTCCACGATAAATTTTCCTTTAAATAATTCAATAGCTTCCATTGTATGCAACTTCGAGATTCTAACACACCGCGACAAACCAAACTAGCTGTTATGAATAGTAATACCAACATATAGAAATGTTATAAATTTTATTTTTCAGAAAGGACATAATTTTTTATTTCTTAATATCGAAATTATCTTAGGTTGAATTTTTGGTACTTTAAGGAAAACATTCAATTTTTGATGAATTGTACTAAATTTTAATTTAAAAAAAACTTTTTTTATCGAAATAATTTATACTGTTAAATTATACAATTGAGTGGTTTTAAAGTATCATTAGATTATATTTTTATAAATTAATATAATTTAGGTTATTTTGTGTAATTTCACATATAATCTAAACAAAAACAAGTGTCGTTCTTTTGATAGTTATTATTTCGTAAAAACATGCTTTTTGTTTTTACAATGGTAATTAATTTTAAATTAACCTCTTGTCTCTTCTTTGTTTTTAATTTGCAAAAATAGATTCCATATTTTGAATTAGGAGGTCCAAATTGTGTAAATAGGTAATATTTATTTTCAGACATTAATAATAATTATTTCAGTAAATATTTTATTTATCATGGTTAAAGGGTAAATCCGGAAAAAAAGAGTAAAAATAATATTATTATAATATTAAATTACCCTAACATGGGTCTTATTCTTATTGGTTGATACATGTCCAAACATGGGAATCCTTGGGTAGATTTTTGGATCACATGGTGCTACTTGAGAGTGATAAGGACACATTATATTAATTAATTTAAAGTAAAGAGAAAAATGACATAAAAATATATCTTTTTGTAAAAAAATTATTACAAGGTGTTATATAAGTTATCTTTTGGAATATAAATATTAATTAGAAAGATAAAATGATTTACTACATAATTTTATTTTATTTATAATTTTTAGACATTATATAATTAAATTTATTTATGACACAATGATGATTTAGTAATTAGCTTATTACCGGAAAAAGCGTAGTCAGAAGAAAAACCCCAAACCATTTATCAAATAAAAGAAAAGTTTAGTAAAAATTACAATAGACCCAGCACAATCGTTATAGATTATCAAAAACAAACATGTCACAAACCCCATCGTAAAACCTTTTCCTCCGTAGTAGCTAATTCCCACTCTAAACATTCATAATGATTCAAGATATTAGTGTAATTCCTTCTTAGATTCAACCGCTCTTGTGAGAGGAACTCATTAGTAGTTTTCATTCCTTTATTGAAACCTGAGACTGCTCTTCCTTCTTTCCTGTTAGAAGATTTAGTGGACATTTTCTTTTTTAGGTAGGAGAAATTCTTCCTCAGCCTTCTTTGTGGCAATGTAGCCACATCCTCCTCTTTCCAGGACACCGTCTCCCCACTGGACAATGTCACTATATGAGGGCTTGATCATGCCACCATTATTTTCATTACCACTATCAGAAAGATCCGCTGTTTACCAAGGATCTGCATCAGTTGATTCTTTACTAACTAGTCCTACAGATACTAACCATTTATGTTAATCATAACAAGGGAGTGTAGGTGCTCCACCACTTATTGATCTACATATACCCCATATTTTATTAATTTAATCACTACAATATCCTCCTGAGGATAATTCTTCATGTTGGTATAATGTATTGAAAGAGACTCTTCCACATCCTCAGGCCCCATCACATGAAATCGATTCACCATGGACATTGTGATTATCAGACCACCATCACCAGCAGCCTGTCCACTGAACCCATCAGCAATGACCTATGGAGCACCCACATTTATACTAACATCACATACAACAGAAACTAACTCATTCACTGCATCAGATCTCCTATTATCCTTAGCATCAGCCAAATCAGACCCCTACCTACTCTTACTCACATCACCACTGCTATTCCCCTTCCTATAAGTAGCCACAACATCAAATTTTGTCCGACTGATTCCAACAGAAGAAAGTTCATATTTAGAAGTTACATGAGACTATTTCTGATTATTTTCTATATTCACAAGTCCACCTAAGGAACATGCCACACCACCACCAACAGAACCCTGGGCAATATTTTCCTCTGAACCATTCCCCTGATTCCAGTCATGTCTTAGTCGATTCATCACCGCAGAAACCAATGGATTAGAGGAATTTGTTGTAGATTTTTCCAGAGCTAGTGCAACCCGATGTACCCGACCGTGTTCCTTTCCATCACCCACAAAAGGCCACATATCATTTCCAATTATCTTCCTAGGATCTGGTAACCTCATGCTCATGGTTCCAGAATGAAATTTCAAGCCTATGTGCCCCAATTTCATACCGATTGAGAAATAGATAGTCCTAGATTTATAAAAAATAGCTAGCATCCATCTGAATTCCTCACCCACCGAAATCTAAATCCATTCCACTGATGGTCGCTAGGCATCCACCTCAACACAGAACCTAGGGTTGATCAGATGACTCACAGTAGACATACGAACATCAGCACATAGGAACCGGCCAACCAGGATCCAAAGAATACGATTAATTGAGGGGTTTTAAAAGGGAATGGGAATATGAGGAAGACTTTTCCAAATCGTGGTGGGTATTGGATCACAATTCATACATAGTTCAATCATCCACCAAATAAGAAATAATTTGCAACCATTGCATCGTCGAGGAACACTAAATCACACACGATTCAGATCTTCCTCCGATGCAAGTAGAATCATTAAATGTCGCTTATCCAGAAGGATGATGACCTCATGATCTTGTAAATACCATTTTCCAAAAACATACCGATCCTATTTTTCAACCGATGACCATCGGAAGTCGAATCAATCCTCCAGTGTTAGGTCCAAGAATCTCATCTCTTTAGAGAACTCAGACACCGAGAGTGGAAGATTAAGATTTCCAAGATGAAGATTATGCACCTTCGGGTTTAATTTGAATGTTTTGATGCCATACATAAATTTTCTAGATAAATATTACATGTTAGTATTGATTCAATGTATTTTGTTTGATGTAATCAAGTTGTGATGGCTTTCAAAAAAACCAAATACTAAATAGTGTCAAAATTGACATAATTCAGTTTTTAAAATAAATTTTATATTATTAATTGATATAATAATCCGAAAAATATAATGTTCAGAAAAAGGACATAAAAAAAGATATATATATTAATAATGAACCACATGGTGTCTGCTTGGCTTGTTATAGTATGTTTATTAACTATATAATATAAAAATACAAAGTGACATGGTAAATGAAAAACTATTTAACTATGAGTTAATTCTAAAAGATAAGGTTAATATAGTGAACGAAACCTGTCTAAAACCTATTGGTTGAGTGGTTTTCAACCCATCCCTACCTGATACATGAAATAAATCATTTTGGATCCATTAGAAACTGCAAATTATTTTATTATGAAATAATATTTCAATCTTTTCCCAAGGTTCCTCGCACCCCTCTTATAAAAGGGCACTTCCCCTTCTCTCAAATTCACACCACCATATCCATTTGGATCGTCCAACCCCTAACCAAATACCATTCAACTATCTCCCATCATCTTAGATTCCTTCCTTTATTCATAAATACAAGTTATGGATCCCTTTTTATTCAATCAATAGGAAGAACCTGAATAAGAGGTAAATATATCATCACCTCTTTCAAGTTATCTCTTTCTTCCAATTATTTCTTTGTTGATTCTATTATAAAATAATAAATCTATTATATTGAATATAATATGTTGTTATTATAAAAATGGAACAACCAGCTTCATTATTATATCCATAATTTGAATGAAAAATTCACCACATGTGCGTACGTACGGCTTACCGTCTCCACATCGTGGTGTAGTTTGTTATTCAAACACTTTATTATTTGGATGGGTATAATAATGAGTATAACTAATTTAAATAATAAATATAAAATGTTAAATATTATTTATATATTATATACCATCCAATTATATAAAATTTTAATATCAAATTAATGATAGTGTTGCTCGTTCGTATGTAAGGATTGCCATCTCCAAGAATGTTGTGAGATTCATTCCCCATCGTATCCATTAAAGACTAATTTTCATTTCATGGTTAAAATTATTGTTTAAATACATATTATAATTATAAATATGAATAAGATTCATCCTATATATAACAAACAATACTTACATAACAAAGCATATAAAGGAAAATGAATTAGATAACACTCAAAATGATGATACTACTAAAATATCATTAGCAAATAAATATTAAAAGATCACATATGATATAATATTAATTTATAATGTCCATGTATAATTTAATAACAATTTTTTAATTTTTATACATTTGGCTAACATACCATCAACTAATGAGAAGTACATGGTAAGGGTTAATTCTGAAATCACTTCATTATAAGAGGATGTTTATATGTAATTATCTACTTGGTCCTCTTTATCATCCACATCTGTGTTTTCATAAAAATGTATTTCAAAACACTTTTACTATTTAACATAAAATGGGTTAAAGTAATTTATACCTTTATTTTACCATATATGTTTTTGAAATTAGTCTTTCTACCATTTTCCAAATAAAGTACTTTATGACATTTTTGACACACTTAAGGTAAGAATGTTTTTTTTAACTTAGACGGTGTGTGAGGCTATTTTCCCCCATTATAACATCGTCGATGATTCGCTTACATGCTTATAATAATATTTTAAAAATAAATGTTATCTTTATAATTAGGTGACTCTTTAATTATTTCAAAATAGAAAGAGATAATTATCTCAAATAGTTTTGATTTCATCTATTTCAACATCAATTGATAAACATTACACCTGTTTGAAGTTTATTTATTATGATAAAAAACATCCATATTGTATTTAAGGTTTTGTGATTTGTTTGGATTTGGAGGATTTATTTTTATGCAATTCATGGTTTATGGTTAAAGTATTGATATTTCGTATTCTAGTTTTAATAAGAATGTTTATGTTATATTTCAACCTCTTTCTAAAATGAATGTTTTGAACTAGTATGTACCGAGTTGGGGACCCGTAAAAGTAATCCATCCATGTTGGGTCCGGTTATAGCAGACCCTCTGGGATGGAGTCTGGTTACAGAGGCTCTTCGGGTTGGAATCTGCTTACAAAGGCTCTCCATGTTGGAGTCTGGTTACAGAGGCTCTCCGGGTTGGAGTCCGGTTACAGAGGCTCTCCGAGTGGGATTCCAGTTACAGAGGCTCTCCGGGTTGGGGTCCGGGTGCAGTTATCCCCTAGGTCTTGGCACAAGGCCTTTACATATAAATTAATGCATGGAATTATGAATACCAACATTATGAAAGTGGATATTGATA
The DNA here is from genome assembly GCA_963277665.1 of Viscum album. Lineage (NCBI taxonomy): Eukaryota > Viridiplantae > Streptophyta > Magnoliopsida > Santalales > Viscaceae > Viscum > Viscum album. The sequence goes on along the minus strand of OY728130.1, from coordinate 1,238,239,848 downwards.
TTTCATGTGATTACTTGACTAGTAGAATATCCATGTGAATAAGTAAATGGAAATATTTAATTTTATCTTTACCATATTATTCTGAAGTTTATTTTTAAAAGGATTTTTCTTTATTCTAATACATTTCCTGAAATTTTTATTCTTATTTATGAATGTCTATAATATATTTTTATCCTAACGGAGCATCTCAGCTAACCTATTTATATGATTTATTTTTCCCAGGATGTAAAGATGTATTTTATAATTAATAAGTATAGTTATTCTAAAGGATTAATTGGGTTCCCAAAGGATCATTTATGTTTTGTTTTATTTTCCAATGTGTAATTTAATGTTAATGTATGTAATCTATTTTACAAGTCTTCTAAACAGATCGGTCTTTTGGTAATTGATTCCTTGTAATCATGCAAATGTATTTAAATAATGCACCGACTCCCATAAATGGGGTCAGAGCGTTACAAAATTCTTGGGTAAATAAATTATTAAACAATCATTAGAAAAGAATGAAAAATATTATTAATTTTTTTAGAAAACATAGACATCAAAGAAAAAATCTGTTTTAGACCAAATAGTGAAATTTAGTGGTTCTTTTAATATAGGGTTTCTATTTTAATATTAAGTAAATAAAGAGAGGAAATGATATTAAAATGATAAATATCAAGAAATAACTATAATATAATAATATTCAATAGTTTCTTGAGATTTATATCATAAAATGTCATCATTGGATGAAAAATCAAAAAAAGTATCAGTAATCAATGAGATTATAACATGTAATTTTACCACTTTGGTAGCTTTGGAATAAAAAGAACTCATGAATAAAATAACCCTAGATGGATATTTTATTCCCACAATTTTTATTCTAATAATTGTAAATGACATTCATTGGTAGTATATAAACCACACAATATAAAGAGTTTGTGAATATGGATTATTTCCCATATAAATAAAAATGATGCATAAAATCTCTTACCTTATGTCATTATATCCTTCTTACATGTTCGATCATACTATATAATAAATAAAAGTTTCATATAAATATAGTCCCAAAATATATTAATATATATCATAACAAAGATAATTTAATTAAGAAAATTTTACTAACTATATTGTAAAAAATAATTCTTAAAAGCCATTTTGAGGTAATAACATATTTATTTTTCATGTATGTTTTGGTGGTATAATTTTTTCATTTTAAGTTTATCAAGGATACATCATATATTAATATAATATATATTCATTTTATATTTATATATAATAACCCACTAATTGTTTATATAGAAAATGAATTGCATCATTCGTTGAGATGATAAGTCATACGTGTACCAGAACGTTATTTCTATTTTCTCAGTGGATTAAAAAATAAAGGTAAATAATATACCAAAATAATACAGTAATTATTATGTAAGTTTTTTCAAATACAATCATTAAATAAAAAATTATTTCCATTCATGTAAATCATAATTAAAAAATAAATCACATCGCTTTGTGAGGCGGTAGTCCATCATACACATGATTTATGTCATCAGATTTCCAAAGAAATGAATGTTAGAAGGAATATCTTATTTTATAATTATTAATTAAAAATAAAGTATTCATTATCATATATACACATTAAATTAATCATTATATCAATCTTTGAGATGCGGTGATGGAATGAAAATTATATCAATTCCTGTGGTGTTAGTCTATCATAGATATGATCGATGGTTTTGTTTCCAAATTGATGGAATATAAGATAGATGTTGTTTATTCAATTAATATATTATGATATTTTTATATTTGATATACTGATTTTATTATATCTATGTGTTCTAAGAATATTTTAAGGAGGTAAAGGAAGAAGGAAACATATGGTTAATGACTATACCACTTTTTTGAGAACTCCTATAGGTTTACACCAATATATTACATAGGAAGGTAATCTAATAAAACTATGAAGTATAGGGTTTTTGAGAAATATAAGAATGGATTTGGGTTTTATTTTACTGATGAAATGTTTTTTAAGTGTGTATGGGAGAGTAATTGGGGTACCTTTTATAAATGGGGTAAATGACACACTTGTAAATTTGGAAAAATGAAAAGGTGTTCCCTTGTTTTAAACATTCCAAATAGCACTAAAATGCATTATTATTGAATATTAGATGTGTTAATGTGGATATATGATGATTTATTTTCATCAGAAGTTTTTTTCAAAGTTTTTATATAATTTTACATCTTATCTATTAGGTTTAACCCCTTAGTAAACTGGTTTTAACCTTAACAGTGGTAATTAAGTTTCGATGTTTTTACTATAAATTTTTAACCAAATATTAAGATTACATTATTATATTATTTAAGTACATTGATTCCAAATAAGTGACCCATTTATTGGAATTCAAAACATAGAAGGAGAAAATTTTAATATAAAATTAATCTTGAAACTCAATGAAAGTGTCCAACCAATAGACAATTTTCATATGTATAGAACTTTTTAATATCAAAATTCAACATAAAATATAGTTTAATGAAATAAATTGGATTTAAAATATATAATTAAAATATTATTAATTGTAAATCCATATTTAAATACTATTTATCTTTTAAATTATCTCGAATCAAAATACAATTTTTAAGAAATATCATTCTCTTAGGTTTCTATTAAATTACTTGAAGCTTCATATGTATCTATCTGGTTATTCTACAAATCAATCTTTGTGAATTTAAAAAACACAATTTTGATTCCTATAATAAGAAATTATTATTATATTATTTGGAATATGTAACCAAGATGGTGTTTATATATTATAATACCCATATGGAAAAAATCCCTCGGACATCACTATATTGTTGTTATATCAATTGTATTATGAAAATATAATTTCTTTCATTTTATTTATAGATAGAATTCTCCTCTATCCCTGGGTTGGTTTCGGATATATAACTATAGAGATTTAGTTACTAGATTTAAAACCTAGGTGATCATATTATTCAAAAATAAGTTACGTAATGTTGAATTCATTACCATTATGTCATAATATTAGGCATCAATACATATAATATTACATCTATTCCTCTATCATTTGAGACAATTCATATATAATAGGAACAAATGTAATTTTTTTTCCAACATACCTATAAATTATATTATATGTCCCTTTTTCCTATTTCCAATGGATTATATTAAAGAATCATTATATATTATATCGATATTGTACAATTGATGTGTAAATTAACTTAGAATATTCAATATATTTTGATTAAAAATATGAAACCATTATCTCCTAAAATATTTTTGTGCTCTAGAAATGTTCTCGTTGATTTTATGTCACCTCATTAAGACTTTACACTTGTATAATTGGGATATATTTTATATCTCCCAGATGATGGACAAATATTGTAAAGTATCTATAATTCTTGATATAATTCAATCATTAAAAATGTCTCAATGACTTCATTATATTTTTAAAAATAAATTTTTATAAATTTCCTTATTGGTACATCATTTAATCACTTATGATAAGATATTAATTTCAATATATCACATTAATCATAATTTTGTTCAATATTATGAAGATAATAAAATTATATTCCCTTAAAATACAAATTCATGCGTTAAAAAATGATCAATCGAGTTATAATGTAGAAAAAACCCAGACACAACTAAAATTTATTACAATTCTTCAAATTATATAATATTTTAAAGGATACTTCCAAACAATTTAAAAATATTATTTTAAAACAGTCACATGTGGTTTAATTGAAACTACTAATTGAAATGATTCTTTAATAAAACCCCAAATTTTATAATTTTATTAACATAAATTCTAGTGAAAATAAATTGGAAAAACCTATTTATTTTTTATTAATATTTTAGTTAATATAAAAATAAATTTATTTCAACAATTCAATTTTATAAAAATAATTAAAAAATAATTATATTATATTCTCAAATAATTGAGTACTTAAACATTTTTATATAATCAATAAATATGAATCAAACTAGAGAAACCTTTTGTAACATTATTATTGACCATAATTTTGTTGACTAGTCATATTTATACATTATTTTCTAAGTATATATGTTTATTATCTTATTTTGAAAAAAAGACAACTACCCAAAGTGAAATTTGGTATTATGATCTAAGGAGAATAACTGGGTAAGTTATTAACTTGACTCAGACTAAAAAATATCCCCTTTCATTATTCTTTATTTCATAAGACTATAATAGACTCCCAGAAATAATATTTAATATATTGGGATTTGATTTCTCATTAATTTTACATAAATATATATAAAAATAGCATGCATGAATCCCATAATTTCCCTATCACAAATAAAAAATTTTAAATAAGACATATTAATCCTTGAGCAACATGTAGGATAAGTGTACCTGTTGTAACTATATAATAAAAAAATATAGATGATTTCATGTATATAGACTCATCAGTAATAGTTATAATCTGAATCCAATCCACTAACCAGACTTAACAGAACCCATTTAACATTCATAAAAACCCTTTGAGAAAAAGATAACACTAGAAGAAGAAAAATTAAAATATGATTGAGAGATATATAATAAATGAAATCTTATGATAGGCCTTGATATAACCCACTGTCTATATTACCCAGTATCCTATGTTTACATTAGTACATTGCTACTATAAAATAGGTTCAATTTTGAAAATGATCGAATAGTATTGTAGTCTTGGGAGACTATATATATTCATGATTTTAACATTACATTTGAATACATTAAATCTAATATAAAATTCCACTATGAACATTAATATTATTTCTATTAAATACATAACATCAATGTTAGATCCCTTATTTGTATAATAGGGAAATTATATCTTAAATTAAGTGATCTTATATACTCAGTTATGGAAAACACACAACAGAAGCTATTACAAAACAAATAATGCATATATAATATGGAACAGATAAACAATAATGAAATTTCCCTAAAATTAATAACAAAAAATGGGAATATATCCACATATAACATTAACATGGAAATAATCACATCGATAACACTTTTCTAAATAATGGGATTCATAATGCTAGAAATCATAATCAAACTATCAAGACATTGTGAAATGTTATCATTAAGATGTTTTCAAGGCCCCATGAAAAGACATTATTAATAATAGGGAAGGAATACAGCAAATACCCAGTCTAGTGTGCCTCAGAATATCTTCTGATACATATATGGGATATAATAGAAACCTCCCATTACTTAATAAGTACAATAAATTCATCATATAAAAGTGGTGAATTATCAAGACAATTCATAATCAATATAAATTTTATTATTTTAAAATTTAAAAATAGAATTTAAATGTTTCCCTAAGTCAAATATAGAACATAATGAACCTAATACAACTAGTGTAATATGATGGATGTTATAATTATATTATGTCACTAGTTTCACATAAGATTTATCAAAGGATGTTCAGATAGATGATAATACATCAAAAATATCACTGGATCATTTCTTCATGAAAACACAATTTATGGAAAATAATATTCTGTTTAATGATACATAGAAACATTTGAATGATTATTCACAAAAAAAAGTCATGATTTTGGGAAACTATGAAACATTGTTAAGAATTAAAACAACGATTTTGATCCCTATTATGCAAATAAATTTACCTCATTCAAGAAATGAAAGGAGTATTACTTTTATACCATTTCTTATAAATTTAAAAAAATGATAAAAAATATATTAATAAATCATTGAATAATATTTCAAAAATATAAAAAATTATTTTAAAAAATATTTACATGGAAGAAAATATTGATGACCAAATAGTAAAATAATGAACAAATTATTTTAAAATATTTTTTATTCTATTTTATATCTATTGAAGAGAAAATTTGGAGAAATATATAAAAACACTTCAAATAACTATCAACAAATAAATATTATTGGGTTTAATATTAAAATATCATATAATTTTAATATTGGAAATGTAAAAATAAATTATTCTAAATAAAGATAATATTGTGGAATAAACACATACTATTTTCTTAACTTTTGAATCTTAACACCTAAGAAATAAATAACATCAAATTAAATTTTATATACCATGAATATAATGAAATTTGAGATATAACATGTCAATGTTCTATTATATACACTATATAAATGAAACAATTGGTGTTTATTTCATTTGTGTCTAGGAAACAAAATTATTTTGAGAAAACCTTACAATGATCAAACCATGAAGTGAGAATTCATCAATGAGTACATAATGTGTAAAAAAACTAAACTAGCATCCGAAAAATGGAAGTATGACATTAAATAATCACATTTCATTACATATATAATATTATCTTAAAATAGGAAATAAATATATAATATAACCCAATGAAAATATACTGATTATATGATCCCCTTACAATGAGTCTGACTCTCCATGTGCGTATATTATCTCGTATATAATAACCTTATAATTATTAAATACATAATAAAAAACATTTTCCATCTATATAATACTACTATTATCCACATTTTTTCATTTTTTATGATGAATTATATATTACATTAATCAGTTATGTTCATGTCAAATGTTTTAGGGACATTCAGTTTAGAATAAAATAATAATTATGATGTGTTGATCATGTTAAAAGGGTTCATAGTTCCATCATTTCTATAATTTTAATCCTGAAACTGTAATTATTTTTATACATTAAATATAATATAATATTCATTTATTTGAACATCACCGACATCACAAAAGCAGTTGAAATAAAGTATAAACACATTTAAAATAATTTATTAGTTTTAATTAGATAATAAATTCTTTAAATAAAAAAATTCATCTAAAAATATTATTTTTTTCTAAAATCATTTACATGATATCTTTATTACATTCACAAGTATTATATTAAGTATAAGAAGTGTATTTGGGAATTATATCATCAATAAAAATTAAATATAATTTAATTTGAAAACAATAATTTATTAATATTCCATACAACCATTTATAAGATATTATAAATTATTTCTATGAAACTATAAATACATTATATATAATAAATGAATGAGATTGGTGTTTAGAAATTTTCCAAACATTAAATATTATAAATTTCATAATCAAAATATAATGGAACCCAAATGTTTTATATTAAAAGTTAAGATGGATATACTCTAATTACATTAATAAAATTAAATAAATTAATGGGTAATAGAAGTTACTATAGACCTAACACATTAATATTAACCTTTATTACTTAATTTACACTTTAACGGGGTGAAAATTAATTACCATGGTTTATATTCATAATTAAATATAATACAAGGAACCAATTTTAGAAAATTATCCTAATGATTCCAAATATTTAATCCAATTTTTTATTTTTTCATTGTAGAAGGTTTAGATATCAATTTTAATAAATATTTGTAAAAAAACAATAGAAAGAAGTCTGAATCATATATAGGATTTAAGCATAGAAATGAATGTGTACAAAAATAAAATATAATATTGATTCATTTGGAATTATTGAGATTATATTATGTAAAATAGATTTTATGTGACTTTAAAACAAAATATAAGTAATAATGAGACTTTTAAAATTCAAGATTTAATGAAAATAAATGACATTTTCATGAAAATCCTTATTCGTAAATATTAACTAAAAAATGTTTTAAATAAATAAATTAAACCCAAATATAATATTTTCAATCTAATTTTAAACATTATTTTTTATGTTTTCATATTATATTTATAAAAGTTATAGAAAATAGGCATGACATCGATGCAAAAAATGCAACAATATTTAAAATATATATATATATATTTGATCTATAAAACGACTTTACATTTATCTAAGATCAGTATTATTATTAATTATTATATATATATATAAATGTAATATTTAAAATCCTTAAACATATTTCACATCTTGTGGTGGTTATTATACATGCCTTCAAATTTAAGATCTATTTTTAATAGAAATATTTAAATAATAATATTTTTTATATTATATTACCTTTCAATTATAGATCAATCTTTCATGCTAAATATGATTTTTAGAAGAGTTTTTTTCAAACTAAATTTTTATGGTGATAAATCACCCTAAATTTAAATAGTTTCTTCAGAAGATGTATCTAAATAAAAAAATCTAAACTTGAACATATATGGTTTTAAAACATACACCATATGAAGGTATAATTAAATTTTCATTGAAAAAATGGGAAACATAAAGTTTGTCTAGTATAAGACATAATGGAGTTCCTACAAAAGGATACCATTATCAATAAGATAAAATATAGACATGGTAGGGAAAAATAAAATTATAGGAATAATATAGATATATAGATAACATGATCTTCAAAAACATACCAAGAACAAGACCATAAATAAAAAATGTTGTTCTAGGCTATAAATTTATTATAATCTAAGATAAAATTATAACTATTTTATTTAAAGATCATTTTCCTATACTTTAGGTATTTTTTTCAAATTTCATGATAGAGATTTTGAAAAAGTATACATTATATATTTTCATTTCATATGTATTATATCTTCATTTGGTTTTTCATTAATTTGTTTTCATTATACCTCACTTCTTACACTATGAAATGATTTCGTAGATGAATTTATTATGTCTAGATAACTAAAATTAATATTAATTGAATAATAATATCCATTAATGGGTAAAATTTTATTCAACATATATTTAGTAAAAAACCAAAAAATTTATAATACGTAAGTTGAGATAACATCCGATATGAATAATACGTCATACATGAAAAAAATACATTAATCTATAAATCCTAAATAATGACATGAAATGTTCAAAAAAAATAATTCCAAAAACAAAAATGTATAAATGTACTCCAAATTATTGTTTAACAAGTTAAAAAATAATATTAAGTGGTTGTTAACATATTATTTTCAGTGTAATTTATTATATATCTATTTAAGACATTAATAAATCTTAATGTTGTATACCAAAAATTTATATTCCATATCATATAATCTCCAAAATATTTTAATATTCACAATAAATTTCCTAAGTCACAAAAAATACATAATAAAATATTATATACTTCATAAAGATAACTAAAACCTTATTCTTCAAATATAATTTCATCTAACCAAAATATTATTTCAATTTATCGTAACTATATAATGTTCCCTACATATTGAAATTTTGAAAAATAATTGTAATCACACTGTTGTCTAATCTATTTTTTAATCGCATTTTTATCTATATAAAAAACATATATTCCCAAAATTTCATAACCCACCTTTTTATAACTAACTAAAATAACAACAAATATTATATTTAATAGAGAGGTCATCAATAAATTTCATCTTATGTCCATAATCAATCTTCCATAAATATATTTTTCACTAAAACATATGTTAAACAAAAGGGTTATATTACATTAATCTCTTCAAAAAAATTCTCAATCATCTTAAAATCACATCATATAAAACCTATAAAGTGAAATATTTTCCATTAAAATTTATGATCAATATTATACTTCTGAACCCATGAAACTTTTATTTTTCCCATATCACTATAATGTATCATAATTTATCATTGGTTTTCCATCATATTCATCACAATGGATCATAAAGAAAATGTTAATTTTCCCATGCATATCTCTTGGGAGTGTTTATCCTATTGATTAGTATTAAGACCACTTTTTATGCACCACTATTGATCGAGTCAATACCAAACCCATCCCTTTTAGAATTTACCTTCCTAAGTGCATATGCACCACTATTATATCCCCTTGATATTATCCTAAAAAGATGTATTTTATAGGAATAATGCACAATATCTACCAATGTTTCATAATATTTCATTACAAATATACGGATCCCAATAATCTATAACAACGCTTTATTCTATATTATGTTTCCACAAATAATGTTATGAAGGGTCCTATTAAACATCATCTAATGAAAATATTAACACCTAGAGTTATATAACCTATATTTAAGGGTTATTTTATTACATTATCATGGGATACAAGTGATCGCATCCTAGAGGATCATATAGTTTAGTAGTGTTTAGAGGAAACATACACACATTATTCTAACATTATATTTAAAAACTTGAAATCTAATATAAAATTCTAGTGAACACCTTATTATTACATCATGTAAATAAAAATCTGATTTCTGTATCCCTCTCTGTTATCCTAAGGAAAAGAAAACATAAAGAAAAATTCATCAGAGAAGTACAATAAGTGAATGTGTGAAATCAAATCAATAGAAAAATAAATTAATCCTGAATAGTATAGAAGAGATAAACAATAGTCAACAATTCAATATAACTAATATCATAAAATAGGAATATATCTACAGAGAACATAGGAACACCAGTAATGTCATTGATAAAAATAATTGGTTTTTGAAAATTAGAATCAATAATTCCAAACTTCATATAAATTTAGTCAGGGCCTTTTCCTAATACCTAATGAATATACAATTAAATCCAATTTCCTGGAAATAAAAAAAATATTAATATAAAAATACCCAGGCTATTGTGTCTCATGAAATTTAATTATTCATCTAGGGGATATAATAGCCTATAAATTTGACTTACTAGGTCTATTTCATTTATCATATAAAGCGCATGAAAAATAATGTTTAATCATAATTAAAATAAATATTTTCATTTGAAAACATTCAAATAGAATGCCAATATTTTCATGAGTAACAATAGAAAATAATTTTCTTAAGTCATACAAAGTAATATGGTGGAAAATATAACAGTACTATATCCCCATTAAATAATAAGGCTCATTAAATTATTAATACATAAATGAAAATTATTTTAAAATATCAAAAGAACATTTCCAAATGAAAATAACATTTTCATTTTGAAATCACATATTAAAAATTTAGATTTTCCCAAATATTAAAGAAAAATATTTATTTGAAAAATTAAATAGAAATTTTTAATGCAATTTTAAATGAATAGAATATACATGATAGTGGTAATGTCAGTTTTTGTGGTAAATGATAATACACTGATTATATTAAAACCTATGGAAAAATTACCTCATTGAGAAAACCACAATGAAATTCCACTTAAAAAATATTACGTGAATTTTTTTTTTAAAATATTATAATCAAAAAATTTCTAATGTAAATAACATTCTTCTAAAAAATTTAATAAATATATATATGTGGAACGAATGATTATTTAACAAATAAAAACAAATATGGTTTTTCATAAGAATGTTTTTTAAGTAATTTTGATTATAATAAAATGCTATAATGGATATATTAATTTAAAACAAAAAATAGCATTATAAGAATAAAATGGATCCTTTTTAAGATATTAATATCATGTAATGTAACCATTATGTTTATAAAAACAAAAAATCTTAAATAATGATGGGATATTGAAATAAACCATTATAAATTTGATAACATTTGAATTATAATCCCCCATTAAATAAAAACATCAAATTAAACCTCAAACGGCATTAATATAAATAGATTATCTATATAAATTTATATTGGGTGTTTTATACATGAAATTTATGAAATAGGTGGTGAATAAATATCATGTCTCATAGAAAACAAAAGTCATACGGGAGTCCCTTACAAAGATCACAATGTTAAAATTGGGAATTAATCAAGGAATTGATTTTGTGTAAAAATATAAATCCATATAAAAAAGATGATATAAAATTAAAAAATAATCAATATGGTTTTTCACATGTTTTAGTATCTTAACATACTCAATAACCATGTAATGTTACCTATTGAAGAGAAATTGAGTTATACAACCCCTTACCTCAGCTATAACTCACCACGTACATAATTTTTCCCATTTATAATAAAATTATAATAATTTTATACATTCTAAAGAACCTTTTTAGGTGTATTAAAAAATATTATCCCTTTCTTATAATTTAATTTCCTACCTTATATATATATATATATTAAATCAATCAATTTCATGGATGATGTTTTTTGGGATCTTGGTTCATCATTATTGAACAACTTTTGTAGGGTTACCAATGCTAAAGTGGACATCTCTACAATATATACAGAATGCTAATCATAAATTAATTATAATTGTTGTACATAAAATACAATTTTATAATAATCTTGGAAACATAGTTAAAGAAAAATATTACATCACCCCACATAGGTGGTAGTCCACACGTACAAAAGTGTGATGTTTCAATTATTTAATGGGGGAAGCATAAGAATATACGTAATATATTATATTCAAATAATCTTAATTATTTCAATAATATCATTTATATTCATTCAATAAACCATAATAACAGTCCATCAAATATTGTGATGGAAAATGTATCATATCATGGCTTGAAGACGGTGGTCTGCATGTATGCATGAGTGATACATTCATTTCCCATTTTTTGTAAATATTGTTGAAAATGGATTTAAATTATTAATAATATAATATAATTACAATTATTATCCAATATTAATTCATTTAGGTTGTATTCAATATATTTAAGGGATGTATAAGATGAAATAAACTTGAAACCTGTTAGGGAAGACGATTACTACTTCTTTGAGGGATCACCTTTTTCTTACACATTAATCCATCATAGAATGGTCTTAGGGGCTACCAATAATTCTAGAATCTAGGTAACAAGTAAAATTAGGTATTAGGGTTTGTAATTTTGAAAATTGTTTCTCATATCTTATGAGTAAAAGATAACATCAGGTTCCAAATTCAACGTGAGGGAAAATACATAACTAGAACAACTTAAAAATTAAAATATAGATCATATCAAAATAATGTTTTCTAAAAAATAGAAATAATTTTTAATTTAGGACAAAATATTTCTAAAGTAATAAAATGAGAAAATTCTAGATATTTACAAGATACATTTTCCACATTATCATTATGTTAGACAACCTCATTAACCAATTTTATCAATAACCGTTGTAACACTTTAATTAGACTTTGAGGGACAAAAATTTAATTCTATGGTGACATGAGGATAAACAATTATCCATGTTTGATATTTTAAAACATATAAAATATTAATTTTAATATTTATGTAATTTAATTATTTTAAACAATTTAATGAAATTATTTTTTTAAAAAAATATCATTAATGTAATTTTTTGGGACTATTCATGTAATTTTAATTCAAAGACATCATCATATTAGTGTAATTATATTTAATGAAAATTTAAAAAAAAAATTCTTACCAATGAACATTTTGGAATATGTAATTTAATATAAATATTAATTATACAATTTTAGAAAACATTTTCTATGATTTTGTACTAATTACAAAGGCTCTATATCGACATTACAGATGCATTTAGGGTAATAATTTCCTCAATAAAAATTAATAATAATTTAATATAATTAAAATAACATGAAAATAATAAAAAATAATTTATAACCAACCCTTAATTATTTTTATCCTAATGAAAATATATTGGAAATAATAAAAGAAAGAGAGTGATGTTTTATAAGTTTTTTAACTTAAAATAAAAAAAAATTAATTATCAAAGGAAAATAGAAAAAATGGACATATTATATGTTAGGATAGTTATGGTAAAAATATTCTCATAACCCGAAATATAGTAAAATGTTGGATATTTTTAAAGCCCTGTTGCATTATTTTGAACCTTCATTAACTAATTTTCCCTTTCTCCCAGAGAATTTTTTTTACCATTGATTCAATTCATAAGGAACAAAATTAAACGGGAATATTTTAAAAAATGAACCTCCTAATTATTTATATTTAAGAAATTTCTAAATTTTCATCTTATAGATGTCACACAAATAATTTTTAATATAAATTCTTAAAACACAATAAAAACTATTTTTGAAAAATTGTTTTTAAGCGTTAAAATAAGCTTATATAAAAATAAAATATAATTTTTATTCCTATGGAATTACATATATAATTATAACATAAACCTATCATATAAATCTAATATAAAATGGGACGTTTAAAATTAAATTTTAACAAATAAAATTATAGTTTTACAAAAAAATCATTATTTTTCACTATTCGTTAAGAGATAAATATTTTTATAAAAAACCTAAAAATTATCCCAAATATAATATTAAAATGGGGTTTTATGAAATTATATATATATTTTAAAATAATTTTAATAAATGGTTTATTTTCTAATTATAATTTTTTCACATAACATGTAATAAAACGTAATTTTGAATAAAATATATTTTTAAAGCATAAAATAAATTTACTAAAAAATTAATCCATGTTTATTATAAATTAATAAAAATATAAAATTAATTTAAAAACATTATACATATTTATTATAATTTAGTTATTACTATTCATACGTTCAATTTAATTTTCTAGGTTATAATAGTCACATCCAAAAATAAAAAAAATTATATTAAATCGTATTACACATAAAACCTCGTGTCACATATTAAGAAATATATAGAGTATATAATTATTTTAAATTAAATTCATGAGGTGATATACCACCTTACCTAAATAATTTTCATGATCAAATGACTTATAGTTCTCTAATGAATAAAATCTCTAAACCCTAGTATTTTCTATTTTATAGTTCATTTCTATTTACAATATAAAATATAAGAAGATAAATATGATTTTTAGGGTGTAAGTGTTTTTTTATTACATCGTTCATAGTAAGAATGTACCACCCAATCCTTAATTCTCTTTCACAAAACATGATGTATATAATAATAAATAATGAAATTAAATAATTGATATAAATAAAAAACACATTAATAATACAACTATAGAAAATAAATAATAACCCACTTATTGTGGGTTCATATAACAAATGTTATATGATTCATAATTGAATAGATAATTATGATTTCAATTACAACGAAAAATCAAAAACAAGGATCATGTCCTTGTTGCCATACCAAATAAATAAATTACATATCAATTAAACTAATATTCTTTCAAATATGAGATAATGTGGATGGGAATGACACTATATACACTCATAAGGGAAAAATATTATCAAATAGAGTGTTTAATAAATAAATTATTACTTATAAATCAGGAAAATTCATCATACATCCGCATTTCAATCTATGTCACTCGAATATAGTTTATATAGTATTTATTCCATTCCACAATAAAAAAATAAAGAAAGAAAAATTAATATTTAAAAAACCAATATCTAAATGAATACTCTAACAATCCATGATTCCATTTCATGTAAAATAATATAGTGATCTAAATATGGGAAAATATTTGGATTATAAACAACTACAAGGAATAATAGTGATATAAATAGAGATAAATAATCTAAATCATCACAGATATCATTGTAAAATTTTAATTTATATTCTTTTATATAATTTAATGTAATTTAAATGTGGTCTCACTCAATCCCCCAAATCACTTATAGGCCAAAAATATAAAAATATAGAAGAATGGTGGGGTATCCGAGTATAGGTTTTTTATAATGTATTAATTGATGAAATGATAGTGTACGCAACTATTTATGGGATCATATAATTAAATATAAAGGCCTATCAATAATATTTTCATTTATATTAAAAATTATAATAAAATCAATGTTAAACTATGGAATTACCTTCAATTAACTAATAAATAATTCATATGGTATCTTTAGAGAAGAAATCCAAAATAAATATGTGGATTCCTAATTCCTCGATGATAAAAAATATTATATGTATTTCTTACATAAATAAGATAATCTATTAAATTAATTTAGTTCCTTATTTATCCTCACTAAACAAAATTTAAAAAAACCCATAGAGATGCTATCAGTTCAAAATTTGTGGTAATTTTTCATGGAGATAAGGAGAAGATAATGAGAGCCTCCAAGGGAGGGTAACATAGCTGAAATGACGTATCATCCAAATATAAATGGTGTTAGATGTTATGTAATTAAGTAAAAAAGATTCATTTAACATTTAATTGAAAATGACGTCTTATTATATTGGGTTCTTGGTACATTGAATCCTTATACATGGTGGTTATATATGTAACCACTCTAAAATATAAAACTCCATTGGGTTCCTATAACTCATCTATTATTTATTATTTACTAATATTATACGTTCTCATTATTTGATATCCTTACCTTTATAATTCATTAACCATTATCCTATGTTAAACATAAATATTTAAAAAATTAACCAATTACAAGAAAATAATTGAAAATGATAACCTATAAAATATATGTTATTATCATAACTATAATATAAGGCATAATATTTATATGTTCTTTTAAACCATGTTATAATTATGGTTACCATTAATAAATAGTGGGTTATTTTTAGGAAAATGCAATTTTATTTCACCTTCATCATCTAACAATGTAATTGCAAAAAAACATGGATGATAATATATATGATTTACCTAAATTTACCTCAATATATAATCCAATAAAAAATAAAATGAACCAGATAATAATATAACTTTTAAAATCTAACAGATTCAAATATAAGTTACATTTCATATAGATACTTGAATATAAATATTATTACAAATTTCATTAGAAAAATATGAATATTATTATGAATAATCTAATTTTTATTATAAATAAATATAGTTTGAATCATTGAAATATTAAATTAAAAAATATAGTGGTATCTTTATAAAACATCCAAATAAATATTCAAAGATAAATACACTATATGATTTCTTTTTCTTTTAATTTTATATAAAAAATATAAGAAAATAAGATACTAAAATATATAAAATTATTTTCATATTATAATTTTTTTGGTACTCTTCTTTGAACTACTAGAAGACTGTTTTGTTGTCATGTTCCATTGCTGAACCTACATAAATTTCTTCTAATTTGATGGATCTCTCCATTTCTTATTTTCATAATAATGTTAGGGCTCAAGGGTTGCTTTCTGATTCTCTGAAAATGGAGTTGGGTTGTTATCAATAGTCTGTGGTGGATACTTTCATCTGGTTGCCCAGTCTAACTGGAACCTCCATCACTAAGGTTGATTGTAGATTCATGTGTATAGAACCTATGATGGTTCCCTCTTGGATACTTATGTTTCATGCTGCCTTTATCCTGCTGGCTCAATACTTTCATATGTGGAGGATTTTGAAGTGTAGATTACCTCTGCAATGGATGATGTAGTGTTCTGGATTTTCTCTTGCACCTGCTTGCTTCCGCTTTATTACTGCTGAGGAGACTATTGATCATTAATTTATATCTTGGTGCTCTGCATCTGGTTTATGGGATTATTTGCAGAGTGTTTTAGGATTCCATCTGAACTTGGTGGGTTTTGGACAGCTTATGGATTCCATTTATCGAGGTGATTTCAGCTCTCAGGTGAAACCAATGCTCATCTCTACTACCTCAGTGGTTTTTTCATTTATATGGAATTACCGAAATTATCTTGTCTTGGACAACAAAATTTTACCAATTTTTGTTGGTATTCAAGAGCTTCATACTCGTGTTCTTGCTTCTGCATGTGATAGAAATGGATTCATGCGTAAATATGTTTATGATTTTGTAATCTTGCGCACTCTGGTTGTTTTTGGTAGAGAAAAGAAGCCAATTATGATGAAACATATCTGTTGGATTCCTCCAATATCTCGGTGTCTGAACGTTAATGTGGATGGAGCGGCTTCAGGTGCTCTGGGGCCATCAAGATGTGGTGGTGTTTTCCACACTTATAGGGGCTTTGTTAATGGCTGTTTTTATCAATATTTAGGAAATTGATTGGCTATCGAGGAGGAGTTATGGGCTATGATCATGGTTTTCTTCTATGATTCTTTTAATGGTTGGATGACCATATGGATAGAGTTTGACTCATCTTTTGTGGTTGATTTTCTGAAAAATCTTTGAAGAAATTTTACTTGGAAGTTGATTTCTCCATGGGATGACTGTCTCGTGCTTGTGGGGTAGATTTTTTTGGTTGTTACTCATGTTTATAGAGAGGAGAATCAGATTTTTGATGCTCTGTCCAAGCATGTGATTGAGGAGGTTTTCTATTTTTGGTCCTTTGTTACACAATCCTTCTTATGTGGTCTGGTTGATGTTGATGCGCCTGGTGGTGTCTACACGCATCATTATTGACCCCATTTTTTCTCTTCTTTTGCTGTATTTTATTTTTCATACATAAAGCTTTTCTGGTAGTAGGCTTTCCTGCTCATGAGTTTTCTAGTAATTTTTCTATGAAAGAATATAAATATATTTTAGTAAATATATATGCATCCACTATGTTATCATCTAATCATGTGAAAAATAATGGTAAAATAATATAACACCAAATTACGACATTATAGCTTATATTAGATTAGGCTTGGTAAATATATAATTGTTTCTAGGTTTGTAATACTGAAAATGATTTACAATGATTTGGCTCTATAAACATAAAATATGAAT
Source organism: Viscum album (assembly GCA_963277665.1). Taxonomy (NCBI): domain Eukaryota; kingdom Viridiplantae; phylum Streptophyta; class Magnoliopsida; order Santalales; family Viscaceae; genus Viscum; species Viscum album. The sequence continues at coordinate 1,238,221,533 of OY728130.1, read as the reverse complement.
ATTTTTTCAGAAAAAAAAGTTCTTCAAAAAATAAACATGCATATCTGTAATATATAGTGATAGTATTTCTGTTTATATTAATACAAAAAAATGAATGTAAAAATACATTCATTGATTTATGAATTAAATTTAATTAATTTATATTTCATTTTAAGTAACCCTATCATCATGATTACCAAGTTACTAAAACATAGATGAAAATATAAGGAATGTGACTAAGATTTTATAATAAGTTTTTGATGAAATGGGGAAATGTAATTATGGTATCAAAAATAAAAAAACATGATAAATTGAATGTATATAAGAATTGGAAAAATAATTATTTTGAAAAGTTGATTGAATAACTTGAGGAAAAACATATTCTTTGGTTTTTATGGTGTATTAGATATTATTTTAAATATAAAAATAAATTGAGTTTTTATCCCATTTTTAACTTCATTATAATTTATTTTTCTGTACCATGTTCAATTATCTTTATGATTCTCCAAGAGGGTGAATGGTAATCATGGTACATAAATTAGAATGGATTTCTAAATGGAAAAAGGTAATCATGTGGACAACGTATTCATGTGCGGTATTCTTTTAGAGGTAAAATAATTAGTTATATGAAATATAAATGGTAGTTTATTTTTCATTATTTATAATTAAAATCAATTACATTATAATATATTACCTTGTGATCTAGAAAAAGAATTATATTATTAAGTCATTATAATTAATTTAATATTCCAAAAAAATTAATAAATAAAAATAGAGTTAAATAATTTTATTATTATTTAAGATGTTATCTTATATCAATGTTTTATTTATTCATAATTAGATTAGTTTCCATTATAAATGTAATAATTCAGTGGTGATATATTGGGTGATGTAGTGAGCATCTACCAATTATATTAATTGGAGTTGTAGACTAGTGAATAAATGGAAAATAATAACACGTAAAAGTATTGGAGATGTTATACTAATTTTAAATATGTATTATAATGATTTTTGGTATCATATAAAGTAGTTATTTTTTTATTTAGAATATACCATCAAATAGGGAGAAGGAATTTTATTTCCTTAAGGATGACTGGATAAAAATGTAATGAGGGATTATGAGAAACCATCCAACAGGGTTAAAATGATTCTAAAATTAGTTTGAATATAACTTTTTTTTTAAAAAAACTTTTATAAGTATATAAACCATAAAAAAACATCTAATTTTTTATATATTTTATCCATTTTGGAGTTCAGGTCATAATATAGCTATATCTATAAATATTATTACATTTTGTGATTAGAACTGAAATTTTGAATAGTCTTGTGGTGATTGTATAAAACTAGATTTTTTATATGAGTTATGAATAATTATATATAAAGTATCATTTTTAATGAAAATTTAGAGTGATATCATTTGATTTCAATTTATTTTATATGATTTCATTGTTAATTAAGTATAAATTGGAAAGAATCAAGTATGAAATTTCTAAATCATTTTTTCTGGCTACAGATTTAGACCATAAGAATTAAGGCATTTAGTTGGACATCACATGCATTATAAAACAAAAATTAGTTTAGAAACATAATTTTCCTGAAAATAATATTACATCCAATGTATTTTTAAATAAGTTATATATATATATATATTAGATTGATGATTCTCGGCATATGACTTCAACACTTTGAAAAAAATAAGGTGTTATGGAGGATTAAAAATTTATTTTTGGATTATATATATATATAGTTTAATTTCAATAATGAAAAAATATCACTAGTCATTCTATTCCTTACAAATTCCACGAAAGATGCTAGATTGGATAAAAAATCAGTATAGATGATCTCCAATATGCGTTACGGATATCAATATAATATAAAACTTTTATAAACAATTTTATGTGTAAAATTTTATTTTTTCAAACACTATAAATCTATAGTAAATGAAAATAAATGATGTTTAAGAAAAGATTCATGTTCATAAAATAATAATTTTTTTATCTCTGATTGGAACATGGGTTTATTTGGATTAATTATTATGGGAATGAAATGTAAAATTTAGGATGTATTTTGAATGATGATGATGAAATTCATTACATTCCCAATATATTAAGAAATTCATTAATAATTGTTATTTGAGATGAATGAGTGATTTTTGATATCCATGAAAAATAAAAAATGAGATAATAAAAGATTTAGAATATAGGAAATGTATCCAAGACTAATATAAAGTACTTATTGAAATCATAAATTTGGAAATTCCATATTAGTCAATGAAATAACTCTATATTAGTAAATTAAATGTCATAAAATAATGGTGATTAAATCCTAATAATATTTAATGAATTATTATGTTTTTATTGTTATGTATAAATTTAATCCAAAATGTATACATAATTTTGTAGAATCTCTCCATCCAAAAATGATGATATAAAATTAGAGGTGGTGTTATTTGTAATATTTTTTAATAGAATATTAATTATAGTATAAATTTTATTTTAGTGAAATAATTTGATAGGTAAAAATATTTTTATGGTTGTATTTCAATATTTAATAAGAAATAACTAAGTTAGTTATAATATGATGGAAGCTTTGGCATAGTGGAATCATGAAAATATAAAATTTATAATTTTGGTATCATATTGATATAAAAAATATTGAATCCAAAGAAAAAAAATTACTTGATATCTCAAATTATATAATTTATATAAATTTAACCAAGGAAAATAAAATCAAAATAAATCATAAATGGTACCTTGACACATTGAATTTGATCATTTTATTCCCTCACGGTCTGCATGTCATAGGTTAAAGGCTACAAACTGGTATCCTCTTAATCATAAACATGTTCACTACTAATCCAATATTTTCAATTGTAAATTACTTATTGGTTTTGTAGGAAATCAATGAGTGTTATGATATCCATTTTATGGATTGAAGAATACAGTCTCAATTGAGAAAGAATGATCGATATCACATTATCTATTTATTAAAATATTACTCCAACATATTGAGAGAAAAGTAGTAGATAATTATTCTTTATAAATACATAAAAAATATTGGATATTATTATTCAATAGGATAAATTGATATTTTATACTTAATTTACAAACTATAAAATTTTCCATTGGTCCCAAGAAATTAAGTAAATTCATTTTAGACTATATTTAACACTAATGGATTAATTAAACATGCTCTAAATAAAATTTTTATTTTATCACTCATATATGATTCATTAATATGTTACATGATAAAATGAAAACCATTAACTCTTCACATAATTTCCTATAAAATTTGAAGAACCATTAACATGTTATGCTTGATTAACAAATTATATTTTCTAGTATTCAATTTAATGGAAAAAAAATTCCGAATACAATGGGAACAAATGATTAATTTTTATTCTAAACATGATTAATATAATTGAATTATTTCTTTAATCAGTTTACCACATTCATACATTCATCATAATGACATTTTGAATCCACATAATTTCAAACTCATATTCATATAAATTGTTGTAAAATGTTGATACACATAGTTTGTGATCCCCTTGGTCCTTATCATGATAGGAGTGAGTACATCCTAGAAACCCCAAGTATATAGTAGCAACCCATCCTGTCCCCTAATGAGATAAGGTAAGTAATATCAAAAAATACCTTCAATAAACACGTCATGTGTAATATAGTCTACTTTTTTCTTGACATCACAAAAATGATGATGTAAAAATGTGTCATCATCCTTATAACACGTTATATATTTCATGACATTATTGGAATGACATACCTTCTTGTACAATGTATATGGATTTAAATAAGTTTATACAATTATAGTAATCATGGGACCATGATATATCTCTTCCTTGACTCAGAACTAGTATATTATATCTTGATCATTGAACCTAAGACATACTTTCATAGACGCACACCACATAAGATATCTCACCCTGAATTCAATACAATGGTTTTTTCCAATCATAAAAGTAATTTTTTAAAGGTTGGGGTATTGAACAATAGGTGAAGAAAAATTTATTAAATGAAAATAAGATTTCATGTGTCCAGACAATGGAATTTTATTAGAATATTTTTTAAGAATGAGTTGTAGATCAAGTCTTAGATCATCCATCCATGTGTGATATTTTTTGATTCAATTATTAGAATATTCGTATTCCACCAAGTTAGTATCTCAATAAAAAATTGCAATGATTAAGTTGAGAATGATGAGGCTAGAAAAGAATTCCATTCATTTTCTTCTGAGATTCAAAGATAATTGAGTGGTGTCAGTCATAATGGATTGAAAAATATTGGTAGAGTCACTTTCAAACCAATAGGTTTTTCCACCATCATTTTGTGAAAAAATTCACCGCGTGAATATTGCTCTTAAATTTAGTCACCAAGTAGGTGGAAATGAATTTTGTTCCAAAAAAACGATCATGGGATTTTCCATTGTTGTCCCAAAAAATGGAACTACATCTCGTGAGTCCCACGTTACCTTTTAAATCCCCCTAAACAATGATTTTTATCCAAACACACATCACATATTTCTAGAATAATTTTGATAAACATATTTTTTTTGATATGTCTTGAAACTCCGAGTTTTATGACAACTATGAAGTCCTGAACATTGTTATGATATTGGTCTGATTCTATAGAGTTATCCTTCCTAGTTTCATCTATGATCAGAACACGGGAATTTTGTGTGGATAACGATTTTTGTTTGTGAAAGAGATCATTTTTTCCCATAAATATGTTGTGTAATAGTTCTGTTTCATCTGTGAAAATTGATTTCAATTATGGGGTATGGGATATACCATAATACAGTGGAGGAACATGTCATCAATTTTGCGAAGTGGAGGCATCATGAGATAAAAAGGGTCCTTCAAGGCATTCTAAAGAATAAATGTTATGGCACAAGAGTGGAATAAATGAGCTAAATCATCCCTATGCTCATTATAATACCTACTCTTGGAGCAGATAATAGTTCCATAAGATTGTGAACGAGTGTCAGTTGTTAATCATGATGAGAAAGTGCAAGATCAGTGTTAATATATGAAGATCTAATCTGGGGTTTGTCAAAAATCTTGATCCAATATAAATCATCATGAGAGCAAATGATGACATGATAAAAATTTCTAGAATCAATATTTTCATTCTAGGAACACCTCCAAATCAAGGAGTCTTTTTGAGTTGAAAAAACTTATTTATGCAGTAGAGTTTGACAATTTTCAGTAAGCTCCACATTTGGACTATCCAAGAATTCATGAATGGAAATATTAGTGTCCATATTAAAGTATTGAGAAATGAATATAATAATAAGGGTTTCTTCTACCAAATTACCTTTCCAAAATTTAAGAGAAAACAACCTATAAGTGATCAATATTGATGGATAAATAATGTCGGATAAAGAAACATTGATCGTTGTCCAAATTGAGGAATCCATGTAGTACATGCAACCCCTTTTCAAATTATTGATAAATCTATCTCTGAGGAAGATGAGAGCCATTAGGTCACTATTTATGATATTCCAAGTAAATCTGGTTTGGGGATGTCCATTAATCAACGTAAGGTTTTTAGTTTCCAGAACACCTTTATCAAGAGGTTGGAAACATTAGCTCCATGGTATGGTGACCAGTTTTCTATTGAGCATATCCAATATAAAAAATGTTATTGATGCAGACATTGTGATTATTAATAAGTGAGGCATGCCATTTATAAAACATAAAAGAGTATATTTGAATATAAACAATGCTGTATTTGACAAGACAGTTTATACCATTCATTAAGAGAGACTTTCCTTTCTAATATGAGTGTTTATTTTTAACTTTATACACAATATTGGAAAAATAACTGGATCTAGGTGCCTCATAAATGAATGTACCCAATTATATTTAGTGGTTAAGGAACCATATATGATACCCATATATAATAATAGTTATTTTTTATAGATTCTGAAATACCTATTCAATAATACATAAAATATTGTTTCCAGCTAACAGACTTCCTAGAAACATGCTCACAGTGGGAGTTGATAAATGTACATTATCATATATTAGACATGGATAAATATATCAACCCATGAGACACATACACTTTTTTAGATACAAACATACAATGAAACTTAATGCATTTGGTGTTCATATTGTTGGGTTGGACTTCATGACCTCATATTCTCAAGTCCACCAAGTGTGGACATCATGAGATGAATACTCAATGCTTATGATAACCTAGATCCCAATATCCATACATCATCCTTTACCAATATGTATGGTTTATCATTACCAAGAAAATCATAATTATGATCACAATAAATTAATATAGAGGTTCTCATTATTTTCAGGAAATACTATATCATTTTAATATGACACGAAATTGAATGCCATTGCCCTGTAAATAGTGGATGTACAAGTATCAAAACTTTTATTTTATAAATAAAAACATGTATATATGAAAATTAATAAATTAAATGGTAATGAAATTGTATTTAATAGTGAGGTATTGGTAACCCACTTACAACATGAAAAGTTTCATAATATCCAAAAACTAAAAATTATCATCTTTTTTTAGTTATAACATGAGTGACATGGTTGTGCTTGTTTATGTATTTATTTATAGGGTATTAAACAATATCATTTGAGTGTACTATAATAACCATTTATTAACATGTCCATGTAAAATCCATTGGGATATTTAAGTACCAATGTATATGGTTTTCCTCTAGTGTGTTATGAACTCCTTAGAAAACAATAATGCTCCAATATTATCATTGTATACAGTAATAGGATCTATACCTAATGGAATAATGTTATTATTATTATATTATATCATTCTGTATTTTTTGATTGGATAATGGAGGGATTAAACCTGTCTATTTTATGGTTAAACATTTTTGTAGGTTTGAGTACTGAACCAGGGAATGTTTTGGTGAAGGGGATCAGTTGGAGGTTAAAAGGTGGAAGCCGACAACCTTCTCATTAATAAACATATAATTCATGGTGTTCAATTTATAGGTAGTGGATAATTAATTATTCTTGATGATTTTATAGAATAATCTATAATTTCATCTTGTGAAATTTATTTTCCAAGAAAAATAAAAAAAAAGTAAAAAAGAGAGTAGGATAGTAAATTCATCCAAGGATGTATTGGTGGCTCCCCTTCCAGTTGTTTAGGCACCCATGAAGTATATACCCCATTTCATAATGGATTTTATAATTTATCATCTCATTATGTATCCATAGTAATTATAACACTATTTTTCCAATATTTATTGATTACACTTTCTTAATTAAGGTATTTCATCATTTAAGGGCCTAAACCCTAAGTTCATGGTTTTTATTTTGGTTTCCAATTTCCAATATCAAATGTTCAATCATTGGATCGTCGTTGATGAGAATGATTCTATGGGTATAATGTAGGTGGTTCGCAGAATTAGGATATTTATACATATGTTATACAATGTAAAGTAGATACTTGAGAGTGGGGTGGTTTGAGAATGACTTATTTTATAATACTATTATATTAAATTGTCCCACGGTGGTAGTGAAGGGTACATGCATTACTTATAGAGTGTTTTTGAACCTATTATGGGAAGGAAGGTATAAAATGAGGGTTTTTCTAGATTGTCATGATGTTTCTGGTAATGTATATTTGTTAATGAAATCATATAGTTACATTGGATTCCTGGAAATGTGTTGGGCATGTCTTGTTAGATATTAGAAGATTTTAAACACTATATATAGTGGTGAAATAGGTTCTATATAACTTTCTCTTTGGTTAAATTATTACTTAGGCTCACCATGGTTGGGTGAAATCCCCATTAAGGTCTTACAGACACTAAATATTTCCCAATGAGGTGGTTTTCATGACCCGTTATGGGTGAAGGATTCCCTAGATCATGCGAAATAGATGATGGAGATAACCATTTCATTAGAGGAGGTTCTCACTAAATAAATCATTGAATGATAGTCAATATTACCATTGAATTCTAGTGTAGGAAAATTCTATGGTGGGTATAATATTTTGAGACTATTTTATGATAGGTATCAGCGAGCCTTGATATGTTAGCATACCAAGAATATAGTGATTTAATAAGTAGAATTCTAAGGGAATTGGTATATATCTATGGGCGTGTAATTTGGATATCGGGTTAACTTAAAGGAAATATTTTTATACATAGGTAGGTGGTGACATCTCATTCATATGGTACTGGTTCGTACGAGGTGTTGTGTGGTAGGTGAATATGTGGTTGACCAAGTGTTTGTATGTTAAGATGGCTAGTTGATATATCATTCCACTCTGGTGGTGGTTGAAGAATGAAATGGATCCCTTGTGGCTATTTAACACACATGAAGAACGTTATGTGATTCATGATTTATTATCACATATTTTTGTTTTTTATACACTACTAAATTTTTGGATTTAAATTAGGCACATGCTAGTGGTACCTATTGAGTACATTATCACACATCACTTGGGACCATCGATATAAATCTGTTGTTTAGGATTCTGAGTGTAAGAAGGGGATCATACTAATGGACTATACCTTAGTTATATGGGGTGTTCTGAGTGAAAACAAGTTGAATATCATAGTTTTTGGAATTCAGATAGGTGGTTCTCTTTTTGGTATGGAGTTCTTTTTGTATTTTTCTAATGTACTTATATTATTGGAAAATTATTGATCTTACATTCTTATATAAGATAATATGGAAATCTAGATATAATCTTGTATGAATTTAAGGAGTAATCTTGAATCATATTTTTCATTGCTTTATATTTTTAGTTATGTTTGGTATAATGATTCTGTATTGCAGTCAATATTACCATTATTTTTATATTCATCATATAGGTTGTAGTATCCCCACTATCACCCATTATACCCTCATTGTAACATCATATGAATTTTAAAATATATTTATTCAAATTAATTTAAAATCATTAAAAGATTTTGTTACATAAAATACATGTTTTATCTTGCATAAAAAACAACACAATTCATATATATATTTTTCAAGCAGTATTGATTTATTTTGATTACCTATGTTACACAGAAGCCTGATTTTTACCAGAAAATAATATTATATTATTATTATTATAGTTATCACCTAGAAGCTGTAATTGAAGGATTGTATGTGATTAACTAAATTAAAAAATTATAGTTTATATATGATTATAGAATTAAATTATTGGTTTCCAATTAATTAGACATTAAAATAAAGTCCAATTGAATATAGAAGATTTTATATTTTGAAAATAATTATTAAAAATAAAATGAAATGTTATCTTTGTAAATATTTTTAATAACTACTGGTGACATATATTATTGAAATTTATATGTTATATATTTCATCGATTTTTTTAAATTCATCCAATTAGTTGTATAGTCTTAAGATAAAAATAAATCCAATTTTATACATAAAGTGCTGTATATTTTTTAAAGACAATTTAACCACATTATAATAGTAGAATTGTAGTAAAAAATATATTGAAAATATAAAAATTTAAGTTTGAAAAAATAAACTCAATTTTGCAATGAAGAATATAAGAATTTACTTCTTATAAATTTTTTGTATTTTTTTGATAAGCTCTATGTTTTGATGAATACTCAAAATACATGATTTTGATTGAATATAATTTTTCAAATAAATAATTTTTAGTCATAAATTTTATTTTTAATTTGTTACAAAGTATAATTATATATACACAATAAATATTAATAAAATTGAGATCTTTGGAAAAAAATTCATATCAAAATTGGATAAAAACACATTTCAATATTTTGAACATTTTCTATTAAAACTCGTGTTCTTATTCTATATATGTGATTAATTTTAAATTATATTATACCACTTCTATGATTTGAATTTATAAAAATGGATTATATATATAAAATATATATATAATTTTTAATATTGTTAATTTAGTTTTTAACCAAATGGAATTCTAAATGTAATTAATATTAATTACAGGGATTGAAGGAAACAAAATATTTACATAGTGGATATAATTTAATCTTAATGAGCAAAAAAAGCCTATAAAATATTCCAAAACCTATTAGATGTAAATTTTATAACCATATACCCTCTTGAATCTAATTTGGATAATTATTGGGGGAACATGGTGTATTTTATACCTCTCAATAAATTTTCCCTTCTAATATTTATACGAATGTCTCTCCCACACCACTATAATTAAGAACTCAATGTCTCCACTTATTCACCCATCTCAAAAAAAATTTCTCATAAAAACACTAACCAAATAAGATTCCATAATCCCTCCTCTCATCCAAGAATCTTGACATTGCAAAAAAGGGAATCCAAGTATGTCCTTTGTTTAAAACCAAAATAAGTTACCTAAAGAAGATGTAACATTCCCAAATGAGCACTTTTTTTTATCTCATTCTCAACCCTTTATGTTCTTATTATTACATTAATATATAATAATATAAATATAAATAATATACTGATATGTTTTTATGTTAATGTTTGACCAACATCTTTACACACTTCAACTAAATTTTATATGCAATTATTTTACATGTGTAAGGTGGACTACAATCTCGTAAACTAAGGTCGTTTGTTCTTCCATTATACCCTATCAATGTTGGTAATAATAATAGGAAATTTTTTTATAAAAAATATATGATATTGATAATATATTAATAGTTATATAATTAATATATAACCCATACATTCATTATTTCCATTTTGTGGGGATACTATAACATCGTTTGTGGACGTGTGGACTACCACTTCTTCAAATTGATGTCATTTGTTTACACATTAAATTGAATTAATTATGGACAGGAATAATAATGATATGTGATATAAATGATATATATATGATATTAATTTAATAACTACCAATATATAAATATAATATATCATTTTATTTTTCACATTTTCACACACCGATAGTGCGATAACATCGTTCGTTGATATGTGGAAAACCAACTCCTCAAAGTAATGTGATTCCTTTTACAACATAAGAATTATATGTATAATAATATGAAATTAAATAATATTTTATTTATGAAATAATGATACTTCTGGAAATACAAATTTTTCTTCCCTTCTTTCATTAACGATCATTGAAGAATGGGAATTTTACGCATCCGCATGTACAACATAATGCCTCCATGATTTTAATGCTTGTTCATTTTCCATAAAAATATTTCTTGAATGGATTTAAAATTATAATGGATATATAAATATGATAATTATTTCATTATTTTTATAAAAGTTATGTTTATATAATTACCACCTAGATCCTAGTAGACAAAACCCATTCATTTTGGACACATAAGCTGAATATGGTCAAAAACACCTAACTTAAAATTAATTGATTTGGTAATTATATAAAAAATTGAAATAATTTAAATAAATTTAACAATAAGAGTGAAAAAATTATGAATAATTTATATAATTAACATAATTTTATTATTCGATAATATATATACAAACATTACAAGTCGGACTCAAGGTTAGGGACTTCATCTCATTCGTTTTTTCACTGAGGAATATCTTGATGGTATACAAATTGAATATTTTATACATTTTACATGAATACCCATTGAAATTTATATCACAAATTTATCTATTATCAGGATATTTAATTTTTTAATGTTATTAATTAATGATGTTAATTATTCTATTTTTCTTCATGGGGTAAGGGATTTTATATCAATCTCATTTCATTGTGGTATATTTTGATATTAAACAATCACCTTATTTTATGAGGTGTATATACTGACCCGTTAAAATATCATATCATGAATTTATTTATTCTCATGTAATTTAACGGTTTGTTAAATTTTATCATTTCATGCATCATTTGGTTCAAATATTTCAAATAGGTATGGGACACTACAATTTAAAAGTATTTTTTTAAATGTTTAAAGATTAAATTTCAAAATATTTTCATTCATTGTATTAATTTCTATATTTATTAATATTTATTTATTTTTAATTAAATTTAATATCTATCCTATAATTAATTCAATGGTATTCAATATGCAATCATTATATGTATCTTATATGGAACATTTTGAAAAATTAAAAAAGGAACATTCTATTTATAATGTACATGAAGACAACGAATTTTCCACTAATATGGAAATTATTTTATTTCTAGATTCCATTAATCAATTTTATGTTTACATAAATGGAATATAAAGATTTATCTTTTAGGTTATGTTTTTATTGGTTTTTTTCAAATAAAATGGGGTTTTAGGTATTGTAAAATGCATTCTGAAAATAAAATGGTATTTTTAATTATAATATTTTTTAAATGAGTTTGAAATAATCATTAAAAGGGGTATTATAAAATAATTATTTTCTTCCTGAAGCATTATATGTGAATTCCCACTTTAAAAGGTGTATGCCAAAAAAACCTAGAAATCCCATTGTAGATTAACATGGGGTGCGCCAGATAGCACCGAGAAAACCTGTTATAGGATAACATGGAGTGTCCAAGATAGCATTGGGAAATACCATTCTAGATTAACATGTTCTTACCCAGATAATGTTGGGTGATAACATTATATCTCTCTAATTCATTGGGTAATGATACTTTTGGAATTATTTTTTAGGTTAATTCAAGTAAAAAGGTTTTAGGAAGGTGTTTCAAACTATTATATATATATATGAGTCTATATGTAACCTAAATGATATTTAATTTATTTCAATGTTTTTTTGTTTAAGTATAATGTCTGTATTTTATGTGAAAATGATTTATTTATTAATCTCAAATAACATTTTAGATAATGGTAAACATTATATTACTTTTCATGTTATTTCTGAAAAAAGTATTTCATTTATTTTTAAATCCCATACAGAGCTTGTGTTCTCATTTCTAGTTTAAAAAATGTTTTCATGGGGTTTAATTGTGGGTAAGGGAAAAGAAACATTCAAGTTGAATGTCCCATAGATTTTTTATGAGAATAATTAATGATTTCTTTTATAAGTATTAATTTATGGGTTAAATATATACTTATTGTAGGTTTCCACTTTTTATTTTTTATATTTTATATGTTAGATTTATGGAATAATTCTCTAAAACCGTTAAACTAAAAAAGATCATAATAGTGAAAAAATATATATTCATGAAAAAATCATAAAATATGGATTTGTTTAAGGCATAGGCATTACAATTGGTATGAAATGACAGGTTTAGAAAACTACAGGTATCATGAGAGTGTTAATTCCTTCCCTTATATGATTTTAATTTATGGTTATATTGAATTGACATATAATATTTTAATTTCCATGTTACATAAAATAATATATGGTTGTATGTAGTGGTTTCTATATATGAAACAATGAACATGTATTGTTATGTAATCTAGAGGAATACATCCTCACAAATAAATATTACAAGATGGTTGAAATTGGATTAGACTACTTTTTTATGGTGATAGATCAGTTTGAACAAGCTATAAACGTTTTTGGTGTACATGCAAGAGAGTAACAGAATATACCATGAAGGAACATGTGTATTGTAGATATATTCAGGATGTAACATTTCCCATAAGTCAATGGATAATCTGACTTAGTGTTCCCTAAATAATGGATCAGTTCTTGGGGTAAGATATATGAAGTCATGGGATGTTCGAAATATCAAAATTAAACTATATCCATCAATAATTTTGATGTTTAAGTTGATCGCTTGTGGTATTTTCTTATGAATACTAAAGAAAAGGTTGTTCTATATTCCAAAAAATGGGAAAAATTAAACAATATATTCATTAATAAAAATTTCCCTTGGTTTTTTAGGATAAGTATGTAGAAACAATTCCTAAAATTAATAGAAATGGATGATGATTTAGTTTCCTCACTTGAGGAAGACAACAAAACATTAGTCTTGTATGTGAAATATTTTATTACAGAAATTTATAGTAATGTTAATATATGTTAATATGTTTTGAAACCAAGTCTATGAAGAGATATAGCCTCTAGAAATTTAAATGTTAATACAGAAGTGGTTCATTTTGATTGAAATGTTGAGATGGAGTTTTCTGAAACTTATGTTCAGTGAGATGAAAAGGGTATGCAGTTTTAAATGTTATAGTAAATACATAAGGAGCCAACTAATAAATATAGTGGTAAGCCATTAAAATGTTCTAAGTGTGTAAATAAATCTATGAATATCAGCCAAGATCTGGAATGAGTTTCTAGTGTGGTTCTTCTATTCAACGGTCTTATAAATGTTAAAGAAATAGTCCCAAAAAACCAAAGTATAGGGTAAAAAATATCCATTCAATAGTTAGGTGTTTTAGTTACATTGAGTTTTTTCATTATGATAATATGTGAGTGAATTTTCTTACCCTGGATAGGAATCAACGTGGTCAGAAAAAATGTGTGGGAAAATAATTTTATTCCACTATTGTTAATTTAGGGACTTCTGGTGAAGTTACTGATCATCCTATTAGATTAGAATTTTCAAAATCTTAACCCTATGTTCAAGGTTTTCTAGACTCTTTAAAATGTTTTATGTTATATGATCATAAAGTGATTAAGGTCGGTTAGGATATTTTTAATTGGGATTATGTTTATGTAATTCTTTAGTTTAGTGATATTTATGCATCTACTTTTGAACATTGTAGATTAATTTATTATCTCATAACAATAACATATAAAACAACATATTATGTTCTAACCATTTTATTTTTTGGTTAATATCTATCAATATGAGGTATATCATGTTTTCCTTTTATGGGGTATATGATCTTATTTAAACTAATTGAAGTAATTTGGGATTGAAAACTCATCATGAGTAATCATTCTTTGGAGACAAATATAATATTGTATAGAAAACATAATAATTGAGGGAATTTTTCTCATCAATTATATTTCCTAATTCTCTTAAAAGTTATGGTGAATAAATCCTTCAAATTTAGGAAGAGGATCTGGAAAAAGAAATTCTATCATATTACTATAATTTCTTATGAAACAATGGACTTTTTGAATATAACATATTTATGTTCTTGATTCCCCCTTCATTAAATTGTCCATTCACTTGTTTTTAATGAATTACCTCAATCACTCCCTATAATTATTTACATTTTGTTTCCATTCCAATATAAAATCTTATATTTGAAAATTTGAAATTTGTTTGCCAAGATTAATTTGATATATCCTTTTCATTCTTATTAAGTGGATTTTTTATTATACCTTTGTATGATGTGGGTTTCAATAAAGGAATTCATAAAATGTTGGTCATTTGATAACCAGGAGGTATTTGAAGAGAGAAAATCATTTTAAGGGGGTAGGATGTAACAACCAGAGATTTTATGAAATATATATTTAAAAATATTTTTTAAATTCATTATTATATTTTTCTATACACGATAAATAGTTTACCTTTAACCACACGAAACATCATATTTTTTTGATGGCATATGTTACACACAAGCTCGAGACTTATCAGATAAGAGTATCATATTAATATTGTTATGAAAGTTAACCCATAGCCATTGTAATGGTAAGAATGAATGATGTTAAATAAATAATGAATTTAGAGATTCATATGTTTATAAAATTAATTCATTTATTAACCATTAGTTTGAAATAAAAATAATGGCCAAAAAATATAAATGATATGTTTTTATGAAAAAATATTTCTACAAATAGAATGGAATTTTATCATAATAAATTATATTATTCACAATTACAGATATATATTAATGAAAAATATATTTTAAATATTTGATTAAATGATATTAAATTCATCTAATATGTTTGACATGCTTAATAAAAATAAATCCAATCATAAGTATAAAAAAAATTATATTATTAAAAAGATGTTTTACTACCTTTTAATGGTAGAATTATTTTAAAATTAAATTGTGAAAAATATCTAATATTTATTATTGGAAATTAAAATTACATATATTGATTATATAAAAAAAGTGTGTACTTTGTTATTAAACATTAATCATATTAGGCCATATGTCTAATAAACTAGTTTTGAAAGTTAACACCTAGGCATTATAATGGTGATAATGAATTATGTTAACTAAATAAAGAAATTACAGCTTCTTATTTTTATAAAATTAATTCTTTTATTCCAAGATAGTTGGAAATAAAAATAAAGACCGAAAAATATAAATGATATGTTTTTATGAAAAATAATTTTATGAATACAATGTAATTTTATCACAATAAATTAAACTATTCAATATTAATGAAATATACAAATGAAATATGATTTAAATATTTAATTAAATATTTCGAAACTTATCCAACATGTTAGGCATGTTTAAGATAAAAATATATCCAATTTTAATTATAAAAAGTTGTATACTATTAAAAGCATGTTATTTTCCTTTTAATAAATCATTTTTTAATTTAAATTGTGAAAAAAGTATAATTTTTATTTTATAAAAAAAATATTTATCAAAATAATAATATCATAATTAACTTCAGTTGATTTTTTTCTAACATGTTTCATTTTGTTTGAATAGGGGAAAACATAAATTTAATTGAAAAATGTTATTTCATGTAAATAATTATGTGTAATAAAATTATAATTTAAATTGTATTTAATGTATAATTAGATCAATTTAATACAAGTTATACATTTTTGTTCATTTTAATCAACTTCACATTGAAATTTGATATGAAAATATATCATGTTTGTAATGTTTACATTGTAAACTTGCATCCTTATTCTATCTGTTTGATTAATTTTAAATTAAATTATCCCACATATATGATTTTACTTAGGAAACATTTATTCTAAATTTATAAATAATTTAATTTATAAATTTCTTTATTTTCATCTTATTTTTTGACTAACAATATTAGTGATGGAAATTAATATTACTTATAGTGATTAAATCAACAATGTGTTTAATTCGTTGTGAAACATTGATCATGTTAGGCCAAATGACTAATAAACTTGACTAAAACCTTTTATATTTCAATTATTATAACATATTCGATATTTTATATAATTGGGATAAATTTTTTAGGAACATTATCTTATAGTGGCATCCCAATAGTGTTTATATTCTTGTATTTGCAAGAATGTCACTCCCATCCACTATAAAAATGAACTCACCCTCTCCACATATTTGGACAAGTATTGAATTTTGGAATACCAAAAACATACCAAAATAATCACCAAAATACATCCTATTATCTTATAAGCATCACGTTGTGAATAAATAAACCCGATGAAGACATTTTGTTCAAAATAAGTGGAGTTACCGGAAGATGAGGTAACATTCTTAAATGAGCACGTTTGTTTTATTTAATTATCCACCACATCAATATTAATTATTACAAAATTATATAATACCCTATTTATCCTAAATATAAATAGATTATGTTATCATAAGGTTTATACCTTTACATTCAAAACATCCATCAAATGGGATGTGAAATCATCATTCGTTTATTCAACGGACTACCGCCTTTCAAATTGATGTTGTGCGTTCTACAATTTTGACCTGTAATGGTTGGGAATAATTATGGAATTATTATTTTTATATGATATATATGATATTAATTATTCCTAAATACTTATTTAATTAATATAACACATTCCTTAATGCTTCAATTTAGTGGGAATATAATAACATCATTCGCCAATGTGTGGACTGTCGACTCCTCGAGGCGATGTGATTCATTCACACATTAAATGAAATTTATTATGGTTGTTTCGAATAAAAATATGTGATATGTAATAAATTTTAATGATATTCATTAAATAATTACCATTATTTAATTATAATATGTTATTTTCTTTATAACCTATCAACTGACTGAAAAAGTTATAACGTCATTCTGGGACGTGTGGACTATCCACTCCTTGATGTGATGTGACTCCTTTTACATCATGATAATTATTTATATAAGTATAAATTAATAAATAATATGAAATTTTTTACATAATTATATTTTTATATTTATAAATTTTATCTACCTCTTTCCATACAGATTTTTGAAAAATGGGAATGTTACTCAAGTATACGTATGGCCTACCTTTCCTAGATTGTAATATTTCTTAATATTTTCAAAAATATATTTCATGAATAGTTTTAAAATTATAATTTATTAATAAATATGATAATTATATCATGATTATAAATTTTATATATGTTCTTCTAATAATGATCAGAGAAAAAGAGAATGTTACCCATGCGTACGTATAGCATACCATCTATTGGATTGTAAAGTTGCCTAATATTTTCATAACAATTTTCATGACTCATTTTAAAATTATAATTTTCATATAAATAAGATAATTATATAATTATTATTATTTTAAATATTTTAATACAATGACCCCTATGACCATAGTTAGACAACCGTAGTCAATTTTCACAAATAAACCAAATATGCTCAAAACATCTTATGTGATCTTAATTTATTAGGTAATTGTATGCAACATTGAAATAACTGAAATAAAATTAATAAAAACCATAAACAGGGTTATGATGTAGGTAAATAATTTATATATGTTTATTATTCAGGATTATGTAGACAGACGTGATAAGTCAAACACAGGGTAAATGACTATATCACAAACTCCTTTCATTGAGGCATATCTTGATGTTATAGCCCTTAATTATTTATAATGGGTTATATTCATCCCCTTTAACATGTAATATCATAAATTTATCTATTATCATGATATTTAATTTTTTTAATGTTATTATTTAACAATTATTAACATTAAAATATTCCTAATTTGGAAAGTGATTTCGTCTCAATCTCCTTTCATTGTGGTAGAGTTTGATATTATTCACCCACCATCACTTATAAAGTGTATATATATCCCTTTTAACATATCCTATAATGAAAATATTTATTCTCATGTTATTTAATTTTTTGATAAATTTTTTATTTCATGTTTCTTTTGATTCTAATATTTTATAGTTGTATGAGACACATTGATTTAAAAATATATTTTCAAATGATTAAATAGAAAATTTTTCATAATATTCCTCCATGTAATTAGTTTTTACTTTTTTATAAACAATTAATATTAAAGAATTTTATTTTTAATTTGAATTTCATTAAATGGTTTTCAATAATGAATCTTTTTATGGGTTTCATATAGAACGTTTTTTGAAAATAAAAGAAGGCGTGTTTTATTATTAACGTACATGACAACAATGAATTTCACTATCGTAACCATTTTTTATTTTATTTTTTCTTCCGTTGCATGATTTCATGATTCCTTAAATCTAAAACTGTCATTTATTTGGATTTTTTTATTGAAAATTGGTTTTCAAAGAAAATGGTATTTTTGGTATTGTAAAGGAGGTTTAAAAGAAAATGGAACTTTTATTTGAAAGTGTATTCGTATAATTTTAAAATTGTTTTTGAAAATATTTTATGAGTAAATTGGTTTATTCATGAACTAATACTTGAGTATTTTATATTCACATGGGGTGGCCCAGATAGCACTAGAATATCCCATTAAAAAATAACATGGGGTAGCCGAGATAGTGTTATTAAATCCCATTATAACTTCACATTGGGGTGGAAAAGATATTCTCAGTAAGGATTATTACTGACTCTCATGTGGTGTACCATATGGAACTGGGAAATTCGGTTATATATTAACATTGGGTGGTATATATATCATAAGGAAATCCCATTAGAGAATAACATGGTTTGTCATAGATAGGGTTTGGTGGAAACGTTATAGCTGTCCAATGTATTGGGTAATGATAATGTTGGAAGTCATCCTTACCAAATATATATTTTTTATTATAAATAAGAACAATTTTATGGAAAAAGAGTGAAACCAACTTGGAAGTCAGCCTTACAGTTATTCTATTAAAAAAGGTTTTAAAAGGTTTATAAATGGTTTTATGTATATGGTTAAATAATTGACCTAAATGAGTTTTATATTATTTCTATGGTTTTTACAGTTTCACTTTGATTATAATTTTTTTCCTAGGAAAATGTTTTTTCTTCATATTCGTAATGAAAATTCACTACTAAATTTTTTACTATTTGTGACAGGCTATTCTCGCAAAGAACCCATTGCAAAAACCCTATTGGGACGGGGGCCCATCCCCAATTTCCCATTGTAGAAAGTGGTGTTACAACTAATATTTTTTACGACAAGCCTGTTGCAAAAAAATATTACTTGTTATGGGATGTAGGCCCATCGTAAATAGATGTCTGATTAAATACATTATATATAAAAAAATATTTAGCGACATGAATTTTGCAAAAAGTATTTATGACTGGATACCAGCCTGTTGCAAATAGATTAAAAGTTATAAACCAGTAGCAACAGACCTGTCGCAAAAAACATTATTGCGACAGTAAAGAATCTTGTCCTAAAAAACTTTTAAATATATATATATAATCTATTTGTGATGGGCCCCCATCACCAAAGGAACCATCGTAGATACTTAATAAAATAAAAAATATTAAATTATGATTGATAGAAAATATATTATTAATATTATTAAAATAATAAAAAATATTAAAAATATTAAAATTCTCAAAAATCAAAAAACAATTTATAAAAAATAATAAATTATTATTATTATAATTATTAGTAAAGTAAACAAATATTTAGAAAAATAATATTAATAATAAATATTATAAATATTATAAATAAAAAAAATTATGAAATATTTGATCCAATATAAATGACAAAATCTTTAAATAGTTCATATTACAACAAAGGTTCAATTCAAATTTTTTTAACAAAACAAAAAAATTACTGGGCAGGATAGTCTTCTAGAGGAGCAGGAGGAGCTAGAAGATATGGTAAAGGAATCTCTATCCTAAATTACAAATCAGATGGCACATGTACTCCATCTGATCATGTCTTTGTTGTTTCCATTGACGCATTTCCTCCATGTGTTGTTGCTACTGCTACTGGAGCATCTCTTAAAGCTACTTCTACAAACACTTTACAAGCTCTGTTTGATATTGCAACTACTCCGGTTACATTGAGCCAGAAGATGGTGTCTCTCCAGGAGCTCCTCTCATGCTAGATTCTATCATTTCAGAAATACTATAATAAGTCCCATGAGTTAAATGAGAGTTGATACCAACTACTCAGCCATTCTCGAAGGAATACGGGGTCGACTGTATCCATGCCGCACCATCGAAAAGGTGAGCACTTTTCTAATCAGCCATCTCAGCCTGACTCTCAGCCCGTGTTTGAGAGATCGTGGCCTCATATGACTCCTTCAGTTTCAATTTGAAATTAATGTAGTGAAAATATTATATTTAGTAAATTTTCTAATAGAAAAAGAATTAATATTGAACACAATATGATGATGGCGATCACCTCTATTCTCTCCAGTGACTGGATCACCACACATCCTCTGATAAACATCATACACTGTAATATCAGGATACTCGACTGACTATATGAATAAAAAAAATTATATTTAATGTTATATAAAAAATTTAAAAGAAAAACATAACATATTCTCTCTATGCATACTGAATATAAGGATACTTGCTCAATGTGTCACCTACTATATCCCGAGTTCTACTGGCCCAATGAAGATCTCCTCTAAAATCCACTATTCAACTACTGTGAACATAATTCATATCGCACATGAGATGAAATGTTCTTTGGTCAGTGGGCTCTACATGAATCCTCATATACTATCTCTCATGATTTCTTAATAGCTTTCCTTCTCAAACTGTGCAAAAACTAATGGAAACACTCGCGCATAGACTACTCTCATGCCTTGTGGATAACACCACTCATGCTATCATCGATGGGATACCAAAAACCCTATAAATAATTTATAATATCATGCTAATAATGAAACAAATTTCTAAATAAATCTTATTTATTTATGTATCATCCAATGATTGAAAATTCTATGCCACACATCAGCGGGAATCTATTCCCATGTGATCTATGGATGAGAAAAATAACTGTGCTAGATAGTACTCCCCAGTCCAACAACTATATGTGAAAAAAAGTGAAAAAATAACAAATTATCAAATAATTATTATATAAATAAATTAATGAAAGCTAACTAAAATACAAATGTTATTATACCCCCACATGAATGGATTGAAATCAAGATGTGGATGCCTCACGGGGATAGGGTCAAGAATAATAATTCATGCAAGATCACACCCCCTCGGTGTACCCCATAAACTATAAGTACCCCGAGTGTCATATGATCCCAAATCCTTCTCATCCAAAGGTATCTCAGCCTCCTCCAACTCACGAAGTAGATCTGAGTCCATCTGAAACATGAAATTATTGTTGTTAGTAGATAGTGTAAAAAAACTATTACATATAGATATATATTAATTATGATTATAATGAGTATTTAACTGTGTCAATGTTCACCTTCATCATCATCTTCATATCTGATGATGTCAATGTCTTCATATTCATCAATGGAAACATCAATATCCATGTGAGTTTCTGTTTCGTCATCTATTACCATTTTGAATTCATTCGTAACATCATTAACATCATCATCACCATCGACCCTTAATTGTGGGGTGTCATCATTGATATTCATGTCTCTTTGTGAAAAGGGAGGATTTTGAGTAGTCTCTTGAAAACATTTCAATTCCTTGTACTTCATCAGAAACACATTCAGTTTGAGTAAACTGATTTTCCCTTGATTTCATTTTTATTATGCTCCACCAATCACTGAGGTCACTTCGTTGAATAATATATTTGATGTGCCTATTGAGCCAGTTAAAATGGTTAATTTACTAAAAGAATAATTTTATATTTAAAATCGACAATTCAATGAATCGGATGAACACAGATGCCTCTCTCAGTATCTTACCACTAACATTTAAACATTGTTATATAATTTTTTCCTAGGTTACAATGTTCAATTATTTCATCCAGCATGCTGTAAAAGTCAACATCAGTTTCTCTATAATGTGTTCCTCTATTGAAAACTCCACTGTTCATTGTTTTTTTATTCCTCATTTTCATGTGTATGAAATTGAAAACCATTCACCACATATGAATTTTATGATTTAACCATTTTGGATGGTGGGTTACTCAATATATAAATTCTCTTATCAATTTTATCAGCATGTTGAGACACCTAAATTTTTTTAAACAAGTATCAATATAATAAATATTAAACTGAATTGATATGTTAAACAATCAATAATAAATGTTACCAGTTTTTGAAACCATTGAGAAATTTTTTTGTTGTCGTTATTCATGAGAAGCTGCTGTAATTTTTAGAAGTTGTTTCTTGATATGATTATAATATTACCTACAAATAAAATAATTTTACTTAATATAACATAAATTATAGAATAAGTTATAGAATCCCTCACAGTACAAATGATGTTATTTCATCACAATTGAGCATAAAATATGTATGAGCTCTGTGATTTTCATCATCTAAAAACCATCGTTCATGAACTCCACCAAATCCAAGCTCTGGATGATTAAAAATTTATAATTTATTGTTCATTACATCATCAACATTCCCCTAGTTCTGTCCCATGTAGTTTTGTTTTGAGGTATATTCAGATTCAAACTAATGAGAGAAAAAATCTATTTCCACTTGAAAATAAGATTTAGCAATTGACCCTTCAACTAATGGTTTGTTACGTACTTTTTTATTCAATTTCTACATGCATCTCTAGAATAGGTACACCCATCGAAACTGTACCAAACCTTCACATTTATCATCATGCGGAAAATGTAATATCAAATGTTCCATTGAGTCAATGATAGTCGGTAGAATGATTTATTTCAATTTACATATAATGACCACAACATCTTCTTCTAGTTCACTTAGTGCATCATAGTCTACAGTCACAACACAAATGTCTCGAAAAAAATATGATATGTATTTTATCGAATCCCAAATAATAGAATTCAATAAACCTCTAAATCCAATCAGTATAAGTTTTTACATTATAACATGTCAATCATGAAATTTTAATCCAGTAATATGACCATTCTTAACACATCTGCCCAAATTGAATGAATATCCATATAAAAGTCTCAAATCTATAATCCACTGACAAAATAATAGAGGACTCTCTTTGGAGAATGTATAAGATGCTTTAGGCTTCATTATCCTATTTGATCTGATATTTTGAAACAGTTCAAGTTCCGGTCATCTGTAAATTTGGTCAAGATCTAATCGTGACTTTATATTATCTTTGTTATTACTTTGTGTATCCAAAAATATATGAAATAAATTATCAAAAAACGTCTTTTGAATATTCATGGCATCCAACATGTGGCAGACCAACAAATTAGATCAATATGAAAGATCCCAAAAGATGCTCTGTTTTATCAAATTTTTCTCTTTCACAAGGCCATGAATACTTTGTTTGTTTAATGTTAGACCAAATGTGATGGGAGGTAATGAAAATAAAAATGATTTTAACTCTGTACCTAAGATCATTTTTGGATGTTCATCCCTTTCAATTGTGCCTTTTCTGAAATGAGATTTGTTCCTCCGAAAAGGTGGATCTGTAAAATCCCAGGTAAATAAAGAATAAAACATTTTAATATTAATGAATATTTATGAATTAAATATTAATTTTACTTTAACGGTGTTGCTATGTTCGATAGAATACCCGATACGCAACAAAGAGTGTCTTTGAAATCTTATTTTTCACACTAGTAATAAAATAATATTATTTTAAATGGTAGTTGACACGTAGCTGTTGTATTGGTTGGAATGAATCGAAATAACTAAAATATGATTATATATGTTTGTTAAATGTTTTTATATTTATCCAATAATGGATAAAGGCTTAAAGTACGAAAAGAATTACATTTTAGGCATATATACTCTAATTTTCACTAAAGGTCCACTTATCGCCTTTTGATGGAGAACCATTACTAAATATAGTTTTGGTCACTCTTATACATTCTATTCTACCAAATAAAATTCTTTTTTAGAATCAAAACATCAAAATTTATTTTGTGTAAATTTTTGATATTTTTCCAATAAAGTATATTTTATAATGAATAATGAAAACCATTGTATATTAATTCAAAACCTATTTTTAATATAATTTATTAATATGATTATATTATATTTTGAATTGGTTTTAAAGTGAAATTAGAATATATTTTTACCATTTAATCCAATAGTGGTCGTTGGAATTAATTTCACTTTGAAATTTGACTTAAACTAGTGTCTATCTTTTGATATATATTGTTTCATAAAAACACACTATTTGTTCCGACAACGGGAATTAATTATTAAATTAATTAATGGAACTTATTTGTTTTTAATCTTTTAAAATATGCATCATTTTTTAATTCAGAATATCAAATATAGCTTAGGGTGATGTTTTGGTATTTTTCTGAAAAACATCAATTTTTGATGAATATTGAAACCACTAAGTGGTACATAAAAAACTGATTTTTCGTTTAAATGAAATTTTACCACCTCTATGTTTTGAATTTCAAAAATATGACATATTTTTTTGTCATTAGGAATTAAAATATGGTTCAATGGGATTAAAATAATTTTTTTGTGAATAGTAACTTTTATGTTTTTGATCGCGATTAGAGGTAATTAGTGTAATTTAAGGTAAAAATAATGTTTTAATAAAACAAAATGACCTTGAAACATGTCCTACCCTTATTTTAGGTGTCATGGCCGACCAAGACAATCCATGGGTCAACTTGGGGACCCCATGGAGCAACTTTGGTAGGAAAATGACATTAATATCTTTTTATTTAAAGTTAAAATAAAAATGTCACAAACATGAGTTGTTTTACTGAAACAATTTTTAAATGGGGTTATACAAGTCATATTTTTTACTATAAATATTCATTAGAAATATAAAAATATTTCCTACATAATGAAAGTTTTTTTATAATTTTTAGAAATTAAATAAATTAAATTATTGATGACACTATGATGATGCAGCGATTACCTCATAATTTAATGATTTAAATAAAATGAAAAGATAATGTAAAATATAAGACCTTCACTTGCAAAAAACCTATTGAATGGGTGGATTTAGAGCTAATATCACATTATCCTAGAAATATATAATTTTGGGACCTTTAAAATCCGAAAATAATTTTATAATAAAGTAAACTATTATAACTTTCCAAGAGTACCCCTCCTCTCCTCTTATAAAAGGCCCCCCCACCTCTACCACCTTACCCACACCTCTCAAGCATTTGGCTCGGCCAAACCCTGCCCATTTTGTCTTTCCACATCTCTCTATTACTCCTAGAAGCCTCACTTTGGGCAGAAGTCTTACCTATGAATCCTTTGATCTCAAATCAAAAAGAGTTACCTATTTTAAAGGTAGTGTCTTCTCTTGTGTTCTTATGTTTTATTTTGCTTCTCCAATCCCCTAAACTCTTTTTATTGCTTTCATTTTTAACAACACAAGTATATTAAATATAATAGGATGTTTTTATGAGAATGATTAGAGCTACACCTACACACAACTTCGTCTAATGGTTAAAGAACATATTGTTTCTGTGGTTGGCGATTTTCCACCTCATGAAACGATGATTGTTCAATCTTCTTTTAACACCATTAATGGTGGACATTAATATGTCAATATATTTATATACGATATATATTATGTTTATGTTTTTCTTATGCTTCATTATTTTTCATTTGTGGCATACCTTTATGGTTTCCATTGTGGTTAAACACGATAATTTCATTTTAGAAAGTACGGACTACCGCCCCCTCAATGTGATTTGATTCGTTAATGCCATATGTGGGATGTATAAAGGATAGAGTTAATGTTATTATATATGATGTTATTCTTTAATTATAATATACCATTATATCATAATGATTTAACTCCATTAAATACGAAATAGAAATGAAAGTAGTGTTCATGCGTACGTACGACTTACCGTCTCCAGGAACGGTGCATTTCATTTATAACATCTAAATGTTATATTCTATTATAAATACATGTATATGATGGATATATATTATATATATGAAATCCAAATAATTAATAACATTCTGGATATAATGAACCTTTGACCACATAAACAACATGTAATTGTAAGAAGTCCATTTTTGACTTATGAACCAGATATCGACAAAACGAACATTATTAACTTAAATGATTACATAATGTTTATAACATGGAAATAAGTTATATAAAAGGAATAGAAATATTGAAAAAGGTTCTTAATAAATAAGAAATTAACTTTAGTGTATTATTCAAGAGATTAAAGAGCAATCTAGTCAGGTCGGACACGAGGTAAGGGACTTCGTCTCAATCTCCTTTCATTGAGGCATATTTTGTTCTAATACAAGGCTTTCATTTATAAGGTGTATAAACCCCTTTAAATTTTAATTTTATACAAATGGAATATTTTTCTATGATTCATTTTAAATAAAAATAAAAATTAAGGTTTCTTTTAATGTACGCGGTGACAACGACCTTTTCCGCGGCCGCGAGTATTATTTGGTATTTGGCTTACTCAACAAGCCATAATGTTTTTAGAATGAAATAAATACCATATACTCTTTTTTGTATTTTGGTATTGAAGATGGTTTTTATAATGTATTTGTTATGTCAATATATTTAAGTGATATATATTGATCAAAGTGTGGAAATGTTTTCTTTCCATTATATTTGTTTTATGTCTTATGATTTTGTAATTGTACATGGACATTTGACGGGTGGTTACGTGATAAACCATATGATGGGTGGTGCCGTGAATACTAGGACGGGTGGTTACGTTATAAACTCAAATGCATTGGGTATGGAAGTCGGCTATATGGCTATTCTATTAAGTGATATATGTGGAAGTCGACCGTATGGTTATTGCATTTAACTATGTTTATGTCCCAAGTTACCTTTATATGTTATGTGTTCTTTATATGGGTTTTATGATAATCTTTTGGTTAAAAAAGGTTATGTAATGATATTTTATTTAGTGAAGAGTAATTACTACTCCATAAAGGTGAAAAGTATTACTTTTATAAAGTATTCATGGTTTACTTGTTTTCCTTCTTTGTGTATCCCTTACTGAGCTATTTATGCTCACCCTAAGTTTTTTTTGAAATGGTTTTCACAAGACATAATGTCGAATAGGGTCAGGGATGGGATCAAGGAAAAGTCATGATTTCATAAACATGGAACTAGAAATAATGTTTTTTAGAGTTCATGTTTTGAAAAAAAGGAAACTTTGTAGAAGTCTCTACTGTGTAATCTTTTGAGATGTAATAGTTATAATATAATTCTCTAAAACTCTAAACCTGAAAAGATCCTCAATGGGAATTTTTTATTTACCTCAATATTAAATAATGTTTAAGGTCGGGGCCTTATAGTTGGTATCGTAGGTCGGTTTAGACAACATTAAGAGTTAGGAAATTTTTAAATTATAAATTAATTTATGGTATAATTGAAATAATATAGCATTTATAGATTACCATGTTGCTTCGCCTAAGATATTTCTGTGTTAAGAATGGTTTTTCATAGAGGAAACAGAACAGCTTTTCTAGGAAGGCATACAGAGGGAAATGACCTTTCAAATCAGTATACCTAGATGGTTAGAATCAGAACTAGATAGTTTGTTGCAGTGATGGCTCAATTCACTCAGGATACTACCGAAGGAGTTGAAAGGAAGACTGGTGAATGCTCCATTTTTGGCACTTCCTTCCAGGAATGGTGGGTTTGTTATATACTATGATGCTTCGTTGAAGGGACTTGGCTGTGTCCTTATGCAGAATGATCAGGTAATTGCATATGCTTCACGTCAGCTGATAACTCATGAGGTAAATTACCCTACACAAGATTTGGAATTAGCTACTGATGTTTTTGCATTAAAAATTTGGAGGCATCATTTGTATGGAGTAAAGTGTGAAATATATACCGAACAAAAATGTTTAAAGTATATATTCACTCAGAAATTATTGAACATGACACATAGGAGATTTCTAGAATTAATCAAGGATTATGATTGTACAATTCATTACCATCTGGGAAAAGCAAATAAAGCGACTAATCCTTTGAGTCAAAAATGCAATGCTACATTAACAGTGCTACGTTTGGAACGAGATCCTTTGGTTTTTGAATTGATGAACATTGGCATAGAAGATGCTGGTGTAGGAAGTTATTCAGTTTTGTTTTAGGTATCAGTGTGATCATCCCTATCAGACAGTATTAAGCAAGCGCAGAGGAAAGACAGTGGGTTGTAGAAAAAGGTAGAGCTGGTTCAGAAGGGTAAGTTGCCAAAATTCAACATTGATAATGATTGTGTTTTGAGATTTGGTAAGAGATTGTGTGTTCCAGGTGATTCACAGTTGAAGAATGAGTTGTTATGTGAGCCTCATAATTCCCCCATTTCAGTTCATCCTGGTAGTACAAAGATGTATAGAGATCTGCAGGAGTATTACTGGTGGGATGGAATGAAAAGAGATATTTCTGATTTTACTGTGAAGTGTTTGACATGTCAGCAGGTTAAAGCAGAGCGACAGTTACCAAAAGGGATGCTTCAGCCTTAACCAATTCCAGAGTGGAAATGGAAAAATATATCCATGGACTTTGTTGTGGGGTTACCGAAGACACCTCGAGGTAAAAATGAAATCTGGGTTATTGTTGATCGCTTGACCAAATCTGCTCATTTCCTTCCTATTCGAGATACTTTGTCTCTAGATCAACTTGCTCGGTTTTATCTTAAAGATATATTCACGTTTCATGGAGTTCTCATATCCATTATATCTGATCGTGATCCCAGTTTTACTTATAACTTTTGGAAATGCCATCAAAAGTCGTTGGGTACTGAATTAAATTTTACTATAGCTTTTCATTCTCAATCATATGGGCAGTTAGAATCAACAATTTAGAATTTGGAGGATATGCTACGTGCTTGTTCGATAGATTATCAGGGAATTTGGGATCAACATCGTTCTTTGGTTGAATTTTCATATAATAAAAGTTTTCATTCCAGTATACAGATAGCACCATTTGCGGCATTATATGGGAAGCGGTGTCGAACTCCAGCTTTTTCGGATGAAGTGGGTGAAGGGAAGCTGATGGGACCAGAATTGGTAGAAGAGATGGAAAAATAAGTTCAGTTGATTCGGAAATGCATGATAACAGCTCAGAGTAGGCAGAAGAGTTCTGCGGATAACTGGAGGAAGGATCTATCTTTTGAGGTAGGTGATCATGTTTTTCTCAAAGTTTCACCATGGAAAAGTGT
Organism: Viscum album; assembly: GCA_963277665.1. Taxonomy (NCBI): domain Eukaryota; kingdom Viridiplantae; phylum Streptophyta; class Magnoliopsida; order Santalales; family Viscaceae; genus Viscum; species Viscum album. The sequence goes on along the minus strand of OY728130.1, from coordinate 1,238,191,453 downwards.
GATGCAATTTGGTAAGAAAGGAAAGCTTAGTCCAAGGTTCATTGGACCATATGAAATTCTAGAGAAATATGGATTAGTTGCTTACCGAGTGGCTTTAACTCTGTGTTTATCTCAGGTACATAATGTCTTTCATGTTTTGATGTTGAAAAAGTATATACCAGAGACATCTCATGTTTTGAGCCCAGAGGTAGTTTGGTTGGAAGAGAATCTCTCTTATGAAGATCAACCAGTCCAGATTCTTGACCGAAGAGAGAAACTGTTGCGAAATAAGGTAATTCACCAGGAAAAGGTTGTGTGGAAAAACCATATGGTTGAAGAGGAAACGTGGGAATCTGAAAATGCTATGAGGGATAAATACCCCCACTTATTTTGATAAGTGAATAAAATTGCGAGGAAACAATTCTCAAAAGGGGGGAAGGATGTAACATCCCAGGTAAATAAAGAATAAAACATTTTCATATTAATGAATATATATGAATTAAATATTAATTTTACTTTAAAGGGGTTTCTATGTTTGATAGCATACCCGATATGCAACAAAGAGTGTCTTTGAAATCTCATGTTGCACACTAGTAATAAAATAATATTATTTTAAATTTTAGTTAAAACGTAGCCGTTGTATTGATGGGAATGAATCGAAATAACTAAAATATGATTATATATGTTTCTTAAATGTTTTTATTTTTATCCAATAAAGGATAAAAGCTTAAAGTACTATAAGAATTCAATTTTAGGCATATATACTCTAATTTTCACTAATGGTCCACTTATCGCCTTTTAATGGAGAACCCTAATTAAATATAGTTTCGGTCACTCTTAGACATTATATTGGACCAAATAAAATTCTTCTTTAGAATCAGAACATCGAAATTTTCTTTGTGTAAATTTCTGGTATTTTTCCGATAAAGTCCATTTTTTAAAGAATAATGAAAAATGTTGTATTTTAATTCAACACCTCTGTTTAATATAATTTATTAATATGATTATATTATATTTTGAATTGGTTTTAAAGTTAAACTGGAATAATTTTTTACCATTTAATCCAATAGTGTTCATTTGAATTAATTTCACTTTGAAATTGCACTTAAATTAGTGTCAATCTTTTGATATATATTATTTCATAAAAACACGCTATTTATTCTGACAGTGAGAATTAATTATTAAATTAAAAAATAAAACTTATATGTTTTGAATTTTTTATGATAGACATCATTTTTCAATTTGGAAAATCAAATATAGCTTAGGGTGAAGTTTTTGTATTTTTATGAAAAACTTCAATTTTTTATGAATAGTGAAACCACTAAGTGGTAATTAAAAAATTGATTTTTTCGTTTAAATGAAATTTTACCACCTCTGTGTTTTGAATTTAAAAAATACTAAATACTTTTTGTCATTAAGAATTAAAATTTTGTTCAATGATATTAAAATATTTTTTTGGGAATAGTAACTTTTATGTTTTTAATCGCGATTAGAGGTAATTAGTGTAATATAAGGTAAAAATAATATTTTAATAAAATTAATGACCTTGACACATGTCTTACCCTTATTTTATGTGTCATGAGAGACCAATAAAATCCATGGGTTAACTTGGGGACCCCATGGAGCCACATTGGTAGTAAAATTACATTAATATCTTTTTATTTAATGTTAAAATAAAAATGTCACAAACATGAGTTGTTTTATTAAAACAATTTTTAAATAGGGTTATGCAAGTCATATTATTGACTATAAATATTAATTAGAAATCTAAAAAAATTTCATACATCATTATAGTTTATTTATAATTTTTAGAAATTAAATAAATTAAATTATTGATGACACGATGATGATGCATCGATTACCTCATTATTTAACGATTTAAATAAAATGAAATAATAATGTAAAATATAATTCCTAAACTTTTTAAAAACCTAATTTATTGGTGGATTTAGAACTCATATCACCATATCCTCGAAATATATAATTTTGGGACCTTTAAAATCCGAAAATCATTTTATAATAAAGTAAAATTTAATAACTTTCCACGAGTGCCCCTCCTCTCCTCTTATAAAAGGCCCCCACCTCTACCACCTTAACCACACCTCTCAAGCATTTTTCTCAGCCAAAACCTGAGAATTTTGTCTCTACACATCCCTATATTATTCCAAGAAGCCTCACAATGGGATGAAGTCTTCCCTATTAATCCTTTGAGCTCAAATCAAAAAGAGTTACCCATTTTAAAGGTAGTGTCTTCTCTTATGTTCTTATATTTTATTTTGCTTCTCCAACCCCCTAAACTCTTTGTATTCCTTTCTTTTGTAACAGAAAAAATATCTTAAATATACTAGTATGTTGTTATGGAAATTATTAGAGCTACACCTACACACAACTTTATCTAATGGTTAAAGAACATACTGTTTCTGTGGTTGGCAATTTTCTGCCTCATTAAACGATGATTGTTCAATATTCTTTTAACACCTTTCATGGTGGCCATTAAGATGTCACTCTATTTATATATGATATATATTATGTTTATGTTTTTCCTATGCTTTTGTATTTTTTATTTTTGGCATACCTTTATGGTTTCCATTGTGGTTAAACACGATAATTTCATTTTAGGAAGTGCGGATTACCGCCCCCTCAAAGTGATTTGATTCGTTAATTCCATATGTGGGACGTATAAAGGATGGAGTTAATGTTATTATATATGATGTTGTACTTGAATTATAATTACCCTTATATCATAATTATTTCACTCCATTAAATACGAAATAGAAATGAAATTAGCGTTCATGCGTATGTACGACTTACCTCTTCATGAATGACGCATTTCATTTCTTACCTCTAAATGTTATGTACTATTATAAATAAATGTATATTCTGGATATATATGATATATATGATATCCAAATAATTAATATCATTCTGGATATAAGGAACTTTTCACCACATAAACAACATGTAATTGTGAGAAGTCCATTTTTGACTTATGAACCAGATATCGATAAAATGAACATTATTAACTTAAATGTTTATATAATGTTTATAACATGGAAATAAGTGATATAAAAGGAATATTAGGCTTGAAAAAGATTCTTAATAAAGTAGAAATTAACTTTATTTTATTATTCAAGAGATTAAAGGGCAATCGAGTCACGTCAGACACGGGGTAAGGGACTTCGTCTCAATCTCATTTCCTTGAGGCAAATTTTGTTCTAATACAAGGATTTCTTTTATACAGTGTATAAACCCCTTTGAAATTTAATTTTATACCAAAGGAATATTCTTATACTAAGCGTTTTATAAAACAATAAAAAAGAATGTTTCTTTTGACATACCCGGTGACAACGACTTTTTCCGCCGCAGCGAGTATTATTTGGTCTTTGTCTTCCTCAGTAAGCCGTAATGTTTTTAAAATGAAATAAATACAATATAATCTTTCATGTATTTTGGTATTGAAATTTTTTTTTATAATGGATTTTTTATGTCAATATATTTAAGTGATATATTGTGATCAAAGTGTGGAAATGTTTTCTTTCTATTATATTTTTTTATGTCTTCTGATTTTATATTGGTACTTGGACATTTGACGGGTGGTTACGTGACAAACCATATGATGGGTGGTGTTGTGAATACTAGGATGGGTGGTTACGTTATAACCTCCAATGCATTGGGTATGGAATTTGGCTGTATTGTTATTCCATTAAGTGATATGTGTGGAAGTCGACCGTATGGTTATTCCATTTTAGTTTGTTTATGTCCCAAGTTACCTTTATATGTTATGTGTTCTTTATATGGGATTTATGGTAATCTTTTTGTTAAAAAAGGGTAAGTAATGATATTTTATTCAATGAAGATTAATTACTACTCCATAAATGTGAAATGTATTACTTTGATAAAGTATTCATGGTTTACATGTTTTCCTTCTTTGTGTATCCCTTACTGAACCTTTTATGCTCACCCCAAGTTTTTTTTTGAAATGTTTTTCACATGACATAATTTAGAATTGGGTCAAGGATGGGATCAAGTAATGTAATGATTTCTTAAACATGGAACTAGAAATGACTTTTTTTTAGAGTTCATGTTTTAAAAAAATGAAACATTGTAGAATTCTCTACTGTGTAATTTTTTTGAGATGTAATAGTTATGATCTAATTCCCTAAACCTCTAAACCTAAAAAGATCCTAAATGGGAATTATTCATTTAATTAAATATTAAGTAATGTTTAAGGCTGGGACCTTATAGGATATGTTGGAATAAATATGCAATGACAATCAAAATAGCAAGGTTTTTTCAACTTACGAGAATAAAGTCTTAATTGTCTTTCCTGCAGTAGGGACAAGATTTCAGGCCTGGTGTACTCTAGCTAGATAACATGAGATATACCGGGAAGTCACTTATCGTCCACATCAATGCATCTTTTAATAGAAATTTTTTTTCGCAGATACGTCATATGTCTAACACCATTACTCCACCATTAATTTAACTCATCAATCAATGGTTTAAAATAAACATCAATATTCATTTTTGGATGTCTTGGAATTAATAAGTTTAAAAAGATATAAGACTCCTTCTTCAACATCCATGGAGGCACTGCTACAAATACCCCTTTTATCAGAGATAAAAATGGCCTTTAATAGTGATAGAAAATATATGTCAAAGCTGGCATCGATAAAGGGGGGGGCCTTTATCAGTGCTCCAAAAAGAACAGATAAAGACACCTTTTATCAGTGCTAAAAAAATTGGTGATAAATGGGGTCTTTAATCGGCGCTAAAATGAAGAGCTGATAAAAGAGTCCTTTATCAGCGCTAAAAATAATGTGTTGATAAAATACCCCTTTTATCAGTGCTTTTTTAAAAGCTCTGAAAAATGTTAAAAAATTAATTTTTTTTAAAAGTCCTCGCAATCTCGGGGGGGGGGGGATTTTGTAGTGCTCCCCCCCTTTAACAGCGCCTTCCCGAACCTCCAACGCCCCCACACACCCCCATCTACCCTTTATCAGTGCTATCCCCCACCCATTATCATCGCTAGCTCCCATATTCCCCCATACATGCACGCCCCTACCTCCACCAGGTTTTGAACTCGAGACCTCCCACCCTGCGTGGCTAAGCCCTTACCACTCCTCTATTTTGATTTGTTTTCAATTTCTTGATATCAATATCAATATATATATCTTTATATATATATATATAGTTATATTTATTCGTATTGTAATATATATTTATATTAATACGTATATATAGTTATATTAATATATATGTATAGTTATATTTATATATATATATAGTTATATTAATATATATATATATAGTTATATTAATATATATATATTTCTATTTTAATATAAATATATATATATATATATATATATATATTATATAGTTATATTAATATATAGGTATAAAAATACTCATATATTTTTATTTTAAATAATATGGATATTAGTTATTATTTAGATAAATCTAATATATTTTATTTGTAAATATATTTTATTATTTATATTGATAATTAAATTTTTATGTTGGAATATATAAAAAATATGTATATATTGTTATATAATTGATTATAAATAGATGTACATTATAGAAAATGATTAAATTTCAAATACATAATATCAATATAAATGTAATACCTTGGAATAAATTCCGTCCCCACCTAAAAAATTCAATAATACCCCCTTATACACGGCTGAAAATCCAAAAAATGTAAAACAATCGGGGTATCCCGACTAAAAACTCAGTTTTTGAGGCCTTCTATGCCTTTTTTGGCCTCGAAAAATCCATTATATGGGTCCTCCCCAGTTTATTAGGTGTAGATCTCATTGCAGGATTTGATTTGATATAAGGTAGAGCTCAAACGGACACCCGAATAAAAAGTTATGGCCATTTGAAGTTCGAGTTGCTTTTTCAACATATTTTGGATCTTTTTTAATTTTTCATATTTTTTTAGTCTTAAAATTTTTATTAAATGACTAGTACTCCATAATAATTAGAAAATTATTAATTAAAAACATTTTTTTAATTTCTTTATAAGCCATTTTCACTAAATATCTTATATATTATGTGTAACTGTTTATTTATACTTATCTAAAATATATTTAAGATTATATTTTAAATATATATTTTATATTTATATCAATATAACTACATCTAAATGTTTAATAATTAGTATTTTTTTATGGATTTTTTTTGGGAAGTAGACCCTTTATCAGAGCTTTTAAAAAAAGTGTTGATAAAGACCCCCCCCCCCTTTATCAGCGCTGATAAAGGGGTACCCTTTAACAACTCTAAAAATAAGCATTGTTAAAGGGGATACATTTATCAGTGCTAAAAAGCGTTGATAAAGGGGTACTTTTATCAGTGCATTATTTACCGCTGATAAAGGCACGCCCCTTTATTAGCACTTTTTCGTTAGTGCTGATAATGAGTGGCACTGGCCTTGGCCTGTTTTGGGGTAGTGGGATAATTGTATAGAGTTATAATGATAGGACAACATGAATACTAACTACCATAAGAACCAAACAGACAAAAAACTGTTAGTGGAAAGACCAAATCACACATTTCGGGATTTTAAAGAATAAGATAGATGAAATCGGTCAAAATATTTCCATGAATCACCATCAGATGGATGATTCAAGATTTTATCAGTTGAAATCATGGTTTTGTTCCATGACATCATTGACATAGTGTTCTGAGACAAAAAAATGCTACAACCTGGGTGTAAGGGGGAAATATCTCAACTGTTTCACAAGAATCGATCTAGACTTCCCTAGTTGATCTTATTTAAACCTCGATTGTCCCCATGTGGGACAAATATCCAATTACTCATTTTCACTAGAATATAAGATGCAATCATTTTCACATGCAGGAATCTTCTGATACCTAAGGCCCAGATTACGACCCAACCTCTTTCTCTTATAGTAATTTGTTGGCAACACATTTCTTTTAGATAACAGTGTTATAAAAAAAGAATATAACTGATCAAAATATTTTTTTGACATTTCATTATCTAATTTAATAGCCATAAATTTTTCAACTACTTCAAATATTCTTATCTTGAAACTAGGATAAAATTCATCCTTAGGAGACCTCATGAACTCATAAATGTCGGATGGTGCCAACACAGGAGTTAAATCAATAACATCTTGAGTTTTAGTTTGTTGGACCTATGGACCTACAACATCATGTACTAAAATTTAAAATCATGATGGATTCAGAATCAAGTTATTTGTATCTTATCTGGAACTTTGTTCATCATGTTGATACCAAAAAAACATAATGTGGTTGAAATTCAAACTGCAAGAGATGTCCCTCAACCTTTTCAAATGTGTCAAACGTTATTTGAGTGAATTTTTTACAAGGATTCTTACTTGTGCCTTCAGAATCAAATTCTGGTTCTGATGATGAAAATGATAATAATGCTTCAACACCCTCAAAATAAACTTGAGTTCAACCAGAAACGTTTGGATTTCTATGCTGATTTACCTAAGTGTGATCATCTAATAGTGACTGTTGTCAACTTCATTATTCTATATTTTTCTAAAAAATATAAAATCAGCACTATTTTTGATTAGTTTGAAATTAAAAAAAACACTATCCAAAAAAATACGACAATTAATTACAACTACAGTTTAATAACTACCATTAATTATGGGTGAAAAAATTTCTAGTGGGTTGATGACTACACTTTTGTCTGACACCTCATTTACATTAAGCTTTCTCACATTGAAATCACTATGAAGAATCTTCTTAGAGGTACTCTTATTCATTCTCGTGCATAAGAGAATGTGTAAGCGTACATTTGAGCAGATTCTACTTTGGGATTAATGTATGACAAAGATTCAAGTAAATGAGTCGTTAGGAAAAAATAGCCCCCTTTTCATCGATGAATCTTCTTCTCGTAACTTTCACCGCCTGAATACATTATAAAAGATGTGGTCTTACTAATGCATATTCTAACTCGTGCATACAAGATTGGATATGCATACATAGAAGCATACTTTTTTTAATTTGTTCTGTCTATGAGAGTAGAAAGGAGACGATTCAACGAACAAAAGGATTTTCATCTATCCAATGAAAATTGAGCCATGTTATAACAATTTATGATAATTTATTACAATTTATTTTATTGCAAATTATTTATAATTATTGATAATTATTGATAACTATTTCTAATTATTGCTAATTAATTCCAATTATTTTTAATTATTACAATTTATTTCTATTTATTTTAATTTATGGCAATTTATTTTAATTTATTACAAATTATTTGTATCTGAGGTAATTTATTTCTATTAATTTCTATTTATTGAATATTATTAGTATTTATTAGTATTTATTAGTATTTTTAGTATTTATTCCTAAATATTACTAATTGTTACCATTAATTACTATTTATTAATATTTGATACTATTTATTAATAAATATTAATTTTTGTTACTAAATTTGACCATTTTTACAATTTATTACTATTTATTAATATTTATTACTATTTATTAAAATTTATTACTATTTATTACTATTTATTTCTAAATATTACAAATTATTACTGATTATTAATAATTATTACTAATTATTACTATTTATTACTATTTATTACTATTTATTAATAATTGTTACTATTTATTAAAATGTAAAACAATTTATTAATATATATTACTATATATTACTATTTTTACAATTTTTTATTATTTATTACTAATTATTACTAATTATTACAAAATATTACTATTTGTAACTAATTATTACTATTTCTTACTATTTATTATTAATAATCTCTAATTATTAATAATTTTACTAATTATTACTAATTATTTTTAATTATTACTATTTATTACGTTTTATTTATATTTATAAGTATTTATTAGTATGTATTAGTATTTATTAGTATTTATTAGTTTTTATTAGTATTTATTAGTATTTATTAGTATTTATTTCTATTTATTAGTATTCATTAGTATTTATTACTATTTGTTAGTATTTATTTCTCTTTATTAGTATTTATTTCTATTTGTTACTATTTATTACTAATTATTTGTATTTATAACTATTTATTAATATTTATTACTATTTATTACTATTTATTTGTATTTATTACTATTTATTCTAATTTATTCATGTTTATTACTATTTATTAGTATTTATTAATATTTATTAGTATTTATTTCTATTTATTAGTATTTATTTATTATTTTTACTATTTATCTCTATTTATTAGTATTTATTTTTATCAATTAGTATTTATTTATATTTATTACTATTTATTAGTATTTATTACTATATATTAGTATTTATTACTATTTATCAGTATTTAATAAAATTTATTAATAATTATTACAAATTATTACTATTTATTACTAATTATTACTAATTATTAGTATTTATTAGTATTTATTACTATTTATTAGTATTTATTAATATTAATTTGAATTTTATTACTAATTATTAGTATTTATTATGAATTAATAGTATTTATTACTAATTATTAGTATTTATTACTATTTATTAGTATTTATTAGTATTTATTAATATTTATTACTTATTGCTACTAATTAATACTATTTATTAGAAATTGTTAATATTTATTACTATTTTTTTCTAATTATTACTTATTAGTTTTAATTACTTTTAATTACTGCAAAATACAGCTATTAATTACTACATTCCACTAATTATTTATATACATTACTAATTATCGTTAATAATGATTAATTATTTCTAATTACTAAGAATTAATACTAATAATTTATTTTTATTTTTCCAAAAAAATATTGATGACAATACAATTTAAATCTATCATAATTACAACTAATCAACAATAATTGAAATTAATATAAAGAAAAAAATACTAAATTAAATAAAACTTAAATACCTTTAAACATGATCTCTTATAATAGTAGGCGGCTTCACAACATCTACGTAAAAAAACCTAACTCTCAATAATTTTCACTCTATAATTAGAGTTTACAGGATTGGATCTTGAAATTTAGGTAGAGAGAAGAAAAAACGGAGGGGGAATATATAGGTTAGTTTAGTTGTGTCGGTACTTTTTGGGACGGGCCCCGTCGCAAATACCTTCAGCCAAATTAATTAATGTTGGTGGCTAAAATATTATTTGTGGTGGGGATCGTCGCAAAAATGTGACTTACCGACACTCTATTTGCGACAGGACAACATCCAGTCACAAATATATTTTTACCTCCACTAGTTATTTGCGATGAGACCCATCGCAAATACCCATTGGGGGGTTGAACTTGTTGTGACAGGGGATCCCCCGTCGCATTTAGGTCTTATCACCTCCTGGCATTTGCGATGGGCGGTGCCAACCCATCACAAATATTCTTTCGCACGGTTTGGTGCGCAGAACGCGCCAATCTGTGCGTAACTTTTTACGATGGGGTGCATATAATTGATTATTTTCAACGGGTTGACCATCTCATCGAAAATAATCTATTTGAAGGACTATTTGCGACTGGAATAAATCCTGTGGAAAATTACCTGTCGCAAATAACTGTTTTTTCCATAGTAATTGAAGATAATGGTATATCTTATATGATTTTTCTTGTCTCTAATGAACTAGTGGATTCCTATATTTTTATCCCTTATTGAGATATAGTTCTATTTCCATGTTATAATAACAATTTCTTGTGGTTTAAGGATGGGAAGGTAAAGGAATAAGTCATATTGAAATTCATGGTGATTTTTATGAAAATAATTCATGATTTATTTTGAGAGTTCTAATTTATGGGAAAATGAATGTTGATCGGAAGTGTCCACATTTTATTTTTATGGTTTTGTTATATATGAGTTACGACCTATTTCCCTTAAACACAAAACATGGACTGATCCCCAAAGTGAATGAAATTAATTTTATTACTAAAACAAAATATTATGTACTATTTAAGGAATGTTCATTATACTCGATCCTTATTAAAAATGACTGTTGTTATGCAACGAATTAGTGGGTCCTAGGTCAAGATGTTGCAAATTTTTATCAGTGCTATTTTTTGGTGTTTCCTTATTATATAAAAAATCCATGATATGATAAATTTTCAACATCATTTGGATGGTTTACATGAAAAATTAAAAATGTGTTTTAGAAAATGGTCTGTTATACGGGCTATGATACATAAGAGCATTGGAATGTGTCAGAACGTTGGATGGAGGGTGTGTTGTTTGTCTAACCTGAACCTGAATGAACAATGTACAAGTCACCATATTAAAATTAATTATTATTATAGATTTCATATATTGATTTGAGCTATTTTATTTTTATTGTGTTGTATTTACTATAAATATTTATTACTCATAGACTGAATGAAAATTGGATTGAATTTTTCCATCATTATATGCACTTAGGCTCACCTTGAATATGTGTGTTCTTGTGGTTTTTTCCTGCAACATGGAATAATGGAATGGTTTTAGGATATATAAAAGTTTCAAAAATATTATATACAATGTTCTCAGGTATATCATGTTAGTGTAATTAAACTCACCTATCTTTGGTATGTGATTCCATGTGTTTCTGTTATTTCATCCTAAATGTATGTTCATGTCTTTGATATGGGTATTGAGGGATCCATGAGTCTTGATGATATTTCATATGGGTGAAGTAGGGAAGTGTAATGGTAGTTAGATGTTGCACATATTTTAGAGATCCCCATTTTCATTATCTGGGTTATTATTATTGGTTTTCCTTACCGACTGATAAATAAATTTTTTATTTCAAAATCACTTTTACGGAAAAAGTGAGAAACTGCACAAGAACCACATATGAGACAAACTTCCCAAGGGGATCGACCATTGCGGACACGAGTCAAAAAAACCCATATATCACTTTTATGGTTGAGAAAGAATTGCAATTTAAACCCAAAAATCATCCTCAAACATACGTTCAGAATCATCATGTTCCCTCTCAGAATCTAGATCTGACTCAAACAAGAGACCCAATGGGCGGCTGATGGAGCGAGTGCGCATCCTATCCAACTTACCTCCCACCTCCTGTCTGTCAGTGACCTGTGAGGAAACACCAAAGTTGAATAGTTCCCTTGCCCTCCCCTGTATTTTTCACTTTCATTTTGGTTGATTGACGTTCCCAAGGATAGCAAACTTGTTTTGGATGGGCATCAGAGCATCCAATCCTGCTTGAATCCCCATTCCACCAATCCTCCCACCATTAGAGAAGTGGGTCATAGAGACGGCTGCCACTTGTTCCCCAGCTGAACTGATAGTAGCAGTGACACTACCTTTGGCTCCATCGATCATTAGGATACTCTATGATGTTGGGTCATCCCTTCTCTCATCAGGAGCAGCCGTCACACAACGAAAAAAATAATGGTTTTCCTTACTATATGTTGGTTCGCTGCACGACGCCAATTATATGGGATCTAATAGAGCATTAGGGGAATATGGATATCATATTTCTATTTTATGGATAGGACGAGGTCCTTGAGCATAGTGAAATGAATGATTCATAGTGGGAGGATATAAGGCATGCTATACATCTAAAATAGGAAAATGATTTTTGGTCATGGATAAATGAGTTGATAAGGGTGATCTTGATATGGGTTGTTTGAAGAATTAATTAGGAATCTTAGTGAGATGATCCACACATAAAATATCTAATGTTTAAAATTCATCCACATTACCACCAACTATTTTAAGTTGAGGGTGGGCCACTAACTATAGAGTTCTTGATAGTGTTAGTGGGGACTATTTTTATCAAAATGAGACACTCCCATGAATATTGTAAAATTTTCAACACATATTTTTAGGGGGTCATAAAATCACTGGTGGTACATTTATGTACATTTATGTAGTCATGAGGGATTAATATGATAGTACTTTGATACTATTTTCATCTATAATTTCTTCTCAGATACATTAATGGTTGTTCGAGAACATCCTTTTGTGAACATATGGAGAGGAGACACCTCGATCATGGAGAATATTTTCCTGATCACTATCAAATATCGTTTTTACCTCACTATGGTAGGAGGTGGAATAACCATGGTGAGATAGTTCAAGGATGAGTTATGTAATTCCATCATGGTATATGTGAACATATACAGATTGACCTAATTCTTAGAGGCATTGAACCAAGAATTGATAGATGTGGGAAACAAGAAGGATATGACCTTATCTATCTTGATGGTGGCCTCAAGTGAGCTATGAAGTAGGTCTAGGGGTAGCCAAAAGTATGGTTGTGAAGGGAGTCATTAGGGAACCTTGGTAAAATACTGGGGGAGTCCACCAAAGATTTTATTTTCAGTAGTATTATTAAAATGTGGGAAGCATGTTCATGTTCGCACTCGAAGGGATAGTTATCTGAAGGAGTAAAAGGAATTTCATTAGATAGGGAATATAAGGAGGGGTTTTTAAAAGACATATGAAATCATATGGATTCCGGAATTGGGTAATACATATGGATATGATGTAACACTCGGTTCATCAGTGGGAGCGATTTGATGAGATATGACTAAAATCAACGGTCAAGGTATTGAGAGATACCCGGTAGTGATATAATTGGTTGGTTAGTCATAAAACTATATATGGAGGATAATAGTTTGGTAAGTAGGCTTCAATCCAATTATTTTAACTAAGATAAAAGGGAAATACTATGATGGGGTTTCCAAAAATGGTTAGATGTACACCATGATCATTTTTTTTATTTTTTTTTTGTTATGATAAACACTATTGTATGAGATGCATATGTTTGTTTGTAAATTAACCAGAATCATGTTAATAGTGAGCATCGGGAATGGTTCGTGATTAATACAGGATTTTTTTGTAATAATTGAACATAATTTTTGTGTGAATAATATAAGATGAATGATCTATTGACAATTGGGTGTGACCTAGGACTTTCATATATGAGTTTTGATACATGAAATTATTGGATTCATTTGTAACAATGATAAAAATGAGTATCTGATGAGATTATAGACTGATGGTATGTAATGGTTGTGATTTTCATGTGTGAGGGGATGGTTGGAGTGGATCCATTTTGATTTTAGGAAATGGGCCAGGATGTAACCATGTAGGTGACTCCATAGTTGGGGAGAAAAATTGAAGGAATCTTGTTGAATTAGTGGTCTAGGTTGTCATAGATATAAAGGTTGAGATGGATATAATTACAACAATCTAATGGTACTAGAATGTTGAGAGAAGGTTTCTTGAATGAGTTAGAGCTCAGGTTAGTATGTGGCCAAATAGCTTAGAGGGAGATACTATATGTTGGGGATTTTGTAAGATATTGTATCTTATTTTGTGAGAGGATAGATTAAAAAGTGATTAAACAAATTAATTTAAGTTTTTCTTATGTTTCTGGTGGCTGTAGTGACCTGAGGTTTGTTCCTGGAGAAAGAGGGTTGCTAGAGGATAAAATGAATACAGAATGAATCGTTCTACATTGTGAACATGTAATTCATAATATAAACATTAAATTATGGGGATAATACCCACATTCCTAGGATTTAATGACATTGAATATAATTTCACCCTGTGATACATTTTTTAAATGGTTGAAAATTAAAAGAGATAATAAATGGGTGTCCATTCATCAAGGGAAGCAATGGAGGTTTACACTTCCTCTCATTTATGTGACATTTATATATATCTTTATTTTCTTAATGTTTTTATATTTTTTCCCTCACAAGAGGTAGTATATAAAAAGGATAACACTTATTCCTCCATATTTATTATTTTTTCACAATTTTATTGAGATATTACATTAATTTGTTCACCACACCATATTGTCAATGTTTAATTAGTATTATTTTTTTTTCTATTTGAAGACGAATGAGAAATCATTCACCCATGAGAACACATATATAGATATAAGGTAGTTGGTTCCTATAGTTCTTCTATTCATGCACATGTTACGAAATCTGTGTTGAATATATATAAGTTGTGGGGTCTGGGTAGGAACTATTTTATGCTACAATTATTTTCTATTATACATGGGTGGTACCGAAGGGTACTTATATGTCTAACAAATTGAGTTTTATCCTAGTATGGTGTGGTATGTATGAAATGGTGTTTCACAATTATTTCGGAAGAAATTTATTGGTTATACATATTTATTGAACTAATCATATTACTATGTTCTTATCAAAATAATGAGTTTGGGAAAGTCCCATAATGACTTGGGAGATATTGATCACTAAATTTGGTGGTGTTTGGGTTCCCCATAGTTGTTTCCTACAGTTTTTGGTGGTTTTTTCACCTTTTTAATGGACAAGAGCATCATCGGGGTCATGTGCACATGGGGTATGGGCTTAGGGAGGTGGTTTTGACAACTTGTTAAGGATAGATGTCTCTATAGATATCATGCAAAAAGTGGTGGGATTTACAATCAGTTCAAAGGTGGTGATAAAAATAGAATTCCAAATTTCATAGTTTATTTTACCATTTGATTGAGGATGAGGATCGCCATTATACTAGGTCTATTGGGTTGTAATGTTTTAATGGGGCTAATCATCCCTTAGTATTGTGGGCAATTGGACTGGTGGGGATTGAATATGTAGATTTTCAATTAACATGAGATATGAATATGTGAATTTTGTTTGGATATTGGGTAAAAATCATTTAAAAGATTTGATATGCATGTGTTTGATGAAATGTTTTTCTTATGGTATTGTTTGGAATGTGGTGGTTTGTGCTAGGTGAATGATTTGAAGACCGAGGTTTAATCCTATCATAAAATATTTGATACATCATTCCACAATGAAAAGGTATAAGAAGGTAAAGGATACATTATGGTTTTTTAGTGTGGTTGATGCCAATTATGATATGTGTGATATATTGTTTTTCATACGATAATATATGTATGGATATATATTTGGGAGACAATATTTGTGGCCTAATATGTTCATAGTCACCCCCTACATTAACCCAGTAGGACCTTTGAAGACATTATGGATTTGAGTATTGGAAATGGATCATGATCATGGGTTAGAAATTTGTGAACATGGATGTACTAAGCATGCATGGGATTGATGGAATTGGTGTTTAGATGATATATAAGGTTATTATTTTATTCATGGATAGTGTTCATTTTGGGGTTTTCTTATGTACATTTATTTTATACCCATTAGTGATATTTCATGACTATATGTGACTATATGTACATATATATATTACAAGGTTTATATTATAAGGGTAAATTTGACTACATAATTTCATTATTTTATATTTCTATGACAAATTTAGGTTGAATTCATCAATAGTGAAATTACAGTTATCATTGTTATTGTTTCCACATAGTGTGTAGTATACCAAAAATCACCCAATATAACCTGACTTATAGACATAAGATTTTGGTGTATTTGGTCCCATAAGTATTTTTTTGTGGTGGACCATCACAAACCACTAGTTCAATGGTTTCTAAGTTATTATGTTTCCTTAAGCTTGGAAAAAATATATATCTCAAATATACTATCTTAACTGAATCGGAAGTCACTAAATAAATGGATTATTTGGAAGAATTTAAATATATGGAATTCTTTAAGATTCTCTATATCACTACACCACCATTCATGAAAGTGAAATAGCCTAACTGTGAATTTATATAATCTTTATCTATTTGGAAGATAACATCAGGGTATTTCTTCACAACTAGGTCTGCATCTCCTCCACACACTAGGAATATATACCTTTTTTGTTTGGAGTGATTGTTTCAAATATTTAAAAATTTATGATGTAGATAACTTGGAATACATTGATACCTTCTGACGATTCATAATTTAATCTTAAAATCAAACCTAGTACATAGAATGTGATGTATGATAGATATCGCTGCTAAAGCATAATGGATTATACTCATTATTTTGATCTCATCTTTCATCTATGGACACATATTCTTAGATATTATAATGGAATGTGATATTGGAAAAAAGCCTCTTAAATTTTTTCATATTTCTTTTTTATGTACCTTTTGAATATATATACTTTGACATTGTTCTAGCAGCCTCTGAGATCAATCTCGATTGATCATGATCCATAGAATATATTATGTCTCAACTAAATCATTCATGTAAATATATTCATTTGTCCATGTATTTGTTGATGTAATACTTACAATTTGTTTATCATTAATATTATGTCATCAACATATAATACTAGGACATTGATGAAACCCCCAATAACCTATTCATAGACACATGGATCAATTTCATTTGTAATGAAACCATATTATCTTATGGACTCATCAAAATGGTCATTCCATGATCTTATTTCCAACTTTAATACATATATGGATCTCTACAGCATTTCAACTTAATTAAACCAATTTATCAAAATAAACCCTTTGGGTTTTTTATTGATTTCATCATCTAACATCCCATTTTGAAAGGTAGTTTTTATACCCATTATCAAAATATCATAATGATGGAAGGAAATTATTAAATGTGATATAATGATGGATTATTTCATATAAATTTGTGAGAATGATTCATCATATTCGATTTCATGAATCTCTTGAAACCAGTCACAACTGGTTATACCTTATACGTTCTCAGTTGACCATCCATATCAATTTTATTAATTAATTATCTTTTAAATCCCATAGGTTTTACATAATATTGTAGGTTTACCAAAATCCAATCATGGTTTTTGTATATATACAGAATTTAGGAATTTGATTATTCATTCTATTTAGAATCATATATTCCATGTATTAATTCCTGTTATATTATTGGTTCATCATTCTATAGGAGTGATATTTCACTGGACTCGGTTAGAAAAAACATATCCCTAGTTCTATAAACTCTCTAATATACCTAGACAATGAATATATCTCAAAAGTTTATTCCTCTCCTACATTATATAATAGATATTGTTCCTGTAGCAACTTTTATACATCTAAAGCATTAACTTTTTTGATGTAAATATTTTCCCTAGAATTTATATTATAAATATTTTCCATTTTTGAACACATAGGTTTTCATTCTACAATAACATTTCTATCTGAATGCTATTGTAGGTAATATCCTTTAGTATCCTATGAATAACCTATGAAGATGTTATCCATTCTCTAATATACAAATATTTTACTCTATATAATCTTGACGAAACCCTCAAATACCTATACATGTATATGTTATAGATTGTGTTTATTTACATACCACAAATCATATGTAATCCCATAAACCAGTTTAGATAGAACTTTTTTTAGTTTATATACTAAAATAGGTATTCTATATCCCAAAAATAATAATTATTGATTTTCAAGATTATCGTAAATATAAAAAACATATATAGTGTCGGATTCCTTATTTTTTCTAACACCATCACATTTTTTATAAGGATAACTGATATCGAAAACTATCCCACACTCAATTATATGATCACTGAAAACTCAGTTATGATATTTTCTACTATAGTTTGAGTGGTGTTTCAAAATAATGATCCCATGATATTTCTCCACTTATTTTTAATATTCCTTATACAAACTAATGGATTCTCATATATACATCATTAATTAGTTATATGAAAATATATTATTGTCATTAGTTAATTTAATTAAGTATTAAACCCACCCCTTGAGTCATATCAAAATGGATGACATACATCTTTGTAAACAAATTATAATGGTTCATTGGATCTTTCACCTATACCATTGAAAGGATATTTTTTATTTTTTTATTTTAACCAATAGTGGAATGCATCCAAGGGTTTTAACTCAATGAAGTCTAAATAACCGAAATAATGTAATTTATTAAATACACTTTATTTTCATGGAAAAAATATCTTATATGCATGTAGGATATATGTCATTATAAAAATATTTTTCATTAATTTTAGGAAAACTGTTATCTATTTAATGTATATAAAACACATTGTTATTATGTAACATACTGTAACATATTTTACCCATATAAGTTCAAAAATATTTATTTCTAAACATGACATAAAATCACATAGTGTCAATTCTAGATATTCAGATAATATTTTGAATAAACAATTTTAGATAATAATTATTATTTTGAATAAGAACTAATCAAGTGGGAAATTTAAGTGGATTATCTATAAATAATAATGCTACTAGTCTCTCTTAATTTTATTATTAGAGATCTATATCATCTTTTTTTAGTTATCTTGAATCCACCTAGGTCATGTATATAAATATAAATGTGTGAGCCACACGAATTATCTGTTACTATTTTTTATTAAAATGGACATATTGACTTAAATGATAAATAAACATGATGTATAAGAATCAATATGTTTCTTCTTCCTCGACAACAAATTCACCTTCATGTGGCCATCTATTCAATATAAAATGTATGCAACCTCATCTTCATTCCCCCTATTAATGTTTTTAGTCTTGGAAGGGAGGTTCATTAGTGTATTTTACTTGGACATAGCCATTCACACTTTTTACATACCTATATTCTACTTTTTCACCCTAAGGATTGAAATTTTTGATTTTTTAATACCCATATAAAGTTTTTTATCTAAAACAAAAAATATCTTTTAGTTACTTATTAATTGAATTAATTTTGTAATTAATAATTAAATTAGACAAGATATGTGGTAAAGTGGAATAAATTATATAAGTAACAAATTCATGGTTAATTTTTAACCTAGGTAATATAGTCTCTCATTATACCAGATTATTTATAGTATATTAGGTGAGAAATATTTAATTTATTGTAGCCCACATAACTAAAAATAATTTAATATAATATTTTATTCATGTATTCCTCTCAAATTTTATAACTCTTAGATAAAAGACAAAATTTGAAAGGTATATTTTTCCTCTTTATTTTTTCCAATTAACATGAAATAGAATAATTCATAAACAAATGAATATGGAGTATATTATTTATATAAAAATTATATTTATATTTATACACCTTGATTTCTCCCTTTGGGGACTACGAAATAATTATATTCACCAACATATAAAGAATACTATCTTATAGAATTACATTACACAATCTCTTGTACCAATACTTTATGTTATGAATAGATATGATACTCTCATTACCCAAAATTGATCATAGTGAAATTGAATTGGTGTCAGATTCCATTTGATCTACAAAAAATTAATTGATAAGATTAGTACTTTATGATGATTATCAATATAAATATATATTTTATTAATTTTAAATGCCTCAAAATATTCTGTCAAATATTATTATCCCTTAACTACTATATTTAAAATACATTTTATTTTGAGTATTTTAGTGGCCTAGATCATTATGCCACAATTAATAACCTGACCAATGGCATCATCACTACTCTAAGATTTTAATGTAGGCTTTTGAGTGTCCATCTTTAGTGGCTCACGAGTCCTTGATCTTTTTAGTGGGTTATTATACCCTATGAAGTGTTACTTATCATTTCTCAATTCATTTCCTATAAAATTTCATTAAGATATTTATGGATACTATTTTTATTCCAATTATGTTTTAGTCAAGCCTCTATATTCATAAGATCTTTGTGGTAGTAATAGGAATGGTCAAGTAGATCAGAAGAGAATGTCAAACAATATGTTGTGTCTTATTTAATGGTATGGACGAAATTTAATAGAATAATTTTTTATTTTTTGGAATTAGGTAATATCATATCCTAAAAAGAATTAATTTTCTTTTTATCATACTAGTTCTATGTAAAATCACTCACATCATAACCTTTATTTAAATAGATATAATTCAACTCAAATGTTCATTTTTTTATACAAGGTTGTTCATAATTAAACTTGTGATCATTTGTAATAATTTAAAATTAATAAATTATAATAATATAAAATCATTAAATAAAAAAATAATAACATGATAATGTGTTTTTAACTATTGGTTAATCAGTGAATTGACCAAATTATTTACTGAGATCCTTGGGAAATTCCATCTGTTAAGACCTAACATGAAAGCCAGCAAACAAATTTCTCATTCACTAAACATGTTTGGTTTATGAATTCTCTTGACTCAAAAAAATTTTCCATAGACCCTTTCGATAATTACAATGTATACTCTAGATCATGTGAGGGAAACTTGCGGTAAAATTTTTTATTTTTTCACTTACAATTTGGCATGTATTAACGTGTAAAATTAACAATGGAGGGACGATGTGTAGATCATCAAAAATAAAATAATTATTATATATTAAAATTTAATTGAAATAATAAAATTAAATAAGAAATAAACCAAACATAAATGGGTCAATCTAAGTAATTTTCATCCAACTTGAAATATTTTTTCAAAAAAAATTAAATTTTCTATAATTTACCACAAGAGTAGTTTTAATTCATTGACATTAATTATAATTTTTATATTAATTTTTATATGTCTCGTATCCTCTAAAATAGTTTCGTTAAATTTAAAAACATTAAATTTATTTAACGATATTTTCATAAAAAATGTGTCTCAATTTTGGTTTAAATTGGATATCCATATATGTAGTTAGGTCTTCAGACTAGCCTGATAGGTTAGGATACTCGGACATAGACCAAATTAGATCAGACAATGTTTGGGTGATATCAACCATCCAAATTAGGGGTGTTCATCAAGTATATTTACAAAAAAAAGATATATAAATACATATATATTATAATATATTTATATATTATAATATATATAATTTATAAATATAGGTTTCATCTAAATTAATGGGGTTTAAAAAGTATCGCATGCCCTCCCCATAAATTTGGACGACCTAAGCTGTCCACATCGATTAAATGGATGTGGAATTATATATTGGATTTTTTATTTTGATTTCAGGATTATCAATTAAGGTGAAAAATCAATCATTACTTCCATAAGAATATCCCAAATAGATTTTTATATCTTCTTATACCACATAATGTTCTTCAATTATGCTATCGATAAATAATAATTTCTCTATTAGGCATTTAAACTCAGTAAAAAGAATAATTTATTTGAAATAATAATTTATATGAAATATCTGTTGATCGGAAATTTAGTATATATAGTTGATATAATATCTAGTGGACACTTAATCAGTTCTTATAGGACCACATCAAAACCCACATTCTGAATAAAATAAAATTTGATCTAAATTTTGATGATTTTTACCATAAAAATTTCATTCTACAACTTATACAAATTTTAGTAACATGGGGTGTAGTGGGAGTGTAATTAATATATAGTTTTAAATTTATATTCAATATTTATTTAAAAAAATTCACAAAACACTCTCCTGAATTTCTCAAAACATCAATTGAAATTCAATTTTGCATGAAACAAATATACTGAAATTGTAAAATACACCCCATTGATTTGAAATGGCTAATTTGATCCTCTCACCGTAGGTATGTCACGGATCAAATGAACCAACCTATGATTCCTATATATCATTCACATGTGAACAATAGATCCATGATTGTTTTTCTTCCCTTAATAAGTTCTATCATGGGAAATTGGATATCTTAATAATATCCCTTCGAACAATTTATGAACCATGATCCATAATGTGGGACTAATACAACCATGTTATTTCATTGGAATCGTTCTCTAAGATATTAAGAGAAAAAAGGGACATATATTCTCTATTTAAATTCATACACATCATGTATCACTCTATGAAAGAGACTATATTGAGCATTTATCATTTTGTTATTCTTTTTAAAATTTTGTTTTTTCCATAGAAGGTGATAACCATCATTTTAGAATCTTCAGCACACTTTTGACTTCATTAAACATGTCATAAATGTCATAAATATTTTATCACTCACTTATAATACGTAAACATGTAAAACTTTAAGAGAATAACAATTTACTCATCCCCTAATCTCCCAAAATAATTTAATTATCCTTGAACATGTATTGTTTCATTGAACAATTATATTTTTTCATATTCACTTTTATGACTGAAAAACATATGAATACGATGATAAGTACATTAATTTATCATTTCTCATAATATGAGTAATATAATATAATTAATTTATTTTATGATCAATCATAGTCAGCAATTAACAGGCCCATAATCATGGGTCCCACTTCATACTAAACACATATTCATCTATAAAGTTTGAACATTTGGGTACACTTAGTTTGTGACAGTCATGGTATATATATTGATATTAGTGAGTCTAATGCATAGACCATGAGTGTTTTATAGAATAAAATCAAGTAAAATAGTGTGGTAATGAATTCCCTATATACAAGTACCTCTTATGAACATGTTCTATGTAATATAATCTCTTTATCTCATGATGTCGTATAAATAATGATGCACTCTTTCATCATCACTATTTTTATTGTTTGTATATTTCAGGAATTTAATATATGACTTATATTATAGAATAGACATGAAATTAATTAGGGTAATACCATATTGATCAAACTAGTATACCAAGATAAATCTTCTTAATCCATTAAAACAATAATTATATCAAAACAATTCATATAATGTCATGCCACCAAAGATGCAGCCAACACAATCAACCTCTCCATGACATCAACATTATGGTTTATTCCATGTATCAAAGTACATAGCCAAATGGTATTCATTGATAATGATAACAAGTTAAAAGAACAATAAAAATATTTATATATAATAACAACAGCGGACACCAAAAACATTTGGTGTTCTTATTGGTGATTCAATCCTCATGATATTATCATCCTGATATCAACATGTCTGAACATCAGAAGAATATTTATTAATTCTTAAGATACCTCAGAACTGGATTTTCATTCATAATCTATGCCCATCCTATATGATATATCTAGACAACAAGATAAATATTAAATATTATAGTCATATTATCTCAAGGTTGTCATTATATTAGGGAATTGTTATAACTATTATACATGACACGTAATCTGAGGAAATTTCGATGTAAATTGTGAATATAAAAGTATCAAAACTATTATGGTAATAATAAACACAAACACACACACACTCATATATATATATATATATAATTTTGATTTTGAAATTGTAATCATATTATATAATGGATTTGTTTCTAAGCCACCCACTTGCTCCAAATAATGGGAAGGGGTGTAATTTTACTATTTATAACTATTCAAAACAAAATAAGGAATGAGAGACCACGTATTGCATGTGAAAATGACTCATTTGAAATAAATTAAATTTATTATACATTCCAATTCATAGAAACATGATAATACCCTAAAGGATTTTTTAAGTAGAACATATAATTGTGGTGTGTATAAATTATAAAAAATAATAAAATGAGATAATGTGGATAAAAAATATATCATTACTTGAGTGAAGTAATTAGTGGAAAAATAGTTTTCTATGAGAATAATATATGATGTTGGTAAATATAAAGGAGGATACATTGAAGGTCATAATGGGGAAAACGTATTTTCAAAAACTATTTTGTATAATGATAATACTATAGGTTTTAACGTCAGTGAAAGAGTGTAAGAAGTTATGTGTCATGATATATACTATTGAAAACTATACGGTATAGCCATAAAAATATTGTAATAATAATGGTTTTTAGGAAGGAAACCCACCTTTTTAGTGAGTTATATCAGAACTAAAGATCATGTGTTGTTACGGATTTCCATTAGAACTTACCTAGTATGTTACTTTTTGGGTTCACTTCTTTAGAAAACTAAGTTGTAAAGAAATCATTTATATTCTAACGAAGGACATAGAATCTAGGAAATGAAAAATTTCTTGTTTTATGAGCTATGATTGATTATAACTAGGATTTCGTAGTCCCTATATGATTGATTCTGTAAGGTCATTTTGAGGTAATAGAGACATCTATGGATATTATTTTCTGATTTACATCATAAGAATAATGTTATGTATACATCGGTTGTAAATCTAGATTTATGTGATGTTTTTACAAGTAGATCATTACCTGATTCTGTAATGTAGTAGATAATCACCTTTTTAATATGGTGATCTCGCCTATGTAATATGGTGAAATAAATTTAAGATTAATTTATGTTCACTAGTAGTATTGTATATAAATATTATATGTGATAATATTTTTCTTAGTAGTAGTTACACATGGATGGGGTGTGTTCTGAAATTACTAGTGAACCCTATAAAAATACCTTTTATATCATTACTAATTATTTATAGTGAATATTGGTGTATTCTAGTATATGAAAATTAAGGATCCATTTATCATAATTGTTGGACTCTTAATGTTTGAATCATGTTTTAATGTTCACAAATCATATCTAAATCATATATTAATGATTCTACATCTTATTCAATATAGATCATGTGTATTTATATCTAAAGTTTTCTCATACATTATGTAGCTCCATAAAAGATCTAAATTGCTCTATACCCAGTTTACTTAATTTATACTATCTTTAATATGCTCTCTAAATACCTTATTATCAAATGATCAAGTCTAATACTTTCTATTATTATCTTTATTTAAGTGTACACATAGTTACTTTGTAAAGTATAAGAAATCATTAGTCTTCCACTGGTTATGTACTTCTGACACCGTGAAGTGAGACACCATGAAGCCAGACAGTCACGACCTGACCCTACCCAGGCTCGAGCCGCAATAACCCCAAGCCCGCCTCCATAGGCCAGGGGCTAGCGACTAGCGTCGAAGGCACAACAACTCAGGGAGGCATTTTCCTAAGTACCTGTAAACACACCACGCAGAACACTCAATGAAAAATTTCAGAGTAAAAGAAATGACATGTAATGAAAAAGGGAAACTGCTATATATAAACCACAGGAGTGCATCGACCTCTAAATAGTAGAAAGAAAGTGATGAAAGTAAACTGAAAATAAAATTGGAAAAACAAATTCCCAACCAAAAGGTGCCACAACCCGGCAACAGGTAAATAGAAGAAAAACTGGTGGAAGGGTCCCCCACCTGGAACCCGACTACGACCACCACACGCAATCCAAGTTCCTTAAATCCTATGCTCCACTGAAGTCACGACCAACCTGTCCGTCATCTGCAAGGGCACACCAAGTGCGGGCAAAGCCCAAGCAGGAGTGAGTATAAAAATACTCAGTAGGATACACCGAAGGCTCGATGGAGAAACAAAGCAGGTACTAAAGGGTGAGCAGTAGATCGAACAGGAAAGTAAAGGAGTACAACCGAGAGTGCAGTCAAGAGTACAGTAGTAAATAGTCCAGCTCAACCCAACAAGAGAAAAGAAGGTAGACTCGTCCAGACACAAGGAGATGGAAACGGTGAGAGGATGAACTTCTCATCAAGTCATCCCTACCTATAGTAGGTTAGTAGACTCATCCAACCATGATAAACTAGACACAGAAAGCACTGGGCATACCCCGTTCTTATTCGCCTCTCCTTGAAGGAGAGTAACCAAAACCCAAGAATTGGGTACTGGAACAAGGTATACATATATATATATTCTCTGTCAAGAAAACTGAACAAGGTCATAAGGGGATCTCTGTCTCGTAGCTCAGCCCAAGAAAAGTGAGTAGCCAATAGTCCCAAAAGTAATCACCATCGATGCCCAGCATGTCGCACGTCTGCCCCAAACTACAAGTCAAGGGACTCAAACCACCGCATCTCGACACTATCCGCTTTGGGCATCACGGACTCACCCACACGGTTTTAGGTTGCGTCACAGGGACGTGTCTCAGTGGGGAAAGTACCCCTCGTACATGAGAGTTCTGGGGGAACATCAAACCACTCCATGGCACTGCCCCACAGTCGAGAGGTCTGCTCAATGTCGACAGGCGACCCCCTGCCCAGCCCCGCTAGAGGGTCCCTGGAAGTCCACGGGTTCCCACTATAGGAAGACCCAGTAAGAGTCGACGGGTGCGACACTGCCCAGCCCCGTAACAGGGTAATCCACTGGAGGTCGACCCTGCTAATGTCGGCCATGGGACCATTGCCCAGCACAGCAGGAGGTAACCTGGCATCGAGGTCCATTGCCCAGCCCAGCTGGAGGTATGTCCAGCATTAGGGACCACTGCCCAGCCCAGTTGGAGGTAATACCGGCATTGGGGACCACTGCCCAACCCTGCTGGAGGTAAACCCAAAACTGCTCTGGTCATCCCTACTGGATGGTACTACTCGGTGAACACTGCTGTACTGGACATCCCTGCTGTATGGTAACCCAGTGGCAAGCCCTGCTTGAAACAACCTCATCCCTGCTAGAAACAACCTCATCCCTGCTGGAAACAACCTCATGGGTAGAGGATCGGTGCCCACGTAATGTGTTGGTCACACTGAATGCACAAGAACTCTACCAGGGAACATGGAGCAATGGGAGAAACTCCCCAGGCCTCTCAAGGTGATCATGCTCCAATCCGCTAACTCGCTGTCGAAACGGAATGAGACAACTCATCCTAGAAAGTGGGGAAAACACCCACACTGTACGAACACCCATAGTCATAAACGGTGTCACAGTCTGGTGAAAGGGCACGGTACTAAAACCCCACATAGCTATAGAAATAGAGGAACCAAACCATCTCTGCCGGCCAAACGAGAACAGAATCAAGGGGAAAACTCAACCCTGCTGGTCAACAAGAGAGAACAAGACCAGGGGAACTCAACCCTACTGGTCAACATACAAGAACATAGGAACACTCTACATCATGAGAGGTCAAAAGCACGTAAAGCATAACACAACATGCACATGTGGCCCACATTATGTGTGGCCCCGTGTCAACACCAACTGAGCACACGAACTTCCTCAAGTACAAAAAACCACATGTACCTCCAAGCGTTCTCATATACACCTAGAGTATACCACGTTCCAGCCTAAAGGCTATCGTGCACATGACACCCAACGTCAACGCGAAGGAGTAACTTAACAACTCCTACCTGCCAGCTCAATGGCTAATGCACAACCAACCACATCTCTTCAATCACACGACAGTGCGCGCGATCACACATCATGGGTTCTCCGCAAACAGGGTGAGAAGAACCGCCACCAGAGCACCATTCACATTTCCACATTTAACAAGATCGTGTAAGAGGGTCCACACATCCAAATGGATCATACTATTTTAATCCTCGTGAAAAAACATGCAAGATAGACTACTTACTCAGCTCAAACAGATATCTGACAGAAAAGTCGCCAACACCGCTTTACGCCCGAATGACGTCCCGTGAACCCGAGCCTCGGCCCAGAAACTAGTCGGGCGCATCGCACCATTGCGATCCCCGCGAGAAAACACGTCAAGAGAACTACTCACTTTATTGCAATATATATCCAAAGAAAAAGGTACATTCTGGCGCACCGCACACAAGCGGCGCTTCGTGGGACCCACAACCCAGTCCCGAAACACAACGAATGGATCACATCATTGCGATCCTCTCGAAAACGTACATGTTTGGCTAACCACTCATCCGAATCGGACACCTGGGGAAGGATTCAGAATTCATTGTCAACTCCCAAAACGGCCCATGTGGGGCCCGCACTTCCGTGCAGAATTAAAGTGGACAGATTGCGCCTTTTCAATGCCCTTGGAAAAACACCTAGAAACGACTGCTCACACACCCAAAACAAACGTCCGATGAAAAAGTTACAGAACGCTACTCACAGTTCAAAAGACGGTCCATGGGTCCCACAACTCAACTCTGGTATCAACATCCAAAACCCCACTGGAAAACTCCATCTTAACACCGGGGTCGCAAAGCCACTGACGGCGCTCAAAACGGACATTGGATGTGTCCGCGCCGTCCAAAACAAGATCCCTCGGAAAAACGCCCGTCCACATAACGGTCATGCCGCACCCTCGTGCCCCTCATTTCGAGAATTAAAATTTCCTGAAAACCTCTCAAAATATTTCTCTCATTCCGAGGCACGCGCCGCCACAGACGGCTCGCGAAACCGACTCCCAGTTTATGAGTTATTAACGTATAAATAATTTTATAATAATAATAATAATATATTATTATTATTATAACATTATTAATATTATTTTTTTAACTACAACCAGACCGGTCGTTCAGCCGGTTTTCTTCTTCTCCCAACAGGACCAACAAAAGGCGGGTCCTGGTTTTCTCTCACAGCACCTCAGGTCAGCTCCTCGGGGCGACCTCCTCCGACCACTCCAGGCGCGCTGGCGCCTCCACCTCCCTTAGGCGATGCCGCCTCGCCTTCCCAGCCCTGCTCCGTCATGGACGCCCAGCCTCACGCCGGCTCCCCTAAGCTGCCAACGCTCGACCACGATCCGCCTCACCCGGGAGACTGCCACCGCCCGACCTTAGGAGCCATGCCGCGTCGTCGTGCCGTCGTGTCGGCTTGCTGCCACCGCCCGACTGTGACGCCAACCCCCGCTCGGCCTCACCCTCACCAATGCCTGTTGAAGCCTCCTTGGACCAACGCTAAGCCAGCTCGCCTGAACCCTCACCAGGCCGCCTTGGTCCACCGGAATACACCAAACCCGCAATGTTCGACGAACGGTCGTGACACCATCTGAACCCGGATTTCAAATCCGAAACAAGCGTCGAAAAGGGAAAAATTTATACTATATGTCCATGGGATTTGTTCGAAGATTTAATAGCAAATCAATATATAAAATTTAATCCAAAAAAAGGTTTAGAAATGAATACTCAACCAAAACCTCCTACCTGTTGGGGTGTTCCCGACGCTTCACGGAGGGTCCGCCGCCGCACCATTGCCTTGTCGGAGGGGAGGAGGAGATGAGGAGCTTCTCCTTCTTGGTTGATCTCCTCTTCCAGGGGAAGGGGAAACGGGGAAGAAGAGGGGTGGGGTTAGGGATTAAATAAAGAAGAAATCGGTTAAATTTTTAATTAATTTAACCCCCAATTTATCCCGCGCCCGAAACTCTTGATAGGGTCAAGGTTAAGCCTCCCCTAGGGTAAAAAACACATCCCGAGCACAATGGTGGTCTCAGAATTTTAATCTGAGGCCCTGATCAAAAGTTATGAAACTAAACGCCCAAAGCCGCAAAATTACGAAAACGCCCCTGGGGCAAATTTTCACAGACGGCCTGCGCCAGCGAAACTTACACCCCTCCTAGGGTAAACAACACACTCTGAACTCAATGGTTCCCTCAATTTTGCTATCCGAGCCACTATTTAAGAGATACTTGAGTTAAGACATTAAACGAATTAATTAATTAATTAGTTTATCCATTTAACGTTCCGAAACCGAGAGAGGGGTCCAAACATCCTGCCCTGACAAGTTTTATGTCGTTCCTAGGGTAATAACCCATCCCGGACCCTTCCGTACACTTAGATCTCTGATCTGAAACTCAGTTTCGGAGTTATCCCATTTATTCGGTGTTTCCAGTGTGAACGGACTGAAAATTTAATTCCGGCCAACCGGGGCTCAGAATCTCACGATGTCTGAAGGCACTGCTCTGGAATAACATCAAGAATATTCCAATGTCTTTCGCAGTAAAAACCGAGTTCTTACATCATTCCCTCCTTCAATATTTTCATCCCTAAAAAGCAAAACCAGGGAACAAATCAGGGTAATAAGCCCACACTTGGCTCTCTCATACCTAGAAGAACTCTTGTACAGCTCTGCGCCACCGAACACAAACCGAAGGATTTGATCTATTCACATGAGGTCTTCCCTCACTGATGATGTGCATAAAAGCAAGCACACATCTCTTCTCGAGTCATGTGGGTGATGTCATGCACCCAAACCCGACCATGGGGTTAGGGCAAGGCCGTAGGGAACCTGTCCATCCCTTTGCACAGTCTCAAATGGTCTGAAGGACCTCGGGGTTAGATCACGCCCCCGACCAAACCTCTACATCACGTGCTGCGACTAGAATCACTGCCCGCACGTGGAACAAGGCCCCTTGATTCCCTCCTTCAGAATACCCATATGGTGAAACACCCAAGGATATCTGGTCATGCAAGGTTCCACAATTGATGTACCACAACCAAGACTCTCTTACACGCTCAGAAGGCGAAGGAGTCGACAACATTGACAAGAGAAAAAGGTCCCATGCCTTTTTCCTTAACAATAAAGGGTTTCAACGACGCTCCGCGCCACCCTGGTAACAACCCAAGCAAGGAGCATGGAGAAAAATCAATTCACACACAGAGTCTAAAAATTCTACTGCAAAAAGTAGAAGAGATAAATAGAATACCTCTTATCACCACATGCTCTGTAGGATCGTAGAAATTCAAGGCTCGTGGCTATCTGTGGTCCTACCTGTCAGCTCCCGGAGCCTGACATGGAACACCTAGTGGTGATGGGAATATCTCGTAAAGCCATCCCCCACTACCATCTCCTCCCACTCCACTACTAGAAAAACCCCTCTGGGTACTACTCCGATCATGGTGTTGCCTCCATCATAGTGGTGCACCTGCTGCCTGCCCGAAGCTCTCTACATGCCTGGTCAGGTAGTCCTGTGCCAGGTGACCTCGCCCATCGCAAGCATAGCACCGACTCTCATCGGGCTGCACTGGTGCCCTCCGACGCCACTGTGGTGTACGACCACGCCCCTGAGTCTGGTTATCGGAAATCCACCTACGTCGAGGTCCTGCTTACCGATGCCCACTAGCTGAGGTAGACGTCTCATCTCCTTCGTGCCTACTGCCACCACCAACTCCAGAACATGATAAGTAGATCTCTATCACTAGCATCCACTCTAGCACACCAGCATATATAGAAATGACCAAGGGTATAATGACAGCATGAATCTCTCAGTGGAGACCCTACTCAAACTTCCACGCTCAGATGTTGTCATCATGGACCAAGTCCAGGTAAAAGCTTGCACGGTCTGCGAAACTAGCCGCATACTCGGCCACCGTCATCCCTCCCTGCTAAAACTGCAGGAGCTCCTGAATCCGAACGGATCACAGGCAGGAGGGGAAAAACTCCTCACGAAACAAAAAAACTGAACGTCGCCCCACAAAAACGACGACTCGTCGAGAAACTGAGTCACCAGACTTCACCAACGCCAAGCTGCTCCACAGAAATTGTTGGTTAGCAAGGCCACTCTCTGATCTGTCGGCGTCCGCACAAGCCTGAAAAGGAAAACCACTGTCTCTAGTCAAACCTCTGTTGCCTGAGGGTCTGGATGACCACTGATCCTCAACGGTCCCTGCCACAAGAACTCACGGAGCGCGCTCAACCTGCGATCAAGCCACGTCTGCTCTGCTGAAGCTCTTTGCTACTCAACAGGTGGGGGTGATTCTACCGGCCCACCCAGAGAAAGGGGCTCACATGATGGGTCCTGGAATGTGGACTCGTAGCTCACAGGGTCATCGTCATGAACCAAAGCTGGTATCCTGGCTGGCTGTCTTGACAGAGACATCATAAATATTATGAAGGAGTGCCTCGGTCAGATGAACATATATGTATATAACAATAACAACGATGGGGAGCTGACTCAAGAAGGATAGTCAAAGATTCAATACTATGTGATGCACAAACCAAATTTTTCCCTACAACAAGTTTCTCAGCAATCTGGGTCGACAAGCAGGTTATCAAGGTCATGGTGAGTGGATACGTCGGCCGTCACACCATCACTTGACTCCCTAGCCTGAGAGACGCTCTCTGGACATGTTGACACCATTTCCCTAAATCCCAACCAATTCCTTTTATTTTATGGATGTCCGAACAGCGTCCCAAGGAACGAACCACCTCTGATACCACTTTGTCACGACCCGACCCTACCCGGGCTCGATCCTCAACTACCACATGCACGCCTCCAAAGGTCAGGGGCTGGTGACTTGCACTGAAGGCACAACAACTGGGGGAGGCCTTTGCCTAAGAACTTGTACACACACACACGCAACACACTCAATGCAAAAGTGCAGTGTAAAATAAAAGACAAGTAATGAAAAAGGGCAACTGTTATATATAAACCACAAGAGTGCATCGACGTATAAATAGTACAAAGAAAGTGCTGAAAGTAAACTAAAAAGAAAATGGGCAAAACACGCGCCCAACCAAAAGGTGTCACAACCCGGCAATAAGTAAACAGATGAAAAATTCCTGGAAGGGTCCCCCACCAGGAACCAGACTACGACCACCACACGTAGTCGAAGATCCCGAACTCCTATGCTCCACTGAAGTCACGACCAGCCTGTCCATCTTCTGCAAGGGCACACCAAGTGCGGTCAAAGCCCAAGCAGGAGTGAGTATAAAAATACTTAGTAGGATACCCCGAAGGATCGAGAGAGCAACAAAAGAGGTACCAAAGGGTGAGCAGTAGATCGAGAATGAATATAAAGGAGTACACCCGAGAGTGCAGTCAAGAGTACAATAATAAAGAGTCCATCTCAACCCAACAAGAGAAAATAAGGTAGACTCATCTAGACACAAGGAGCTGGAAACGGTGAGAAGATGAACTTCTCGTTGAGTCTTTTCTACCTATAGCAGGAGAGTAGACACGTCCAAACATGAGAAACTAGACACGGAAATCACGTGGCATACCTCGCGCATCTTCACCTCTCCTGGAAGGAGAGTAACCAAAACCCAAGAAGTGGGAACTGGAACAAGGTATACATATATATATATATATATGCTCTGTCAAGAAACCTAAACAAGGTCGTAAGGGGATATTTGTTCCGTAGCTCAGCCCAAGAAAAGTGAGTCGCTAACAGTCCTAAAAGTAAACACCATCGATGCCCGGCATCCCGCACGTCTACCCCCAACTCCAAGTCAAGGGGAACAAACCACCATACCTCGACACTATCCACTTTGGGCGTCACTGACTCGCCCGCCTGATTTTAGGTCGCATCACAAGGACGCGTCTCGGTGTGGAAAGTGCCCCTCGTACTTGAGAGTTCTGGGGGAACGTCAAACCACACCATGTCACTGCCCTGCAGTCAAGAGGTCTACTCAAAGTCGACAGGTGACCCCCTGCCCAGCCCCGCGGGAGGGTCCCTGGAACTCTGCGGGTTACCACTATAGGAACAACCTATAAGAGTCGACGGGTGTCACACTACCCAGTCCCGAAACAGGGTAATCCACTGGAGGGAGACCTGGCTAATGTCGGCGACAAGACCACTGCCCAACCCAGCTAGAGGTTACCCGGCATCGGAGACCACTTCCCAGCCCATCCAGAGGTAGGCCCAGCATCGGGGACCACTACCCAGCCCAGCTGGAGGTAAGCCCGACATCGGGGACCACTGCCCAGCCCCGCTGGAGGTAAACCCTGAAATGCTATGGCCATCCCTATTGAATGGTACTGCTCGGTGAACACCATTGTACTGGCCATCCCTGCTGGATGGTAACCCACTGGCGAGCCCAGCTTTAAACAACCTCATCCCTGCAAGAAAAAACCTCAAACGTACTGGAAAAAACATCTGGGGTAGAGGATCGGTGCCCGCATACATTTTTGGTTACACTGAATCCACAAGATCTCTACCGGGGAACACGGAGTAATCAGATAAAATCCCCAAGCCTCTCAAGGCGATCACGCTCCAATCTGCTGAGTCACTATCGAATCGCACTGAGACAACTCATCCGAGAATGTGGGGAAAACACCCACACTTTACGAACACCCATAGTCATAATCGGTGTCGTAGTCTGGTGAAAGGGAATGGTACTGAAACCCGACACGGCTGAAGAAACAGAGGAACCAAACCATCTATTCTAGCCAAATGAGAACAGAACTAGAGGGAAAACTCAACCCTGATGGTCAACAAGTGAGAACAGGACCAGGGGAACTCAACCCTACTAGTCAACATACATGAACATAGGAACCCTCTACATTGCAAGAGGTCACATGTATGTAAAGCAGAACATGGCACACACATGGGCCCCACATGATGTGTGGCCCCAAGTCAACACCAACTGAGCACAAAAACGTCCTAAAGTATAAACAACCACATGTACCTCCATGAATTCTCATATACTCCCAGAGTATACCACGTTCCAGCCCAAAGGCTATCATGCACATGACACCCAACGTCAACGCAACGGCGTAACGTAACAACTCCAACCTTCAACCTCAATGGCTGAGGCACAACCAAACACATATCTTCACTCACACGAGATTACGTGCGATCACACGTCAAGGGTTCTCCACAAACACGGCGAGAAGAACTGCCACCAGAGTGCCTTTTACATTTCCACATTTAACAAGACCGTGCAAGAGGCTCTGCACATCCAAATAGATCATACTGTTGTAATATTCATGGAAAAACATGCATGATAGACTACTTACTTTCCTCAAACAGATATCCGATGGAAAAGTCGCTAACACCGCTTTACGCCCGAACGACATCCCATGAACCCGAGCCTCGGCCCCAAAAACAGTTGGGCGCATCGCACCATTTCGATCTCCTTGGGAAAACACGTCAAAAGAACTACTCACTTGATTGCAATGGATATTCGGAGAAAAAGGTGTATTCTGGCGCACAACACACGTGCAGTGCTTCGTGGGACCCGAAACCCTGTCCTGAAACACAACGAACAGATCACACCATTGCGATCCTCTCGAAAAATTACAAGTTTGGCTAACCACTCATCCGAATCGGACACCTGGTGAAGGAGTTGGAATTCACCGTCAACTCCCAAAACCTACCACATGGGGCCTGCACCTCAGTGCAGAATTAAAGCAGACGGATTGCACCATTGCAATGCCCTCGGAAAAATACCCAGAAACGACTGCTCGCACGCCCCGAATAGATGTCCGATGAAAAAGTTACAGAATGATGCTCACAGCTCAAAAGACATGTTGTGGGGGCCCATGCCTCAACTCCGGTATCAACGTCTAAAACCACACTAGAAAACTCTGGCTCGACGCCGGGGTCGTAACGCCACTGACAGTGCTCAAAACAGACGTCGGACGCGTCTGCGCCGTCCAAAACAAGATCCCCCGAAAAAATGCCCATCCACAAAACGGTCATGCCGCACCCCCGAGCCCCTCATTTCGAGAATTAAAATTACAAAAAATCATCTCAAAATATTCCTCTCATTCTGAGGCACGCACCGCTACAGATGG
Source organism: Viscum album (assembly GCA_963277665.1). Lineage (NCBI taxonomy): Eukaryota > Viridiplantae > Streptophyta > Magnoliopsida > Santalales > Viscaceae > Viscum > Viscum album. Next base: position 1,238,155,665 of record OY728130.1, on the reverse strand, counting down.
CTCATGAAACCGACTCCCGGTTTATTATTTATTAACGTATAAATCATTTTATAATAATAATAATAATAATAATATATTATTATTATTATTATTATTATAACGTTATTAATATTATTATTTTTTTAACTAAAACCAGACCGGCCGTTCGGCCAGTCTTCTTCTTCTCCCATCATGACCTGCAAAAGGAGGGTCCTGGTTTCCTCCCGCAGCCCCCGAGGTCAGCGCCTCGTGGAGATATCCTCCGACCGCGACAGGCATGCCGGCGCCTCCGCCTCCCGAAACCGATGCCGCCTCACCTTCCCGGCCCTAAACCGTCATGGATTCCCAGCCTCGCGCCAGCTCCCCTTCGCTGCCTGTGCTCGACCGCGAGCCACCTCGCCCGGGAGACTCCCGCCGCCCGGCCTTAGGAGCCCTGCTGCGTCGCCGTGCCGCTGTGTCGGCCTGCTGCTACTGCCCGACCGTGACGCCGACCCCCGCTCGGACTCACCGTCCTTGATGCCTGCTGAAGATTCCCTAGACCACCACTGATCCGGCTCACCTGAACCCTCACCGGACCGCCTTGGTCCACCGGAAAACACCAAACCCACAAATTTCAACAAACAACCGCGACACCATCCGAACCTGGATTTCAAATCAGAAATGACTGTTAGAAAGAGTATAATATATACTATACAACCATGGGATTTGTTCAAGGAATTAACAGCAAATCCATGTATAAAATTGAATCCAAAGGATGGTTCATAAATGAAAACGCAACCAAAACCTCATACATGTTGGGGCGTTGCCCGACGCTTCACGGAGGGTATGTCGCCGCATTGTTGCCTTGCCGAAGGGGAGGTGGAGAGGAGGAGCTTCTCCTTCTTGGTTGAGCTCCTCTCCCAGGGGGGAGGGGAAATGGGGAAGAAGAGGTGTGGGGTTAGGGATTAAAAAATGAAGAAATTGGATAAATTTGTAATTAATTTAACCCCCAATTAGTCCCTTCCCAAAACTCTTGACGGGGTCGAGGTTAAGCCTCCCTTAGGGTAAACACCACCTCCCGACCACAACGGTTGTCTCAGAAGTTTAATATGAGGCCCTGATCAAAAGTTATGAAACTGAACGCCCAAAGCCACCAAAATTATGAAAACGCCCCTAGGGGCATTTTCAAAGAAGGCCCGCGCCCGCAAAACTTACACCCCCCTAGGGTAAACGACATGCTCCGAACTCAACGGTGCCCTCATTATTCCAATCTGAGCCACCATTTAAGAGATACTTGAGTTACGAAATTAAATGAATAAATTAATTAATTTATCCGTTTAACATTCCTAAAGTGAGAGAGGGGTCCAAACATCCCATGCCAACAGGTTTTATGTCGTTCATAGGGTAAACACCCCATTCCAGACCCATCCATACAGTCAGATCTCTGATATGAAACTTTGTTTAGGAGTTATCCCATTTATTCGGTGTTTCTAGTGTGAATGCACTGAAATTTTGATTACGGACACACTGGGGCTCGGAATCGAACTCCGTCTGAAGGCGCTACTCTGGAATAACATCAAGAATATTTCAAAGTATTTTTTAGAAAAAACTGAGATCTTACATCATTTCCTCCATCAATATTTTCATCCCCTAAAAGAAAAACTAGGTAAAAACTCAGGGTACTAAGCCCACACCTGGCTCTCCCATACCCAGAAGAACTCTTGCACAGCTCTGCGCCACCACACCCAGACCAATGGATTTGATCTGTTCACCTGAGGTCTGCCCTCGCCGATGACGTGCATAGGAGAAAGCACACATCTCTTCTCAGGTGAGTCACGTGGGAGACGTCATGCAACCAAACCCGACCTTGGGGTTTGGGAAAGGCAGTAGGGAACCACGTTGTCCCCTTTCATGGTCTCAAATGGTCTGAAGGACCTCGGGGGTAGCTCACATCCCCGACCAAACTACTAAGTCGCATGCCGCGACTGGAATCACTAGCCACACCTGGAACAAGGCCCGGTGATTCACTCCTTCACAATATCCATATGGTGAAACACACAAGGATATATGGTCATGCAAGGTTCCACAGTCGATGTAACATAACCAAGACTCTCTTAAACGCTCGAAAGGCAATGGAGTCGACACCATTGACTAGAGAAAAAGGTCCCATGCCTTTTTTCTTACCAACACAGGGTTTCATCGATGCTCTACGCCACCCTGGAAACAACCCAAGTAAGGAGTAGGAAGAAAAATCAGTTCACACACAAAGTCTAACAATTATACTGGAAAAAGTAGAAGGGATATAGGGCATACATCTTATCACCTCATGCTCTGTAGGATCGAAGACATTCAAGGATTGTGGCTATCCGTGGACCCAACTGTCAGCTCCCGGAGCCTGACGTGGACCGCCTAGTTTTGATAGGAAGATCTCATAAAGCAATCCCCCACTACCAGCTCCTCCCGGTCCTCTTTTAGCACCACCCCTTTGAGTACTAATCCGATCATGGCATTGCCTCTGTCGTGGTGGTGCACCTTTTGCCTGCCCGAAGCTCTCTGCATGCCTAGTCAGGCAGTCCCATGCCAGGTGACCTCGCCCATCGCAAGCATAGCACTGACTCTCTTCGGGCTACACTTGTACCCTCTGGAGCCACTGTGGTGTACGACCATACCCCTGAGTCTGTTTATCGGAAAGCCACCTACGTCGAGTTCCTGATTGCCGACGCCAGCTAGCTGCGGCAGACGTCTCGGCTCCAACATACCTGTTTCCACCACCAACTCCAGAACATGACAAGAAGCTCTCTATCACCAACTCCTGCTCTAGCACCCCGGTATATGTGTAAATTCCCAAGGGTACTATGGAAAAACGAATATCTCGGTGGAGACCCTACTCAAACATCCGCGCTTGGATGTTGTCGTCATGGACCAAGTCCGGGTAAAAGCGTGAACGGTCTGTGAAACTATCCGCGTACTCGACCACTATCATCCCTCCCTGATGAAACTGTAGGAGATCCTGAATCCGAACAAAGGGAAAGAAGGAGGGGAAAAACACCTCATGAAACAAAAACTAAACATCGCCCCATGAAAGCGATGACTCGTCAAGAAACTGAGGCACCCGACTCCACTAATGCCATGCTGCTCCACAAAAAAGGTTGGCTGCCAAGGCCACTCTCTGATCTATCAGCGTCTGCACAAGCCTGAAAAGGCAAACCACTATCTCTAGCCAAATCTATGCAGCCTGAGGGTCTGGATAACCACTGAAACTCAACGATCTCTACCACTGGAACTCACAGAGCATGCTCAACCTACGCTTAAGCCCTGTCTACTATGCTGATGCAGTCTGCTGCTCAACAGGTGGGGGTGCTACTACCGGCCCACCGGGAGAAAGGGGCTCACATGATGTGTCCTAGACTGTGGCCTCTTAGCTCACAGGGTCATCGTCATGAACCAAAGCTGGTATCCTGGCTAGCTGTCAACGCAGAGACATCCTGAATATTATCAAGGAGTGTCATGGTCAGATGAGCATATATGTATATACCAATAACAATGACAGGGAGATGACTCAAGAAGGAAAGTCAAAGACTCAATCCTATGTGATGCACAAACCAAATTTTTCCCTGCAACAAGTGTCTCAGCATGCCGAGTCGACAAGCGGGTAATCAAGGTCCTGGTGAATGGATACATCGACTGTTGCACCATCACTGGACTACCTGGCCTGAGAGATGCTCTTGAGACACGTTGACACTGTTTCCCTAAATCCCAACCAATTCCATTTATTTTAGGGACGTCCGAACAAGGTCCCAAGGAACGAACCACCTCTGATACCACTTTGTCATGACCCGACCCTACCTGGGCTCGAGCCGCAACTACCCCAAGCCCACCTCCATAGGCCCGAGGATGGAGACAAGCGCCGAAGGCACAACAACTCGGGGAGGCCTTTCCCTAAGTACCTTCACACACACAAAAACAGCACAATAAATGAAAAAGTGCAGATTAAAAGAAAAGACAAGTAAAGAAAAAGGTCAACTGCTATATATAAACCACAAGAGTGCATCAACCTCTAAATAGTACAAAGAAAGAGATGAAGGTAAATTGAAAAAAATGGGAGAAACACACGACCAACCAAAAAGTGCCACAACCCGGCAATAGTTAAACAGAAGAAAAACCGCTGGAAGGGTCCCCCAACCGGAACCCGACTACAACCACTGCATGCGGTCCAAGCTCTCGAACTCCTATGCTCCACTGAAGTCATGACCATCCTATCTGTCATCTGCAAGGGCACACCAAGTGAAGGAAAAGACCAAGCACGGGTGAGTATAAAAATACTCATTGGGATACCCCGAAGGCTCAAGGGAGAAACAAAGGAGGTACCGAATGGTGAGAAGTAGATTGAACAACAAAGTAAAGGAGTACAACCGAGAGTGCAGTCAAGAGTACAACAGTAATGAGTCCAGATCAACCCAATATGATAAAAGAAGGTAGATTTGTCCAGAGACAAGGATATGGAAACGGTGATAAGATGAACTTCTCGTCGAGTCTTCTCTACCTATAGCAGGCGAGTAGACTCGTCCAACCATGAGAAAATAGACAAGAAAATCACGTGGCATACCATGTGTGTCTTCGCCTCTCCTGGAAGGAGAGTAACCAAATCCCAAGAAGTGGGTTCTGGAACAAGGTATACATATATTTATATATATGATCTTTCAGGAAACCCGAACAAGGTCGTTAGGGGATCTCCATACTGTAGCTCAGCCCAAGAAAAGTGAGTCGCCAATAGTCCCAGAGGTAAACACCATCGATGCCCAGCATCCCGCATGTCTGCCCCAAACTACAAGTCAAGGGGCTCAAACCACCGCACCTCGACACTATCCGCTTTGGGCGGCACTGACTCACCCACACGGTTTTAGACCGCATCACAAGGACACGTCTCAGTGGAAAAATCACCCCTCGTACTTGAGAGTTTTAGGGTAATTTCAAACCACACCATGTCACTGCCCCGCAGTTGAGAGGTCCGCTCAAAGTCGATAGGTGACCCCCTGCCTAGCCTCGCTGGAGGGTCCCTGGAAGTCGACGGGTTCCCATTATAGGAAGACCCGGTAAGAGTCGACGGGTACCACACTTCCTAGTCCCGTAACATGGTAATCCATTGGAGGTCTACCTGGATAAAGTCGGTGACCGGACCCCTACCCATCCCAGCTGGAGGTAACCCGCCATCGGGGACCACAGCCCAGCCCAGCTGGAGGTAAGCCCGACATCGGGGACCACTGCCCAGCCTAGCTAGACGTAAGCCCGACATCGGGGACCACTGCCCAGCCTCACTAGAGGTAAACCCGGAACTGATCTGGCCATCCCTGCTGGATGGTACTGCTCGGTGAACACTGCTGTACTGGCCATCCCTGCTGGATGGTAACCCACTGGTGAGCCCTGCACAAAACAACCTCATCCCTGCTAGAAACAACCTCAGCCCTACTGGAAACAACCTCTTGGGTAGAGGATTGGTGCCCGCGTAATTTTTTTGTCACACCGAATCCACATGAACTCTACCAAGGAACACGGAGGAACGGGAGAAACTCCCCAGGCCTCTAAAGGCGATCACGCTCTAATCCGCTGATTCACTGTTAAAGAGGACTGAGACAACTCATCCCAGAAAGTGGGGAAAACACCCACACTGTACGAACACCCATAGTCGTAAATGGTGCTGCAATCCGGTGAAAGGGCATGGTACTGAAACCCCTCACAGTTGAAGAAACAGAGGGACCAAACCATCTCTGCTGGCCAAACGAGAATAGAACCAGGGGGAAAACTCAACTCTACTGGTCAACAAGCGAGAACAGGACCAGGGGAAACTCAACCCTGCTGGTCAACATACAAGAATAGTGGAACCCTCTACATTTCAAGAGGTCAAAAGTACGTAAAGCAGTACATTGCAGACACATGGGGCCCACACGACATGTGGCCCCAAGTCAACACCAACTGAGCGCACAAACGTCCTCAAATACAAACAACCAAATGTACCTCCAAGCATTCCCGTATACTCCCAGAGTATACCACGTTCCAGCCCAAAGGATATCGTGAACACAACACCCAACATCAACGCGAAGGCGTAACATAACAACTCCGACTTTCCACCTCAGCAGATGAGGAGCAACCAACCACTTCTCTTCACTCACACGGGAGTGTGCGCGATCACACGTCAAGGGTTCTCCGGAAACACGATGAGAAAAACTGCCACCAATTCACCTTTTACATTTCTACATTTAACAAGATCATGCAAGAGGCTCCGCACATCCAAACGGATCGTACTGTTGTAATACTCGTGAAAAAACACAAAAGATAGGCTACTTACTCACCTCAAACGGATATCCGACAGAAAAGTCACCAACACCAGTTTATGCCCGAACGACGTCCTGTGAACCCGAGCCTCGACCCCGAAAACAGTCGGGCGCATCGCACCATTGCGATCCCCTCAGGAAAACACATCAAAAGCACTAATCACTTGAGTACAATGGATTTTCAGAGAAAAAGGTGCATTCCGGCACACCGCACATGAGCGGTGCCTCATGGGTCCCACATCCCGGTCCCGAAACACAACGAATGGATCACACCATTGTGATCCTCTCGAAAAAGAGCATGTTTGGATAACCACTCTTCCAAATCGGACACCTGGTGAAGGAGTTGGAATTCAACGTTAACTCCCAAAACGGCCCACGTGGGGCACACTCCTCTGTGCAGAATTAAAGTAGTCGGATTGCACCATTGAAATGCCCTCAGAAAAACACCCAAAAACGACTGCTCGCAGGCCCCGAACAGACGTCCGATAAAAAAGTTACAGAACGCTACTCACAGCTCAAAAGACAGGTCGTGGGACCCTTGCCTCAACTCCGGTATCAACGTCCGAAACCACACTCGAAAACTCTGGCTCGACGTCGGGGTCACAACGCCACTAATGGCGCTCAAAACGGACGTCGGACGCGTCCGCGCCGTCCAAAACAAGATCCCCTGGAAAAACGCCCGTCCACATAACGGTCATGCTAGCCCCTCGAGCCCCTCATTTCATGAATTAAAATTTCCCAAACCATCTCAAAATATTCCTCTCATTCCGAGGAACACGCCGCCACAGACAGCTCACGAAACCGACTCCTGGTTTATGATTTATTAACATATAAATCATTTTATAATAATAATAATAATAATATATTATTATTATTATTATTATTATAACCGTGTTAATATTATTATTTTTAACTAAAACCAGACCGGCCGTTCGGCCAGTCTTCTTCTTCTCCCAACAGGACCCGCAAAAGGTGGGTCCTGGTTTCCTCCCGCAGCCCCCGGGGTCAGCGCCTCAGGGCGAACTCCTCCGACCGTGACAGGTGCGTCGATGCCTACAACTCCCGTAGCCAATGCCGCCTCGCCATCACGGCCATACACTACCACGGACGCCCAGCCTCGTGCCGGCTCCCCTGCGCCGCCTGCGCTCGACTGCGAGCCGCTTCGCCCGGGAGACGGTCGCCGCCAGGCCTTAGGAGCCCTGCCGCGTCGCCGTGCCGCCGTGTCGGCCTGCTGCCACCGCCTGACCGTGACACCGACCCTCGCTCTACCTCACCCTCACTGATGCCTGATGAATCCGCCCCGGACTGCGGCTGAGCCCGCTCGCCTGAACCCTCACTGGACCACCTTGGTCCACCAGAAAACACCAAACCTGCAAAGTTCAACAAACGGACGCGACACCATCCGAACCTGGATTTCAAATCCAAAACGAGCGTCGGAAAGAGAAGAATTTGTACTATATGACCGTGGGATTTGATTAAAGATTTAACAGTAAATCTACGTATAAAATTGAATCCAAAGGAAGGTTCAAAAATTAAAACCCAACCAAAACCTCCTTCCTGTTGGGGCATTTCTCGATGCTTCACGGAGGGTCTGCCGCCGCATCGTTGCCTTGCCGGAGGGAAGGAGGAGAGGAGGATATTATCCTTCTTGTTTGAGATCCTCTTCTAGGGGGAGGGGAAATGGGGAAGGAGAGGGGTGGGGTTAGGGATTAAATAAAGAATAAATTAGTTAAATTTTAATTAATTTAACCCCCAATTTATCCAGGTCCCGAAACTCTTGACGGGGTCGAGGTTAAGCCTCTCCTTGGGTAAACACCACCTCTTGAGCACAATGGTAGTCTTAGAATTTTAATCTGAGGCCCTGATAAAATGTTATGAAGCTGAACGCCCCAAGCTGCCAAATTACGAAAACACCCAGGGGCCATTTTTCACAGAAGGCCCGCGCCCGTGAAATTTACACCCCTCCTAGGGTAATCAACATGCTACGAACTAATCGGTGCCCTCAGTTTTCCAATCTGAGCCACCATTTAAGAGAAACTTGAGTTAATCAATTAACCGAATAAATTAATTGATTAATTTATCTGTTTAACGTTCCGAAAGCGAGCGAGGGGTCCAAACGTCCCACGCTGACATGTTTTATGTCATTTATCGGGTAAAAGCCCCATTCCGGACCCATACGTACACTCAGATCTCTAATCTGAAACTCCATTTAGGAGTTATCCCATTTATTCGGCGTTTCCATTGTGAATGCACTGAAAATTTAATTCCGTCCAAACCGGGGCTCGGAATCGCATTCCGTCTGAAGGCACTGCTCTGGAATAACATTATGAATATTCCAAAGTCTTTCACCTAAAAAATTGGGTTCTTACACAGACACCGTGAAACCAGACACTATGAAGCAAGAAACCGTGAATCCAGACATCGTGAATAAGACACCATTACCCTGGGACACTGTGAACAAGACACCATGACTCTGAGACATCGTGACCGCAAGACACCATGACACTCAGACATTGTGATCAACCTAGACACCATTTGAATGAGACATCGTTTCGACGACTTACTATGACATCATTTCCTAAACTACTTTGTCATTTTAAATTTAATTTCTGACGGTCATATTTGATAAATTTAATTCACTAACATAATTAATGTTTCATTGTAGACATATCATCAGACAATACGAGGTATGAGGTGTAGAACACATTCAACCTATCGTCTCCAACACTTGCATTCCAAGTTAAAAGCGAAGTTTGAAAAATAATCAAAAAGCATGATATACAGAAACAAAAAGAAAAGATGTGTGGTCAAGAATGAAGAATATACTTGGATGAAGTTTCATAAAATAGGGGACACTACATCAAACTCGATACGGCCGAGCACATACGATAAATATTTGAAGCCTAAAGAACATAATCACTCGACTGAAACTCATGGAGATCACAAGCATAATCGCGACCCTTTTTTTCCACACGAATTCCAGAAAAGGACTGAAAGCTTCATCTGCTTCAATCCAATGGATTCCAAAACTACATTGACATCACACATGAGAATTATAAACTCATGTCTATATTTTTTATTGCCTCTAACCATTATTTTCTTTACATTACAAGCAATGTGTGATTCTCTCTGTGTAAACACACACTGACTCCTAAGCTGAACTGGAGGATTTCTAAATCCTCAGTCAATCATTCCGTTACACTCTTGTACCCCACTGTGGATAGTGGTAGAGGTTTGAGGACCTGGAAAGCCTATGAGCAGTTGTTATTATTTCTTTCCCATGTAGAAATATGGTAGAGTTCTGAGGGCCTAGATAGTCTGAGTACTATTCTAATCCCCAATCCTGTGTGTGGATCAATGTTTTATATAAACTATTTGAGAGAAATATGTCTCATATTGAGACTAAACCTCTTGTTTAAAACAGTTTTGCATGCTTATTTAAGTTAAATCTATTTGGAATATTCCGCTGCTAAGTACTTTAAATATACATCTATTTTAAAGTAACATTGATAGTTGAACTAGAAAGTGTTTGTAATTATTGTGAACTAGTAAGTTAGTTTCAAAAGCTAAATTAATATTCAGATTACATTAACTGATAAGTAATAAATCTTTGATAAACTGATTGAACATTTACCATCTTTATAAATTCACTAAAATTTAACTTCTTTTATAAATTTAAGGATTTTAATACAAATCTTTTAAACAGAACTTTTTTAATTGGAACTCAATTAACCCCCAACTCTTGAGTATCCACTCTGACCAACAACAACTAAAATAATTTATTCAATGATTGAATGGGTTTAGGTATTAAATAAGATACTAGATTTGGTCGAAATAGCATCACACCAAATTGACACCTTACTCAAGGGTGTCTACAAAATCCCACTGGGAATGTAATTGTTTTTATAAATCCTTCAATCCTACTTTTTAAGTCTATTATTGACTATCAAAAATTTTAATTTTAAAAATTTATTTATCACTAATTAGATATGATTTATTCTTTGCATGTTTTTTCCGGATGTACATGATGTTCATATTATAAGAAAATTATGTTATTCCTTGAAAAAAAGCTATGAATCCGAAATGTAAGGATATAAATTTATAAATTAGAAAAATCCTTCATAAAATGGATAAAATTGGAGTATAATAAACTACTAAAATCTTTAAAAATAGGAGATTAATAATGACTAAGTGATTGTAGTCAGAATTCTAACTCCTATTTGAAATCTATTTTCATTTCTTCCTAAAATGAAAATAAACATTATTTGAAAATAATTACATTGATTTTTAAAAAGAAAACTACCTTGAGGGTAATTATTATTGGAATTATTTACCCACATATATGATATTTTACACACTTATATTTAATAAGTGACTTAAAATGTTCTATTCCCAAGATAAAAATCATGTCAATTTGGATAGAATGTATGCTCTAATAAAATAAAGAAAAATAGGATGATATTTGTGTTATTAGATATTTGGTAATAGGTATGTTGATATATAGAATAATATTTTAGTACTTTCAAACTATATAATCCTTAATGAAATGAGAAAGTAGTCTAATGTATGAGGAAAACCATATGCACACAAGAAAAATTTAATAGAGAATGGAGAATCTATATTCAAAGAAACTATTTTAAATATCGGAAATATTTTGTTTTTTTAATATAATAATACATTATTATGAATATATTTGGAATGTTAATTCAAAACACAAACTTTATAATAATGTGAGAGAAATTATTGAAAATGGATGAATCAGGATAAGAAAGATACAATTATTCCTTTGGACTGAATCAAAATAATCCAATAATGAATAATATACACAATTTGATAATTATAAATGATAACCATTACAAAAATCATAAAATAATGATTTAATTATAATATAGATAAAAATTATACATCCTTAATCATTTAATTGTTTCCCTATATGTAATGGTAAATTGGATCATGCAAGAATCTAAAAGGAATTAGTCATCCAAGAATGATATTCTAGGACTGGAATGATGGTTTTAAATCCATGATGCATGGTAAAAATTGGGTCCCCATGATGGTATTCTAAAAGCTGGAATGAATGTTAGTGGAAGGTGAAATAGGGTACATGATGTGGTTATTACCAGTTTGACTATTATAAAAGTTCCAAATAATATATTAAAAACAATAGAATGGAATGAATGATTCAAATGTCCATGAATGATTCTATAATGTAGGTGTAACAAAAAATAAAATCGTAGAATGTGATGAAATGTTATCTAATAATATTTCCAAATCAGATAGAAAACTAATGTAATATGGAGAAATATGGTAGTTCTTAAAAAAATTTGTATTTGTAATAGTTACATAACTTAGATTTTCTAGGATCTAAATTTTAGTATGGAATAAATCAACGATTCCCAATGGTGGAAAAATAATAAAAAATAATGGAGTATATTGGAATAACTGTTTTTATATTTTTTGGGATATCAAGATGCATTAATATGGTTTTAGAAACATTTCATAGTCATACTACTCCAACTAAAAATATGAAGAGACCTAGTTTATTTATAATTATTTTTTATGCTCTTTTTTACTCTTAATTAAAGGTGAATAATTTTATAGAGAATACATCTAATGGGTCATTCCTAACAGTTAATTCCCCAGCAGTTTATTATATGTCCTATAAATACAAATATATACAGCCCCATAAAAATTTAATATTGATTTATGATTCTCATTTTCGCATATTTGTTTTCACTAATATAAATTTTATATATCAATATATAGAGATTATATAGTCAAATGGGTGAAGAAAAAACATTCCACATGTAATTAATTGGTGTTCTTTTTTAAATTACATTTTTTATATACACATACATCAAAATTAATTTCAATAACACCCTAATAGAGAATGTTATGTGTGGTTTCACAATGATTTTGGTTAATAGATAATTTCAAAGTCTAATATATTTTCTCTTGTTTTCTGTAAAGGTTTTACCCATGAGGACTCAATGTTTGTTTGTTAGTGGAACATTTATAAAAAGAATATGATATCACCCTTCTACCATTTAATTATAGAGAACTAGTAATTTTTAAGAATATATGGTGAAAAGATGAAATTATTTAATTTATTAGAGATAGTTTGAGATGAGAAAACTATACCTTAAAAATTTTTATCTCAATAAATTGGGATAATAGATTTTAAATTCTGAACTATAATATCAATAACTGAGAGAAAATGTTTCCATTCATTACCATTTATTATCAATTAGGGGTCGAATAATTATATAAAACATTAAAGTTCATTTGAAAATGAATTAAAATTAAAAGGGGTAGATTATAGTTATCAATGATTTAATTTATAACAGCTTTGAATTTTCATATTTTTTATATTAAATTTAATCATGAAATTTTGTTCTCATTGGTTTTTGATTGGGTTCCCAACTAATGAATAACTATAGTTAATATCTGGATGAATACATTGAATAAAAAATCATATTTGTTGATTTCTTTGATGATCCTAATGTAGAATACAAGTTTTAAGGTTGTGAATTACTATCCAAAATATTATGTATGTTATATTTAATATTTTGTTTATTTTGGATATTGAATTGTAATTATTAATTATAGAATACTATCTATATTGGAGAGGAATTATAAGAAAAAAATACACATTGGATAGAGATTAATGGTTTTTTAAATTAGTGTGAAATTTTTAATAAATTATATTTTGGGATATTTTTAGTATCATAAGAAAAATTAGATGATGTTATGAAGTTATTAGATAAATTATTGAAATTGGAGTTCATGTTGAAACATATAAGAGACTAAAAATCATATAAATGTATTGGTTCAACACTATATTATTGATATGTCACGGTTATTACATATGAGATTTAATATTTCATATGAATTATGAATACTTTTATATAACAATAAATATTTATAAGACGTTATAATAATATTTTAAGAGATTTAGTCAATCTATGTGGCCACATACATTGTTTTATATGACATACCATGGAGAGTGTATAAATTTTCTATATAATTGCATAAGTATTGATATGTAGAACTAATGATGTAAAAAAATTTAGGACCTTTAGATCTTTAATTTTTTTTAATCATTTTGAAAATTAATAAAGTTGTGAAATCATATGGCTTCAAATGTCCTACAAAAAAGACAATATGTATGATTATATAAATTATTGTGCGCCACTGTATTACATAAACAATTTTCAAAAAATTGGTATTTAATATAGATGAAAAAGAATCATATTCAATGTGTGAATAATTAATTGAATTTTTATGATTCCAAAGAAATTATTATGCATTATAATCAAGAGAAACAAATAGAAGGGTTTGTCATTTATGTAACAAAATAATGTGAGGCGATCTTTATTCATGGTTAAAATGATATGAGTAATAAAAAAATAATTATGGATATTTTAAGGTCTGAAATTGTCACAACCCGCCTTCACCAAAAGGAGTGAAGGGTCAGCAGATTGCCAGGCCCTTCCTTCTTATGTTGAAGGAGAGATAATGACCCCCGAAACCCGCCTTCAATAGGTCCCGGAGTGGCGACTAGCACCAAGGGTGTAGAAAATTCTCGCAAATGGAAGGCATTACCCTTTTTATTTTATAGGATCAAAAGATAAGGAGAAGAAAAACCCAACAACACCAAGGTAGAAAGAAAAGTAAAGCCAAAAGTAAACCATTCCCACATGCATGTTTCAAAAGTGAAAGCCACAAAGTGCAAAAAGGTGACTACAAGGTAAGTACCAAAAAGAAAAAGAAAAACAACTGCAACTGCTCCAAAAGTCCGAGCTAGTAAGGTCCTGCGTGATCCTTGAAGTCCTCCTGGAAACCTGAAAGCAGTTTTATATACGTAGGGTGAGTATACAAGTACACTCAGAAGGGAAAACCAAGACTCTCGTGCACAAGTAGGGGAACGTACTAAAGTCCCGTGAGAAAAAGAATAAACCAAACACCTAACAAGGAAAACTATCCATCCCAGGCGTCACCAAGGCTCACTCCCCAAATAACGCAAGTCAAGTAATATATATAATAAGAGCACATCGATGTTTGGGTACCCCGTGCCACTTTCCCACTGGTAATTGAGACATCCTACGCGTCGGACCAATCCCACCATTCTCACCGCAGTCCCACTACCACACCCGCCCGCACACACCTGGGCCACAACCACACGCAGTCCCACTACCGAAATCCCGCCCGCACACACCTGGGCCTCAACCGCACGCATTCCCACTGCTGAATCCCGCCCGCACACACCTGGCCACAACTGTCACATGTAACCATGCCTGCAAACACCTAGGCCAGAACAACCACCGCCACGCCCGAAGACACCTGGGCCTCATCCCGAAGACACTTTGGAAACCACCTTCCGGACACACCTGGCCAACCACCATAACACCCCGCCCGATGGTTCTTGGGCTAATAATGGTCTTCAGGCCATCACAGCCTGCCCGAGGGTACTTGGGCTATCCGGGAAAGGGAGAAAAAAAGGATCTAATAACCAGCCACTAAGGATAGAGTTGGGAAAAACACCCTTCCCCCATAAATGGGGGTGTTCGGCACTAAGTGCTCAACTTGGGTGGGGTGCGAATAAGAAACACAAAGCTACAAGTATAGATATAGGTAAAAAACACTCACCCAAAGCTTATGTTTTCCTAGCCAACCTACAGAACACAACACCACTGCGTCCGAGTCACAGTTCACGACCCTTGCCCACAAAAACAATTTGTCCCATTCTTGTTTCACGTTCAGTTAAAAAAAAGTTCAATTGATTTTAAGCACTACTGGGCAACTACCATAAGCATAACCATGGAAAGCGTCAAAAGCATGGATCAACCAAAACACTCACACCCGGTTCTGCCAACAGAGGATCTCTCCCCAATTTGTGATGAAAACTCACAACCACCGAAACCATACCAACAGGGAATCCCATCCCCAAATTCACACAACCACCGAGACCATAAAAGAATAGGGGATCCCATCCCCTCCCACATTTCCAGCAATCGGCCCGAAAGGAAAACAACCAACTACCACTACCAACACAAGTCAGGGATTTTCAGATTTAAACGACTTGACACACTCCATGATTTCAATTTCCGTGTGTTCTAGGAGTTATCACAGAAGGGTTGATCCGGGTGCTTTCAACTTATTCAGCTGGGCATACGTGATTAACCAATTTCACAGCAGGAGTTCACAATTTCAGCAACCCATTTAAAACATCACGAGGGGATTCATCAGTGCACATTCAACGACCAACAACGGCCTCAATTTTCAGAAAACATGAACCAGCACAACTAAAAAGGATGATCACAAGATAAAGCATAACAACAATCACAACCCCTTCCCCTTATTTCTTTAGAACTTCGTTTATTATCTTCATTAAGGTTCGGTTCAACCAATTCCATAGGAACAAAAACAACGCCCACCCCGCATGATACACAAAGGTGAGAGACGAGAGAAATTCCCTACTTGTTGATAGATGATCGATGTTTAGGCCGGGGGCGCGGAACTTTACGGATAACGATGCGGCGAGCCCGATGCACTAGAAGATCCACGATCGAGGAAGGGGGGGGGGAACCACAGCCTAACCCTTAATTTATAAGAGCCGGGGACAGTTGAGGTAAAAACGTTGAACCGCGTAAGATGTGGAAGTCGTGGGTTGACCACGTGGCTTGACTCATCATTAAAGGTGCTGGGTGGTTTAAACCGACTCATGAGTCGATTCAGTATCTAATTAAAACTTTTGTGCGTGTTTCGGGTCTTTAAGACATTTTCTTTTCTTTTAAACGGGGCAGAATAGGGTTTAAACCCTATTTGCGAAAAAGGAGCATTACTGGAACAACTTGGCAAGGTCGGGTGACGTCGGCCGGTTCCGCCGATCAGTCACACCGATCAGTCACACCGATCGGTCCCACCGATCGACACCCCTTAAGGATCCGGATTTTTGCAAAGGAAGGGACCAAGGGGGGTCTGGGTCATCACATCAGATACCTCTTAAACGATTCTCGTCCTCGAGAATCACAACAAACCAGAAGGAAAGAGAGGGTCCGAACAACCATCTTCGAAAGATACCTCTTAGGAGTGAACCTCTGCTAACTAAAAACACTCCCCTGTCAAGAACCAAGCAACATACCATGCCAATCCGCCCGGTCATGTGGGTTTGGGGAGTTTCCCTCCCCCATGTCAAGATATTATCCGCTTTGGGCGGCACTGACTCGCCCGCACGGGTTTAATCACATCCACCTTAATGCGTCTTGATTAGGGGTCGGGTTCCCTTTTCCCTTTAGTCGGGGCTTTTCACACACAACAGAGGAAATAAACCAATACATTTCATAGCCAAAAGTCAAACGTTCTACCACAAAAGGTACAAAAGGAACAAAGCTCAAAACAACCCGGGGTATTGGGCACGCATCTGTGCTTCCCTCTCCCACGTAGTCTCTTCTAGCCTACCATGTCTCCACAACACACAAACCAAGGGAATGGCTCGCCCTCGAAGCACCTTCTCCTTGCGATCCTCCATCATCACTGGTTTTTCCACAATGGTTACGTCGTCCTCGATGTCCAGTTCACCCCAATCAAGGACGTGTGAATCATCGTGCAGATAACGATGGAGCTGGGATACATGAAAGACATCATGTATCCTTAGCAGCGGCGGAGGTAACTCTAGCTGATAATCCACTTCGCCGACCCGCCGCAACACTTCGAAGGGTCCGACGAATCTGGGGGAAAGCTTACCCCCCTTGCCGAACCTCCGTTTCCCACGCCACGGGGAGAACTTCAAGAACACGTGGTCCCCAACCTCAAACTCCAAGGGCCTTCTCCTGGTATCAGCATATGACTTCTGTCGATCCTGGGCCGCCTTCTTCCTTCCCGTATGAGCTGAATCTCCTCTGTCGTGTTCTGCACCACCTCCGGGCCAAGGATGCCTTCCTCTCCTACTTCGGTCCAACACACAGGTGAACGGCATGGCCTCCCGTACAAAGCCTCAAACGGGGCCATACCAATGGTAGAGTGGTAGCTATTATTGTAGGAAAACTATACTAGAGGCAAGTATCGCACCCATGACTCTCCTGAGTCCAGAACACATGCTCGTAGCATATCCTCCATGGTCTGGATAGTTTGATCCGTTTTTCCATCTGTTTGGGGATGGAAAGCAGTGCTAAGCCGTAACTGGGTGCCAAACACATGCTACAATCCTCTCCAGATTCTCGAGGTAAACCGTGCATCCCGATCCGAGACTATAGACCTCGGAACTCCATGCAACCGCACCACCTCATTCACGTACTTTCGTGCCAAAGCATCCACAGTACTTGACTCCCTGATTGCCAGAAAGTGAGCCGATTTTGTCAACCTGTCCACCACCACCAAGATGGCATCGCACCCTCCTTGGACCTTGGGTAGTCCCGTGACGAAATCCATTGAGATGTCGTCCCACTTCCACTCGGGAACAGCTAAAGGCTGCAGTAGGCCGCCTGGAACCCGGTGTTCAGCCTTCACTTGCTGAAATACTAAGCATTTAGCCACAAATTCTGCCACCGCTCTCTTAACTCCGGGCCACTAGAACTATCTTTTCAGCCCCTGGTACATCTTGGTAACTCCTGGGTGCACCGCTAGGGGTGAGTTGTGGAACTCACTGAGAACCTTGCCACACATCACTCTTGGAACAAACAACCTTTTCTGGAAAAGCATCTGGTGCTGACCGTCCTCTGTCCATTCTCTTGGAGCATCGCCCTGGTCAACCCAATCACGCATCACTTCGCACTCGGGGTCTCCCCAGTGAGACTCCTCCACTTGTCGAAACAGAGATGACTTCACTATCATCTGATATAGGCAGCCTCTGCCACTATCCCTCTTCGCATCCAGGTGTAAGGCAGCCAACTCCTCCATTGCCTTCCAGGCATTTTCCGACTCTCGGACCGCATCCTTCTGCGTCCTCCTGCTCAAGGCACCGGCCACCACATTGCCCTTGCCCTCAGTATAAGAGATTTCAAAGTCGTAGTCCTGGAGGAACTCCACCCATCTCCGTTTTCGCAAGTTCAAATCCCGCTGGGAGAAGATATACTTTGAGCTTTTGTGATCTGTGAAGACCACAAAGAATTCCCCGATGAGGTAGTGCCGCCATAACTTTAGCGCAAAAACGACCGCTGCAAGCTCCAGGTCATGGGTGGCGTAGTTACGCTCATGGGGGCGTACCTTCCTGGACCCGTAAGAGATCACCCCTTGTTGCTGCATCAACAAGAATCCCAGGCCCTGTCCTGAAGCATCACAAAATACCTCATAGGCCATCCCTTCTTCTGGTAATCTCAACACTGGGGCACTAACCAGCTTTTCTTTTAGGTAGATGAAGGACGACTCGCATTTCTCACTCCACACGAAAACCTGGTCCTTCTTGGTCAAATCCATCAAAGGGGATACTACTCGGGAGAAGTTGGGTACGAATCACCGGTAGTAACCTGCCAGTCCGAGGAAACTCCGGACTTCCGCCACATTCTTGGGTGCTGCCCAAGAAACAACTGCCTCAACCTTTGATGGGTCGACTGCTACCCCCTGCTCAGACACTACGTGCCCAAGGAAGTTCACTTCTCGTGTCCAGAACTTGCACATTGACAACATCCCGTAGAGCTGGTGATGTCGGAGGACTTCCAAAACTGTCCTCAGGTGCTCTGCATGGTCCTTTTCTGACCTTGAATAGATCAGGATATCGTCGATGAATACCACCACAAACCGATCCAGGTACTCCCGAAAGATGGAGTTCATAAGCCCCATGAACACGGCTGGGGCGTTCGTAACACCAAAGGGCATGACCACGAACTCGAAGTGCCCATATCTACACCTGAACGCCGTCTTCAGGACGTCGCTATCCTTCACCCTCAACTGGTGGTATCCGGACCACAGGTCGATCTTCGAGAACCATCCTGCCCCTTTCAGCTGGTCAAAAAGATCATCTATCCTTGGGAGAGGGTAGCGATTCTTGATCGTCACCTGATTCAACCTCCTGTAGTCGATGCACAGCCTAAGACCTCCATCTGCCTTCTTTGCAAACAAGACCGGAGCACCCCATGGTGACGCACTTGGACGAACATAAACCCTCTTCATCAGGTCGTCAATCTGTATCCGAAACACCCGTAGCTCCGAAGGTGCCATCCGGTAAGGAGCCATCGAGATTAGTCGAGAGCCGGGCTGCAGTTCTATCCCGAACTCGATATCACGTCGTGGGGGTAGAGTCGTCACCTCCTCAGGAAAGACGTCCATAAACTCACAGACGACCTCTGGCACTTCCACCATTTCGACATCTACTGACTCTACCGTCAGTTCGGTCAACAAGGAGAGGAGAGGTTCCTCCCTCCTGTTTCCCTTCGGACAGCTCCGCTCGCCGGTGAAGGTAACACGCTGGCCGTCCAAACCGGAGAACACCACCCTTCTTTGGAAACAGTCGATGACGGTGCACACAGAAAATAGCTATTCGATGCCTAGGATGACATCGTACGGCTGAATCTGTAGCAGAAGGAGATCCCTAACCGACTGATGTGGCCCTAACATCAGTCTACATCCCCGAAAAACGAACAGCAAGTCGGTCTGACCACCAACTGGTGTGCTCAACACCAGGGGCACTGGAAGTCTCTCGGCATCTAGACCCAAGGAACGGGCTAGACTGGGTGCAACAAAGGAGTGTGAAGCTCCGGTATCGAACAAATCATAAGCAAGAGTGCTAAACGCATTGATTGTACCTCGAACAACCTCTGGCCATGTTGGAACTGTTGCCTTTGCGGCGTGTAACTGTCCACGCCCAGCTCCCCTGCCCCTCGGCTGTCGGCCACCTCCCCGACCAAGCCCTGGTCGAGGTCCCTGGGGAGCGCCCTGAGGTCGGCCTCCTCCTCCTATGTCTGCCTGCGGAGGAGCGGGAGCTCGCAGTCCCTACTGCTGCTGCCGGAAGGGTCTGGCTGGAAACTGCTACTACGGCGGATGCTGGGGATGACTGCCACTGCTGTACTGCACCCGATCGGGGAACTGACTCCGGAGATGTCCAGGGCTCCCGCAGATGAAGCATCGTGGTCCCGAGCCTGAAGGGAAAGAACGTGGGCCAGGGGATCGAAACTGAAACTGCTGCGGTCTGCTCCCTGTGGGTCGGAACCTGGAGGGTCCCGATGCTGGAGGCCTGGTGCTGACGGCCATCCCCTTCGATGGTCCCAGCTGGATCCCTTCTCGTGACACTCCGCCCAGAACATGCATCCTTTCCACCACATCGGCCTTCTTCTGGACCTCTAAGTATGTCGGAAGGGTAAAGGGGGTAACAACATACTGGAGGGAGGGTCGGAGCGCCTCATCCAAACGTCTTGCCCAAGACTCCTCATCAGGAAAGAGGTCCGGAGAAAAACGTAGGAGGTCCTTGAACTTGATTCCAAGTTCCCTCATGGACATGCTCCCCTGCTGGAGGGAGAGTAGCTCCTACCTCTTCTCCGCCTTCATTGTCGAGGAGAGGAAATCCGCCCCGAACTCCTTCTCGAAATCCACCCAAGCTACCTCAAACTCTTTCTTATTCCCCAGGTGAAGCATCCACCACTGACGTGCCGCTCCTCGCATCTGGATAACAGCCAGAGGAACCCAGTACTCGGTCGGGGCCCGAATCAGGCCGAAGGCTATAACTAGCTCCTCTAGCCAGCCTTCCGTCTTCATATCGGAGGTGCTGCCATCATACTTCTCGAGGGTCTGTCGATGGAAGGCTCGAAGAGTCTTCTGCCACTGGTCGTCCTCTTCCTCTCGATCAGCTCTCTGCCGATTGGACAAAGTAGTCTCAGGGGCCTCGATCGCCTGTACCACACGTGGTCGCCTCCCAGGTGCCATACCTGCAAGGTAAACAAGGAATGCCTAAGCCCAAGTAGTGCAGAATATCGTTCTTAAAACTTCTTAAGATTTAATTTATTCTTAATTCCCAAGACATCCCAGAAACACAAGAACACAATTCATTATGATGCATGTACCTTTCCTAGGGTCTCTACCCTGCAATCAGTGTGGCCTCACTTGGTCGTTCTGTAGGTCCAGAGTCCTTGCATCGGATCATGGGGGGCCCTAAAATCCCGTGTCCTAGCTGGTCTTCCCTGGCCTAATTCACGCTCCAAGGTCACCCAACACCGTTGCCTTACCATCCCATGCAATCCTCACTGTGCCTAACTCCAGACTCCGTCCTATCTCTCAACCATCACCTCTGATACCATTCTGTCACGACCCGCCTTCACCAAAAGGAGGGAAGGGTCAGCAGATTGTTAGGCCCTTCCTTCTTTAAGTTGAATGAGAGATAATGACCCCCGAAACCCGCCTTCAATAGGTCCCGGAGTGGCGACTAGCACCAAGGGTGTAGAAAATTCTCGCAAATGGAAGGCATTACCCTTTTTATTTTATAGGATCGAAAGATAAGGAGAAGAAAAACCCAACAACACCAAGGTAGAAAGAAAAGTAGAGCCAAAAGTAAACCATTCCCACATGCATGTTTCAAAAGTGAAAGCCACAAAGTGCAAAAAGGTGACTACAAGGTAAGTACCAAAAAGAAAAAGAAAAACAACTGCAACTGCTCCAAAATTCCGAGCTAGTAAGGTCCTGCGTGATCCCCGAAGTCCTCCTGGAAACCTGAAAACAGTTTTATATACGTAGGGTGAGTATACAAGTACACTCAGTAGGGAAAACCAAGACTCTCGTGCACAAGTAGGGGAACGTACTAAAGTCCCGTGAGAAAAAGAGTAAACCAAACACCTAACAAGGCAAACTATCCATCCCAGGCCTCAGCAAGGATCACTCCCCAAATAACGCAAGTCATGTAATATATATAATAAGAGCACATCGATGTTTGGGTACCCCGCGCCACTTTCCCACTGGTTATTGAGACATCCTACGCGCCGGACCAATCCCGCCATTCTCACCGCAGTCCCACTTCCACACCCGCCCGCACACACCTGGGCCACAACCACACATAGTCCCACTGCTGAAATCCCGCCCGCACACACCTGGGCCTCAACCGCACGCAGTCCCACTGCTGAATCCCGCCCGCACACACCTGGCCACAACTGTCACATGTAACCATGCCTGCAAACACCTAGGCCAGAACAACCACCGCCACGCCCGAAGACACCTGGGCCTCATCCCGAAGACACTTGGGAAACCACCTGCCGCACACACCTGGCCAACCACCACAACACCCCGTCCGATGGTTCTTGGGCTAATAATGGACTTCAGGCCATCACAGCCTGCCCGAAGGTACTTGGGCTATCCGGAAAAGGGAGTAAAAAAGGAGCTAATAACCATCCACTAAGGATAGTGTTGGGAAAAACACCCTTCCCCCGTAAATGGGGGTGTTCGGAACTAAGTGCTCAACTTGGGTGGGGCGCGAATAAGAAACACAAAGCTATAAGTATAGATATAGATAACAAACACTGACCTAAAGCTTAGGTTTTCCTAGCCAACCTACAGAACACAACACCACTGCGTCCGAGTCACAGTTCACGACCCTTGCCCACAAAAACCATTTGTCCCATTCTTGTTTCACGTTCGGTTAAAAAAAAGTTCAGTTGATTTTAAGCACTACTGGGCAACTACCATAAGCATAACCAAGGAAAGCATCAAAAGCATGGATCAACCAAAACACTCACACCCGGTTCTGCCAACAGAGGATCTCTCCCCAATTTGTGATGAAAACTCACAACCACCGAAACCATACCAATAGGGAATCCCATCCCCAAATTCACACAACCACCGAGACCATAAAAGAACAGGGGATCCCATCCCCTACCACATTTCCAGCAATCAGCCCGAAAGGAAAACAACCAACTACCACTACCAGCACAAGTCAGGGATTTTCAGATTTAAACGACTTGACACACTCCATGATTTCAATTTCCGTGTGTTCTAGGAGTTATCACAGAAGGGTTGATCCTGGTGCTTTCAACTTATTCAGCCGGGCATACGTGATTAACCAATTTCACAGTAGGAGTTCACAATTTCAGCAACCCATTTAAGACATCATGAGGGGATTTATCAGTGCACATACAACGACCACCAACGGCCTCAATTTTCAGAAAACATGAACCAGCACAACTAAAAAGGATGATCACAAGATAAAGCATAACAATGATCACAACCCCTTCCCCTTCTTTCATTAGAACTTCGTTTATTATCTTCATTAAGGTTCGGTTCAACCAATTCCATAGGAACAAAAATAACGCCCACCCTGCATGATACACAAAGGTGAGAGACGAGAGAAATTCCCTACTTGTTGATAGATGATCGATGTTTAGGCCGGGGGCACGGAACTTTACGGATAACGATGTGGCGGGCCCGATGCACTAGAAGAGCCATGATGGAAGAAGGGGGGGGGGAACCACGACCTAACCCTTAATTTATAAGAGCCGGGAACGGTTGAGGTAAAAACGTTGAACCGCGTAAGACGTGGAAGTCGTGGGTTGACCACGCGGCTTGACTCATCATTAAAGGTGCTGGGTGGTTTAAACCGACTCATGAGTCGATTAAATATCTAATTAAAACTTTTGTGCACGTTTCGGGTCTTTAGGACATTTTCTTTTCTTTTAAATGGGGCAGAATAGGGTTTAAAACCCTATTTGCGAAAAAAGGAGCATTACTGGAACAACTTGGCAAGGTCGGGTGACGTCGGCCGGTTCCGCCGATCAGTCACACCGATCGGTCACACCGATCGGTCTCAACGATCGGCACCCCTTAAGGATCCAGATTTTGGCAAAGGGGCCAAGGGGGGTCTGGGTCATCACAGAAATTTTGGTTTCCATAATTTATAATTATGATGTAAGAGGTATTTGATGATATTGGAACTTTTTGTCATGTTTAGAAAAGCCATTATTCTATTGATATCCATGAAACAAAAACATACTAAGGATCTTTATATTCCTTGATATTGAAAAGGAAGATTCATGAGTTGAAAAGAATAATGAAGATGAAATTAATTTGAATAACATGATTTCATAACAACTAAAATCTTTGTGAGTTATTATAAAAGATAATTTTACAAATTCTTATGAATAAGAAATAAATCAATGATGAAAATAAATACATGGAATCTATTTAAAAATGAAATTAATTCCATATATATTTCATTAATTTTTTCATGAAGACTAATTCCATTAAAGAGTTGGATTTCAAGAAATTATCTTTCATTAAATAATTTTTATTAATGATTGATAAGAATGAAAAAATTTCTAATTCCATATTTTTATGTATAAACACATGAAAATATTTGTATCGGTTTTTAAATAATATCTCATACAAAAAATTATGACACTCCAATCTACATAGATATGAATCTATATTTTTTATAGAATATTAATTATGATTCATATGTTGTCAGGTTGGTAAAATTTGAAAAGGAATAATATTTTAAATAAAATATATAATATTCCAAATGAAATATTATATCAATTATAAAATGAAAAGGGTATTGTATTAAATTTACTAAGAAAAATCATTGATAAATATATGGTATATGATAGATCATTTGTGGAATGTGAATCTAATTTATTTGACTAAAATGGTGAATCTTTTATATTTTTAATCAATAAAATATTGGAGGACCCGAATTGAATGCATTTTGTAGTTCATACAATTATGGTAAGCATAACTCTCTATAAACATAAAGTGAGTTATTTAGAATAAATAATTACTCATCGATTGAAAAAATTAATTGGGTGAGGTTTGTTGACCATGATTAATATAGAACCCCAAATTGTAAGATATATTATTTTTAAAAAAAATTAGTTTCTTCAATAGCTTCAATTACACCCAACATCATGTTTTAATGAACCATAATATATTATTCATTATATTATTTAAAAATGACTACTATAACCATCCTGTTAAAAAAGGATGTATGAATATGAATAACCAAATATTGAAAATTTATTTTTAAATTTTATATATAATGAATGTATATTTCTAAAATGGAACTAAATATTTGTTAAATTCATTTTATTATTCCATAATATTATTTTACAAAAAATATATTTTCATCAGATTTTGTGGGAAATTAGTAGAATAAATTTCCTACAATTTTTCTTAACACATAGGGAAATATTAAATTTGTTTTGTTAATAAAAAACATATAATTATATAGGTGTAATTATTTTAATTTTTTTTGAAAGGATTGATTTTTCGTAGTATAGTAAAAAATATTTGTTTTTATTTAAAACATCATTATATATATAAGGATTTATAAGGATATATTTTATAAAATAATTTTAATAGTATTAAAAATATCTAAATTAATTTTTTTAATCCTATTTTGGTCATTGTTATTTATTTCATATTGAATCTTTAAAAAAAATTATATTTCGAAAATTTTCACTTTGAAAAACCTATGTTTTGATGTTTCTATAGGATTAATATTAAATTAAATATTTTCAATAATGTGAATTTAATTTTTAAAATTGGATCCATATTTTAAATAATCATTATTAATGTTATATAAAAAGTCCAAAATATTTTTTTTATCAAAATTATGAGTGGAATGGCTAAAAGATTAATTATCATACATATGGTTAAAATAGGTTCACCTAAAATGATAAAGGTTAAAATGACCTAGAATTATTTACAACAACAATTTTATGGAAATATTTATACCTTATACCCTATAATGATCATTAATAACCCATATTTTATCCTTATTTTATTAGAAAAACATGGGTACACATTATTCTTTTTAATCATTCAATGTGTGTCATATCCCCAACAAATAAAAGGCCACCCACTCAACTCTACTCATCAAACATAAAAATACCTTTCGATATTCTAATAACTACAAAAATATATTCCTAAATTCATTCCCTTAATCATAGATTATTTATTTTTTATTATAAATACCTCAAATAAATTCTTCATTTATAATAATAAATGGGCTCACTGAATACTATATAGAATCCTTATGTATGTGTTTTTGTGTTATTTATTCCTCAACATCCATAAAATATTATCCAAATATAATAATATAGAAACAAAATTATATTAAATATACTTATATTTTATTATGTAAATTTAATATCTCACCTCTATCTACTCATGCATCAAATGTGAAATGGAACTGATGGTCATGTTTACAGTAGACTACTTCATCATGAACCAAAATTATTCTTTATCTGTCACCAACAATCACAGATGAATATAATGATGTATTTTTTATATATTGTATTAATTTTATTATTATAATTATTAATTATAATATCATATATATATTTTTAATTTCTATTTCATGGTAATACGAAAACATCCCTCATGTGTAAGGCAGACTACCACCTCCCAAAGAGATGTGATTCAATTTTCACTAATGATTTACATGTAATGTAATTAGGATAAATATAATAAATATATTTTATTTATATAGAATCATAAATAAACATTCATGGGGATATATTATTTTTATTCATTTCAAAAAATCAAGTGTTAAATTGGAAACAATATTCATGAATGAGTACAACCTACTGTTTCTTGGAACAGTGTGATTCATTTTTAATTACTAATTTTTTTGTAAAACTCTTAATAAATATATAACTAATATATATAATATTAATATAATGTTTGAAATTATAAATACTATGGATCCTAGATAAATTTAAAGTGATTGATGTTACTAAACTAAAACATACATGAAAAATGAAATAGTTATTAATCAAAACATGTTTTATCAAGGAATTGTTATTGAATAGGAAATAAAATTTAATAATATAATAATTTACATTTTATAAATATGAGTGTGGTTATGATATAGATTTATTATTAACATATATTTATTATTAATGAGGTTATAACATCTATGATGGAATTTGAGGCTTAATGTTGGGGACATTTATCTCAGTTTTTCTTCTTCAGGACATATGTTATGTTATATGCTAATATCATTTTATAAGTGGTATAAACAAAAAAAAATTGATATTTTTTATCATGAAATCACTAATTTTACTGATATTTATTGTTTCTTATAATGTTATTATTTTTTTTATCTTACGATTTAAATCATACCAAATTTGTGAGGATTTTATGTCACAATCTAATTGTTCATTGAGATTTATTTTGATTACTATATAGATAGTGAAATATTATAACCTATTTCTCCATAACATAATGATTTTTTAACTCTCATGGTTATTTCTTGAGAAAAAATGTTTTCTTATCATTCACCTCACATTGATTAAAAACATTCTCAAAGAATGTTTTTAATCAATTGTGGATTTATTTCTCTCTTTAGCCGTAGACAACATTTATTCTGTATCTATGTTTTCAAACAATTTTTAAAGAATCTTAATATTTTTACTTGATTTTTTAGTTCATTATTTATGCTTGTTATAATTTTTACAGAATATTTTGAAAGAAATCTGTTATTCCCTTTTCAAACAAGGATCAATTGGCTTTTACTAAATATGTGAATAGAATTTTATTAATTCTAAGGAATGAAAATTATTTACTGCCTCCAAGAATAATAAATTATTTAAATATTCCTTTAAATGTTTACAATAATATAATAATAAAAATTTCCATTAACTTTATTAAAAAAATAGATTTTAAATAAATGATTTAAATATTAAAGGGTATGTTCAATAAAAAATGTTCTAAGTGATATTTTGAAATCATTTTCCATTTAAGATGAAATAATCTGATGTTACTTATGATATACTAAGGATATTATATAATTATTCCAACCTTATTCAGGTAATTTGTGGTTTATTTCTATTATGAAAATAATTTTATGAAACTTATTATTTTAAAAATGGTTATTCTATGAAGAAATGTTTTATGAATCCCTAATATTTTCTCGGGATGCGATATAATGAGTTTTTAATGATATTATTGAAGAACACTGTATGAACTATGTTATGGGTGGGATATATATGTCCATAAAATGCTTTGGGAAATGATAAATGTTATATGATCTCAAATAGGGTTCATGGTAGGCTATTTCAAGCCTAAAAGAGGGTACATGGGATATTATCCCAATCCCGAAAGAAGGTTTTTGAGAGGTAATCTGAATCCCAGTGAATATGAATGGGTGTTTTCACATGGCTAACATGTTATAAATGTCTGATATGACATCCATGATAGAAAAGTTTCTATGGAGATGTGTATTAAAATAATATATATCATATGCCAATGATTTCATCTTATAGTTCATGTTATTTGATTCCTTTATTAATTATGTATAATGAAATACAATAATTTATTCAGTAATTAATGTGTGTGATCTATGAAATATAATATTTTTTAAATTTTATTCTCATTTCCACATACCCTTATTCAAATGTTATGTTAATATCTCTATTGTTTTCCCTTATCACGAAACTAAGATCACCCTTTATTATGTAATCTATACATGGGATATGTGGAAAGGTATTATATATGATATTATTAAAAGGTGTCATAATTACAAAAGACATAGTATGAGATGTAGTATCTCATATATGAAATATATTTTTTATTTCCAATTTTCCTAAATCCATAGACTCAAATAATTCTGGAATGAAAATTTATGTTTTATATATAATTTTATTATATAAAGATTTAATATTTATATAGGATATGATCATGTCTTTACAAGATCTATTGATTTTCTCATGGAATAAGGTGGGGGATAATCTTCTACATGTTTTAGAAACCAGGAAGAATAGTTCCAGAGACTGTACTAAACTAACCTATATGCCACTATGTTAGTGCCCCTAATCCAGTGTACTATATGACTTCATTATCACCTCCCAAAATGAAAGAGTGTGCATAATTATAATGAAAAAATAAATTAGATATGTTTTCTAGATTAACATTCCTACAAAATAAATATATACAAGGTAATACAAATAATAAATTTCATAACATAAAATAACAAAATAATGATCTATATGTATAGGGAGATAAACATAATAAAAAAGTCACTTACATCATGACAAAAATTAAACAAAAGGAAAAAAGGCGTTAAGATAGGAAATCCTCTATAAGTCTCAATAACTATCCTAGATACTAGTTCCAAACTCCATTTGGTCCCTATAAGAAGGAAAAAAAATCAGGATATCCACATGACTTGTATCCAATAACCAATTGGTATCTTCCTAGGTAGCCAAGTGTCATAGTAGACCAATATTTGTATGAGTATAACTCAATAAGACACCACAAATGGTTTCTAATGAAAATTCAGTATGTGTACGTAAAATATATGATTTCAATAAATAAGAAGAAATAATAATATTGATAATTAGTGGAAATAAATAGTACCCAATTTAGCCTTGATTCACAGGAGGACCACATAGACTTACAATACCTTATTCATCCATTATCGGTATCTCTAATAAAGTTGAAAATACTATGTATCAACATGGTTCCAAGGAGAATCACTAAGGAAACCATAATCATGTGGCCCATGAGTAATCCACGTAGTCTATAGATGAATTCTCTCTTAGAAATATCCATACTAAAATATTTACCAAAATTAGAATCAATGGTTTTCCATTGACCTCCACATAGATGACACAACTAACTTCATAGATAACATTAGAGTAATTCCATAATAATACAAATTAGGCTGATCCATGGAGTATATAACACAACATTCAATACAAGATTCCATTAATAATCCATGCCATAAATCAATGATAATAAAAAAATATAGACATTACTTGAATCCATGTGTTATAGACCCATTAGATTTCATATAATTAATCAATATATAATCCACTAGTTCCCTTGACATATTCCGTAGATTTTTTCATCATTAAATACAATGGTTAATTCAATCCAGAAGACACATGAATCCTTTTGTGGAATCCTAGGATCATAAATGATATTCTGTACTAACAAAAATCATATCGTATCAAAGGGACATATTTGAAAATACAAATTCATAATTAGAATTATAAAAATTAGATATTTTTCTAAAGTTAAACAAAATAAAATTTATCATTTGAAGCCAAGAATGACTGATAAATCAATGAATATCACCATTTAATAATATATATGCCCAATATCAAAATTAATTTATTCCATTCTTCTAATTTTATAAATACCAATTATAAAGGAATTACTGGTTCCAAGGGGTTATAATAGGAAACCACCATTTCAATATAAACAATTTAACAACCATAGTTAATAAAATCCCACTCCAAATTGTTCAACCCCATTCCAAGGCAGTAACCTAACCCACCACATTAATAATGTTAACTGATTGATCAACCAAACCCAATATAGTCATCTAATTAAAAATGTGTATTTCAAGAAATCAAATAAAATACAATTAATTCATTAATTGGGTTATGTGACTAGTATGATGACTTAACTAAAAAACCTAAAATGAAATATGACAACATGAATTTTTGGTGAAATTCATTAGACCACCTAGTATTTTCATCTAGATACCCACTCATCCCAAATATTTTTTAGGTTCGGTCAAAAATTTGAGAAATTAGTTAAGTATAAAAATTTCAAGAAAATGGGACATAAATAATATAAATGAAAAAACAAAACTACATAGTGATATGAAAGATAATAGAAGGCATTTGAATATTAGAATCTCCTCTATCATTCTTTCACATCAGTAGGGTATTGAAATGGGAAAATAATATAATGGCTCTACACATTCCAAGGGAGAGGGGAGTCAGAACTACTATATCCATGAAAATAGCCCAATTACTATCTAAAATCAATTAAATAAGGAGGGGAAATAGGGTCAAATAACCATTTTATACACTTTTTAAATAGAATAAATAGACACATTAACATGCCTATGGGTCATACTGGGGAACTAACAGAGCATGATCATGTTTATTTTGGGAGTACCAGCTCATTGGTCAACCCTAAAATACTTGAACCCCTACTGGACTACCACTAGCAATATAGTGTCCAGATATAATCTAGTTAGTTTTATTGTAAAATATTTTTTTTGGTCTTATCTCATGCACCCTAGCTTCACAGAAACACCAAAAATCTCTTAATCCCCTATAGAACCACTTCAAAAGTGAAAAAATAGCTCTTTTTATGGTTTCCAACTATCAATATTAACATCCTAAATATGATGTAAAATAAAACCTCTCTAACACATGAAAAACTAAAACTTTTCTTAAAACTAAACACCTGTATGGACACTAGGTTTTATGTTCTCTACACTATATGATATGTTCTCCTAGATATGTAATCACTAGAAAACCCTATCATTGAACCATGAAAAAAAACATGAACAGTCCATCAGTTATGGTCATAACAGAACCACCCCAACCAACATCATAGCTTATAATCCCATTTAACTATGCATCATTGTTCCAAAAATGAATTTAAATCTATCAAAGTTCCTCATTACTGAAGTCATACATAAACTCCAAATTCATAAACATCACACCTCACATGCTTATTTCATTAATATACACCACACCACTTTCAAATAAAACAACACCCAAAAGTGATGTCTCCATACTCAAACTACCTATTTTTTGAGTCCTTTCCCAATCACTAAAACATGACTACAACCTCCTATCATTGAATTCTCACAATCATTGTCACTAAATTATCTTACCTACAAACCCTTACAGTTGTTCTTAAAACCTAGAAAACATCATCAAGTAGAGGTTAATAACATTAAAAATCTAATTACGTCCCAAATAAAATCAATAATATCAACTAGGTATTCATCCACATATTACTCCCAATGTTTACTGAGGACTTCTTTAAATGAGCTCCCCATTATCAACCAGTCCATGGTGTTCTCCCAACCATATTAAATCCTATTTATTAGTCACCATGTTAAAATCGACTGATATGCATCACGAGACACACACTAGTGTCCCAGGGACCCATTCTAATTACAATATCCTATCAGGAAACTATGTGATACTTCAATATATATTAACACAATGGATAATCATCCATAAAAACGTTTCTTGGTCCATGAAAAAACCCCAATATACACTCGAAAAATATTGGTCAACACATGTTTGAATATTCATCCACCACCGTATAGTGCCAAACACTCAACCCAAGAACTTTTCAAATCCTAATACAACCCCTAGCTCAAAAAACAAAACTATATTGATTAGTTTCACTATCCAAATTTTAATTTTTTTTAAAATGGTTTCCCTCATATACTTCGCTCGATACTCAACTATCCTATCCTACCTATACTATTATGTTTTCTCACCAATGAAAAAAACAGAAAAATCCCCTAGATGACAACTGTGAACCCTTGATTATACCTACCAGTGGACTACCACGGTCCCCAATAATGACTCCATGTACACTAGAGACATTATATGACAACTTTATTAATGATATTGTGGTCAAATATCTACTGTAATGAAAACCCCATAAATAAACCATCCAATGTTGAACTCATTGATGTACTCTACTATGAGCACTAATGACACATCATTCAGAGCCATCCTCCAACCATTTATAGAATGTTATTTTTCTACATTCATGGTCTAATGTAATACACTGATACATTTTAATTTATTAATATAATTCTCTATGGAATCTTTATAATTCAAACTCACCAAAATAAGGGCTAGTATACTACACAAACAACCCCTCAACACATGTCCAATTACCCCATGAAAGACTTGGATCTCTTAAACAAGGAATGTCATTACCTTCACCCAAGGAATAAAGTACATGATATTTATATAACATGTCCCATGTATAATAAAACA
Organism: Viscum album; assembly: GCA_963277665.1. NCBI lineage: Eukaryota > Viridiplantae > Streptophyta > Magnoliopsida > Santalales > Viscaceae > Viscum > Viscum album. The sequence goes on along the minus strand of OY728130.1, from coordinate 1,238,122,691 downwards.
AAATTTATATACGTCTTAATCCCTATAAAACTCAATAACTATACAAAATACATCAACCACATTCATCTCAGGATTTCTAGGATGGCATCTATGACATCTAACAAACCTTGAACTTAATGAGTTTCACATCTATAAATATACATAATTTCTCTCCACACTAAAAGAATTCACTTATTACAAACTTTAAAGAATAATTATACTCTCAACCAAGATAATCATTCACTATTTACTTTGATCCACACTTAACCACAACATCTACTCTTGACACATCCATTATGGGGTATCTAAAATTTAAAGTGATAGTGTATTCACACCCTTCATTGTCCCCACATCCTCAATTGATTATTTTATAATTAAATAAATAACTCAATAATTCATTCATAGAATCATCATCAGTTATTTTATAACCTCACATTCATAAGAATATTTCAACTGAGACTAATATCATTCATTGACTCTTCCCCATGAAATCAGGAATAACATATCCACAAGAAACTACTATCTTCACATTTAGTGATATTCTCTTAAACCTGAATAATTTACCACAAACCACTACATAGAAAATTTCACAAAATGAAATACGAAATTCTTTATTCATATCTACTTCAAATGAATTTGATCATAATAATAAAACAATGAGTTATTACTCTCAGGCCGTCAGTTCCACAAACCTTAACAGCATGACCCCCCACAAACCAGTGATTTAAATTATGATTTCTCCTTAACTCTGGGTGATAAGCATTATAAAACTAACCACATCCAACACATGACTCACAAACAAATGAGGAGTGGAAATTTTGATACCATCTCAAACTCCCGGTCATGGAACTAATCATGATATACATCCCACATCACCAGCCATCACCCAAGATTCATTCCATCATATTTAATCTATAAACTCTACCCATAAACCTATGATCATTAAAAGAAATAGGGATACTCATCACCATGATCCCACCTTAAAATTTTTAGTAAGACCAAAATTGATAAACACGTACTATTTCTTAACCTCATAAGACTATTTAACACCCTAGTCCATGACAAACCCTTCATAATTAATTTCAAAGTAATTATATTCCTTAACTACAAGATCTCAAGTACATTCCATTACTTAGTATTTATATAGAGTTAATTAGATGACATCACTAAACAATGAAGTTACCATTTAGGATTATAACCATTTACACCATTGAAACTCCACCAGAAGACAATAGGCTTGGGATCCAAAAATATATACTTCCAAAACAAATTGGAACAAAGGCACTAAAACAAAAATATATATGACCCACAATAACCAAGGAATATATACTACTAAATCCAATGATCCCAATAATACCTCTCACACATCAATTCCGAAATTCAATGTATCAACCATTATTCCATCATCCATATGAGGACAATAATGGGTTATCTCCTCTTATTGTTAACCTATGTAGATTGTTAAGCAAAGAGCCACTATGAAGTAGGATCACATAGATGGGTAATTATGTATTTCAATCTATTCCTAACAATAAAAACCACTATACCAAATCCCTTATCTAGCCGAAAGATTTCATCAAGGTCAAGACGCACCAAACAAGAAATAACCAACCATTTTTCTCATCAAATCCATGAAAATAAACACCCTCACAACAAATGTATCACAAACCTAGACTGTGTCTCCAGACAAACCTTCTAATAATGTGCGTCAAAAAATATCACACAAGGTCATAAGATGTGTTATCTTCCTACCTGATCACAGAATTACCAAATCCCAGCATTTTTAAATGTTTTTATAATATCATCATATTTCATGTTTAACATTTTAAATTTCTAGGAATGGTTAAATAATATATTAATCATATGGTATAAGGGAAAAATAATCTAAGATTCTTAATATATTTTTATTTAAACTGAAAAAACTTTTACATACATTCTGGTAAAACCTACACATAATAAATGGATCCATGATATAATTGGAAAAAAAAGTTGAAGAGAAAAATTCATGTTATGTTTTGATTGGAAAATATTTCACTAACACCATTACAAATTCAATAACAAGCTGTAAATAATCAATCCAAAGGATTCTCAATTTGATCCTTACAATTTCTCATTAAAGTTTCAAACATTATCCATTAATTTTTTTACTCAACTCTAATCATTTCATTATATAGTATGTAATTCATAATTTATAGATGGAAGCACTATATTAGATTGTCAATGAAACCAAATATACCCAAATACAATACATTAGTAACACAATTGTATCTTATTAAGATGTGTAGAGTGGTCACTCTTGGTGTTTTCAATGTACAATACCCCCCCCCCACATATATATGTGATACACCATATAGATGATTTTAGATACTTTAAATAACAATCTATTCTCAATTATGTGAATACATGTACCTACATATGTTACTAAAAATATTATCCATAAATTGGAAGTTGTCATAATATTTGAATATACCTAGAAACTGTTATTCATGGGTAGAATATGGATGAAATATTAATTATATATTCCGAAAATGATGTGTGAATGCAAACACCATCCATCATTATAGTGAGCCATGATATGAAAAATAACATCAGTAATTAAAATAACACCACCAATTAAGGTGAAAATCAATCAGTTTTAAGTACAGATGAAAGAAAAAAAAATCTATCACTGGAAAAAATATTTTCCCTTCTGTGTGGGGCTATAAGACTAAGGAATGAGCTCATTACCATGTTATGAAAACCTTATAATATCCAGTCTACCCTACCTAAATAGAAATACAAAATAAAAAACCACTTTGATACTTCTTTGTAATGCCCCAAACCCTATTCCAATATTTTGGTGCCCTAGGTCAGTATTATACATGGATTTATGCACCCCCCCACATTCCAAAGGTTTTGGAATAGTGGAGAGGACCATTGATTTATCTATTGGGATATTATACACTCATTAACATAGTGAGAAGAATAATAATAAAATAATAATCCGATAAAATATAACACATAAATATCCAATCCAAAAAATATTCATCAAGTAAAAAATCCACTAAATTACATCACAAGCAATACCACAGTAATGTTTCATATGTATAGGTTGAAAAACATAAAAAATATTTCCAAAAAATCATTCCCATAATTAAATTAAAGGAAAAATACCACATCATATCGCATCCCCCAAAATTATATATCTTTATGCCATCTGCCAACACAAAAATCAATATATTTCATACAAATATGCATCAAATTGATACATTACATAAACCTGTAACCCGAAACCAAGGAGAATACCCATGGTTACCCAAGATCCATGGCATCTTGGGTATAGTGTGAGTATAATTATGTATCATACCACTAACTATATCGAATTATTATCTAGTATTTTTACATAAAGAATACGGTGTGGAATAAAATAAATACATAATAATGATGGCGATAAGATGTCAAGACAAATAAAACCTAGTTTATCCTCAAAAATTAAGAAGAAATTCCAAACATACATTTCCTTCTTTTACAATCATTGGTATCTAAAAATAATGGTAAATTCAGTTAAATCAACATAGATCCAAGGTAAATAACATCAGAAACCATAATCAGCTGGACCAAGAGGAATTAGTGTGATATATAATAGAATTATCTCATAAGAATATATATATAATATAAAAATTTATCCAAAATAAACTCATGGGATATCCACTAACATAAGAAATAAATAACAACTAAAATCCTATCACAGAATAATGAAATCCTATAATAATACTAATCAATCCGAATCTGGATTTCTCATAATGAAGAATTTAATAGGATATGTAATTCATAATATGTGCCATTAATCTTTAACATTTTTAAATTTCATGAGTTATATGAATCCATGGGGGATCCACACCATGGAAATAACATTAATGAATCTTTTTATAATACACTTTTTTACATATAGAATTCTATATAATTAGAATTAATTAAATCTAATTATTTATTTACTTGGTAAATTCACATGAGTCCCATAGAAGAATACCAGTATCATCCATGGAATTAAAAACCAATAAATATCCTAATTAATCTTTTTTAAGGTATTCCCTTTTCACATTCATTATATATGGAATCCAAGGGAATTACTAATGTATTAACATTCAAACATAAAATTCCAACAAAACAAAAAGATCTATGTTTTTCAAATATAACATAACTAATTTAACATTTAAATCTATGAATTACACTTAATTATATTTATAAAACCATTTAATAATTTATATATCTGATCTCATACTTAGTTAATTACACAATACATAATTTATATATCCCATGTATGTAAGCATCATTGGTTCCTTAAATTCATCGTAGGTAACCATTATTTAAAAAAAATCATTTAACTGCCATGAAAAACCACAAACCACCCAAAATAGTTCTTCGCAAATCAAATTTAATAGACATAACAACCAAATTAATATTTTTTAGATCCCTAAGGAAACACATTTATATAAACCCAAAATATATTTTTAAGGAATCAATGGACAGATAACAATTTAATTTATTTATTTGAATAATTTAATGATAAGGAAATGTTACAATACATCCCCAAATGTAACTAGATGACATATGTTTTTCAGGAAATTATTTAAACCAATAACTACAAACACACTGATACCAACTCATAAAAATTAGCACTAGGGCCAAGATTAAATAATAGAAATTAGAGTAGTAGACAAAAACCATGAAAACAAGGCATATCCAATATAAATATAATACCACAACAAGGAAGTGAGAGAAAATAAGAAATAAAGATAGATGACTTTTAGACTAACATATAGACATCCAAAAAAGATATGGTGAGTGAAATATAAAATTGGATTATATTTTTCGTCGAAAATGGAGAGGGATTGAGAGAATTGAGAACCTAAAAATAATATTATTACAATTTATTCTTGGTCTAATATAAAGGTAGTAGAGGGTGTCAATTGAACCTTTTACAGTTCTTTAGAAAAGGAAAAGTAGACCCACTTGCTTGCTAGTAATAGGCCCACTAACCCACTGGTGCCCCTTGGTAGACATTCACCTATGATAGAACATGGGATGGGGATGGAAAACTAGAATTATAAATTCTACTAGAATTAGAACCCTCCCATAAGTGATAATCTAAATTTTTTCTCAAAACTAAACACTAACACATACATAGAGTTTTCCCGGAATGTTGATTTATAAATATAATAATAATTTTTTGAAGTAATATAATGATATGTAGAATATTATTATGATAATATATACAACTATATTAGATATAGTATCAGAATATGAAGAAAAAATCCTAAATAATATAGAGTATGAAGGATTCCCATGTTTTCAAAGATATATATCTCCATGAAATAACATGATTTGTTTTTTATTTATTTATACACATTCCATGAAATATATTTTCTTAACTATGTTCACATGAGTTCTACCATGAGAAGAAAACATATGTATTATAAATAATAACTTAAGAGATAGAAACTAAATAGAGGCAGAGTTTCAAGAGTAGTTTTTTAGATATTTATGAAGTCAAAGGCACTTTGTGCTTAAAGAAGTGGTCATTTTTTAGGGAATATAGTAATCCATTAACAGTATATGTTGATCTACATAAAAGTGAAAAAATATATAATAATGGGTGTTTGTGATTATTATATTAATGAAGGATGTGGTATTGACCCTATTATCAACATGTTACATATATTAGATAGTCTACTATGTAATATTGTTAAATCGCATGTGTGATATAGTTGACATAATTTCATGGTAACTCCATGGAACCAATTTTAATTAATAAAAAGATAATTATGGAAAATCCATATCTCGATAGGATTTGAACATGTTACATATTATGACTTCCACATTGGGGATGATCCTCAAAAGATCACTTGTAATATCATTACAATATTATCATCAATATATTTTTCTTCAATATATTGTTGTTTTACATGTTTAAGAACAAATGATAAGATTATTTCTAACAAAAAATTAATGGATCAAATTCCAAAGGGAATATTATTTATAAAGTAGATTTTGATTTTTTAAAAGAATTATACAATAATAGAATAACACCTAGGTGTGTCTCTTCTCTCCATCTATGACTCTCATTTTAATTAAGACTTATTTAATTATAAATTTTATATATCATGAAATTAAATATTAAAAATACTAACACTATATAACATTCTTCTGATGCATTTGAAACATACTATAAAGATAATTAGTATCTATATGAAATTATAAAGCTAATGGAAATGATGATTAATGAAATAATCATTTATAAGAGCATTGTAAATGTTTCAATATCAAACACTCTATCCCTAAATAGTCATCGATAACTTGAACGATTATTGAAATTAATGTTTTTATTATAAATTTTTCTACTCGTAAAATTAAAATTACATTTTAATATAGGATGATAAACTATTTGATAATTATTTTATCCGAATAGTATTTTTTTTAAAATAAGTCATTAATTAAGTTTTTCAGTCCTTAGTAAAAGAATCAATAATCATATATTGAAGTATAATCCTCTAGTAATTGTACTTTTCAATGGAATAATTTTTGGAGAGTATATGTTTACTATTTTGAAATTATTTCATTGAAGAAATAAAATAAAATAAAATTTAATTATGCATATTATTTTAGGTAAAGATCATTTAGTTTATTAAAAGAGTTTTAATGAGATTTTGAATTTTTTTGGTAAAAATTGATGATATTCTGATACCATGTGATGAATAAATGGATTTTTGTGTAGTGGAATACACGTTTCTATATCCTAGAGATAATATACTATGTCATGTATGGTTTTTTAGATTCAAATAAGAATTATACTCATGAGGGTTATAGTTATTAGATATTCAAATAATCATAAGAAATGATTTCATAATAAATATTAGGGTTTTTTAATAATTATGGTGATTTCGTAGGACTTATGATGATAGCATAATAATAATGGAAAATTTTATAGGATTTATTTATAAACATAAATCCTATTAGAATATTGAATTTGGAAGAGGTGTTAGAATTTGAAAATTTTCTAGTAATGTGTAATACTTTTTTTAAATCTCTATATGACATAATAATTTTTCATAAAAATTTATATAAGGAGAATATGACCTTGTCTAATTGTGTAATACTATACATGAGAATGATAAAATTTATTTTTTATAAGTTTAATACTTTTCAGTTAGATTTAAATTTTAAATTGAAGAAAATATTTTTACAGCAGTTCAATATCTAAGAAATATGATAATACAAATGTCATAAAAATATAAAGTATTACAAATATGTATCAATTGCATTAAATAAATTACGATATATGATAAATTATTGAATTTTGGGAAGATACATTAACACTCTTATTTAGAATATTCTAATGATATTTGTTCATGGGATAATGTTTATGGGATAAGATCATAATGCATTTAATGGAATAAAATAGTTCACGTCATGGATTCATTTTCATACCATAGAAAAAGGTTTTGGTATTTTAGGATTACTAATATAATAGATCATGTATCAGACATTTTTATCATGTTTCATAGAAGCTTCTACGTAGATTTATAAAATGAAAAAAAGATATAGAATATGTAGCAGGAAATAGAAGAGATGTTTTAGAAGATTTTTTGGTGATTTTTTGTTTGAATTTAAATATAAAATTCAAATCCAATAAATATGTTTTTAGTGTATGTGATATAAATAAAATTGGGATATTTCATGTTTTATGATTAGAATATTGATTAAGGTGTTAAAATATTTTACGAATATTCACATGAAACACTAGTGGTGGAATAATTGAAATGTTAAATAGAATATAGATAATAAGAGAATGATGAAATAATATTAGGGAAAATATATGAAATTATTTTTAAGTTGAAGAATATCTTATCATTGAGTCAATTAAAAAATATGTGTTTCTTTTTTTTATCACATTATACTATAAGAATAACACCTTGCAACATGAATTTTAGCATAATCTTAACTTATTGTAATAAACATGATGAAAATATTGGATAGTATGATCTCAGTTAAATCTTGATTGTGTCATAGAGTAGCTACACATTTTTAGTATTGAAGGTTGTAAATAAATATTGTACATGATTTGTGTAAATGGTTTAATTTGATAGTGATTATATTTATCATGTGAACTAGTATAGAAGGTTATTATATATAAAATATATTGAGAATTTTAAAACGCTGAATCACATCCATTGGGGATTTATCAGTAATCTTGAAGGACATTTCAAGTGTTATTAGTTATTTTTTGACTAAAAATATGATAGTATATTTTAATTTTTTAGATAATTTATATTTATTTTTTATAGAATTTATAATAAATTTATATTTTAAATCTATATTACCAAAAATTGTGAATATCTTGATCATTTGTGATTTTAGTTAGAAAAATTATTATATATAGTAAGATTATATGTTTCTTAAAGTATTATCTATTAGTTTGTATGTATTTGAAATTTAAAATGATGGATTTAAACATCGTTCTAAATGTGTTTCTATGACATCAACTAATAAAAGAATGTGGGAAATTATTATCATGAAAATAATGTTATTTTATCATCTAATTTATATAATGGTTTATTAAAGGTAAAATAGATTAAGTAATAAAAGTGCATGTGGGATAAGTTACTAAAAATAAATGACATAAATTCTAAGTGAATCAATAGAAAATACATCTTTGAAGGATAATGTATGACGACTTTAAAATGATGGATAATAATACAATAGATTATTTATTCACATGATTTAATGAAATAGACTGAATGGTCTGTGATTATGGTAAAAATTTAGATGATAATTGTTTTTATAATATACTATTAATTCATCTTGAAATATCTGATCCAAAACCCTTGTAAAATGATGAAATTATGGGGTGTAGTTACTTTATATGGTTTGAACCAAAATATTATATAATTTTATATGAGAAATGGATGTTTATTCAAAAATACAGGTATATATTAAAAATACATTTCTCTTAAAATACCTAAAACAAGTGATGGAATTAAGGAATAAAATTTTTTAAATCAATTTTATCATGATGAATAAGATGTCAAACAAAATTTACTAACACATGTTACTCATGTATGCATGTCTCAAAAAAGAAAAAACCAAATTTTTAGGGAATTCATACACTAATTATATCTATTTTTGGTTACAATATAAATTTTAAATAAAATTTCACACATTAAAATGGTTAAGTATATAGTGAACATCCTAAAGAGCGGCCAAGAATATTCTCTATGAATAAGCCAATTTTTTTTAATAAAACAATGATTTAACTAAAATGGGGTGGTAATGATATTTATAAATAAAAACGGAAAAATTATTAATTAAATTATAAGTGGATGTGATAAGGGATGATGAATATGTATATGATGCTTTTAGTGAATTTTATAGAAAAATATTTAATTCTATTATAACTATGGAAGATTTCACCAGTACTAGTTGTAGTGATGCTTTGACTGAGGAGGAAAAATAATTCATGTTATTGTATAGAATGAAATCTATTTCGTTTTTTCAATTATCATTTTATTGGGGACGGATATCAAATATTTAATAAAATAAAATAAATATTCAGGTAACACTGATTATTAAAATGTAGATAAATTGTTATGGTTGATGAAGGATATTGATAAACTGGAGAAGATTATTACTTTTGAAAATATAATAAAAATTTTATAGAAAAGGGTCAAAATAATGTTTAGGGAACTTCAAAAAATAAAATAAAATAAATTCATTTTTAAAAATAAATTATAATATTTTAAATCCAACATCGAGATTTATATTTATGATGTTTGTTAAAGTAAATAAATGACTCTTTAAAATATATTAAAGATTTAAACAATGATTAGAATCATATAAAGAAATAAATATCACATTTAAAGGGTGGGGAATATCTTGGAAGTGATGTTAGAAAATTTGAGATAAATACACTATTTATTATAACCAATTTTAGATAACAAAAATCTAATTCTCAAAAATAGATAAATAAGGGGGAAAATTATTTCAAATTAAAAAAATTAAAAATGGTGATTCCAAAAAATTTGGAAGGAACTCGAGATCAAAGAAGAAATTCTTCTAAGCCTATAATAATTATTTTGTAAAAAATATATCCAAAATAGATTTAAAAAATATAGAATAAATGAAAGATTCATCATATTGAAAATAATATTATTTCATAGGTAAAAATAAGTTTTAGTGATATTATAGTCATCTTGGATGCATAATATATTGTTTAAGAAATTTTTATTTTAATTACCAATATTATTAATAACCAAAATGGTATGAGATGAAATATTAGTGGGGGATTCAAGCCAGTTAAATGAGAAATGATTCATAGAAAACTAAACATCATAGAATGATGGTTGAAAGTCAAATTCAATAATTTGATGATGATTTTGAATGATTTCACCAACAAGGTCACAAAACATAATATTTATAGTCAATATTACATTCCCAATGGAATATTAATTATAATACGTAGAGGATTTAAAATAAGAATGGTAAAGTAAAAGGAAAATATTTTTTTCATGGTTTCGTAAAAATAATATAAAAGATAATATCAATGGATATTGAATATTGGATTTTATTCACACATGATAGTATATTTAAAAAGTATAAAATATTATGAAATTTAAAATGAAGTCTTAATGGCCATTGGAATTTTTTTATTTCATAAAATAAATGGTGTTTGGTTGTTTATGATAGGAAATGATTATTTAAAATCCAAGAACACTTTATATATTGTTAGGTGAGACAAAATTTGTTAATTATATATTTACATTGAAGTAATTGTAAAACTTTTATCATTAGATTGATATATTATGTGAATATATTTTCAATTACAGACATGTATTAACAATAGTAAAATGAATTTTTGGGTAAATATTATGGACAGTGACGCTAAAAATACATTCCATTTATGATCAAAAGTGTAAAATTAATTTTTCACTGGATGGATTGGCCACATAGGATAAGTAAAAACAATAAATCATATATAAGGACATAATTTTCCTGAAATTTCCATGATAACAAGATATATAAATTGGTTATGCAAATAATATCAAAATGGATTATCATTAATTCACTACATAATACGGTTAATATGACACCATATCGTCTATTTTTCCATATACATTCTGTCTTTTATGGTTCTATGATGAAGTAAGAAGAAATTTAATATAGTTTTTTTACCTATTTTATTCATAAATTTACACAAATCATTTTCCTTATGTTTATGTTTCATATTTCAAAGTCGTTGAAATGTTTTTTTGTCTTAGAAGAAGTTCAAAAAAAATTTCTCCTTCAATAATACATATATACAATCAACTAAATAATATACTATTATATGATTAAAGTTAGATCTTTGGAATTATTTTATTCACCCTGAACATATTACATCATACACACTATATTAAAATAATTTTTCTTAAGGGAAGAATAGATATTTGGTGGATATGACACATAAAAAATAGATCAAGAATGATTCACCTTGATTTTTATTGATAAATAAAATTAATAAAGAGATTCGTATTTAAAACCAATTTTATTTAAATGAAAAAAAATAAATATATGTAAAATATTGTGATATTTTATAATAATTTTCATTTGTTTTAAAATTTAATGGTGTTTGAATCACATTTATAATCAATTAAAAGATGAAAATCCTATGATGTTGGAGAATAGAGTAGTTTATTAGATCTTCTTGGGCTATCTAGTAAATAAGATAGGTATAAAATATTAAAATTATGACATAGGTATAATTTTGGATACTCTTAATATGAATTTTTTGGAACACTCAATGATTGATAACAGTTATTTTAAAGAATTTAACTGAAGTGATGATGATGATTTTTTTATTAAGGTGTATGAAAAATTTTCAGAATATTGGGATAATAAAAATGATATAAAGGGTGAAGTTAATGATTTATCTATTTATTTTTATATAGTAAAGCAATTATATACACATAAAACGGTGATAAAGTTGGTGGAGGTCCAAAATAACATTTGATATCAATTATAATAGGTTTATTCACCCAGTTCATTGAAGACAATAACACATACCACATTATTTTATCATGTTGAAATAATTAATATTTATGAGAGTGTAGAGAATAAATGTTGGGTTGATTTTATAAATGAATAATTAGATCATATATTGTATAATTATGTGATTAAATTGTTACCCATTCACAAAAAAATAGAAACATATTGGGAATAAGTGTACGTTTAAAAATAAGATGAATGAAATATAAGTTATAAATAACATGGATTGTTTTTTTGTGAAAAGGGTACACATATAGTGATGAAATTTATTTTGATGAGACCTTTATAGATGTTATTACATAAAATAACATAAATATATTTCTTTCTAATATATCACAAAGGAAATACATGATTATGTAATTAGAAGTAATTTTTTCATTCCTCAATAAAAAATTCGAAGAGGAAGTATACAATGAGAGAGCCATTTTTTATTTCTTATTAAGGATGAATGTTATGTATGATGGTTCAATAAGAATATATAAGGGTCTTAATAAGACCCAATAGAATGGTATTGTATTGTATATATTCTTTATTTAAAAAATTAATGTACATGAAAGGATGAGTAGGAAACAATATCTATATTGTTGTTTATAACGAGTTATCACTTATTACTGTTGTGTATATGGATGTTAATAATTTTACAGAAATGAATAAGGTGCAGCTGAAGAGTATGATTTAGAAATGAGGATGGAATTTGAAATTTATATGCATATAGAAATAATATATTTTATAGGATCAAAATAATATCAATAATAAGATAACATATTAATTTTTTAAAATAAGAATTAATTGGAAAAAATATTTTTTTATTAAGGAGGAATCAAGAAAAATTGAAACCTATTTCAATGGGAACTACACAATCAATGGAGTGAAAATTGAAATAAATTGAATGAATGGAATATGAAAAAAATATTAGATGTTTACAATAATATAGATCATCATTATTGAATATTTTATTTAATATTATATTATATTTCTAGTATCAAAGTGAATGAAGGAATTACATACCAATTATTGAATGATAATTTTAGGTATGTGAAATCCATAAACGATTTTGTATTAATTTATAATAGTAGTTAGAATTTGTTTTATAGAAAAATGTAGAATGTGATAAAAATATAGATTATATAAGGTCAACATATAATAACAACTAATTCATTAAAAATAACTGGAAAAAAGAAATATTTTGTTATCTTATGTACTACAGAATTAAAATATGTGGCTACAAATCAAGACACAACCTAATTTATATAGATGTTCACCTAGTTTGAAGATATTAAGGTCTAATTATATGTTCCATTATTTATGGGATATGATAATTAATTTGCTATCAATTTCTCCTGAAATAATTTTGAGTAATCAATATCAAATCACATTAATATAAAATTTCCACCATAAGTATCTTTTTGGAGAAATTGTGTTAAAGATATAATTTTTTCTTTAAATGGTTAAATAATATCTTTTTTCCAGAAACCAATTCCGAAACATGAATATAAAATATTAAGGATGATGATTGGAGTTCCATATCATTCTAATAAAGAATAAATTATTTTGATTTCACCCCTAGTCTCACATTTTCTTTATACATTCTTGTCAAATAAAGATAAAAAAAGTACATATTTTTTATTCATTTATATTCATTCAAAATAATTTTACATAGAGGGAGAAAATTATATTAGATAAATAAAAATATATTAATTTTACAGAGTGGGTATATCTCTTATATATGGTGATAATATATTAAAAAGGAGTTATTAGTTATGAAAATTTACGAAATCAATTTTATTTATTATGATTTTTGAAATATTATGGCATATTAAGCCATTATGTTTTTCAAGAAACTATTATTTACAAATAAAATGAAAAATTTTATATGTGGAAAAATAAGTTGAGGTTCATCTCAAATAGTATCATTGGATAAAAATGTTTATTTTTTAATTTGTATCAAGAAGAATAAGAGAATTGAATAAGTTGATGTAAGTCAATATTTATGGAATGTATGATATTATTTTTGAGTGTTCTTATTTCCTACAATGTTTATTATAAGGTAAGAATAAAAATATTTATTTTTGATTCAAAACTTTGTTTTTAGGTATGAATGTTTTATATGTTCCTTGGTTTAGAACTAAATGTTAGGTTGTATATTGTTGTTCCAATTAGATGTTTTGGGTTAATTTTGAGACCTTGGGGGTATCATTGGGAATAATGTAGACATTATTGTAATTTGGTGTTGAATTAAATAACACCATTAGAATGGTATTTTTATAAGGAATGTTATTTACATAATACATGGTGTTTATACGATTACTGTGTTATCAGTGTTCATAAATTCAAAAAACATATACAAACCCAGATAATATAAAGCCTACTATTTTAGAGGAAGCATATTAATATTTTTGAAAGTTATTAAAATAGGTTTAAATAAGTTTAGGGAAGAGTTGAAGAGTTTTTTTCTCTAATTGAAGAGTTAATGAATTTTTTAGTGTGTTATGAATTCAAAAAATCCTATAGAACAAAGACTATGTGACATAAGGCTATTATGATTCAAAAACAATTTCCTTATTTGTTAGTAAGATTCTTCAAATATGGAGAAAATTATATAGTGATGTATTTTGTAATACTTTTGATCATGTCATAATATGTTAGATGTTTTTTAATACTTATGATAATATCAAAATACTCTTGGAATATTTTTTGATGACTTAATACCAAACATAAGATATGGCTAGATCAATTATTTGGAAAATGGTTTCCCAAGGTAGACATTTAGTGTGGAATGTATGTCCCATTGAGATCTATATAATGACTTTTGATATCTAAAATACCTTTGGTTATTTGATAATATTTTTTCAAATGAATATAAGACATTCTCTATTTTTTCAAATCATTTATTGAGGAGAATAAAACCATGTTTGACAAAGAATAATAATTATTAGTCAGAAATTATTTTTAAATGAAATAAATGTCTTAAAAATATATCTCATTATAATTATTTAAAAACTAACAACCAATAAAATTATTAAAAAATTTATTCAATAAAATTATGGTTTTCATAGAAATATAATATTTTTATAATGGGAAGAATTTATCTAAAATAAATCGTGAACACTATTTTAGATGATGTTAGTGCTATTGTGAATGGTTTAATTTACTTATAAAAATTTTATGATTCATAAATTATGAGAAATATAATTATTTCTGTGGATATAATATAATGTTATTAAAGAAGTTTGGGTTTTTTTAAATAACTATTCATATATATTGTACGATATATAATTATGTTGGGATTAATTTCAATTTCAAAAGGGACATTTTCAATGATGCTAAAGAATAATAATTAATAAACCAAATAAAAGTAAAATAAGTGTCTGAAGAGAAGTTCTATGATTCAATTTTAATTTTAATTTACAATTTAGACCTATTGTTTATAATTTTTGATATATATAAAAAAATTTCCATACATGAATAAATATTATAAAAAATGTGTTATGTATAGAAATAAAATGAATATTTATGTGGAGTAAACATGATGAAATAATTTAATAGATTAATGAAAAAATAATGAATAAAAAAATAATAAATAGTATTAAGAGAACTCAATGAAAGCTTGGTTCATTAGAAAGATCGTGTATTATAAAAATTGTTTCAATGTCTTTGTATTATCCCAATAGTTAATTATTATTTCTAGGGACTATTTAATTTTATGTGTAAATGGAAAAATTTATCTCATTATTTTTAATAAGAAAAAACAATTGGGTTGAATGGTTTGTTGTGAATCATGATCATTCAGTGTAATTGCTAATCATTTTGAGTATTAAACATTTTTAAAATTTATTATGTATTTTTTTGTATTTGTATGCATTTAATAGAGATCTTTTCTATCACCGTAACATGTAATAATTATTTTTTGTAAGAAATTAAATAATAATTTTAAACAATTTATTCCCCAAACCCCTCCTTAGTGATGTTTTTCTGTTTTTGAGCATCATTTCAAAAAACTATTCACCGCGAAGACATTTATTTTTTGAAAGAAAGCCATTGTGTTTTCTGGATTAATAAAAATTAAATTTAATGGTTTTTAAATTTTTCATTCATTGTAAATACCCCAAAATGTTATTTATTTTATTAACTTACTATCAATCATTTTCAATAAATAGTTCCTTAGTTATAGGCTTCATTTCAAATAATTCTATTAATTTATTATATTCTAGAGGTATAATCATACGGTTTTAAATATTTTTATTGATGAAGTTTTTCTCCAAATTAGTATATCTATATCATGGTATTGATACTTCATCAACATTATATTAAAATTTATTTTTTATATTGAAGCCATGATATCATATTAAATAAAATTTAGGGGTCAATAAAATTGATTATCAGAATCCCCATTTTTTAAAAATGCTTAAATGTTTTGTTATTCTTTTGTTAAATATTGATTTTTGATACATTACATTCATATATTTATTTAAAAATATAAACTTCATTCTAGATTTTATGAATTTTATGTATTTAATAGCAATAATATATACTATAAGAACTATATTCTTCAAGGTGTATTATTTATAAAAAATATTTCTTATTTCAATTCATCGCTACCTCAAGCTTTCATTGTATGAAAATGTTGAACTTAAATGCCTCTTATATCATTCAAAATTTTAATAATCAAAATAGAGAATAATAGACTATAAAAACAATATAATATCCATAAATTAATTAGATGGATTGTGATAAATAGAGTTGTATTTTTTTGTATGTTTTAAATATTCCTACAAGGATAAATTCCAATATACATTGAATAATGATAAATATACTAATGACTGTTGAGTTTAAATATATGATGGATAGTTATATTGAATTGATCATCCGTTCAGAATATGATTCAATCTTATTCATTGGATTTATATAAGATTTTGAATCAACATATTTCTTTAGTTTAGTTGTCTTTTAACAATAATTTTCATTCTCGTATACATATTTCACCTCTTGAAGCATTATATGGATTCATTTGTTAGACTTCATAATTTTGGTATGAATTTGGGAAAAGAAATTTTATAGGGGGAATAATCAGTAGAGAAAGTGGTAGAGAAAGATTAATTGGTTCAACAACATGTGAGGAAAGCTCAGAAAGGGAAACAGATATATTGATAATAGGAGGAAAGAACATTCTTTTGAGGATGGTGATCATGTATTCCTTAAAATCACTCCTTTTAAAATATTTATGTGTTTTTTAAGAATGTGATGTTTAGACCATGGTTTTATGGGCCTTATGAAATCCATCATAAAGTTGGACTAGGTGCCTATTGAGTAGCCTAGCCTCCGATTTTATCTCTGGTGCATAATTGTTTTTCATGTTTTGTTGTTAATAATTTATGTTCTTGAGTCATCTTCATTTTTCAGGCCCAAATTAGTCCAGTTGTAATAAAACCTTTTTAAGAAGAAAAACCTATTCAGATTCTTTATCACAGAGAGCAAGTATTACAGAAGAAGCTAATTCACATGGTTATGGTTTTTTGGAGAAACCACATGGTTGAATAAGCAACATGGGAATCTGAAAATTCCTTGAGGGAATTGTGTCCTCATCTTTTAATAAGTGAATAAAATTTCATGGATTCAATTTCGAAAAGGGGGGAGAATGTAACAACCAAGGTATTTATATAATCTTATCTATTAGCTTTATTGAATTAAATAATTAAATTCACTATATTAACTAATTATTGAAATAAATAATTTATTATATATATTTATTTAAAACTATAATTTTCAAATTATAGAACTTTTATTTGAAAAAACTAATTTTACTTTTCAATTTATGATGTATAATTTTTTATGAATATGTTTTTATATGATTTTGAAAAATAATAAATTTTGGGGAATTTTAAGACATTAGTTTATTTAAATATGATATTTTTGTGAGGTCACTAATACATAATTATGACAAAAAATGTATTAAATTTATTTAATAATTAAATTATAATTTTATTAGAGATATATTTTATAGAAATATTTCTGAAAATATATGTTATAATTTATTTCATGATAAATATAAAAATTATGGTCAGTTCTGAAAGAGTGCTTGCATAGCATTGGAAATTTCAAATTGGGTTTCTTATAAATAATAAGTGACTGATAAAAATTATTTTCAAAACATTAATATTAATTTTCATTTATTATAGTTGTTTTTATATAAATATATAATTTTAGAGTTATATAACAATAATCAATCCAAATGAATGAGCAATGATTGTGTAGGTAAGAAGAAGACAAAAAATTCAGAATTCATCATGACATGTATATTACTAAATATACCAAATGAATGAATATTGAATTTTATTTTGAAAATAATTTATTTTTTTTTAAATATTATTTTATTATGAATTTTTATATATAAAATAATTAACATTAATTCTTATGGAACTCTAATGTAGTTCTTGTGAAAACATAAGAAAATTTAGAAAATTTCTTTTCATTAAAATTACATGGACCCATAAATTACACAAAAAATGAATAAATATTTATCCACATGACATATTAGACCATTGTCTATTCTCAATTTGATATGGGGATATTTGGAACCCACATGATGCACTTTAAATCCCATAGATTTTTTTAAATGAAGCCATGTTATATAATTGTGGTTTTAATTTTTATAATATTTTAAAAAATGGTTTAACTCTATATAATCCCATAAATAAATATATTATTTAAATCTAATAAACTTAAATACCTTATGAAATTTTATTTTTAATTTTTAGTGAATAAATAAATACATTAATGGCATAACATTTATGATGTAGTAATTATTTAACAAATAGATTAATCAATCTGATGATATTAAGAAGAATAAAATAAATATAATTTGATATTTTTAAGATAATTATTTATTTACCTTGATTTATAGGATATGTATATCATATAATAAAAATCTAATTTGAAAATTTGTTTTGATGTGTTTTATGTCATAGTTATAAATAGTGTCTAATTGGACCTAAATTATGATTCATGAATAAAATATTTTATTAAATTATTTATAATTCACAAAATTATTTAACATGGAAAAAAGATGATAATATTCTATCTATATTGTGAAACCCTATGATTTATATCAATTTTTAAATTGTTTATCCTAATCTTAGACTTAATATGACTTAATAGTTTAAGGAATTCTTTATTTTCCCCTCACCAAAATTTTTAAAGGAGTCTCATTCCGTCAAAAATATTCATCACCCTGATCCTTCTTGGTTAACTTGTTTTTTTTTCAAATTCCATTATCCTCATCCCCTCTCACATTCTAGAGCCTCTGGTCCCACAAAAATACCACTTCTAAGATCATAAAAAAGTTCTCAATGATATTTTTTCAAGAGTTAAATTCCTTCTTTTTTCCCTCTTAAATTTTTTATCACAGCTTCCTTAATCAACCCCTATATTCAAATATTAATGATAACTCTTGTATCATATATATATATATAGATTAATTGTAAATTCATCAACAAATATCTTATTTTTTTATTCTAAAACAATAAAATCGACATGCATGGTGTGTCAATTCACTACCTTCATGGGTGATGAGTTTTTGTTTCCCTATAATGTAATAATTGGAGGTTTTAATTATCATGTAATAGTTTAATATGAAATATAAATATATATATATATTACCACAATTTATTTTTATTTTTTTATTTACAAAATAATTTTCTGATAACCAACCTTGGAATCCATGAAATGAACAGACATGAAACAATAGGAATGGATTTTTTTAATAAATTGGAGGAAATATTTTAAGAAGATCATGTAAGGTATTATAAACAAGAGTATAGGTATGTAAAAAATTAAAAAAAACTCTTAAAAAAATATATTTAGGGTTTTAAATTTTTTTAATTAAGTCGAATAAGAGGTAATGGACGTTCCTTTTATAAGCATTTTAAATTTCCCTTTATGAAAATTCAAAATAATTACTTTTTTACATAATTAGTGGTTTATAACAATTTCATGATGCGATATTAATATAAATTTTCCTTTATTCGTTTTTTATTTAGTTTTTAGTTATTCATTTCATTATTATGTGTAGAGTTTTTACATTTTGAAAATGGTTTTTTTTGAAAAAGTTAATTTTATATTTGAATGTGTTTTTCTCATAGGTTTAAATGAGTTATAAATGGTTTTCATTATATGTTCCTTGTAATTTTTTAATTATGGTTAAACCAAATTATAAGTCAATATATGATAGGTGGAGCCCCATTATATCTCAGGATATTATGGGTGGATCCCTATTATAGTTGAAGATATGACATGTGAGCCCCATTATAGATCCCCAATGCATTGGGTACATCGAATATAGATGTCAAGCAGAAGGTTATTCTATTTGTAATGGTGGATGTAAGTGTGATATGGTAATTATTCCCCTATATAAATGAATGATT
This sequence comes from Viscum album, assembly GCA_963277665.1. Taxonomy (NCBI): domain Eukaryota; kingdom Viridiplantae; phylum Streptophyta; class Magnoliopsida; order Santalales; family Viscaceae; genus Viscum; species Viscum album. The sequence continues at coordinate 1,238,102,232 of OY728130.1, read as the reverse complement.
TTATCTTTTCATGCTAATTAGTTTCATGAAAAGGGTTTTTAATGGGTTTTCATGTTTTCAATTGACAAATGATTTACGTTGTTTATGTTTTTATTGAGATTTTTTACCCAAACCATGTTATTAAAATGATTTTCATAGAGTATAAGGATTTATAAGAGAAATAAGGGATTCGAGTTGATTGTTTTGAATATTTTTCAAATAAATAATTTTTTATTTTAAAAGTTTTAAATTTTGGAATAAATGGATACTAATATTCGGTGTCCGCTTTGTATAAATATGGGAGGTTATGTGTGTATTATGTTCTAATTATATAGATATATAAACCTAAAGAGATTCTCAATGTAAAATAAATAAAATTATAGACTAAAATACTATATTCGGTAATGTTTTAATGTTGGTTCCTGAATTTATCACTATGGGTAGAAGTATATTTCAATAGTAATATTTGATGGTTCAATAACCATGGATCTGAATGGGAATTTGTGTCATAAAACCTATATTGAGGATAACCAAAGTATAAATTATGTTTTGGGTTTTGAAATAATTATTTTTAAGGTTATAAAGGATATAGTATTTTTCAACTTAGTGTATCTATAGTGTTCATGAGAATTGGTTCGATATTTGGTGGTTTGGGCACTTTGAAGTGAAATTTGTTCTTTGGGTTGGACAAGAGCATTCCATAACTAAAAATGGAAAATTGTGCATGAATTTATGAATATTGGAAGTCAATATATTTGGATAGATTTCCATCAATACATCTATTGAAATATAATTTTTATATTTAATATATTGTAAGACAATCTTCTCATACAATTTTAACTTTCTATAATGAATTTGAATCTTTCATTTAATGGATGTTTACAGTTTTTATTGGTGATCTATAATAGACTTCAGAGTGTTTTAAAGCCTAAAATTAATGTTTTGATATGTGGAATAGGGATTGGAATATTAATATTATATTAATGTGAAACTCTGGGTATTCTAGGTATATTTCAGTATATCTTGAAGATTCTTTATAGGGAAAATATTTTTAGACATATGGATTAGGTGAAACCGTGTGGAACAATGAAAATCAATGTAATTTTAGTTCATTTTAAAAAAAAAATTAATTATAAGGTTAGATCATGTTTCAGATCAATACATGAAAATATATAAAGTGAAATCATTGATGGTTTTTAAGGGTTGAAGATCCATCCACACAGCTAGAATATGATTTGGTAAACCATGAGACCAAACCATGAAATGAGGATCCATTAGATGTTGTTCCAACAATAAAAATGGTGTATATTTTTGAAAATCATGCTGAAAAAAATTTATTATTAATAATTATAATTTTACATATTTAACCATTTAAAAATTAAAATGATGGTAAATGATTTTCTACCTCTTATGAATGCATGAACAATATAATATCTCACCCTTCATACCCCTGATAAGACATGTTTTTGGATAGATTTTGATGTCATTAATTTTAATTTTGTGGATTTTCCATAGCTATATTTTACTTTAATTCACTCACTCAAAGTTCCACTTCAATTTTAGTTTAATTTTTTTTGTGATTTTATTTTTATTCCACTAGATGATGGTGGAATTAACCAAACATCATGGGGCTTCTGTACTACATGTGTAGAAGGATTCATAAGAACATATCCACATATTGCCACATGTTGTATCATTATTTTTTTTGTTTTCAAAGTGTCCTATAAAATATTTTAAGTTTTAATTATTTTAAATTATTGTTGATTTTTTCATCCCATGTTAGGGATTTATTCCATATCCAATTTAGTGTTTTTCAACAGTTTTTAGTGGGGAGTTTGTTAAGGATTCCTTGTGCTAAGGTGGGCCAATGAGCTTCTAGTCAATTATTAATTATTAAATTAATATTTATTTTATATTAAAATTGTTTTTATTAAATTAATTATTTATATGTTAATATAATTAAATAGTTTTTTAATTTTTGGTCTTGAGATAGGGCCTTATTTTATTTGGGTATTATACAGACCAGCAAGTCATACCACATCAAAATTTTCCATACATATTTGGAAACATGATTTACATAAAAATATGGTAGGTAGTCCTAATGAATAAACCCATTCGTATAATTAATTTCTTATATTTATTTGGAATGCATGGCCCCAACCCTTTTGGACATTTTCAGAATAAACATTATTTCCCTTGTTGAATAAATTATATACCCAAATATTGAGTTTCACAAGGTGTAGAGGAATTGATCTACAATTTTATACTGTCTAGAAATAATTGTTAATAATGATTGATAATATAAGTTAAATATAAGTCTATTGGATACATGAACCTTAAGGGGCGATGAATCAGGATCTCTGGCCAAGGATGTGGCTATGAGAGATGTCGTGTGTGTAAGAGTGGACATGTTAGGGGTTCTCAAAAACCTATGATTACTAAGAAAAGGGAATATTCATATGATAATCACGCTATTATGAAAAGCCTAATAGGCCTAATGGTACCCTAGTACATTCCCCATTGACATGTGACTTTGGTGGGGGGTTTCACTTGTGGAAATTTAGTAATGATATAGTGTTTCAGCCTATAACCCATTCTGATTATGTGAGTTCATGGGGAAATGGACAGAGGTGAGGGTTTTAGGATTTTTTCAACCACTATATTATATTTATGAATTCACTTATATATTATTGATGTATCTATAGATTCTCTACTATGTTTCTTGTGACCCGACCTATGGGATTGATGATATGTGATCGTATAAATGTGGATTTAAATTTGCTTTATTGGGATATATTTTTGGGAGCCTTATGTGACACAGATGTGAAATGAAAGGTGACATGAAGTTATAAAGGATTCCTAGATTTTATTCTTTGTATCTGGATATTGATTCATATTATGAATTCTAGGGATACCAGAATAAAACTATGGGTCTACATGGGATTGCATATAGGCATTGAGTTCCTTGGATGCCTAGTATTTATATGATCTATCACTGAATGATTTGAGGTTTAGTTATGATAATTTTTATTAAGAATTTATTCACAAGTTTTTCGTAGGATAAAGAAACTTGAAAATGTTAACATAACACATACTTTTTGGGGATTCCTGGGATTCCTAGGATCTGGTCGGTTAGAATGGTGACATACAGGGTGGAGTAATGGTGGGTGACTTCCAATGATTTTTATATATTGAATTTAATCCATTTATTATATTAGTGTTCCAAGACATGCCCAAGATTCCTAGGGTCATGCTATTGAGTAATTATGATGAGCTATTTAGTTATTTGAGTCAAATATTTTGTAATCTTTAGTGACATCTAGACTAATTATTTATACGCTTGAACAATATCACAATGTTCTTAGAGAAAAAATGTCACAATAAAAAGAAAGAATAGTCTATTGGGGTCAACAACCTAATAATTGAAGTTTGTTTATTTAATTAAATTTAAATTTTATTTATTTATTTATTTAATCATAGAAATATATATGTGAAAATAAAATATATATATTTTTTAGGTATGAAGATTAATTTTTGGTTCCCTACTATGTTTTCTACTCACACCCTACCCTAGACACCATCAAACTTGCATACTCAATCAGATCATAAACATGATCAAGATAAAAAACTAGATTATGATTGGAGACAGGTTCTCAAGAGATTCTCATGGATGTATTTGAGCCTCTATTAATTTATTTAATTCATTATTCTCTCTTAACGTTTTTAATGATCAGCTTAGTTGATGACCATTATTGATTTTTTGTACGAATTAGGTGTAATGGGATGGTTATTTTTTATTGGTGGTAGTTTTTTATTTTCCAATTATTGGAAAATATGATATATGGGTTATCTACTCTCGATAGTACCTCTATATACCCCTGATACTAGACAAAATCCCATGGAATTTAGACACATGCAACTCAGTTTGTATTGAAAATCGTGTTTGGGAACCGATTAAACAACCTACATACCACATCATTAGACTCAACATTTTCAATCTAATAATCATATTTATTTATTTATATGTAAATTTCATCCATATTTTTTGATAAATTGAAAAACAAGTGGTGATAACTTTAAGATAAATAAAATCCTTAAAGAGAATATTCATGCATTGAATAAATACGTAGGTGTAAAAAATTATAAGTGTTAAATCAAGACTACAATTTTGATGGATATTTCCACTTATATATAATAATTTTGTTAAATTGTTGAATATCATATTGCCACAATGAATAATATTTTTACTATATAATAAATTGAATATATTATGAGAAAAAACTCAATGTGATATTACTTGAGAATAAAGTTATATTTGAAAAAATAATGGTTTTTTAATATAAATAATCACATGAATAATAAGGACAGCTTGTTTCTCATGAAAACGGCTCAATTGAATGTTGATGCTTAAATGAGTCATGTTTTTTCCATAAGAATTTTTTAATTATCCAAAATCATATCTTCTAAAATAATGAAAAATTTATAAACCCTTTGACAATAATAATCTATATTTAATAATGTATTTTCATCTTCTAGTGTAGGTGGAAAATAAAAATCAAGGAAACTTTGGGAGAAATGAATGGTCAAAAATCAACCATAACACCACTAATTGATGTGATCTTGTGGAATAATAACATATCATAAATATGATACTAGTAAAATACTATTTTACAAAAAAAATTGTTATAAAATCTTGTGACCATTTAGATTGGGATAATATGCTAGTGTTTATTATTGACCTCTGGTTTTCTAAAAGGTTTAGGTGAAATAAAATTAATTATTTGTATGATTTTTACATTTTGGGAGATTATTTAATTTCGATATCTTTGGGAGAAAGGTTATATATGTATTGATACAATATATTTTGAATCATTCCATTAAGATTGTATTTTTTCTATTAGACACTTTCTATATAAATTTCAATATAATTTTTCATTATGATGAATTATTTCGGTATAAATCTATAATGATTAATTAATATTCAAATCTGAATTAAAAAACCACGAAATAAGTGAGAAATGTTTTAAAATATAAATTTTATTCTAATAATTTATATACTATATTAATTAAATCCTTATAATAATATAATTCAATGATTTTCTTATTAAATTACATAAAATAAAAACTATGGATTTTTCAGTCTAGTACCATTGGATTATTTGGTATATAAATTCAATAACATGAACGTGATCTATAAAATTATTATTCTAATATTTGAATGGTGATAATCAATCTTAGTAATATTTTTATAATATATAGGATAATATGAGAATTTACATAAGAAAATGGGAGAGCAATAATTCCAAGTATGGGAACAATCATAGTAATCTTGATACATATTGGATAAAATGTATATCCTGATTACAAGAACAAGAATAATAAAATGTAATCACGACATAAAAATTATTATATCATTATATCATAGATGAAAATGAATATGTCAACACCATAAATCTTGAAATCATAAGTATACGTCATGTATCACCTCTAATAATACATAACATAATATCTTAGAATGTCTACATGTGCACCATTCTTGGTATATAATTAGATTAAAATACTTCACATTGATTTCGGGAAATATTTTAGTGCCCCCTTTATAGTGATTACATATAAATCCATATGTTTTACATATATGGACTCATTGATTAGGTATAATCATAAGAAAAAACAAGAAAAATTTAATGGGTTGCATAATATTTTCATAGATAATAATCAATTGGAATATCATAAGGAATATAATCATGGAAAATAAAATGAAGTCTTTGATACTCAAATATTAGGTGAGACTCTCAGGTTCATTAAAATATAATTTAGATGAGGTGAATACAAAACTAATAGTGTTGAAGTAAGTTTCAAAATAATCCTATAAGGATCAATTTTAGAAAAAAAGTGTAACAGTCACCAAATACAATAAGGGAATATTAACTTCCATAAAACCCTAAATTAGCCAAGTTGTATTTACTATTCAAAAATGGAATTCATAGAAAACATAGAATAATAAAAAAAATTAGTGGTCCATTAAATGATTTAATATATACCGAAGATCCCTTTAATCATGTTTTATTTAATAATGAATTTGTGAAGGGAACCAAAATAGATTTTATGTCCCCAACAAGAAAAGATATATAAATCAACATGTATATGTGATCATCACATACATACTGAATAAAAAATAAATTCATTGGAATAATATAGTGATAAATTGATTTCTAAATATAAAAGTCATAAGATGATATAGGATGGGGTGTTTTGAAATTTTCCATACCTCAGATCCTTGATGTGTTTGGTATGATCATTTATTTTCATAAATAATCAAAATGAATTTAATAAATACCGGATTAAGAAAAATGTAAAAATATATTTGATTTATTAATTTTCTTTTATCCTTTTTTTAATATCATTTTATTTTGATAACATTTTATTCCAACTCTCAAGGGTGTCCTTTTCATAGTTCCAATGTCGCTTTAGTTTGTGTATAATTATGGAAGTTCATTTCAAATTGAACTAAAACTATATAATTGAAATGAAATTGTATTCATGTAACTCTAGATATTTAAATGGAACCAAATATTCATATTAATTCTTCAATATATAATATTCATTAATTGAAACTATTTTCATTACACTATTAGTTAATTTTAGTGACATTACCAACCATCATAAACATGGTTATTATTTAACATATTATCAGTTAATACATTTAAAATTATGAAACATGTTATTTCATACTTATTTGAATAAAATTATTTAATAATAATATTTCTATATTAATACATTATGGATATTTTTAAGACAATACATGTACATATGATATTACAAAAACAACTATTGAGAAAATATGAGGAGTATAAGAAGAATGGAATTTAAAAGACTTCGGTTGATAGTGTTACACCTATTCTATATTCTTATTACTCAGATACCAGTTATTGAACCTTAGAATGGCCATTTTTTATGACTAAGAAAGATTATATGTCGGAATAGTTTATGAGAGTGATTTTGGTACATGTTTGGAAATGTATGGAATATAGACTGTAAGGGTAAGACTAGTGGTAAAGGGTGGTATTTATGAGGAGAGTATATGGTTATTTTAAATATAATACTCATTAGTTTATTAAATTTTATCAACAATATATTTTTTTATTTATATGACTCTATAAATATGTTTCTTCATGTGTTGTTAAGATAATGGTTTCAAATATCATCCCATGTTTAATTATTCATGTATTTACATTATGTGTGAAGCAAAATATTTCTTTGTATTTCAAGATTCCATAAAAAATAAACATTTTAAGAAAATAAAAAAAAAAGATAATTTTGTGTGTTGATAAAAATAATGTTATAAATTTTACAAAAATTTGGTCCTTTATTTTAAAAAGGATATTTTAAACAAAAAATGATTTATAAAAAAATACACGTTCATATTAAAAATCCAATCATTTTTCCAATTTAAAAAACATATTAGACAAAATAAATTTATATTATCATTTATATACCAATATATAGTGTTTTATAGTACAATTTATTTAAGATAAATTTTACTTCAAATTACTAAATTTAATAAAAAAAATTATATTAATTAAAATTAATCATAAATATTTTAGTAAAATTTACAATTATGATATTTTTTGTAACATTTTTACATTATTATGTTAAGACATTTATTTGATTGTATTCTAATAAAGAAATTATATTCTGTCTTCATAAAATTCCCAATAATTATTTTACTATTCCATTGGACTAATTAATAATCTAATAGTCAGTTTACTTTTCCTGTTGTTCATATTAAAATAGTGATATATGTTTTATACTCACTATTAATAACCTTAATTTATTTAATTAATATATGAAATCAATTTGTATCAATGTAAAATATTATTCATTATCAAGATGAATATAATGTTACTCAAATTCTATTTTTTTAATTGTTGTTCAATTGTGTGAAAATCCTATTAGATTGACATAATAAAAAAATTTCCATTGTAGTTATTTATTATAATTGTCCACTTATTTTTCCATTGTAATATTTTTCATTTTACTAGGTTTGATCAATGACTAAATTTCATTTTCAAAATTATTGAACTAGTTTTATTTATTTATTATAATATATTAAATTACTATATATGATAAATAAAATTTTATTTAAGTTAAATTTTATATATAAATTTATTTTTCATTAGATTCATCCACAATTCAAAAATTTTCCCATCAACATTACATTTGACATCCTAAAATAGATGTTGGTTCTTCAGTTTTGCTACTTATTTGAGTTCACATGTCACCTCAATAAATTTTTTTGGATCATAATTCATATGCATATGGAAAAATAGAAGAGGGGTGAATTTTAGGATTAAAAACATTATTTAGTTCCCTAATGAAATTTAGTTACCTGAATTTAACAAAATACAATTCCGAAAACTTCATAATGAATTGAAAAACTAATTGTGCATGGCCCTAGTTCCGATTATATATGTATTATAATCTAGTTGATTATGTTAATTTAATCAATATGTACTAATTGAAATTAATCATTTTCACAATTGAAATTATTAAAATAGGGTAACCTTGTTATATATTTTATCCACTATGGTTACAATGTTCAATATAAAATAATACAATGATTCAATCATATTGTGTACTAAATCAAATTAAGTAATTCAAAAGATCATAATCACTAAAATTGTATTTAAATATATCGTAATATGAGTATATTAAGAAAGTATCATAATCATATTTTTTAAGATAAAAATTATCAGTAGAAAAATGAATATATTAAATGATTTACATTCCATTACACAGAAGTGGAAATGTAAAAGAATATGATTCTCTTAACCCAAAGATATGGGTATCTAATAACCTTTTATAATGGTTTCGTAAAGTATACATAGAAGAAATTATGTCATACCCACACAATGGTAATCCCTTGATATGATGATCATCTGATTTTGTTTCTATCAATGCAATCCCTCGATCAAGCAGATTATGGGAACCTATATCTTCCTCGCCACATAAGCCCTCAATCTGAAAAAGATCGATATGCCTATTTTCCTATCCATGTAAGCCCTTGATCGTAATCACCAATGATCATTGTCACACTTTGAAAAGAAAAACTATTGAGAGTAAAAATTATGTATGATTATTACTTCAAAACATAACTTCAGAGTCTTTCATACAAAGTAGAAATTTGACAGATGTCACACATGATGTCTCGAATTTTTCAAATGTCTTGAGATCATTCAAATGACTTTTTATTTATAGGTCAATATCCAAACAGTCATCCTGAATTAAAATTGTCAGATTTTATCCTAAAATTGTAGTGTGAATTGGAAACATGTCACACTAATGGTCATCTAGTAACTAAAATAACGATATCATTTTATAATACACATTGAAACAGAATAAAAACATTGTTTTGAATGAATGGTTTTCCATTCGATTAGATTCTATTTTCTGTATATGATAAAATGGGTCTGAAAAGAATTTATCTCTTCCAATAAAATAGCATATTGAAAAGTAAATGAGTAAAATTATTTTAATTAAGACTATGAGTAAAATTTATCTAGTCAGTGTAATACTGAACGGTGTGTACGATGCAAATCATAGTTTTTGTGTCCGATGTAAATAATATTCAGTGATTATGATTTAGATTTTATCTAGAGTGATAATGATAATCATGTAATACATTAAGAATTATGGGTACCATTATTAACATAATCATTTGAAAAATAGTAATGGAGAAAATTAAAATAATAATCCATAAAAAAGTAGAATATAGGAATTCAATTTAATAAAGAGTTTGTTATTTCCAAAAAAATAATAATTGAAAATTCAAAATAATCCTTTTGACTCGACAATATATTTATTTTTTAAAATCTCAAACCATAAGTTAAAAAAATACATTATTACAAAATATTATTGATTTTTTATTCAGAAAAGAATATTTATACAAAACTTCATTAGTGTTTTAAAACTCTTCAGAATATGATTTGAATACAAATAAACTCCCCCTTTGGATAACAAAATCATTAAGGATTGTATTATAGAAAAAAATAAAACATCTTACTAAATGTGTTTTAATTTTATAATTATTACTCTCCCATTTTCTATTTTATTAGAATTTTTAGCACTTTCGAATATATTCTCCCCCTATATAAAACATTCTCCCTGTTTTTATTTCCAAAATGTATTAAGGAACATCTTATAATTCCTAAAAATATAAATAGAAACAATGTATAAAAAAAATTTCAACATCTGTAATAATTGATAGAAAATTCATCCAGGAAAGGGAAAAAATTCAATCAAAATAAATGTAAATGTTAAATATATTCTTTTCAACATTAAATAAATTGAAAAAAAAAGTTTTCAGAAAATTATTTTTCTTTCCTTTACCTTCTCTTTTTCATTATTCATGAGGTTTTATACAAAATTCTTCATTTTCTTCAATTATTTCATGTCTCCCATCAGTCTATCGAGAGACTCCTATTAGGCGCAGATCATCTTTTTTTGATTAAGAATCAACTAATATTGGTTATGAATAATTAATTCTTACTCATATTACTTCTCTTACAAATCCTGAATCTTTTCTTATTTATCCATAACCTCTTCTTCTTTAGCCTAATATTTTCCTTCTTTAACTCTTGAAAAATTTTATAGGATATCAACTCTGTTTGTCAAAAAATAATTTTGACTCGTCAACTGAGATACCTCATCCTTGAGTTTCTTGATCCTTTTAATTTTTAAATAATAATATTTGAGTAATAAAATTAAATCCATGACCTCTCTAGGCTAAGAATGTTATGATGATATAATTTTTTATAAAAAATCACCTTTGTCGCGATTTCACATGTCAATTTATTAAAAGTTACTGAGATTTTATTCATGATCTTCCTCACATCTTTAATAATATTTTCTTATCTATTGACACATGAATAGAAATTATTAGTCCATTAAACAACATTGGTGAAAGCCTTTTTGTTTTCAATAAGGAATTTCTCAAATATATTGAAATTGGATTCAATACTTTTCAAATTGTCTTGCACAATTTTGTCTGATTTTGATTTGTCATTATGATAATCTGCAATCATATCAATTTTTTCTTCATGTTTTGAAAAATTAGGAATTATCTTTGCAAGTCTTTTTAATGCATTCTCAATTTATTTCACTCCATTGATTGATATTGTTCTGTCAAAATATGGTCCCCTTTAAAATCATGAATCTCACTATAAGGAGTTCCAACTACCAGATTATCCATGGATCGATTTTGATATGCATGAGCCTCTATTTCCTATTCTTTATCAACAAATATAGATCAATTTATTATGTATGATTTTCCATGAAACATTATTTTATGATTTAATAGCTGGAGGTGTAAATATAATGAATGTGGCATTATAGGATTCTATGGGAATATTCATTGAATTACGAAATTCACTACAAGAAACTTCCTCTTGATTTTCATTATCTTCATCTTCTTCTACATATTTTCCTTTCCCTTATTTTTCGTTGAAGTAGTCATTAATTTTTATTAGTTTATTATCCTTTACTTGTTATTGAGTTTTCTTATGAACATCATTTGGTGGAGTATTTTCTTAACGATTCATTATTTTTCCTATCCCATTTTATTTTCCAGATGGAATAGATGGTCCATGTTCAATTTTTTTAAAATAATATTAATAATATCTTTTTATAGTCCCTCTAACAACCCATCAATATCAATGTCCACATCATTTCTCTTATTCAATCTTTTTTTCTTCTCCTCCCCTTTTTGGATTTCCTGGGTACTGTTTTTTCTACTAGGCCCCCAGTAGGGTCAAGACCAAATTGGTTGTCACCCTCTTTCCTCTCGTAGTTTTTTCCTCCACTCAACTAAAAATTTATATGGTACTACTTTTTTATTCATTGACTTTTTGGTGGATTTGGATTGGGATTTTATCTTCTTCACAGACACAATTTACACTGATTATTTTGTAAGTTACTGACTTCATATAGCTTCTTCTTTATATTGTTCAGCCTCAACATCATTATCAGACAACTAAGCTTCTAAATTAAAATATAATATCATCATTTTTCATGTATCATCACAAATTAATATAATATTTAAAAAATTTTTTCTTAATTTATTTCAAATTTACATAATTTCAACCATTCTGTATGAAAAATTCTTATAATTCTATGAAATATAGTCAATTCAAATTTTTTCACATCAAAAGTCAATTTTTGGATTTTTAAAAATATGTATAACATAAAATTAAATATTATTTTATTGACTAAATAGTCATGTTCGCAACATATCAAACCTTGAGGATTTATATATCACCCTTCTGTGGAACTAAAAATCCATACATCCAAAGAGCTATAAGACCATTGTCTAAATAATAATGACAAACATTTATTTTATCCTCATGGTTCTAAAAATAAATTCATCCTCACTTTTAGTATTAATATTTCCTTCTTCTTTCAAGACATGATGGGAAGGAAGGATGGTTTCTTGATCACTAGGTATTCTATCGAAATTGGATGATAGTTTTATAAAAAATGTGTACTCTTTTACATATGTTGAAATGGAAATTTTCCAATCAATATCAATATTCACAGTCTTATAAAAATATAAAATTCCATTGACATGGAAAATATTCTAACTGGATTTGGTTTTTTCAGTAAAATCTTACTCCCATCCTTGAACCATTATAATTATTTTTAAAGAAGAATCGTATTTATCCAAAAAAAACATTTTCAACTAACATTTCACTTTAGAATGTTATTGTTGAAAAATCCTTCAAAGTTATCCCTTTTGGAGGCATGTCTTGGGAGAAGACACAGTGGATTCTATCATGAATACGGAAACATTATTTGATAAAGTTAACATTCAAACATGAATATTTAAGCAGTAGTAGAGCATTGATGAAATGTAGAGATAACTAATGTGGGATAGGGTAGGGGTCCTTTATATAGAAAAATGAGATATGACCATTGAGCTACTACAACTTTGATTAGATCAAGTAAATTCAATATTTAATAAATAAAATTAACTCTCAATGTTTTTTTAAATAAATTAATATAAATTTATCATATTTAGGATGAATCCAATAAATGTTTGAAAATGAAATGAATTACCAAAAAATATAAATCAATTGAAATAGTGTAGTATAATAAATTATACCTTTCAAAATCTCAGGATATATATTTTTTTAATTATATTATTCTAAATAAATTATAAATAGTAAAATTTTGAAATACATAATAATAGAATTTTTAAGTATGACAAAATTTTGATTAAGAAAATTGTTGGTTACGAAAAAAAATTTGATTATGAAAATTAATTTGGTTACGAAAATTGTTCTTATGAAAAAATACATCACTAAAATTTTTTTTTGCCAAAAAAAATTGGTTTGAAAAAATTTTGGTTACAGAGAAATCTTAATATCAAAATTATGGCTTCAAAAAAAATTATTACGAAGTATTTGTCAAAAAAAATTGATTACAATAAAAATTGGTTATGAAAAATTTTTCTTACAAATAATTTAGTTTAAAAATAGTTTTTGTTATGAAAACATGTGGTTATGAAGCATTTTGGTTCTGAGAAAAATATTCTATCAAAAATATGTACTCCCCCATTGAAAATAAGTAACATAATGTAAGTAGATCATTAAAATGAGTAGAAGATAATAATAATTACTTTACAGTGCTCAATACTAGATTCAATTTAATGTATTGAAATCTATCAGAATATAATGGTTTTGTAAAAATATCAGTATGTAGTTATTTCATTCTAGCAAAATATAAAATGATATCTCCCTTAAGTGTGTGATCCCTAAAGAAGTGATGCATAATATCTATGTGTTTTTAATGAGATTAATATTCATGTTTTTTACATGGAACTATGTCACTAGTATTATCACGTATTATTTGAGTTTTTATAAAAATCATGGCATAATAAGGGTGTGTGTGTTGCATTCACAACACTTGTGAAAAATGACTTCCATATTCCACATATTTTTCTTTAGTAGTGGATATTGATATTATGTGTTGTTTTATAAAAGACCAAGAAACTAATGAAACACCTACGAAAATACAGGTTCTGGATTTAGTTTTTCTATCCATTCAACAACAACCAATGTCTAGATCTAAAAAAAATTAAATTCCAAATCTTTTCCAGAACAAAAAAAATTCCCAAATGCGTAGTTCCATTTAAATAACAAAAAATTATTTTAACAGTTTTTAAATGGGATTTCATTGTATTTTCTTGATACATTTCACATTACTATACTAAAAAAATATGTCTGCATGAGTAGATGATAAGTATAGTTGGCTTTATATCATTCCTCTAAAAGCATTTTGATTTACTAGTTTTCCAGATTCATAAATTTCAAGATTATTTGAGGTTTCATTTGAGTTCTAATACTTTTTGTACTGTCATATCCATAATTTTTTAAGAATATATTTTATATATTTATAATGGGATATATCTAAGTCCCTTTTTTAGAAATTTGAAATCCAAGATAGAATTTTAACTCACCCATCATACTCATTTCAATGTAAGATTTCATGAGATTCTCAAAAGAGTATATTAAATATGTCACGACCCATCCTCGGGGCCCGTGTCGTGACAACCCCAAGCCCGCCTTCCATATGCCAGGGTCAGGAGACTAGCACCAAAGGCGTAAAACCCGAAAAAAGGGAAGGCATTTCCTTTATATAAGAAAACAATCACTGCAGAGTACATAAGATGAAGTAAACACAAAGTAAACTGAGTAAAAAAGTAAGTGCTGGAAAGTAAATGGGCCAGTATAAAAACCCAACTGTATGTACGGTACAACTGAGAAAAGAACATACAACAGTTGAAAAGTAGAGTAGCAACCACCAAGATGTCCTCTGGAACTCTCACCTGAAGGGTGAGTACAAATAGTCTCGTCGACTCCTCGAGTCTGGTCATCCACTTTGTGTAGGTCCCGCATAATAGTCAACCTTTGGGTATCGTCCCTCTCCATAAGCATCAACCACGATCAGCACAGTCCGTCATCTACAACCAACACAACGTAGTGCGGGCATAGCCCATGCAGGGGTGAGTATATGATACTCAGTAGGGACCTCGAGACTCCCAAAGGTCTCCCAGAATCAATGAAGGATAAACAACAAAGTAAAGATACAATCACGAAGTATCAACCAACTCTACTTAGTTATATGCCCATACATATAACTAAGTCATCAATTCAGTTCTCCTCCAACTGACGAGCCCAAGTTCAACCCAGTCCACACATGAAAGTACATCCCAATCCACAAAGGAAAGCACAACCCAATCCACACAAAAAATTAAGTCAATCATATATAATATAATGATTGAAAGTCAAGACTCAACTCACACATGTATAATTCTCACAAAGAGGGGTGGAGATGATAGATGTAGCCTCTGAATCATCTCCCCTGTCAAACATACATAGGATCCAAGTACAGAAGTCGTCGCTGTCGGACCCATGTAGGATCCAAGTACAGTAACCATCATTGTCGAACCCACGTAGGATCCAAGTACAGTCGTCATCACTACCAAACCCACGGAGGATCCCAGTACAGTCTTCCTCACTTCTGAACCCATGTAGGATCCAAGTACAGTCGTCATCGTCATCGTAGTCGCAGCCAGATCTAGGGTTCCCGCACACAGCATGCTTGATTTTGTGAGGTTCCGCTCCACGAGCCAAGGGGTTCGATAAATCAACATTCATGAATCCCACAGTTGATGTATCACAAAGTTCTATCTCATTAATAGGAACTCAAAGCGACAAACGGTGCATCAATCAGACGCCTGGTCTGAGAGTTATTGGCTTTTTCATCCTAGGAGCCCGGTTGGTTTTGAAGTTAAAACCAACCAGACTGTACTCCAGCTATTTCCAAACCTTGAGAAGAGTAAGCCAAAATAACCATCTCACTAATATGAATTCAACGTGATTGACGACACATCATTCAGACGCCTGGTCGTTATGTTATAGGGGTTTCCTCTCCAAGGGCCCGATTGGTTTCGGGTTCGAACCGACCCGGCCGTACCCATACTTTACCAAACGCTTATGTGTAATATACTGAAACGATCGTCTCGATCCAAGGATCCCAATTCAAAAAATGGTGCATCAATCAGAGGTCTGTAGCCCATTTTATGGGAATATGAACAATTATGTCTGAAAATAGGGGGTTCGGGCCCAGTCTAACCCGACCTGATACCCCCTGGGTCGGCCCGAACTGGTTCGACCCGACCTGGGTCCGGGTCTGGCCCAGTTGGCCGCGGCCCGGCCTGGCTGGCATGGCCCGACCCACGACTAGGTGTGGCCTACGGCTCGGCTCGGAGCCACCTGCAGGGTGCGAAGGGGGAGTGTCGCCCCCTTAACACCGAATCGGCAGACCCATGCGGGGTCCACCCTACGAGCTGGTCGAGGGTTTCAACCCCCGATCTTTCTAGAAAATGGCCGGCCATTATGGTTGGCCGGTTGAGCCATGTGGGACCTGTAGGGGTCACGCTTCCTGGAACACTGGCGGCCGGCTTCACCGGATGACCCCTAATGAACTGCCGTGGCCTAAGGCCACAGATCTTCCTCAACCGGCGTGGCCCAACGGCGCTGCGCCCCTTCGCCATGGCCTGCTCCGGCCGCGGCTTCCCTTCGGTTCTCCGGCGCAATGCGACAGCACAGTGCACCACCGCCGCGGTCCTCGTCGTCCCCACGCGGTGCAATGGCACTGCGCCGCCTTCTCTTTTAACAAATTTGATGATCAACAATGGAAAGGGGAGGAGGATCGACCATGTTTGTGATGTCCGATCTCCTCCCATTATAACGACAATAATTGGTCAAAATAATTAATTAAGAATGTTAAATTAATCTTTAACATAAATAACCCCTACTTCGCCAAGAAGTTCACGGTTGTCATGTGCTGCATAATATGGAATCTTTTCCGGCATCGACAGAGAGCGTCCGAGGAGGAAGCGGCGTCTCCACTTCTAATCAAGGTGAGAAAAAAGCGTGACGTCGTTGGTGATTTTCTGCGTCATTGTTTCCTTCCTTACTATAGGGGAGGAAAAGGAAGAATAATCTTAGGTCACCATGTCGATGTTCTTCATCATAGGGTGTTGTTCTTCACGGGAGGATGGGTTCATCAAAGGAACTTAGAGCTCTTCTCCTAAAAGTCTCAACACAACAATCCCAACCCCAAAAAAATAATTTTACTTTATTATAACATGCCATTCATTCAAAACAGAAAATTCAAACTCTTAGTTAAATTAATTGAATAGGTTTAATCAATTAATTTAATGTGAATTGGCATGAAATAAATAGATAGAGAGGGTGAGTTACCATAAATTTATTATAGGAGGTCAAAGGGGTTAAGCGTTATGGAATGTGAACAGATGGGTGCTCATGTCGGCCCCACCTCCCTCATAACCACACATGGGATGTTGGGTGGGTGTGGTCCCCACAAACAACTTCCCATGAAAGAGTTTAACTTCCAAGGTTAAAAGAATAAAATTGTACACAATTTCATTTACTACTGACTTAAACCCCAAAATTTAACTCCTTCTCCCGAGCAAAAACATCAACGGTAAAAGTAATCTTAAATAAATACCGATGCTTCGAGTTCATCGGTGCCCTCAGATTTCAGTTCCGAGCAATGATTCAAAAGATAAAAAACATGCTCGTTCTTTCACTGAACATACCCGATATGAACTTCGAAAATTGATTCCGGGCACTCCGGGCCTCAGAATCAGTTTCTGTCAGAAACTGTGTACTCGTAAAATCCCAAATAATTTAAGTAAATAATTTCCATGAAATATACTTGTATTTAAAAAATATTACTGAGTTGATACTAATATAATGTCATCAACATAAATTTGAATTATCCGATCATTTTGATTTTATTTCTTTATTAAAATTGATGGATCATTTATTTCATTAAAATAATTGATTTAAAAACATCTTATAAAACAATCATACATGGCTCTAGGGGTATTGTTTAATGTCATATAACTCATTGGTATGTTTGTAAACATAGTTAGGATTTTTTGTACCTTCAAAATCATTAGGTCATTCAACAGTAACTTCCTCTTGAACATATATATTAATAAAATTACATGTCAAATCCATTTTAAAATGATCGAAATAAAATATTGTTGAAAAAAATAGTTGTATACAAATATATTCATGTCTAGCTACTAGATTATACATTTTATTATAATCTACTCCCTCTTGTTGATTATAACCACTATCAAATTTTCTTTCTTTATATGAAGTGATTAATCCATATTTGTAACATTAGTTTTTGAAGACCCATTTTACTCTAATTTCAGAAGTTTCTTTTAGTCATTAAATCATGGTCTGGGAAATATTCCTTTTTAATTCAATTATTTCATCTTGCATTGCATTAATATAATCATGACCACCTAAAGCCCCATTAGGAATTTTAGGTTCGAATAGAGAAAAAAGTCTCTATGTTGTACTTCATTTCTCAATGAAATTATAGTCCTTATAGGTTGATTTACATCACAAATGATAATATCAATGGGATAAATGTTAAGAAAAAACTAATTTGGGTTTCTCAAAATATAATCATCATCCTAAGATAGAATGTATTTTTAAGTGAATAATTTATAAATAATTTCTTCAACATTTTTCTTATTATAATATTCTTTTATTACTGGTTTATAATATGTTTTAGAATACAAATTAGAAGATATATGATGGTTTTTTTAAAAAAATGGATCAGTTGAATTAAATTTTATATGTAGTTTTTCCTCAACAGTATAAGAATTTTTATCTATAACTATATGCATCTTCAAAGTAGGGTAATAGCCTAAGGAAATACCTACATTAGGTTTGGGTGAGAATTTATGTAAATTATATTTTTTATTCAAAATGAATAACTCACATCCAAGTAATTTGAAGAATGAAACTCTTGGTTTTCATAATGTCCATAAATTATATGGCATTTTAATAAAAAATGGTCTAATTGAAACTCTATTTATAGTATAACAAGTAGTACTCACAACATCAACCCAAAAATGTTTTGAAATAGAATATTCACTCTATATGGTTCTTGTTATATCTTAAATAATATGATTTATTCATCCAACAACACCACTTTTTTGAGGAGTTCTAGGAGATGAAAATGTTTTTTTAATACCATTGATACCAAAAAAAATTCAAAATCATAATTTATACATTCTCTACCATGATCACTACGAATAGTTATCAATGAAATGTTTTTCTCATTAATAAATTTGTAAAATAAGGTTTTAAAATAAAAATAGAATTAAAATTTATTTTCTAGAATGTATAACCACAAATATATAGGTTAGTCAACAATTAGAACAAATACATAATAATTTCCTCCAATAAATCCAAATTTTGTAGGATAGAATAATTCCATGTGAACCAACTGTTAATAATCATAAGTTGAATATTCACTAATTGATTTAAAGATTGAATTATGTTTCTTTCCATATTAACAAGGGTGAAAGACTATTAAAGAGTCAAATATATGTTCTGTTATATCCTTAAAAATAATTTTATATACAATTTTTATATGTTAATATGGTTAAAAAATCCTATCCTTCTATTCCATAACAAATATTGATCTTCAATTTCACAAATTCAAGCAATGTCTGGGCCCCTATGGTCTTCTATGTTTAGTGTCTATACATTGTCATACTGATGGGTAGAAATAATTAATATATCCTTGTAATTTTGTACTACCGATTTATCAATCCAAAAATTAAAAATGAAACCATCATCACATAATTTTCTTATTTTTATAAGGCTTTTTTTAATACCCTTAAAAAATAAAACAATTGAAATCAAACCTTTTTGAAGAAGAAAAATATTACATATACCAGAAATCATTCCTTAATAATTATCTATAAAGGTAACTCATCCACCATTCATTTAAGTAATATTTTCAAAGAAGTATCTGTTACATTTCATATGCCAGGAAAATCCAATATACATGCACCATATGTTATTGTTGAGTATACTTCCTCTATTTTCCGGAAGAATAAACAATTAGGTTATCAGAATCTGAACCTTTTGGATCTATAAATGTTAGAAAGGAAAATTTTGGGAACCCCCATTTTTTTTAAAATGGGATTTTTAGAATTCCAAATATTTAATTTTTTAAAGGAACAATTTTTATTCCAATGACATCCACAATGGAACTGTTTTTCAAAATGAAGCATTTTATGGAAAAAAGTAATCATTACTAAAAATATTTTTGAATGAGTATATGACATTATAGAACTATTATCTTGGGGATGAAGTTGTTTATACATTTGTTTAATTACCTTATTTACCAGTTGTATTTTTTTTCAGATGTTTCTTTAAAGAACAAAATATATATTTTAGACATCAAACTATATTCTTATCTACATTAGTAATAAAATCAAAAGTGAGTTTTGAATCTGAAACATTTTTCTGTAAAATAGATTATTAAAAATATTTTTAAAGATTATTCTTATCAAAATTATATTCCTCAACATTTAAAAAAAAATTATTACGATCTTTTGACATATTAGATAGTTATTTTGTTAAAAAATTTATCCGAGAATTTTATTTCTCAGGTTTTTTATTAACACTATAATTTTAAATTTTTATAAATTTGGGAAATATAGAAACATATTCATATGGAGGTAAAATATTATTATAATTGGTTGAGGATGACTCTTAATATGAAGACGAGTAATAATTCTCATTAGGATAATTTCAACATAATGATAGATAGATTATGGATTTAACAATGTGTACCTTTTCCATGAAACATTGTTTTTTAATTAGTTTTATAGCAAGATTCCCAATATAAATTTTTCCAGAATTCTCATTGTCTAAATATTTATTTGAGGATTACCCTACACTAGCACTCAATGTTTCATTTTCCTATAGAATATTTTCCATTATGGCCTCTAATAATTTTTTAAACTGTTCCAACAATGTCATTCTTTTCTATCCTTTATTTTCAGCATTGGATAATTAGGCCTTATATGTCTACATTTTTTTATTTCATGAAAGGATTCTTTAGTATTCTTATTATCCTCAGTACTTTTCATATATATATGATGAAAATATTTCTTTCCAACTATCTTGTTCATCCATAAAAAAAGATTGGCTAATTTATTCCTTAAATGTTTTGATTCCCTTGATTCTGATTGAATAATAAATTTATTTTTCTTTATCTACATAATTACATTATCTAGTGTATTGGATTTATTTTAATTTAAAATTTAAGTAAAATAAACTCCTTTATTTTCTATACATTTTCATCATCTATTTTGATTCTATTTTATAGTTATAAAATAGTTCCAAATAATTCATCAATTGTAACACTTGTAACCATTCTTGATACATCAACAATAGTTATTTTTTATTCCTACGCATTTTGAAAGATGCATATGATCTTATCGTTAAGTTTCATCATACAATAGTTTCTCTACCATGGACTGTAAACTATTCACAATTTTCATAAATATTTGTTTGAAATTACAAATAGGTTCTCTATATGAAATTCAAAATTTTGATAGTCTTCTCTTAGCCTAGATCTTCTAGTATCAACAAATTTTTTTGTAGAAAAAGGTGTAATATCATGTTTCTTCCTAATAACATTAGATGCTTCAAAATAATAAATATGGCTATATATATTTCTAGACATTGAACATATTAAAGTATTTTATACCTTGTAATTCAGTTGATACTCTTCTATTTCTTGGTTGGTAAAGAGTCTAACATTCTTGTTTGGCATTTTATGTTGACTTGTCAACATAAACAAGTAGTCAACTCCAGTGTTGATAACAAATGTCTCCATTATATCTCTCCAATATTCATAATGGTTTCAATAAAAAAATTTGGTATTTTAGGGTTAATATTTTCAATTAATCCAACATTAAGTCCTACCATCTTTGAAATAATACAATATTTATTTCCCATAATAAATGTTACTTTAATAAATATTATAAACATAAAGTTTATTAAAAAATTATAAATAAGATGAAATTAGGTAGTAAAATATATGAGCAGTTATATAAGTAGTTGATACATTCTATGATACCAATTTTTGGATCATAATGTATATAAAGATTGCACAATACAAGAAGGTGGTGAATTGTATGTTTAAAAACTATTATTTTAATCCATAAAGGAATTTTGTTTAAAATAATTTAAACTTATTCAATTCAAAAAACCTCTTACTATATTAAAATAATAATCAGAGAGGGACCTGGGTTCAGTTATAAAAGTATCTTAATCTTGATTATTGTGATAATGTAATCTATAGTTCATAATTGAAATTAATCATATTCAAGATTGAAATCATTAAAATAGAGTAAGTTATGGATAAAATGTTAAGATTCAAACAATACAAAAAATCAATCATAAATCATACCAAATCATATTGAGTAATTGAAAATATTATAATCACTAAAATTGTAATAACAAAGAATAGAATTAGAGTATATTACTAAAGTATCACAATATTATTGGTTATGATAATCAAAATACTCAATATAAAAATGAATATATAATATTACACACCTTATATAAATGGTATCTAATATCCTTGGATGAAAGTCTCTTGATTTATAATTTAAAGAAATTCTTTCTTACCCACACTAGGGTAATCCCTCGATATAATGATCAGCCACTTTTTTTCTATATCTACAAGTGCTCAATGAAGAAGGTTATAGGTGCCTCTATTTTTCATGCCTCAGAATCCCTCGATCGATAAAGTATCAGTACGTCTGTCTTCCTATCCTTGGAATCCCTCGATCATAATCACCAACGATCAGTGTCGCACTAGGAAAAGAAAAACTATTGAGTGTAATATGTATATTGAAGGATCAGTTCATAACTTGACTTCAAAGTCATTCGTATGAAGCTGCAGTTTTACATAGATCTCAGAGGATTTCTCGAATTCATAAAAAAATTTGAGCTCATCCAATTGACCTAGAACTTATTGGTAAATGTCCAAACAATCATAATTGATTCAAATTATCATAGTTTCTTCTAAAACTGTGTATGTAATTAGATAAATAGAACACCAAAGATCATCTTGTAACTAAAAAATGACATCATTTTATAATAAATATTGAAAAAGAATACATGAAATCATTTTGATAGAAGAATTGTTTTTCAATATGATATTATTTTCTAGATATGATATAATGGTTCGAAAAAGAATTTATATCTTCCAATAAAATATAATTTTTAACATTAAATGAGAACCATGATTTTATTAAGATAGAGAATACAATTTATCTTTTCATTATAATCTCTAATTTTGTTTAAAAGTGACATCATAATCATCATGTATGATGAAAATCTTATTTAGTGAGTACGACAAAGGTCTTATCTGGGGTAATAATAATAATCATGTAACATAGCAAAACTTATGGGAAAAATTATTATCATAATCATGTGAAAAATATTAATAATGAAAATTAAATAAATCCTTAAAGTAAGTAAAATATATGAATCCATTTAAAAATAATGTTTGTGATTTCCCAAAAAAAATGAATAGAAATATCAATAGAAGAATTTTGACGCAAAATGATTATTGTTCAGGCATAGTATGTCAGTATGGTGGATTTTCTTTATTGAAAATTACCTCTATAATCAATAATCTTCCCAATATTACATTATATGATAGATTATCAAAAATATTACCACCTTTATATTTAGTTCAACAGAGGGGTCTAGTTTTTTTCTCTCAAGAGGGATATGGGGAACTCATTTTTCACATTAGAAAGGATAGTTATGAGATATATTCAATTGGGCACATCTCCTATGAGATAAATAATAACAAATCAGATTATATATCTATGAAATAGATTTATATTCTTCTCAAACATGATGACATTATTCTATGTTTATATTCAATTGAGAACCTTATAACTGACCAGATAATCAAGTTCTCATCGATTATTATAATCATTGATTTTCTATCAACATTGTTCTTATTAAATGAAATTCTTGATACTTTTAAGATTATTTTCCTTTCTTGGCCAATATCACTTCCTTGCAACATGTGTTCCCAAACGTCATCTCAAAATGTTGGAATCCTACACCACTTTTAATACAGAGCTTCTTATGCTTCCGTTTGTATACTAGAATGAAAATTTTTGTCCTATGATAACTCCACTCAGGGAACGTATTAATACCAACATCCTAGTAAATTTATTGAACTTTATCTCATTATATCTACTAGTTTTTGAATTATTCATTCATACTAACCATATTTATAATTATGAAAAGAATTATAAAAAATTGCCTATATTTTCATTGATTTCTGAAGAAATATTATGAACCTTGAGTTAAATGTCAGATATTGATAAAAAATAGATATTCGTACTATATGATTCCTTAATAGGTATATTTTTTGCATCCTGGTGGGATGGTCAATAGATAAAGTTTACATGATGAAACGTAATTGCATAAACCTTTTAATCTGATCAACTATAACCTAATTTGTTTTATGGCCTTATGAAGTTTTGGGGATTCCTATGATAAAATTCAATTACGTATTTTCCTATTTCCAAATAAGTATAGTTAATTTTTTAATCATATAATTATAGTTATATCATTTAGTCATAACATGTTTTAATATCATGCGTCATCATAAAAACAATGAAATATCCCTCTTAAGGTTGTCTGATCAAAAGTTTTTTTCCGATCTCTATACATCATAAAACTACATGGAAGAGTAGGGAATAATGATCTATGTACATCATCCAAAATCCAGCTCTTCATTTATGATTTTGATAGTTCACATAAATAGATACAATACATTATAATATTTTTCCTACAAATATTAATCATTGAAATATTCACCACATTTATCTGCATATTTACATCATCTCTATAAGACTCTTTCATTGTCATATAAATAGATGATTACATATTTATTTGATAAATATATGATGATTTTCCTCACTTTATTATCCCCTTGTAAATTTTATTCATTTATAAGAATACCGGATCCCTCTAAATCCCTATCATGGATAAGGCTCCGTGATCCTTACAATATAGAGAATCATCAACTTCATTTTCATTCCATGGATGGTAATGGATTGAATAGAAATAATACTCAATCAGATCCAACCACCTTCATCGGAGTATGTTGATATCCCCTTGTATAGATTTATATATATATACGAGGATATTATAATCTATATATATGTTATAATTAACTCCATAGATATAATTCTACAAAACCAGTATTGTAAGGAATACTTTATTCGACTCATTATCATCAGTTCAATAATATTTCAGATGGATCTTCACGTGTCTAGTGGCATCATATTTTACTATATGATTTTTATAATGAAACTATCCAATACCTTCTCTAAAATATCATTTTACATCAAAAATCATTCACCATAGATGGGTACTGGGACAATTATATAATTTATTAACCTATTGATTTACTCCATGAATCTCTCCTCATATTCCTTAGTACATATAAACATTTCACCCATATAACTCATCTTAATTATAATGTACATAATTGGTTAATATTTTCTCAAAAATTATTACAGTACCATGATAATATAAAGAAACTACAAATCTATGTTTTATTTTTTGTTTTAGGTAATTCTAAAATCACCACTAATTTTGATTGATCCACATATTTTAACTTACATGTGATTACATGCCCAAGAAGAATAATTTGTATGAAAAAATGCACACCCACTGAATATGGAATAAAATTTCACATTTATAAATGACATTAGAGTACCATTAATATATTGTTAATGTTCCTAATTTCTTTATATGTATGTGATTATATAATAAATAAATATTACAAAAAATTATGGTTATCCATAAAGACACTATTAATATGACAACCATGCTTTTTATTACAACTTAAATATGATTTATTACATAAAACATCACTTGATAAAACAAATAAGGTCGAGTGGTTTAGTGTCTTTGGGGTATAGGATCATTACTTAAAAACATAGAACATGAAATAAAACATCTTTATTGAAAACATCCTTTACATGACCACTGCATTCCCTCATACTTATCATTGCATGGGATTACCTGAGGACACGCATAAGAAAAGGGTGAGCTATAATGCCCAGTAAGGGAATACAAATGGAATAACATGAGGAGTACAATACATGTTATAAATTAGGTATATCAATAGAGAACAAGTGAAACATGAACATAAAGTCATCATAAAGCATGATAATCATAACATGGAAATGTGGCAACAACACTTAACATGGAATTAGCATGAGCCAAGGCTCATTGCACATGGAGCATGAGTAAATCCTCATTTCACTTAAAGCATGAGTAAACCCTTGTTGCACTTGAATTAGCATGAGTAACCACTCATTTCACATGACGTATCATGATACTATACTTTACCCAATGCATTGGAGCACTATAAGGGTGCACCCTTCTTAAACATTTCATTTCTTGCATAAGTGTGCCACATGGATCAAAAAACATGGATTCATAAAACATAATCATTTATTCCACGATAAAGTAATGGTGAATTTATAAATGAAAAATTATATTCAATAAGTAAATGTGCTAAAGGTGAATACCCTTTATGGAGAAATGGGCATGGTATTCACTATACAATGGCACTGGCTTAGATAATTGGTGCGATTTCGGTAGCATAACGGCGTGACATAAGAATTCAAAAAAACGGTTGATGAGAGAGAAAGGGATTCGTCATCATATTTACATGTAATGGAAACTAAGGAGGTCATATAGATACATGTCCCAAAATTTTTAATAGAATTTAGATTCATGATACAAAAGTATTGCTTGAATGTAAAAGAGGAGAGAGAAGTTCCTTTAGGAATTTCGGCGTAGTAACGGGTGTACATGGGAGGCATTTAATGAGAGAGAAAGGGTCTCCCATCATTAAAACACAAAGAGGGAAGTATGAGGGAGGTGCTAAACCATACCCCAATATTAATAAATGAATTTAAAAGGGAAAAACAACTTAAATGAAATTAGACAAAAATGAGAGAGGAAGAAAAAACCCCTTACATGGAAGTGTGCTTCCAAAGGCTAGAGAGAGGCTTGTGAGAGGCTTATTGGGAGCTTAGGGCACCTCGGGAGGATTATAGAGAGAGTAGGGCAAAGTTTGGATGAACTCTGAAGGATTTTAGTGAGGAGGAAGTGGGATCTTGGGTGGGTTTATATAGGAAAGGTGAGAGAATTCTTTATTATTTAGGTTTGGTACCCCTTATATTAAATTAATCCAAACCACAAACCATACCATTATTTTTTCCATCTGTTTTGGCAAAGGGAAGAGTAAAATAATATTTTATAAGTCCAAGGTACAAAATTCTTAAAATATTAGGGTTGCCTGTGTGGAGGTGAGTCACACTCCCATGGAAATTAATTTAAAAAGACTAGGTGTTTAATAAGTCTTGAGTGGTCCCTTAATGCTTTGAAAAGTAATCCAAAAAAACCCAAAATGACATTATTTTAATGGTAAAACATATATATTCCGAAAATAAAGATTATAATATTTTATTACATCACTATTGGGTCATTATGATTTTATAAAACACATTATATATTTAAACGGTATTTAATTTTTACTCAAAAATTTGACTATCTCAGAAAATAAGGAAAAATTCACTGTTGGATAATTTCGACGTCCTGATTCCAAAAATAACATAAATTTTATCTAAATAATTTTCTAAATATGTTAATTCTCACTTTTAAAATAAAAACTGACATTTATAAAAAATTCATGGGTTTTGACAAAAATGGCGTTCAAACCTGAATAAAAATTATAATTGCATTCATACAATTACATGATCATTTTTATATAATAAAATCAATCTAATAAAAATAATAATATTTTATTAAAATACTATTTAATTCAAAAATCCCTTAATTTAATAAAATATATTTCTTAATTAAATAATAACTAAATACACCATTTTTACTTTAAAACTATTTATAATGTATCAATAATAACAAGAAATTATATTCATTATTATATAAAAAAATAATGTACATGAAAATAGTACTATCGATTTGTTACATAACCCCTTAAAACATCCGCATAATACCAAAGGGTAAGGTGTGCGATGGTGACAGACTCTTGGGGTGGCTCGGATAACATCGCTCGAGTGATAATTTCTATCAACTTCCACTTCTCCCATAGACAGTCCCGTTCGAGCTTGACATGGTGAAGCTCATCTTGGTCTTGGTCAAGAGAGAAGCCCAAGGACGCCACCTCTTTTCCGAGCTCCGACAAACGGGCTTCTTATGGAGAAATTCTACTGGATTATGCCATTTCTTCCTTTGTATAAGTAAAATTGGATGTGTTATGGCCCTATATTTATACTAATCATGTGATCACTATTCAACAGCTATAAAAGTAACAGTCACAATTCTTATCATAAATCCAAAGAATTTGACATTTTATAAAAACATTTTATATAAAGAGACATTTAATAAGATTAATAGGGATTTTCTATTATTAAAACTTTGGGACGTTACAATATTCCCCCCTTAAGAAATTTCACCCTCGAAAGTTTCCTTTTCCCACACTAAAATAGATGTCGGTAACTCACCTTCACCACTTCCTCTGATTCCCAAGTCGCTTCTTCAAACTTGTGGTTTCTCCACAACACCTTGACGAGGGGAATTGTCTTATTTCATAGAACATTTTCTCTATGATCTATGATCTTCAATGGTTTCTCCTCATAAGAAATATCGTCTTCCAGCTGTACCACCTTAGAAGAGAGTACATGTGAAGGGTTCGGTATGTACTTCCATAAGAAGGATACATGAAAGAAATCATGTACATTGGCCATAGTTGGCGGAAGTGCTAGTCGATAGGCCACAGCCCCGACACGATCAAGAATCTCAAAGGGGCTGATGTACCTTGGACTTAACATCCCTTTCATTCCAAACCTCATGACCTTCTTCCACGGAGATATGCATAGAAAAAAATGTCTCTAACTTTAAACTCAAGGTCTGGTCGACGATTATCTGCATAACTCTTCTGTCGACTCTGGGATACCTTGATATTCTGCTGAATGGTTTTTACCTTATCTACCATTTCCGCGACCATTTTTTGTCCATGAAGCTTACGTTCAATGACCTAATCCCAACATGTCGGTGTTCTGCACATTTTTCCATACAGGGCTTCATATGGTTCTATTTGGATGATTGAGTGGAAACAGTTATTATAAGAGAACTCAACCAGAGGAAGATGTTGATCCCATACTCCTTTAAAGTCTATTGAGCATGCTCTCAACATATCCTCAAGTGTTTGGATAGTCCGCTAATATTGGACATCAATTTGAGGATGATAGGTCGTACTGAAGTTCAGTTCAGTATTCAGATCATGTTGATGACTCTTCCAATACTTAGAGGTAAATCTTGGATCTCAGTCAGACACAATAGATAGTGGTACACTAGGAAACCTCACAACTTCTCTGATATATATAAGTGCAAGTTGATCCATTGGGAAATCCTTCTGAATATAAATGAAGTGTGCAGTCTTTGTAAGATGATCCACAACAACCCAGATTGCATTGTTGGCTTTGGATGTCCTCAGAAGTCTAGTGACAAAGTCCATGGTGATGTTCTCCCATTTCCATTCTGGTATGGGCAATGGTTTCATCATCCCCTAAAACTTCTGCCACTCTGAATTCACATTCTAGCACACCAGGCACTTTCATGTATATTCAGCGATCTACTTCTTCATATTATCCCACCCAATGTTTTCTTGGAGATCACGAAACATCTTTGTGCTTCCTGGGTGAATGGAGAAATTTGAACTATGTGCATCATCCAAAAGCTCTTTCTTCAGCTCCGAACATGATGCAACACATAGTCTTTTCCCAAACCGTACAATTCCTTCTTCATTAACATTAGACTTTGAGGATTTCCCTTTTTCGATAGCTTCCACTTTTTCTTGAATTCTCACATCATCCTTTTGAGCATCTATTATCCTTTTCAAAAGAGATGGTTGAGAAATCATTTGTGAAAGGATTAATGATGTTCCCTTCTCTATGATTACCATGTCCATCTTCATAAAGTCTATGAAGATTGGATCCTCCTCAATTCTCATCATTAATAGAATCGCGGGATCCTTTCTACTTAGGGCATCTGATACCTTGTTCACTTTCCCAGGGTGGTAATGGATTGAACAGTCATAATCATTGATGAGCTCTATCAATCTTCTCTGGCGCATATTAATCTCTTTCTATGTGAATATATATTTAAGACTCTTGTGGTCAGTATATATCTCACATTTCTCCCCATATAGATAATGCTGCCAGATTTTCAAGGCAAAGATCACCGCCGCCAACTGCGGATCATGAGTTGGATAGTTTCGCTCATGGATTTTCAACTACCTTGAGGCATAGGATATAACATTATCATTCTTCATCAACACACATCATAAGCACTTCTTCTAAGCATCACTGAATACCACAAAAAGTTCCCCACATGTGGATAAAGTGAGCATGAGCGCAGTGATAAACCTCCTTTTCAACTCCTTGAATCTTTCTTCACATTCATCACTCCATGAAAACTTTACTCCCTTTCAAGTTATCTTGGTAATAGGGTTGGACAATTGTGATAAGTTTCTCACAAATCGTCGATAATATCTGGCTAACCACAAGAAGCTACATATATATATTACCGATGTTGGCCTTAGTCATCCCTCAATTTCATATGTTTTGGAGGGATCCACAGATATCCCATTGCTTGTGATGATATGGCCCAAGAATGAGACATCTATCAACCAGAACACACACTTGATGTAATTTTCATAGAGCCTCTCCTTGCGCAAAGTCTCCAGTACAGTTTTTAAACGCTCCTCATGATCCTCCATGGTTTTGGAGTATATTAGAATATCATCTATAAATACTACCAAAAATTTGTCTAGGTAATCTTTAAAGACTCTATTCATTAAGTCTATGAAGATTTCTAGAGAATTAGTGAGTCTGAAAGGCATTACTGTGAACTCATAGTTCCCGTATCTTGTACGAAAAGAAGTCTTGGGGATATCTTTCTTCTTCACCCTTACTTGATAATATCCTGACCACAAATCTACCTTGGAGATGTATTGTGATCCACGCAGTTGATCGAAAAAGTCATCAATTCTTGGGAGAGGATACTTGTTCTTTATCTTGATTTTGTTAAGTTCACAATAATTGATGCAAATCCACATTGACTCATCCTTCTTCTTGATGAAGAGGACTGGTTCACCCCATGGTGACTCACTTGGTTATATAAACCCTTTATCCAGATTATCTTGTAGTTGTTTCTTCAGCTCTTCAAGTTCTACAATAGCCATTCTATATGGAGTCTTGTATATTGGTAAATCTCTGGGTATAAGTTCAATTGGGAATTCAACATGTCTTCTAGGAGGAAGACTAGGAAGATCCTCAGGAAACACTTCATCGAATTCCCTCACAATAGGCATTTCTCCAAGGACGGTTTCATCCTTGGACTGAATCATCTGAGCAATATACACGTGCTCATAAGGCAGTAATATCCATGCTTGAGATTATGGAGCTGAAGTAGATTCATCTTCCTCCTTACACTTCTAAAGAATCAGGGGTCGATTCTCCATATAGAGTGTGATTTCCCTCTCCTGAAAATTTATGTTGGCTCTAAATAAGGAAATCCAATCTATTCCAAGAATTGAATCAAATTCCACCAGAGGGAGAATGACGAGGTTCGTCGAGAAATTAAATCCACAGATTATAACAGGGGAGGACTTATATTCATGGGATGAAATTATTGCCCCATTTGTCGTACTCACCGAAATCTTCACTTCCATGAATTGTGGTGGTGCTGGAATTGTTCTACTAAATGTTCGAGATAAAAAATAATGCGTAGAAGCTGAATACAAAAGTATGATCGCTATTCTTGAATTAATAACTAGCGTACCTATCACCACTTCGTTATCGGGGTTCACTTCGGAAGAAGTGATGGAAAAAGCTCTTCCTTGCTGCCTTGGAGGTTGTTGGTTTTCACTGAAAACCCTTGGATTAGGGCACTAATTTGCAAAATGACCCAGTTATTTGCATTTTTAGCATTGAACAATGCGTTGAGGTTCGAACGGAGCATTCTTCTCCTCAGTAGCAGCTGCGGGTCTTTCTTGCCGACAGTTAAAAGCTTGGTACCCTTCTCTTCCACACCTAAAGCATTTCCTCGTCCCCTTAAGGAAATTTCCAGGGTGCTTCTTTCCACACTTTTGGAAAGTGGGGTTCTGGATCTTCTTAGCACCGTTGGATTTATCCATCGGACCGCCAGCATTGAATTCTACCTTACGCTTCTTGTCCCCATGATACCCCTATGATTCTCCGATCACCATTTCGACCTTGAGGGAACATCAGACAATTTCCTCATAGCTGCCAAAGTCACGGATCACTAATTGTTTTCTGCAGGCTAGGCTTCAGGCCACAAAAGAAGCGTTCAACATTGCATTTGGGGGTAACGACAATGCTGGAAGCGTATCTTGCAAGCCTTGTGAAGTTTTCCTCATACGCTCCAACAGATTCTTCTTCTTTTTTCGTGAGGTAAAGGAAGTCCCTTTCCATCATAAGCCGGAGGGTACGCGGAAAATATTTATTGAAAAACATCTTCCAGAAATCCTTCCATTCCAACGCCTCAATCTCCTCCTCAGGCTTTGTATTTTTTATCAATTTCCACCATTGATCAGCTTCACCCTCCATACGATAAGCTGCTAAGAGAACCTTCTCTTGTTCAGAACATTGAAGGATGGAGAAGATCTTTTCAATGGAGTTGATCCATTGTTCAGCGATCGTGGGATAATATGATCCACTAAAATTAGGAGGCCTTTATCTCAAGAAGCTCTCGATAGTGACTTGTTATTTCACAGGGGGGTTTGTACATTCCACTTGACCCTTGTTTCTATTCAATGATTCAGTTAGCTAAAAGAGAAGCGTGAAAAAGTTCGCGATTCTCTCTCCCATTGGATTGGGCATCTCATTAGTATAGTCATCACACTGATCTTCACATCAGTTATTAGCCCTATTCCTCCTATAACCAGCCATTTTTCTGGAATAAAAGGAATGTTAGGGGTAACACATAAAGGGTAATCCAAAGAAAAAATTTGATGACTTATAAATAAAATTTTATTTCCTTACCTCATGAGTCTATTCAATCTAGGCTTTTCATGATCTACTTTCTATCATATATTCTTAGGGGCATTTTTTAAATTCCCTTAATAAGGGTTCAAACTAAGATTGTGAATTTATCAAAACATATCCCCCGGGAGTGTCGTAACCAAGATTGCAGCAAGGCCCATTGTCGTGCACCAGTTCCCATTCGAGTCTACCTCAAAGTGGTATTTTCTGGTTTTACCCCTAGGATACAACTATGCCAGAGCCGCCTCTACCTGCTTGTATCCAGACAGGGATGTATTTGTTTGATAATACACTTACTTAGTACTTACCAAAACATAGGGATGTTTTTATTATACTTAGTCTTGTCTCTAAGGCTTTACTAGGGTTTTCTAATCCTAATCCCAAAAATAACTAAACCTATCCTCTGATACCAACTATGAAAACCCTGCTTTTTATTACAACTTAATCATGATTTATTACATAAAACTTCACTTGATAAAATAAATGAGATTGAGAGGATTATTGTCTTTGGGGATTAGGATAATTACATAAAAACATAAAACATGAAATACAAAATCTTTATTGAAAACATCCTTTACAGAACCACTACATTCCCTCGTACTTAGAATTGTATGGGATAACCTGAGGACATGCATAAGAAAAGGGTGAGCTATAAAGCCTAGTAAGGGAATACAGATGGAATAACATGAGGAGTATAATACATGTTATACATTAGGCATATCAATATACAACAAGAGAAACATGAACATAAAGGCATGATAAATCATGATAATCATAACATGGAAATGTGGCAACAACACTTAACATAGAATTAGAATGAGCCAAGGCTCATTGCACATGGAGAATGAGAAAATCATAATTGCACTTAAAGCACGAGTAAACCCTTGTTGAACATGAATTAGCATGAGTAAACACTCATTGCACATGACGCATCATGATACTATACTTTACCCAATGCATTGGAGCGCTATAAGGGCGCACCCTTCTTAAACATTTCATTTCATGCATAAGTGTGCCACATGAATCATAAAATATGGATTCATAAAACATAATAATTTATTCCATGATAAAGAAATGTGGAATTAATACATGAAACATTATATTCAATATGTAAATGTTCATAAAGGTGAATACCCTTGACGGAGAAATGGGCATGGAATTCACTACACAATGGCATTGGCTTCGAAAATTGGTGCGATTTCGGAAGCATAACGACGTGACATAAGAATTCATAAAAATGGTTGATGAGAGAGAAAGGGGTTACTCATCATATTTACATGTAATGGACAGTGAGTAGTTCATATAGATACAGGTCCAAACAATTTTAATGGAATTTAGATTCATGATACAAAATTATTGCTTGAATGTAAAAGAGGATAGAGAAGTTCATTTCGGAATTTCGGCATAGTAACGGGTGTACATGGGAAGCACTTAATGAGAGAGAAAGGGTCTCCCATCATTAAAACATAAAGAAATAAGTATGAGGGAGGTTATAAAACATACACCAATATTCATAATTATATTTAAAATGGAAAAACAACTTAAAGAAAATTGGACAAAAATGAGAAAGGAAGAAAAAAACCCTTACTTGGAAGTGTGCTTCCAAAGGCTAGAGAGAGGCTTTTGAGAGTCTTCTTGGGAGCTTGGGGAACCTTGGGAGGATTATAGAGATAGTAGGTCAAAGTTTGGATGAACTCCAAAGGCTTTTAGTGAGGAGGAATTGGGAGCTTGGGTGGGTTTATATAGGAATGGTGAGGGAATACTTTATTATTTAGGTTTGGGACCCCTTATATTAAATTAATCCAAACCACAAACCATCCCATGGTTTTTGCCCATGTTTTTTGGAAAAGGGATGAATAAAATGATATTTTATAAGTCCAAGGTCAGAAAGTTTTAAAATATTAGTGTTTCTTATGTGGAGTTGAGTTACCCTCCCATGGAAATTAATTTAAAAAGACAAGGTGTTTAATAAGTCTTGATGGGTCCATTAAATCTTTGAAAAGTAATACAAACAAACCCAAAATCATATTATTTTAATGGTAAAACATATATTGGCCGAACATAAAGATTATATTATTTTATTACATCACTATTGGGTCATTATGATATAATAAAACACATTATATATTTAAAGGGTATTTAATTTTTACTCAAAAATTTGATTGTCTCAGAAAATTCTGAAAAATTCACTATTGGATAATTTCGACATCCTGATTCAGAAAATAATATTCATTTTATCTAAATAATTTTCTAAATATGTTAATTTTCACTTTTAATATAAAAACCGACATATATAAAAAATTCACGGGTTTTGACAAAAATGGCTTTCAAACCATAATAAAAATTATAATTACATTCATACAATTACATGATCAATTATATATAATAAAATAAATCTAATAATAATAATAATAATTTTTTAAAATATTATTTAATTCAAAAATCCCTTAATTTATTAAAATATATTTCTTAATTAAATAATAACTACAAACACCATTTGTACTTTAAAAACTATTTACAATGTATCAATAATGACAAGAAATTATATTCATTATTGTATACAAAAATAATGTACATGAACATAGTACTATTGATTAGTTACATAACCCCTTAAAACAGCTGCATAAGACCTAAGGGTAAGGTGTGTGATTGTTACAGTCTCTTGGGGTGGCTCGGATAACATCGCTCGAGTGGTAATTTCTATCAACTTCCACTTCTCCCATAGACGGTCCCATTAGAGCCTGACATGGTGAAGCTTAGCTTGGTCTTGGTCAAGAGCTAAGCCCAAGGATGCCACCTATTTTACGAGCTCTGACAAATGGGCTTCGTATGGAGCAATTCTACTGGATGAGGCCATTGCTTCCTTTGTATAAGTAAAATAGGACGTGTTAAAGCCCTATATTTATACTAATCATGTGATCACTGTTCAACATATATAAAAGTAACGGTCATAATTCTTATCATAAAACCAAATAAGTTGACATTTTTTAAAAACATTTTATATAAAGAGACATTTAATAAGATCAAGATGGATTTTCCATTTATGAAACTTTGGGTCGTTACAATTAATACAGACTATAAGCATTTTTTAAGAATCGGTTAGACTAAAGAAGATTAATATCAACTCTTGTGGTCTATAACATGTATGAAATACAATATTTTTTATATCAATGAGGAATATAAAATTTTAATAAAGGGTTTGTGACTTATTATTTTGGTTCATTTCTTCACCTAGTCTATTAATCTCAGTCTTCAGACTGAGTTTGGGATTCTTCAAAATTGGGTGATATCTATTATTGGGTGACCCCCATCACCCATCCTATAAATCATGGAAAAATAAGCTCTCACAAGGAACATAAATTTAATATTAGATTATGGGTAGATAATTAATTATAGAAATATTTCTGGGGTTAGTCTTGATTGAAAAATAAAATTTGATGATGAAATTATCCCCTTTATTAATGGAAGGAAATGATTTATCAATTGGCTCATCTAAATTTTTGAGTCCTATGAGAACTAAATAGTATAATGGTCTATCTAATGGAATAGAAATTCTTAATTCTCATAAATTTTTCAAATAAGAAATGAAAAATTATTAACGTTTAACTGACAATTTTGGGACGTAATCTCTTGATGGAATACCATGGGGCAGCCATTTTTGAAGGAAACTATAAGAATGTTCTTTTTGAATTAATCATATATCTTTACATGGAACATTTGAAATTGAAATAATTGCTTCATATCCTTTTTAAGTTGAATAAGAATGATGATCAGTGTTTTCACATTAATTTTGATATAAATCTCTCAGATATCCATAAACTAAAAGGGAACCATTACTATGATTGAAAATATCATGTATTACATAATTTTATATAATAATAAAGGTGAAAAATTAAATTATTTTATTATGAATACATGAAAAAACATTATCGATGAAATTGGTATCATTTTATGATGTGTTTATGAGACCATTTATGGAATATAAGAAAATCTTCCATAGGAGATCATCAAAATGAATTCATTCAAAGCTGGATTTAATAAATATAGTTTCGAGGAGTATTAGAGAAGTTTTATGGACTATTTAAGGATAATGTAAATACTTTTCTCATTGTATGCCTGAGTTGTTGAATACCCTGATGGATAGGGTGATGTGGATGGGTGGTCATGGTGACATTGGATACTTGAAGGAAATTTGGCCTGGCTCGATTCAATTCATTCAATTAAGATCTCTTTCAAAGAATCTTGGGTGGACTCTAAATTTATCAACACAACTTTGACTAAGGAATAAAATATTCTTCTTCGTACAATTTTTATGTTTTTTGATATCAATATATGCATTTTTTCAAAGTCGTCTTTTTTGGTATTTAATATTCATGAGTTTCACATGTTATTCTATTCTGAAAATGGGAATCATAAATGGCCTTATAGGATAAGGTAAAAATATATACCAATAAATAAAGGCTTCATAGATGGGTTGCTAGGGATATTTTCCCTTAATATTGATTATAGAGTTCAAAAGAGGGG
Source organism: Viscum album (assembly GCA_963277665.1). Lineage (NCBI taxonomy): Eukaryota > Viridiplantae > Streptophyta > Magnoliopsida > Santalales > Viscaceae > Viscum > Viscum album. The sequence continues at coordinate 1,238,064,602 of OY728130.1, read as the reverse complement.
TATATCATCTATTTATCACTCTCTTTTTTGTGTATCCTCAAAATTAAAAATGATCGTATACTTATTCTTAAACTATTAATGGACTATAACATTTTTCAAAACAAAATCCACTACATGTGAATCTCAGGGAACAAAAAATATTAGGGGTATTTAATTTATTTATGGCACTATTGGGATGGGGAAAATTATTTTGAGAAAAATGTTTTTGGTATTGTTTTTATAGTGATGTTTTGGGTGTTATATGAGGGAAGGATAAGGAAAGAAAATATAGGAAAATCCTCACCCCCTGAATCTATGTAAGGGTGAATACCTATGTGGTTGATCCTAGGTCAATCATCCTTGGTGGATGGTCTTTAATTTCATTGACAGTACTCCTCTTGATGAATACATTACTCTACATTTTTTGTGACATCATAGGTTGTGGAAGTGGGCTAAATGGAAGTATCTCGACACTATTTGGAAACATATTTTTTTATGTCTCATACATGTTAATAGAAATGAGTTGTGTTATTTTATTGAGTAATTTCATGGGTTTAATAATTCTTGATTTTAATTTATTCCTTAGTCATGGAAATTCCCTTAGGTTAATGATAAAAGAAATACACATTATTCTATCACTGTTCAGGATTTACAATAACACTATTTCTAAAGTGGAGCTTGAACATAAAAATCAAGTTAATTTTCTTTACACAAAACCTGAAACATCCCTGTAAAATAAATAATATGACATTCTCATATTTATTAATATTTTTTATTTAAATATTAATTTTATTTTAAAAGGGTTTCTATTTTTGATAGCATACCCGATACGCAACAACGGGTTTCTTTGAAATCTTACGCTGCAAACTAATAATATAATAAAATTATTTTAAATGGTAGTTAACTCCTATCAATTTTATTGGAAGGAATGAACAAAACTAACTATAATATGATTATACATGTTTGTTAATTGTATTTACTTTTATCCAATTAAAGTTAGAGGCTTAAAATGTGAATAAATTTAATTTTAAGAATAATTTACATTAAAAGATTGATTTAGTTTCTTTTAATGGAGAACCCTCATTAAATATAGTTTTGGTCACTTTAATACATTATATTTGAGATATTACAATTCTTCTTTTGATTTTGGACATCACGTTTTACTTTGGGTAAATTTTTTGGGATTTTTGGGATAAATTTCATTTTTATGAATAGTGGAAAATATTTTATTTTAATTCAAAAGTGGCTTTTATTATAATTTATATTTATGGTTAGACTATATTTTTAATTGGATTTAATGTTTAATTAAAATATATTTTTACCATTTAATCCAATGTTGGTCATTGAATTAATTTCACTTTGAAATTGGACATAAACAAGTCTAGATCTTTTGATAGTTATTGTTTCTTACAAACACGCTATTTGTTTTAACACCGGGAATTACTTTTAAATTAATTAATGCAAATTCTATGTTTTGAATTTTATAAAATAGGGATCATTTTTGAATTTTTAATATCACATAAATTTTAGGCTGAATTTTTGGAATTTGTTTGAAAAACTTCAATTTTTGATTAATAGTGAAACCACTTAGTCGTAGTTAAAAACGATGAATTTTTCATTCAAATGAAATTTTTCCACTTTTGTGAATTGAATATCAAAAATATGACATACATGGTTGTGATCAATAAGTAAAATTTGGTTCAATAAGATGAAAATAATTTTTGGTGAATAGTAACTTATGACTTTTATTTACCATAGTTAAAGGTAAATGGAGTAATTCAGGGTAATAAAAATATTAAAATTACCTTAACACTTGTCCAAAAATTATTTTTTGAGTCATTAATGACCATGGGCATATTTGGGTTTATTTTGGGATCCCATTGAGCCACTTTGGAGTGATAATGACAATTTAGATTAATTAATTTAATGAAAAGGAAAAATAGACATAAACAAAAATCTTTTAGTAATTAATTTTTATATGGTGTTGTATAAGTAATAATTTTGACTATAAATATTAATTTGAAATATAAATAGATTTACTAAATCATGATATTTTTTCTATAATTTTAAGAAATAAAATAAATTAAATTATTTATGACACAATAATGATGCAGTATTTACCTAATTAATAAATCATTTAAATAAATAAGATTATAATGATTAAAATATTATCCAAAACATATCCAATTCTGATTGGATGATTATATTTCAAATATGAGTCACCTTATCTACCACCTTATTTATTTTTGGACCTTTTGAAACCGAATATCATTATATAATAAAATAATATTTTCACACTTTCCTTAAGAGCCCCTCCTCTCCCTTATAAAAGGAGACCACTTATAACCAATTCCTCACACCTATAAATCCTTTTGGCTCGTCCAACCTCTACCTAATTAATCTATATACATCCATCTCCTCATCCTAGTAGCCTTACCTTAGGCAGAAGACACTTCAAGAAGTCCTTTGGTTCAAACAAAAAAGAGTTACCCAAATTAAAGGTAACAGTTTCTCTTAAATTGTTTTCTTTTATTTTACTTCCCCAACTTCTAAACTCTTTTTATTCCTTTATTTTTTTTAAACACAATTATCATAAATATACATGTATTTTTTATGAGAATTATTCGAACTACACTTACACACACCTCCATCTAATGGGTGAAGAACATAATGTTTCTGTGGATGGCAATCTAACACCTCACGAAATGATGATTGTTCAATTACCTCTTACCGCATCTCGTGGTGGCCATTATGATGGAACTGTATTTATATATGATATATATTATGTTTATGTTTTATTTATGCTTTTTTATTTTCCATTTATAGCACCCCTTTATGTTTTCCATAGTGGGTAAATACGATAATCTCATTTGAGGAAGTGCGGACTACAACCCCCTCAAAGTGATGTGACTCGTTAATGCCTTATGTGGGATGTATAAAGGATAGATATAATTCTATTATATATGATATTATACTATAATTATAATATACCTATATATCATTATGTTTAAATTCCATTAAAATAATAAATAGTAATTAAAGTAGTGTTTATGCGTACGTACGGCTTACCGTCTCCATGAACGGTGCATTTCATTTCTTACCTCTAAATGTTATGTACTATTGTAAATACATATATATTCTGGATATATATGACATATATGATATCTAAATCATGAATATAATTCTGGGTATTATGAAATTTTTATCACATGAACAATATATAATTATAAGAAGTCCATTTTTGACTCAAGTACCAAATATCGACAAAACGAACATTATTAACTTTAATGATTACATAATGTTTATAATGTGTAAATAAGTGATATAAAAAGAAATAATAAACTTTAAAATGGTTCTTAAGCATTTATAAATTACTTTACTTTATATTTCAGGAGATTAAAGAATGATCGAGTCAAGTCGGACACGAGGTAAGGGATTTTCTTATCTCACTTTTAATTCCTTGAGATTTCCATTATTCGCCACCTATTTATTTCATGTGGTGTATTGTGATCTTACAATTGATATATACTATAATTATTATCATCATATTCATGGTATTCTATGATTATTTTTGTGGTTATTAACTTCTGGTCATATGACTCGATTGAATTACAACGCGGTAAGTAGCTTTCATCTCATTTTTTAATCCCGTGAGATTCATGCTATATTTGACACTATTTCCTTTTTTGTGTTGTATGTACAATCCATGATTGTACACATTGTTTAATATAAATTCATTTATGAGTGTTTACATTGTCAATGTATGATTCTTCTTTCCTGTGGAATATGTTTTGTAAGATACCAAATCAGTAAGAGAACCTTTCACCCTCCACTTTTTAAAAGACTTCATTTTGTTATGTCTTTTAATTTACATATTATTATGTACGGATATGTTCTTATATATACTTATTGATATAAACTTTATGTCCATGTGTTGAGATACCCTTTTTATATCATCAACTCGTCTTCTGAATTTTAATGTGACGATGTTAGGCTGTCAAATTTTTACAAGGGAACTTCTTAACCCAATTTCAATTCTTTGGGTTCAACTTGTACTTCTTGAATATGTCATCCTATGAATATGTGTGAATGTACTCTGATTGTTTAATACATAATATCCTCTTATATTGGGTGTATTTATATTTTTCACACATAATTATGTGATTTATTTGTCCTTAATTTAAGGATAACATCTTTGTAAGAGACATTATCTCAATATCCTTTCATTGAGGTATATTTTTTTTAATAATAGAATTTCTTTGATATGATATATAAACACCTTTGACTATTCATTTCACTCAAATGGAATCTTTTTCTACAAAGCATTTTACTAAATGAAAAAAATTAGTTTTTATTTTAATGTAAGTGGGGACAACGACCTTTCCTCCGCCATGAGTATTACTTGATCTTTGGCTTCCTTAACAAGCCGTAATGTTCTTAAAAGAAAATAAATACCATATAATATTTATTTATTTTGGTATTGAAAATGTTTTTGATAATGGATTTGTTATGTCAATATATTTAAGTGATATATTGTGATTGAATAATAAAAATGTTTTCTTTCCTTTATATTTGTTTTATGACTTATGATTTTATAATGGTACTTGGACATTTGACGGGTGATTACGTGATAAACCAAATGATGGGTGGTTCCATGAATACCAGGACTGGTGGTTACGTTATAACATCCAATGCATTGGGTATCGATGTCGGTCGTATGGCTATTCTATTTAGTGATATTTGTGGAAGTTGACCGTATAGTTATTCCATTTAAGTATGATTATGTCCCAAGTTACATATATATGTTATTTGTTCTTTATATGGGTTTTACGGTAATATTTTTGTTACAAAAGCGTAAGTAATGATCTTTTATTCAGTGAAGAGTATTTACTACTTCATAAAGGTGAAAAGTATTACTTTTGATAAAATTTTCATGGTTTACCTATTGTTTTGAAAAACTAACAGTTTTTCTTATTTGTGTATCCCTTAGTGAGCTTTTTAGGCTCATCCCAATTTTTTGAAATGTTTTTCATAGGAAATAATGTGTAATAGGGTCAAGGATGGGATCAAGGAATAGTCATGCTGCCTTAAACATGGAACTTGACATGACTCTTTTTTTCAAAGGGTTTTTATTTTTTTAAATGGAAATTGATTAGAAGTGTCTACTTTGTAATATTTTGCAATGTAATAGTTATGTCCTAATTCTCTAAAACACTAAACCTGAAAAGATCCTCAATGTGAATTATTCATTTAATTCAATATTATGTATGGTTTAAGGTTGGGGCCTTACAGTTGGTATCAGAGGTCGTTTTAGACAACTTTAGGGATTTGGAGTCTTCGTTGGACACATAGTTAGTCCCTTTGTCTATTATTTCAATTAAATCATTGTTTTATAACTTTTTCAGATCAAGTAATGTCAGTTAGAAATAGATAGAGGAGGATCTCAAACGAAATTCATATCTCTACCTGATGAAATTATTGCAATAATTATTGCAAAGTCATGTTCGTATGATTGTGAATCTTTTTCTAGAATACAACTCACTTGAAAGTAGTTGATTGAGATATAAAACACATCCACTATACCTTGTTATCATCGTGGATCATGGGTTGTATTTAGACAAATCCTATTTTCACAATATTCTCATATTCTCAAGAAAGGTAAATATTTATCAAGGCATTCTAAAATATTTTACCATATCAAGAGAATTTGAAGAATATTATGATTTTAAAAAAGGTTCTAAAGAAGGAGAACCTCGCTAAACCTATTTATATTTGATTTTAAAATATACTCTCTCAGCACATACCTATGGTATTTAAAAAGGACCGTTAATTGAAAAATTCAACTCAAATTCGGTCCGACTATTTTATAGAAATCAGGTTTCATCAAGTGTTTTGAAATTATATGTCATACATGATAATTTTCCAAAACTATTTTTCTATGAACTCCCATATGACCCTTGTTGTACAAGGTGTATTTGGATGGAGGAAGAAAATTATTTTGAAGGATCTCTAAAACATTATTGTGATGCATGTAACTTGTACCTATGTAAACAAGATGATGATGAAACCCAATGAACACCATGATCAAGGTATGATGTTCTTCATTTTGGAGATGGTTTTATTTTATCATATGGTGGTGAAATTATGCTTCAATAAATAATATGTTGAGATCATAATGTATTTGGATGAAAATTAGAGGTATAATGAAACCATTGATGTTAAAACATCTAAGGGTTATTTTTGAGTTTTATGAAAAGGAAAACTCGTAGGATTGGTGACAACCCGTCGCATCCGGTAAGGATACAGGAATCGAACCCACAACCAAAGGGAGACAAGGGTGCATTGCCTACCACTATCATACATGAAGTACCTGGTTAGTATGACTTATTATTTTAGTAAAAAATTTATGGAACCAGATTATGTTGATTTTTGGAACTTATGTTATATCAAATTGATATACCTAGTATATATAAGTGTTTTAGTGATTAAGTGATAAAGGTTGTTGTGGAATATGTGATATCTTTTGAGGAAACACATTATTCCTATAGAATATAGAATACTATGGGATTTCAATATATGGAATAATGGTTGAAATTTTAGTTTGGAATAATCTTTGTTTTTATTGTGGACATATTATGTTTATGTTTATTTATGAAACTGATTAACCTATCATGGAGAATATGTGATTATGTTAATTACTTTTAAATATGAGATTTTATGAGTAACTAATGTTATTTGGTGATAAATGAAATGATTTATCTGGGAAGACTATGTAATTAAATCCATATGTGATTTGGGTTTCAAACCCAGTTTGGGTTACTTTTGAAGAATTTTAGGGACAATTTATTAAATGGTCTTTGTTGATCTTTGGGTTTTGTTTGAAAAATTTTGGAGATTAAGAGTAGTTTTTCTTCTTGTAAAAGATTAACATTTTTGGGTATTATCTAATCTCGCGCTGATAATTTTGGTTTTAGTTGATTTCTAAAGACAAGGGAAATATATAGTTCTTTATTTTGTGGATTATGTGATTCTCAAGTAGATGATTATTGTGCTTTTCATGTGACCATGTCTTTTTGAATGCTCTTTTTTTGGAGAAAAGATTAGTTTTTGATTGAAAAATATTAAAGGATGAAACTCTAGTTGAAGGTAAGTATATTTCTATATGTTCTTATTCTATGTAGTAAATTAATTCCACCAAATTATGAAACATAATGTAAAGAAAACGTTGTTGGTTTATGTTTCCAACTGGGTAATCAAAGACTGTTTAACCCATCACATTTTTGTGATTTTTTATGGTTAAATTTCTCTTAAAAATGTTTTCTATCGCTCTCCATCATAACTTAACTCTTTTTTTTCTCTTCCATATCCATTTTTTCCTACATGGAATACAAGTACGGGTTATCTCGGGTGTCCTTTGTTCTTCTCTTTCTTCTTTTAAAGGGATAGTCTTACTGACTCTTCTTCCGATGTGGGACTCTCAATGATGTTTCCGAGACCATTTTGTTTTTTTAAATTGTGAGGACGCAATTCCAAAAAGGGGGGAAGGATGTAACATACCTAGTAAATAAAGAATAAGACATTTTTATATTTAATAATTTTTTTATTTAAATATCACTTTTACTTTAAAAGGGTTTCAATGTTGGATAGAGTGCCCGATACGCAACAACGAGTTTTTTTGAAATCTTACGTTGCACACTAATAATATAATATTTTTATTTTAAATGGTAGTTAACTCCTAGAAATTGTATTGGTGGGAATGAAAAAAACTAACAACAATATGATTATACATGTTTGTTAAATGTATTTACTTTTAACCAATAAAATTTAGAGGCTTAAAATGTGAATGAATCGAATTTTAAGCATAATTTAAATTTAAAGGCCGATTTACTACCTTTTAATGGAGAAATCTATTTAAATATAGTTTTGGTCACTTTAATACATTCTATTTGACCAATTAAAATTATTCTTTGGATTTGGTACATCAAAGATTACTTTGGGTAATTTTTTTGATATTTTTCGGATAAAGTTCCTTTTTTAATGAATCGTGGAAAATATTGTATTTTAATTCAAAAGTTACTTTTAATATAATTTATTTATATGGTTAGATTATATTTTTAATTTGTTTTAAAGTTTGATTAGAATATATTATTACCATTTAGTACAATTTTGGTCATTGTAATTAATTTTACTTTGAAATTGGACATAAACAAGTGTCGATCTTTTGATAGTTATTGTTTATTACAAATACGTTATTTGTTTTAGAAACGGGAATTAATTTTAAATTAATTAATGCCACTTCTATGTTTTTAATTTGGAAATATAGACATTATTTTTTAATTTTTAATATCAAATAAATCATACGCTGAATTTTGGGTATTTTTCTGAAAAAACAACAATTTTTGATGAATAGTGAAACCACTTAGTAGTACTTAAATAAGCTGAATTTTTCATTTAAATGAAATTTTACCACTTATGTTAATAGAATAATGAAAATACAACATACATGGTTGTTATCAATAAGTAAAATGTGGTTCAATACGATGAAAATAATTTTTGGTGAATAGTAACTTTTGACTTATATTTACCACAGTTAAAGCTAAATATGGTAATTCAAGGTAAAACGAATAGTAAAATTACCTTAACAATGGTAAAAAAACTTATTGGTTTAGTAATTAACGACCATAGTAATCTTTGGGTCGATTTTGGGACCCCATTGAGCCACTTGGGAGTGATACTGACAATTTAGATTAATTAATTTAAAGTAAAGGCAATATAGACATAAAAAAATTATTTTAGTAATTAATTTTTATATGGTGTTATATATGTAATATTTTATACTAAAAAAAATCATTGTAAATATAAAAATATTTCCTACATCATGGTATTTTTTTATAATTTTTAGAATTAAAATAAAATAAATTATTTATGACACAATAATGATGCAGTATTTACCACATTAATAAATGATTTAAATGAATAAGATTATAATGATTAAAATATTATCCAAAACATGTCCAATTATGATTTGATGATTTTATTTCAAATATCTGTCACCTTATCTTAGACCTTAATGATTTGTGGACCTTTTAAAATCTAATATCATTATATAATAATATAATATTTTCACACGTTCCTAAAGAGCCCCTCCTCTCCCTTATAAAAGAAGACAACTTCTAACCAATACGTCACACCAATAAAGCCCTTTTACTCTTACAAACTCTACCCAATTAATCTTCCAACATACCTCCCCTTATCATAGAATCTTTACCTTAGGCATAAGGCACTTAAAGAAGTCCTTTGGTTCGGGAGTTACCGAAATTAAAGGTAACAGTTTCTTTAAATTGTTTTCTATTATATTACTTCTCCAACCCATAAGCACTTTTTATTCCTTTATTTTGTAACTAAACCAGTATAATAAATATTCTAGGATGTTGTTATGAGAATTATTATAACTATAATTACACCCACCTCCATCTAATGGGTGAAGAACATAATGTTTCTGTGGATGACAAACTAACGCCTCACGAAACGATGATTGTTCAATTACCTCTTACCGCCTCTCATGGTGGCCATTATAATGGAACATTATTTATATATTATATATATTATGTTTTTGTTTTCTTTATGATTTTTTATTTTCCATTTATATAATGACTTTATGGTTTCCATAGTGGGTAAATATGATAATCTCATTTGAAGAAGTGCGGACTACTGCCCCATCAAAGTGATGTGACTCATTAATTCCTAATATGGGATGTATAATGGATGAAATTAATGATATTATATATGATATTATACTGTAATTATAATATACCTATATATTATTATGTCTAAATTCCATTAAAAGAAGAAATATAAATGAAAGTAGCGTTCATGTGTACGTACGACTTACTGTCTCCATGAACGGTACATTTCATTTCAAACCTCTAAATGTTATGTACTATTCTAAAAACATGTATATTCTAGATATATATGATATATATGATATATATGCTATATAAATCATGAATATAATTCTGGATATAATGAACGTTTTACAACATGAACAACATGTAATTATAAGAAGTCCATTTTTGACACAAGTACCAAATATCGACAAAATTACCATTATTAACATAAATGATTACATAATTTTTATAACATGGTAATAAGTTATATAAAAATGAATAATAAAAATTAAAAATGTTATTATGAAAGTATAAATTAACTTTAGTTTATTATTCATGGGATTAAAGAACGATCAAGTCAAGTCGGACACGAGGTAAAGAATTTTCTTATCTCACTTTTAATTCCATGAGATTTCATATATTCGCCACCTATTTATTGCATGTGGTGTATTGTTTAATAAAAATTGATATATACTATAATGATTATAATTATATTCATGGTATTTGGTGATTATTTTTTTGGTTATTAAATTCTGGTCATACGACTCGATTGAATTACAACGTGGTAAGGAGCTGTCATCTCACATTTTATTCCCGTGAGATCCATGCTATATTTGCCACTATTTCCTTTTGTGTGATGTATTTACAACCTATGATTGTACTGGTTGTGTAATATAATTTCATTTATGAGTATTTACATCTTCATTGTATGATTCTTCTTTCATGTGGCATATGTTTTGTAAGATACCAAATCGGTAAGGGAACCTTTCACCCTCCTCTTTTTAAAAGACTTTATTTTGTTATGTATTTTAATTTACATATTATTATGTAGGGATATGTTCTTCTATATCCTTATTGATGTAATATTTATGTCCAAGTGTTGAGATACCCTTTTTATCTCAACAACTTATTTTCTGAATTTTAATGTGTCGTTGTTATGCTTTCAAATTTTTATAAGGGAACTTCTTAACCCAATTTCAATTCTTTGGGTTCAACTTGTACTTCGTGAATATGTCATCCTATGAATATATGTGAATAACCTCTGATTGTTTTACACTTAATAACCTCTTATATTAGGTGTATTTATATTTTTCACACATAATTTTGTGATTTATTTTTCCTTAATTTTAGGATTCCATCTTTGTAAGGGACTTCATATCAATCTCCTTCAATTGAGGCATATTTTGTTTTAATAAAAGTCTTTCTTTTCTACGATATATAAACACATTTGACTTTTCATTTCTTTCAAAGGGAATATTTTTCTATAAATTGTTTTATTAAACTAGAAAAAATTGTGTTTATTTTAACATATGCGGTGTCAATGAACTTTCTGCCACCGCGAGTATTACATGACCTTTGGCTTCCTTAACAAGAAGTAATTTTTTTAAAAGAAAATTAATACCATATACTCTTTTATGTTTTTGGGTATTGAAAATGGTTTTGATAATGGATTTTTTATGTCAATATATTTATGTGATATGTTGTGATTAAAATGTGGAAATGTTTTCATTCCTTTATATTTGTTTTATGTCTTATGATTTTATAATGGTACATGGACATTTCACGGTTGGTTACATGATAAACCAAATAACGGGTGGTGCCATGTATAACAGGATGGGTGGTTACGTTATAACTTCCAATGCATTGGGTATGGAAGTCGGCCGTATGGCTATTCCATTTAGTGTTATGTGTGGAAGTTGACCATATGGTTATTCTATTTTAGTAAGTTTATGTCCCAAGTTTCTTTTATATGTTATGTGTTCTTTATATGGGTTTTATGGTAATATTTTGGTTACAAAAGGGTAATTAATTATCTTTTATTCAGTGAAGAGTATTTACTACTTCATAAAGGTTAAAAGTATTACTTATGATAAAATATTCATGGTTTACTTATTGTTTTGAAAAACTAACAGTTTCCTTTCTTTGTGTATCCATTACTGAGCTTTTTTTTGCTCATCCCAATTTTATGAAATGTTTCTCAGAAGACGTAATGTGGAATAGGGTCAAGGATGGTATTAAGGAAAAGTCATGTTGTCTTAAACAAGAATCTAGACATGACTCTTTTTTTTGAAAGAGTTTTTATTTTATGAAAAAAATGGGAACTGAGTAGAAGTTTCTACTATGTAATATTTTTTAATGTAACAGTTATATCATAATTCTCTAATACTCTAAACTTGAAAAGATCCTCAATGTGAAATATTCATTTAATTCAATGTTATGTAATGTTTATGGCCAGGTCCTTATAGTTGGTATCAAAGGTCAATTTAGAAAACTTTAGCGATTATGAGTTTTCATTAGACACATGGTTAGTCCCTTTGTATATAATTTTAGTTAAATCTTTATTTTATAACATTTTTAGATCAAGGAAATTCACTTACAAATGTAAGGGGGAGGATCTCAATCTAAATTCCTATCTCTTCCTGATGAAATGCTTGCAATAATTATTGTAAGGTCATGTTAGGATAATTTTGAAACTTTTTCTGGAATACAACTCACTTGCAAGTAGTTTTTTAAGATATCAAACACCTCCATTATACCTCTTTATCATCGTGGATCAGGGGTTGTACTTAGAAAAATCCTATTTTCACAATATTCTCATATTTTAAATAAAGGTAAATATTATCAAGGCATTTTCCAATATTTTACCTTATCACAAGATTTTGAAGCATTTTATGATTTTAAATAAGGTGCTGAAGAAGGAGACCTTTACGAAACCTATTTATATTTTATTTTAAAATATAGTCTCTCAGCTCATACCTATGGTATTTTAAAAATACCATTAATTGAAAGTTTCAACGCAAATTTGGTTCGACTATTATATAGAAATCTTGATTTATCAGATGTTTTGAAATTATATGTCATACATGATTATTTTCCAAGACTATTTTTCTGTGAACACCCATATGACCCATGTTGTACAAGGTGTATTTGGATGGAGGGAGAAAATGATTTTGAAGGATCTCTAAATCATTGTTGCGATGCATGGACCATCTACCTACGTGAACAAGATGACGATGAAACCAAATGAACACCATGATCAAGGTATTATGTTCTTGATTTTGGGGATCGTTTTATTTTATCATATGGTGGTGAAATAATACTTCATGAATTAAGATATTTAGATCATAATAAATTTGGATGAAAATTAGTGGTATAAGGAAACCATTGAGGATAAAACATATTACGGTTATTTTTGAGTTTTATAAAAAGGACAACCCGTAGGATGGGTGAAAACCTATCACATCTAGAAAGGTTGTATGAATCGAACCAACAACCAAAGGGAGACAAGGGTTCATCCCCAACCACTAGCCTAATTGAAGTCCCTGGTTAGTATAACTTATTATTTTAGTAAAAAATATTTATGGAACAATAATAAGTTGATTTTTGGAACTTATGTTTTATCAAATGGATATACATAGTATAGAAATATGATTTAGTGATTAAGTGATAAAGGTTGTTGTGGAAAAAGTTCTCTCTATTGAGGAAACACTATATGCCTATGGAAGATATAATACTATGGGATTTCAATTGTGGAATAATGGTTGAATTTTTTTTGGATGAATATTTTTTTTATTGTGGACATATGATGATTTTGTTTATTTATGAAACTGATTAACCTATCATAGAGAATATGTGATTAGGTTAATTACTTTTCAGTATGAGATTTTATAAGTAACTAATGTTATTTGGTGATAAATGATAAGATTTATCTTGGAAGACTATGTAATTAAATCCTTATGAGATTTGGGTTTCAATTTTAGATTGGGTTACTTTTTAAGAATTTTAGGGACAGTTGTTTATTGAATGGTATTTGTTGATCCTTGGGTTTTGTTTCAAAAATATTAGAGATTAAGAGTAGTTTTTCTTCTTGTAATAGATTAATGTTTTTGGGTATTATCTGATCTCTCACTAACAATTTTGGTTTTAGTTGATGTCTAATGACAAGTGAAATATATATTTCATTTTTTTTGTATTATGTGATTCTCAAGAAGATGATTCTTGTGCTTTTGATGTGACCATGTCTTTTTGAATTCTCTTTCTTTTTAAAAAAAGATTAGTTTTTGGTAGAAACTTATTAAAAGATGAAACTCTACTTGAAGGTAAGTATATTTCCTTATGTTCTTATTCTATCTAGAAAATGAATTCCACCGAATTATGAAAAGGAATTTAAAAAAACATTGTTGGTTTAGGTTTCCTACTGGGTAATCAAAGCCTGTTTAACCCATCACATGTTTGTAATTTTCTGATGGTTAAATTTCTCCTGAACATGTTTTATATCACTCTCCCTCAGAACTTGGCCCTTTGTTTTCTCTTCCATATCCATGTATTCCTACATTGAATCATAGTATGGGTTACCTTGGGTGACCTTTCTGCTTCTCTTTCCTTCTTTTAAAGTGATAGTCTTACGGACTCTTTTTCCAATGTGGGACTTTCAATGAAGTTTCTGAGCCCATTTGGTTTTATTAAATTGAGAGGATGAAATTCCAAAATGTGGGGAAGGATGTATCATCCAAGGTAAATAAATAATAATACATTTTCATATTTATTAATATTTGTGATATAAATATTAATTTTACTTTAAAAGGGTTTCTATGTTTGATAGCGTACCCGATACGCAACAACGGGTTTCTTTTAAATCTTACGTTGCACACTAATAATATAATATTATTATTTTAAATGGTAGTTAACTCATAGACATTGTTTTGGAGGGAATGAACAAAAAAACTACAATATGATTAAACATGCTTTTTAAATGTATTTACTTTTACCAAATAATAGTTAGAGACTTAAAATGTGAATGAATCTAATTTTAAGCATAATTTACATTGAAATGTCGATTTACTGGCTTTTAATGGAGAACAATTTTTAAAAATGGTTTTGGTCACTTTAATAAATTATATTTTACCATTTAAAATTTTTACTTTGATTTGGGACATCAAATTTTACTTTGGGTAATTTGTTTTTGTATTTTTTGGATAAAGTTCATTTTTTAATTAATAGTGGAAAATATAGTATTTTAATTCAAAATTGACTTTTAATATAATTTATTTATATGGTTATATTATCTTTTTAATTGGTTTTAAAGTGTAATTAGAATATATTTTTACCATTCTATCCAATTTTGGTCCTTTGAATTAATTTCACTTTGAAATTTGACATAAACAAGTGTCGATCTTTTGATAGTTTCTGTTTCATACAAACTCGCTATTTATTTTAACAGGAATTAATTTTAAATTAATTATTGCCACTTATATGTTTTTATTTTGTCCAAATAGATTTCATTTTTTAATTCAGAATATCAAATAAATCTCAAACTGATTTTTTCTATTTTTCTGAAAAACTTCAATTTTTTATGAATAGTGAAACCACTTAGTAGTAGTTAAAAAAGCTGACGTTTTCATATAAATGAAATTTTTCCACTTATGTGAATTGATTATCTAAAATCCAACATACATGGTTGTTATTAAGAAGAAAAATTTAGTTCTATAAGATTAAAATAATATTTGGTGAATAGTAACTTTTGGCTTTTATTTACCACAATTAAAGGTAAATAGGGCAATTCAAGGTAAAAAAGAATATTTAAATTACTTAAAACATGTCCAAATCTTATCGGTTGAGTCATTAACTACCATGGGAATATTGGGGTCTATTTTGGGACCCCATTGATCCACTTGGGAGCGATAATGGCAATTTATATTAATTAATTTAAAGTAAAGGCAAAATAGACATAAACAAAAATATTTTAGTAATTAATTTTAATATGGTTTAATATAAGTAATATTTTTTAGTTTAAATATTAATTATTAATATAAAAATATTTTCTACATCTTGGTATTTTTTCTATAATTTTTAGACATCAAATAAATTAAATTATTTATGACACAATAATGATGCATTATTTACATCATTAATAAATGATCTAAATAAATAAGATTATATTGATTAAAATTTTATACAAAACATGTCCAATTATTATTGGATGATTTTATTTCGAATATGTGTCACCGTATCTTAGAAATTATAGATTTTTGGACCTTTTAAAACCGAATATAATTATATAATAAAATAACCTTTTCACACTTTCCTAAAGAGCCCCTCCTCTCCCTTATAAAAGGAGACCACTTCTAACCCATTACTCACTCCAATGAAGCCTTTTTTCTCATCCAAACTCTGCCCAATTAAGATCCTTACACCCCTACCCTCATCCTAGAAGCCTAAACATAGGAAGAAGGCTCTTCAAGAAGTCCTTTGGTTCAAACCCTAAGGCGTTACCCAAATTAATGGTAATGATTTCTCTTAAATTGTATTCATTTATTTTACTTCTACAACCCCTAAAATCTTTTTAATAAATTTTTTTTAACAAAAACATTATCCTAAATATACTAGTATGTTTTTATGAGAATTATTAGAAATAAACTTACACACACCTCCATCTAATAGGTGAGTAACATAATGTTTCTGTGGATTGCAAACTAACGCCTCACAAAATGATGATTGTTCAATTACCTCTTACCGCCTCTCAGGGTGGCCATTATGATGTTACGTTATTTATAGATTATATATAATATTTTTAAGTTTTATTTAGGATTTTTTTTTCATTTATAGCACACCTTTATGGTTTCCATAGTCTGTAAATACGATAATCTCATTTGAGGATATGCGGACTACCGCCCCCTCAATGTGATGTGACTTGTTAATACCTTTTGTGGGATGTATAAAGGATAAAGATAATAATATTATATGTTATATTATATTTTAATTATAATATACCTATATATATTATGTTTAAATGCCATTAAAATAATAAATTGAAATGAAAGTAGCATCCATGCGTACGTACGGCTTACCGTCTCCATGAGCGGTGCTTTTCATTTCTTACCTCTAAATGTTATATACTATTGTATATACATGTATATGATGGATATATATGATATATATGATATCAAAATCATTAATATAATTCTGGATATAATGAACTTTTGACCACATGGACAACATGTAATTATAAGAAGTCCATTTTTGACTCAAGTACCAAATATCGACAAAACGATCATTATTAACTTAAATGAAAACATAATGTATATAACATGGTAATAAGTGATATTAAAAGGAATAATAAACATGAAAAGGTTCTTAAAAAAGTATAAATTAACTTTAGTTTATTATTCAGGAGATTAAAGAACGATAGAGTCATGTTGGACACGAGGTAAGGGATTTTCTTATCTCACTTTTAATTCCGTTAGATTTCCATTATTCACCACCTATTTATTGCATGTGGTGTATTGTGTACTGACAATTGATATATACTATCATTATTATCATTATATTCATGGTATTATGTGATTTTTTTTGTGTTTATTAACTTGTGTTCATACAACTTGATTGAATTACAACGTGGTAAGGAGCTTTCATCTCACTTTTTATTCCCGGGGGATTCATGCTATATTTGCCACTATTTCCTTTTTTGTGGTGTATGTACTGACCGTGATTGTACTCTTTGTGTAATATATATTCATTTATGAGTGTTTTAATTTTCATTGTATTATTCTTCTTTCATGTGGCATATGTTTTGTAAGATACCAAATCAGTAAGAGAACCTTTCACCCTCCTCTTTTTAAAAGAATTCATTTTTTATGTCTTTTAATTTACATATTATTATGTAGGTATATGTTATTATATGTCCTTATTGATGTGAACATTATGTCCAAGTATTGAGTTACCCTTTTTATCTCATCAACTCATTTTATTAATTTTAATGTGACGTCGTTAGGCTGTCGAATTTTTACAAGGGAACTTCTTAAACCAATTTCAATTCATTGGGATCAAATTGTACTTCTTGAATATATCATCCTATGAATATGTGTGAATTTACTATGATTTTTTTACAGTTAATATCCTCTTATATTTGGTGTATTTATATTTTTCACACATAATTATGTGATTTATTTATCCTTAATTTAAGGATACCATCTTTGTAAGGGACTTCATCTCAATCTCCATTCAGTGAGGCATATTTTGTTTTAATAAAAGACATTATTTTATACGTTGTACAAACACCATTGAATATTCATTTAAATCAAAGGGAATATTTTTCAACAAAGTGTTTTACTAAACGAAAAAAGTAGTGTTTATTTAAACATACGTGGTGACAACGACCTTTCCACCGCCGTGAGTATTACTTAATATTTGTCTTCCATAAACCCCATAATGTTTTTGAAAGAAAATAGATACCATATACTCTTTTATGTATTTTGGGATTGAAAATGGTTTTGATAATGGATTTGTTATGACAATGTCTTTAAGTGATATATTGTGATTGAAATGTGGAAATTTTTTCTTTCCTTTATATTTTTTTATGTCTTATGATTTTATAATGGTACTTTTGATGGGTGGTTATGTGATAAACCAAATAACGGGTGGTGTCGTGAATACCAGGACGGGTTGATACCTTATAACCTCCAATGCATTGGGTATGGATGTTGGATGTATGGCTATTCCATTTAGTGATATTTGTGTAAGGAGACCGTATGGTTATTCCATTTAAGTATGTTTATGTCCCAAGATACCTTTATATGTTATGTGTTATTTATATGGGTTTTATTGTACTATTTTGGTTACAAAATGGTAAGTAATGATCTTTTATTCTGTGAAGATTATTTACTACTTCATAATGGTGAAAAGTATTACTTATGATTAAGTATTCATGGTTTACCTGTTGTTTTGAAAAATAAATAGTTTTCCTTCTTTGTGTATCCCTTACTAAGATTTTTATGCACATCCCAGGTTTTTGAAATGTTTTTCACATGAAATAATGTGGAATAGGGTCAAGTATGGGAACATTTAAAAGTCTTGCTATCTTAAACATGGAAGTATATATGACTCTTTTTTCAAAGATTTTTTATTTTATTAAAAAAATGGAAACTGAGTGGAAATGTCTACTTTGTAATATTTTGAAATGTAGTAGTTATGTCCTAATTCTCTAAAATTATATACCTGAAAAGATCCTCAATGTTAATTATCCCTTTAATTCAATATTATGTAAGGTTTATGGTCGGGTCCTTACAAAACCTTTCACTAGATGGGACTCGTTATTCTTCAGGATAATGTGAATTAAAATCATAAGCCTTGAAATTTTTGTTTCCAACACTTTTAGTTAAAGGGTAATGGATAGATGAAATCATCGAGCATAAATAGAACCTTATTGAAGTACTTATATTATATATTTTATATTTTTGTAAATGTAATATTATTTTCTATAGTGAATCCCATAGGCTACACCACTTTCTCACACCCTAATTCTATGTATTTTTTTAATAAATTGTTACTTTTTATTTATTATTCCATCAATCAGAGTGCACAATAAAAAATAAAAAATCAAACGTGTAAAAATTTAGAATAAGATTATATATATAGTAATAACATACCATCATTATAATGGAATTTAGAAACAATGGGCTCAAAATTCAAACAGAGATACAATATTTGATCACCTAGTATGATAATCACATATATAAATATAGAATGGTAGAAATGTATAAGGATGAACTAAAACTATAATCCTATCATCATACAAATATTCATAATCATATTTATTTACCCTCTTAGATGATCAACTCAAACATTAATATAACCTGTACCTATTAAAAATGAGGTATGATCTGGTTTCCAAGGGTCATGGATGCCCGATCTGAGGGTGTTTAAAACTCAGTATGACACCAAAATTTTGGAACATTACCCAACTGGTAATATTATGAATATGTGAATTAGATATTCATGGTAGTAGGTAAATAGATAATACACATCTCTAAAGGAATACCATAATATCACCAAGAACACATAGGAAATTTTAAACCACGTGTTAGGTGGTCATTCACTTACCAAGCCACCAAAAACCCTCGTCATAACTTCTTCAACACCATGCCAGAATGTAGTAATGATAGAAGTTGGATAGGGACAAGTTTTAACCACAAGGTTGGTGTTATTTTTATTATCATTTTCAAGGGTTCACGATTATGATGTTCCCTAAGGCCCACTAGAGAACATGAACTCATAATCCACATGGAATCGAGTCTCATGTTAGGACAGATATATGTCTAGGAACAATACATGATGATATGTCTCTTAGAATCCATAATGAATCAAAAACAATATTTTACTCCAAATCCACATGTCATTGTGTACCAAATAATTCATAAAATTCTTAAGGCATTTAGATATGGTTGGGAAACCATGTTATCATTCTCCCACTATCATCAACATTTCACATCATGCATACATTTATTTATGGTAAAAATATACAATGATGGTCCTCATTTTATATATATAATTAATATACCGAAATACATGTAAAACACAGAAAACGAGGTAGAGAAAAATATATAGTAATAGAATAGTATTTCATGACCAGGAAGAAGCAGAAACAAACATAACATGTGATCATTGTATAATAAGATACATAATTTCACTCATGGAATCAATAATCATAAAAGTGTCTCACTACTATATAAAAACCCACATGTTGTAACAATAGTAAATGGGAAATAAGCTATGAAAAAATGGGTATCACATCATGTAAATAAGAGGACATATATTACAGATAATGGCATTCCATCATTATTCTTAATAGTTACACATGTGATCAATATCATTATATTATACATATATATCTATGAATACCCATAGAAATAGTAAACACATATGGTATCAATGCTTAATTTCTAATTTAGAACAAATACACATAAAAATGTGTCTTTATAGTCTCATTCACTCATATGTGTTCATGAATTGGCCATTGGTGACCGATAATAAGACGATATACTAGGGTCTGATGGATTCTATGGTGCTTTTTCAAATATAATTTCGGATGGTTCCATTGATTAATTAATACTCAACCAAAATTAATTAATTAATCATTATTATTATTCCAAATTAATTAAAATGATTTTAATACACACATATTATCAAACATCATACCACATGAAAATAAACATATATAAAACCACATGGTAGAGTACAGAGGACCACATACCTCAATGTTATCAATGTAAAAGTCAACGATCATCGTGGAATTGTCACACGAAATATTACCACTTAATTATTGGATCAAAACAATCACCAAGGATTATGTAATTGAATCAATCTATTTTCCAAATATTATGAAAAATAGAAACCTATGATAAAACAATTCCCCCTCATAATTAATTTCCAATTATCAATTTTAAGATAGCATTTTAAAACCTATTATTTTATAAGGATATTTTCAATTCTACTAGTGAAGGTAAAACAACTCTCTAGAATAATCCAATATAAACATTACTAATAATTATTCCTCATAATTTTGTAATAATTTATAAATTATTATAATTTCCGAATTCTACTATAATTATTATCTATACTGAATATGAAGAACTTGACTTATAGATTATTTCATAAATAATAATTCCATAACACATATGATGATAAACCCTCTCTAAATAATTTTTCAAGATAAACATGAATAATTATCATTATTCATTTCCATAGTTCTGTGTTATCATAATATTAATATTTCTTATCATATTTCTTGAAATATTTAAAAATATTATTACATAAGTAAAAGGGAAATAGATACCCCTAGGAATTATCCATTCATAAAATTTTTTACCAAGGAATATATGATAGTGAAGGTATTCGATCACATGGAAATTGGAAAAACAATTCAATTTATCTCAAATAATTATTCAATGATCATTAACAAGGTATTTTATTTAAAATTTGACTCTATTAGTTCAATAAAACTATTGAATACTTTTTAATGTGAATCAAATACTAGTTTAAAATAATGACAACCAAACACTATGTCAACCATGTAATTTATTGTTTACATGAATCATGAATACGTTGAAATGAAATCTCAAAAAATATTCTATTTATGAACTAATGAGATTAAAATATTTAATTCCAATTACTTTTAGGAATATAAATTCATCAAATTAGGATATAGATGAGAATATGGAATAAGATAAGGAAATTCTAGAAAAAACACAGTAATAACACTACCTGTATTCAAGAGTCAATAGCTATGTAATGTTATCTTAATTTAACATTAGATATAATGTTTCATCCCAATATACCCTTTAATAAAAGGTAAATCAAGCATAAAGGTAAATTTTATTTCCCCTAGGTAGTGAACTTTTACCCTCTCGTTTATAGAGAATACCCTAACCCAAATCTATTAATTAATGTAACCGCTATGTACTGTAGTGGTTTATACATAAAAATGTATCTTCCCTTATGAAATCTATATGGTTACCCTTACGCAAGTCATTTACCTTTACACATTATAGGGGATTACCCATACCCAATCCCCTTACCCTTAAGTGATTTCTTATATACCAGTATGTGATGGTATAATTTCAACATAACATTATACGATGCTAGAAGTACTGTACAATAATCCTTAAAAAATAATTTCACCCTCACATTGGTTATTACTCTTTAAAATACACTTACACACACTACTAAAATTATGAGTTACACATAAGAAAATAGAATTTCCTTCATAATGGAAAAATTTAAATTGTAATTTTTTAATTTTTCCTATCCAAAGAAATTGGTATTTAAAACCAAAATTGGTAATAATAATGAGGGTGTTATATTTATCCTCATATAATGTATTTTCCTCACGGATAAGTGTCTTTAATGGTCCTTATAAACACCTCATTTGAAAAAAAAATGACAATCTCGATGTAGTTTTGTCCAACTACATTCAGGTTATCACAAAAAAACCTGTCAAAACATTTTCATCCATATCAATCTAAAGTAAACAACCCTAAACAATAGATAAAACATGAACCACTAAACATTATAACCCATATAAATGTGTTTTCCCTGCACTGGGTCACCCCACATTCCCAAATGGTTAATCCTACTATGTATTGTTCCGACATGTGAACAAATGTTTTTTCTATTGTTCCTTTTCCTAACTCTATCACACCTTGGTAAACATCCCAGGATGTCACCCATATAGATCCCTAAACCAAAATAAAAATATTTAATAATTAATTTTTATTCAAGTAAGATGTTGAAAAATTTTCTCACCATTTCTACAAGGATATTATCATTTATACATTCAATCTGTTAACATTCATTTTTTTTACCTTAACCCCCCCCCCCCCCCCACACACATAGACATAACTTTATTTTATAATGTCATTATTAGGGAACCTATATATAAACACAATAAGGGACAACACGGTTATGGTTGGGTCACTCCTTTGAATCCATTTTGTATTTTCAGACCATAATCAGTGAATCTATGAAAGAATGTTATATCACCTTGGTAATTCCTTCCCATATTAGAGACGCAATGGAATTGTAGAAAGGGTGTAACGTGATACCATATCGAAAATATTCCCTCGTCAAAAGAAAAAAATAATACATAATCAATAATAATTTAACAATATAAATTCAGAGTACATAGGTACCAACAACATATTAATAGTGTGAATGATTTTTGATATAATATACATTAATGAAAAACAAAGATACAATAGATGATCTTACACATGGGTTATCATATATAAAAAATGGACAAAATTATAAGGTGGGTCTATAACTTCACCCCTCACCTTACCCTTATGTCCTAACTCATTGAGATATACCCTAAATTATGATCAACTTGGGAATCTTCCCAATCATTACATTCATCGGGTATGGGATGCTCATTTTTCCTATTATTAAAGCCGATAAAGTAGCATATGACTTTAAATATGTAGGAAATAACCAATGAAACCTAATACCCAACTTTTAATATGATTTTTATGTTCATGGAATAATCTTAGTAATAAATAAATTATCCCGACACAACCATGCAGGAATAACATCATACCACTAAGAACATAAATTAAATAACCACAATTTTTTGAGCAGTTGTGTACTTACCAAGATTAAACAACATCCAGTTATACAAACATTAGTTCAATATTGGAATTCATTTATAATTTAATTTTGTGGAGGCCATGGTCAAGCCATAATTTTTGCATCATACTACTCAAGATCATGAATGCATTGAGTCTTTGTTGGACCAGAAGGAAAACTAGTGAACATATACTTCAAATCCAAAGGTAATAAAGTCTCATGTCATCAGATATCATCCACTGGACACAACGATTGGATAATTTTATCTAATATTCATCAGGTTATCAAAAAAACGTTTTACTCATAATCCATAAAGATTTTATTACCATCATGTTTTTGAAATCCTTAAGGAATCGTGATATGGTCGGGCCACTAGGTTATCGTCCTCATGTCATTTTCAGCATCACATATCATGAACCCTACCCCTATATCGTAAACCATAATAACATGATCCTTCTATTATATATACATAATAAATACCACCAATGGTATGGATAACACATAACATGGTATAGAATAAATTATAGTCATAACATATCATGTCATCATTAGGAAATGGAAGCATTAATCATAAAATGTCATTATCATATTACAAGTTACATAACCACACTCCTTGAATCAAGAATCATAAGTGGGTATCATGGTTTTTAATGAGTCCAAATTTTATAAAAATTGAACATGTCCAATAATATATGCCAAAATTGGTATCACATCAAGGAAAAAAGATTCAACATTCAACATAGAGTCCTAACTAATTATAACTCCGTAGTAAAATATGTTTATCCAAGAGGAGTGATAAGTATAGTTGATCTCATAGTAATTTTTTCATAGTGTGTGGGTGTGTGAGGAAGAAACAAAATGAAAAACATGTATTGGATTGTGGTGGAATTCATTACTTTGATAAACCATTTGGGAAAATTTTTGAGCCATAGGGATGGGAAAAAAATGTTTGTGGGGTGGCTATGCTATATATGGGGAATAATGTTTATATATTCATAAATGGATTATCCCAACCTGAAGTGTATAGAACTGATTGGGATGATATTCATGGTCCCAAAAGAGGACAACATTCTCTAACTAGTGGTGGTGAATATAGCACCCCAAAATGGATATGGTATTAAATGGTTAAGGTTACTACCCATTTAAACAAAGTGGAATATCTTTTTGGGAGTTTATCTATTTATAACCCCATATTTAAATAGGTTTTTAATGGTGTAGTGATCGAGATGGGTGACCTCCTAAGACGATTCCTAGAGTGTATGTGAGTTAGGAAAATGCACACTGGAATGAACGTGTGTAGGACTTAGGGGGTATTAATTAGTTTAATGACCCAACAAGCATGTGGGGGGGACCAGTGAGGAGATAACATGTGTCTACCTAGAAACTTGTGTACCTATGGGTTTTTTTCTAACACCTTACCCTTGTATGGAATGGAAGGATGATTTGAAACATTGAAAATGAATTTATTATCATGAAAATTGATGTTGTCTCATCACAAGGGAATAAAAATAATTATCAATATTCCATCTAATTCTTAAAAATGTAATATGAAAAAAAAATTGGTAGATTCGGCCCAAAGATATTGGCTGGGGAGAAGTTAAACACTTCAAATGTAATGATTCCCAATTATTTGTTTTCGCTATAAACTAATTCTTTGGGTATTGATGTGGCTCATTAATTAGTGTACTAAATATGATTGATGGGACGAAATGTGTTGAAATATAAAAAAATAGTTTAATAATTATTCTTTAATTAATAATAAAAATCCATATCACCAAATAATATTCAGGAAATTTAAAGACCTATTATATTAGTAATTTCTTTTCCTATATTAACTATTTTTTGAACGGCTTATCATGTATGAAATACTAAAAAAAATTATGTTATCATAATAAAATTATTAAATATTACAATTATATTATATCGATTATATTGGAATGTATCACAAGAATTAACAACTTTAATAAGACTATATGAAAATGGTATAACAAAAAAAGTCATTTTATGTTTAGAATATATAAGTAACTTTAAATTACTTTTATGCACTATGTACAGTTATATTAATATTATTTTTTATAAAAATTTTTAAATTAATTTTGATACAATTACATACACATTTTTAATCATAATTATACAATTAATTAATGTATTAAAATCCATTTTTAGTCATATAAAAAAGTTACATAATAAAATATTAATTTTTTTAATGAAATTATTAATTTTCAACGAATTTTACTTTTCCAAATAATGTTTATTTTTAAAATTAAATTGATATATTAAAATTTTAGACAATAAATGATGTTTATATATATATATATATATATATATATTAATTTACACTAATTTAATAATTCTATAATGTAAAACATTATTAACATTTAATGATTAAAACAACAATTTTTCTAAAAAATATTTTTTTTAGAAAAAATAAACTATTTTATTTTAAAATTTACTTTTCAAATATTTATAAATTGAATTTGATTAAATTGAATCAAAATTTATATTCACCGCATGATATTTTTTATTATGGGTAATATTATATTTTCCATTATAATTTTACTACCATGATTGTTAGGACTTGTGTTTCTTCAAAACAAAAATTTGATCATAAATTTAATGTTTTTCTTTAAGATGCTTGTAGTGGGTTAAAAAGTAATTTTAACCAAGCTGATGATGTATAATAATTTTTTTAAAACACTTATGGTCATAGAATATGGTTTTTACATTATTACATGGTTTGGTCGGAATTATAAAACATTATGATTATCATGGAATAATTAATACCTGACATATATTTAATTAAATATTGACATATTTACAAGAATTTGTTAAGATAGAGATATTAAATTACACATCAGAATGATATTCCATATTCTCTATTGTGTCCAAAATGCGGGGTATCTTTTAGGAAATGATTAAAAACATTTTCAGTGTTGATGCATAGCACAAACCCTTTTTTCTTATTTTCATTGTTATTCCTCTTCTTTCAATTTTTCATTTTTCTTTTCCTATCTCTTTTTTCCTTATTACGTAGTTCAACCTATGGATCTCCATAACGATGAATTATATAGAAAAAGTGTGGGAAATATGGAGTTATAGGGAATAATATTGGTTCTAACATGGATCTCGGGAGGAGTCAAATCGTCGTGTTGATGTTATGGTCTGTGGATACGTGTGAAGATTTAGCAAATTCCCTATAATGGAAGATTATTTTGATATATTCCTAATAATCCCCAAAATTTTAATTTTTCATGTTTTTGTGGACTATTATCACTACATTGGACCTGTTTATGATCAAACTATATAATTTAGTGGGAAGAAAGGGGGTTTTTGTTGATTCGACTGTTTTCCTCTTCAGAAATAGTAATCATATGGCATGAAGTTCAAAAACACAGGTCATGTGTTTTTCACAATTATAAAAGATTATATTTTTGGATTTAACTACATGTATATGATATACACTCCATGTACTAATACTCATCCTTGTACATGAGTTCCTAGCTAGGCAGCCCATGTTAGGGAACCAGGCCATGTGAAGTACACAACCAGACATTGGTTGGGACGAACGTCATATAGAAGTACAAGTCTAGAAATAATACATTTCATGACCTTGTGAGGTGCATGAAATGTTTTCCATGTAGGGTAAAAACCACATACATGATATACACACTATATATATGGGATTTAATTCCATTTTTTCTATTATAAACAATATTTTAGTGGATTGAGGGTATAATATGTGTTCATTAGTATAAACAATGTGTACTTTTCCATGGATACACATTAGAGGGTCTTAATATATTTACTCCCTAAAATATAAAATATACACTATAGTTTTCCATTTTTATTATCTTTCCATATAGATCAAAACTGTAAAACTCATGCTACGATTTGAGAACTCTTAATAGAATTTTGGAAAAAATGAGATTTCATATAGATGTTTTTCATTTTGGAATTGAATAGAATTTTATTTGGAGTGTGATACCTTAATCAAAGATGGGTCATGAGCCATATTAGGTGAATTTTGTTTCTTTTCCCTTTGATATAGATGTTCTTCCTTTAGTAATTTATTATAGTTTTGGGATTCCATAACTTATATACTATACTGGTGAATCCATTTTTGGATTCCTAGTCATTTATTATTTTTCTAAAGACCCCGTGTGGTATGCCAATTCTCACATAGACAGTTTTGAGGGTCCCTTACAGGATATCTATTCTCATGTGTTGACTTATAGGATTCCAAGAGTGTTAAATTTTCTTATTTGTGTACAAAGATGATACTTAGTATGATTCCTTTCCTATGTTTGATATATGGGGGACAGTGGGTTCTTTAGTGTATGACCGAATATGAGCTACTTTGCTGGGATTTGGTGGATATGGTAGTAAGTTCCATCTTAGAACCTTAACTAAACATGTAAGCCATGAGGATGTGGAAGTGGTGGTTGTTTGATGAATCTATAAACCATCATTATTTTCATATACATTCACATCATTAGTCATGATGTGACTATAACAACCAGATATGGTTCTTAGTTCTTGGATATAGTGGCTAACGTGAAGAAATATATATTTTTGGACTCCCAAAAATACATCCTGGGATCCATCTTATCCATTTATTCTTTTCTTAAAATTCATATAATATTAGATTAAAATTTTGAGACAAATATATGTTTGATGTTACTTATTTCATATTTTAAGATGTACTTACTGTGATCCATCTTCTGGAATGCACGTATGGATCATTACACACTCCCAAATTATGGCGGTGATTACTCTCCTAATGATATATTACATGTCTCTAGTGTTCGACATGGAAGTCAACATAATTTATTCACAAAAGAATGATAACACTCTCTTGAGAAATTCTTAGGATTCTCCCAAGGGTCGGGTGGATACTGTATTACATTACAAGCCACTTCATACTTGAATGGGAGTGGGTTTTTTTGGAATTTATATGAATAGATTTTGAGCACATACATTTATTTGAAAATAATTCCTTTCATATCTTTTATGGTTCATCCCATTTGGGATTATCCAGGTTTCAATGTCATAGCTACCTTCAAACTATGTCTTAAGCCTCATTCCTGATTCTAGATTTACCTGGATGGAGATGTATGGAATTTGTCTCATTGACTATTTTTAGGATGTTAGGATATTAATTTTAATATTTAATTATAGTGATTGGAGGTGAGTACGGGGGAAACTAGGTATAGTACATGTATCCAAAAGTGGTGATGTTGCTTGACTAGATATATTTTCATAATTGACTTATGTATGTATTTGGATATTTTGATTATGGAACAAAGTATCAATTAATTAAAAATGGTTTCAATAGTTCGACATCCAGATCAGATCCCTTTTATAGGATGTCTAGATGATCATGATTATAGACCCAATGATATAATGTGCTTTATTTATTTTATTTTTCATCTCACCCATATACGTATATATGTGTGTTTGTGTGTGTGTGTTTGTGCATGTATATATATATATGTATATATTTATGGGTTTATATATATACCTTATCACACTATTTCCTGATGATCCAAATAATATACCCAATGGTTGGTCGTGGACACACAAATTTATTTATATTTTTAATCTTTATTATTTATAGTGGTTTCTTAGTTAGGATGAGAATATTCAATGGTCATGCACTTATCATGATAGATTTAAAGGTATATCAATGGTGTGGCCTACTAAGATTATTTATCACCCTTGTAAGTACACCTTGGAGTGAATGTAGAACTTATGTATCCTTTTTAGGTTGATAACATATTTTATTATGGATTGTGATGAGGCCTATGGAGAAAAAATGTAGGGGATCCACTCATGAGGATTCTTTTGATCATCCTATAGTATACAAGTAGTGTATTGGATATTGGGTATGTGATTTGATTTAGTATTAGTATTAAGTCCTTATACATTTATTTCATTTTTATTTATGCAATCATGAATGTATGTTTTTTCCAATGCATGAACAATGTTTCATGTATGACATGAATATTATGGATTTTATAGAATTTAAATATTATTGTAGCATGATTCAAATTTAATTTTTTTTGTTGAACCATCACTCTAATGATTAACTAATATGGATGAAGTTTAGTAATTTTTTTTATTACTCTAATACGAGGGAATATTCTGCCCTAAGATACAACTTAGTCCCTATATTCTTTTTGGAATCCCCTCAAATATGGGATGGCATGATAGAATCCTTCTAGTGAACCATCTCAGAGAATTAGGTATGTGGAATCTAGGTCAGGAGGTTTCAAATTGGTATCATAGATGTTCCTTTCATATTGTTTCATGGTGAGGGATATGGTATACAATAGATTTAGTAATGTATTGAATCCTATGTTGGATATTAGACTGGTGTATCAAGAACACTTATTTCGATGATAATTCTTACTATACAGTTATATGAGTTTATTAATCATATCTATGATTTTAAAATTTTATACAATTTTCTCTTTAAGATATGAACATGCTATGTGTATTTTATGACATAATATTATTTTATGTATCTATGCCCTTTGGAAATATTGAATTGATGGATTTTGAGTCTTAGCCAATTTGAAACAGTATAGTGATTGGTTTTGAATCTTTTCCTGTAAAGGAAAGAGGTGTTTCACATATTTTTTGTGTATGGTATATATGTTATAAGACTTCCAAGGATTGATTTTTCTGATGACATTGGATAATTATTTAAATATTAAAAAACCTAAATAGTGTCTTCCCATATATATAATTGGTGAAATTCTACTCCATTTTTCCAATCCTCAAATATATCCTTTTGATGGAAGGCCATGTGGATCCACAGTGAGACAGATGACAATAGGGAAGATAACTTAGTCCTCATGCACTGAAGGTTCAGTGACTATGTTAGGTTAATAAGAATCATGATTCACATTTTTTATACCCCTTGTAGGGTGTTTTTTAAATTTTTTGGTTATTAAATATTTCAATGATAACCTAAAATATTTTTTCCCGTATAGATTGTAATGAAATTGTACTTAACTGAATGTTGAAAGTGATATGACATAGATCATTGATCCAATTCCAGGAAAGTAATATTCTCCATAATAAGTTTACCTTAGTAGTTGATGCCTTAAATTATAGTAATCTAGTCGGGTCATTGGTTATTATGTCAATTGATTCCTAAATGTTTTTGGTGAACTAGACCACAAGGTGGTATTTCTATAAACAGTTTCATAGTGAGTGTAAGTTCATCATTCTTCCAACATTTATATCATGATTCACTGGATAGAAGTCTATTATGAGGATTCTTAGTGATAATCGAAGCCCTAGTAGGTGAATTTTGATATTTTTAAACATTATAGGTAATTTTAACCTTTTCCTTCCTTGAATAAGTTTATGTTTTCAGATTTATGGTCAAAACAGATTCCCTTGTTATGAAACCTTATCAAAAGTTTTGGTGGGAGATCTAGAGAACCTTATTTTTGGCTTAGACACTTATAGCTCAATGATTATATTGGTTGTCAGAAACTGGATAGTGAGCTTATCATAGGTCAATGATGCCTTTTTGGAAGTGATATATGTTTTCTGCTATTTTGAGATTGATATAAGGTTAATAGTCACGTTTTTCAATATATAAATGGTTATTCAATTAGTTTTTAATATCTTTCATAGAGTATCTTTATTTCACTATTGGATTCAATTTTGAGGACTATTTTCGTTCTAGGACCTATTAATTCATAGATAATCATTTGATGCATAAAGATTAGATAAAATACTATAGAATTGATGATAGATTGGGGAAAACATTGTGGTATAAGATATGAGATCAATATTGAAGAGGGGTTTTAATGGATTTTCTACCTTATTTGGGTTTACATTATCTATACCATTTTCAATTTTCATTATTATTTGATGACTCAGGAATTTTTCAGTCAAGTTATGACTAGTGGGTATTAATATGTACACCCATTATACTATGAAAAATAGAAAAAGTTTCATTTTAGTTGTGTTTTTTCCTCTCAAATAAAAAATTAGTGAGTGTACATGTGAGAACAAAGGACTGATGGTTTCAAATAAGTGATGATAGAATGGTTTCCCAGTTTTGCAATAAAATGATAAATTTCCCTCTTTGGTAGAGGAGACATTGAGGATAAAATAGGTGTTGAGAGATGGTTGAACATGGATGAATCCCGATCAGGTATTGAATGGACTGAGAGAGTGAATTAGATAAAGATATACACACTTATCCTAAAAAACATAGAAAAATCCTAGTTTAGAGATGATCATTCTCTATTTATTTACATAATCCTATGTACACTGAGAGAGAGTTAGTTATATACCGACCATCTTTCCATTAAAATATATTTTCTAGTTTTATGAAGGGACATATTGAGGTTGAAATCATATAGAAGTATAAGGAAATCCCTATGGGGGGAGTGCACATTTAGTTGTTTGAGGGTTTTTACCCTCATTTTCAGTTGAAAACCATCATCATTCATGGAAACGATTGTTAGTAAGAGGGAATGGGATTTTTTATGAAGAGATGATAATGATAAATCTATGGTGGGGAGTGTCAGATCATTTCATGTAAAAATTATTCCTTGATGGTAGAGTTACTCACACTGAGATATTATTCATTGTAATTTCAAGATAGAGTAGTTTTCATATTCTCATGATGATAGAATGATTGTATTTAGCCATAGCATATTCTGATAGATGAGTGTAACCCCTATAATTTTGATGAATTGATTTTTTTCTTAAATTAAATTAATTTCTTATATTTCACTAAATAGTACCCCAATTCTACCTTTCATTACATGCACCCTTGATTAACTTTCACTATAATTATCACTCAATAAGAATGTGTGACATTAGACAATGAGTTTTAATAAAAACCTATTATTTCATTAATTTAGCTATTTATACCCAATCATTATACCCAAACAATTAAACATAGAGAGGTGAATATTAATATATAATTATTCAATATTAATTATAGTACTTTTATAAAATAAAAACATGTTGATTATAAAATATATACATTTGGGGAAATTAGTTATATGATTCAAAAATAATATTTTATCATAAATGTATTCTCTGTCTTTTTATGAAAAATAATAAATTTTATAAAATTATAGGAATTTACTTTTATAAAATAAAAATAATTTTATAATTCATAATGGTTAAATTATCATAAGTATAATTTTTTTAGATTTAAAAGAAGATTAATTTTTTGATGAATTGTGAATATTATTTAATATTAATTCAATAGTTCTTTTTCATTTAATTAATTTATAATGTTAAAATATATTTTAAATTGGTTTTAAAGTTATAGTTGTTAAATTATACAACTATTATTACAATTTACGTCATTGTAAAAAAAATTTCATAGATATTGTATATGAAAACAATATAAACATTTGATTATTTTAACATTACAAAAACCTACATTCCCATCACATCATCCAAATTTATTTTAAATAATTTTTACACTTAAGTTAATGGAACTTTAAATAAAGTATTCCATATTTTAAATTTTAATATTTTATAATTTTTAATAGGTTCAACATCATTTTTTCTTAAAATTAATAGTGAATGTAGTAAAAATTAATTATCATGGTAATGTTAAAAATGTGTTTACCATGGGATTTAAGTTAAATATACAAGGTTTAAAAGTAACATATACACATGTATTGAAACTATTTTCCTATATTTTTTAACCATTCCACATATATGGTTTAATAATTTTTTAATTATGACCCATGTGACACAAGAAAAATATGGGAGCACTTATTTCTTTTCAAAAAGTCCAAGCATGTCAATTCCACCACAAATAAATGGCCTCCCACTATCCTCCCATATTGATGACATAAAACCTAATTTTTTCCAATACCTACTGATGTAACATACATAAATACATCCCCTCATCATAAAAGTCTTATTTTTTATATAATTCTAGCAAAGGAAGGATTTTAGTAGAAAACTAAAGAGGATACACAAAGAAGAGTTACCTTTCATCAACGAGCATTTTAATTTATATCATCCTCCACATAAATAAATTCTTATCATATTATTATAATATAATAACCTTAATATATTCCATATAATTATGTGATTTTAGGATAAGGTAATGAACTACAACCATACAAACATCCATCAAATTAGATTCTAAATCATCAATCATGTATACAGTGTATTAACATCTTGTGAACTGATGTTGTTATCTTTTCCACTAGAACATCTTCAGATATGTATTAATGATTTATTTTTTATTTATATGTGATATTTATGTTATTGATTATTTAATTATTATTTTTTATTTGTTATATCGCACCTAAATTATTTTCATCAGTGTTTTGGGAATATGGAAATGTGGATTGTGTGTACGGTGGACTACAGCCTCCTGAAGGAATGTGATACATTCAAACTTTTCATGGAATGTAATACGGATGGATTAAACAAAACATTATGATATAATATTAAAAAACATTATTATTTAATGATAATCTATTACATTTACTTTTCTTTTTTCAACACGATAAGAAAATGATAAATAGTGTTTATGCGTACATATGACATACCGTCTCCAGGAATCGTGTATTTCATTTCCTATCATTAAATTTTATTAGTTAATCTATGGAAATATTTAATGAATATACATTATACTTATTTCATGAATGATATTCTATATATTTTTAAATCAATATAGAAGTAAGAGGACCATGTATAATAAAACAAAATTTATATGGAAACCTAAGCGGTTACTACCCAAAACATGATTTTAACATGAAACTTTTAATAAATTGGTAATAAAAGTTCAAAATAATATAATATATGGTATAATATATCTTAATATAGATCATTAATGTATTTATAAGAAATATAACTTTATTATTAAGGTTGTTAAAGTTGTGCGATGAAATTCTGGAAATATGGTAAGGGATTTCAGTCTACTTTTTTTCTTTTGTGAGACACATTACATATTCACCACCTATTTTTTGTATATATTTCCACTTCTAGAATTTATATCATGAATATCTATATTTCCATGATTTTTACATATTCATTTCATGTTATGATTTCTTGGGGCTTAAGATTCAAAATATTACTAAATATGTAATGAATTTTTTTCTCAATTTTCCTTAATTGTGATGTATGTTATGTTGTGAACCTATGTTTTTTCTCCAGGTGTATATTGTAAAACCCCAACCCATTTACCCACATGAATATTTATATAGGATAGAGGGACACTAGTCATTTGGCATGCCTCCCTATATGTCGAAGGCTGTCGACTAGTAGTGAGGGTATAAAAAGTGATAGTTATGAGAATATACCCTTAGGTGATGATGATTATAAAGATCTTTTTAAATATAACATAAAATAATACAATAACACAAGACATCTAGTCCAGTAAGTGACCATAGTGGATGTAAAATAGACTATAACAATAAAAATAAATATTATCTGAATACTAACTATGGAATAAAACATCACATGATTCCATTTATAGAAATAAATAGGATTTGTAACTAAGAATGCATAAAAGTTAATATGTATTTGTTAATAAAAAATAATGGGTCACCATTGTATGAAATTGATCCAATAAAAATGTACTGACATGATCACTAAGGTCTAGATCATGAACATGGTCCCTTATGTGATCACAAGAGCATAAATTCTACATGCATCTCTAGGTCCCCACATATGGTGTGATAATAAATCTCATTATACCACCACCAACATGTACCTATCTCAAATCCTTAATAAAGAATTTATGTACTGAATTAATAAAGTAGTGAGAATTCTTGTAAAAATAAATAAAATACTTACATTATGCTCAAAAACCACAAGGAAGATATCAAATGCTTCATCCAATTCTGGTATAACTGTAGTGGGGAGGATCTATAGCATAATTCACAAGTCAACCTGTGATAAAATTCATCCTAGGTGAACACTTAGGTTCCACCTTGAAAACTTATTTCACATGTCACCTGTTATCATCAATCCAGTAACTTAAATCTGAAACGCATTACTAAACAAAAAATAAATGGCCCCTTGGACCCCTAGTCGAATGCTCTAGTTGGTATGGAGCCCAACATGTTGATGCATTATAATGTCTATCCTCCAAAATAATAATCATAATCAGCTCACCATCGAATGTCCCTATGAATGGTGATGTCCAACCTCCCAAGTAATATCATTCCAACGACCTCAATATATGACGAGATTCATCCCCAGACTAATATTTTCAACACTGTTAACCAATGCATCCTCACCAGGGACATGATTTTATATGGTAAGAACATCTGAACAATCTAATTGTCACCACAATACAAAGCCTCATCCACCAGAGGGATAAACCCACATGAGTGGTTAACACCACCTCATCATTTTTTCACTAGCTATGTGCACACAAATCTAACAAAACATAGGTCAACCATGGTGAGTGTTTATGAACAACTTATTACATAAGTGACATCAACCGAGAACATTATTCACTGAGAACCATGTAACTCATCCAAATGTTCAACATCATCCAATATCACTTGGTCCATGCATGTAACCTAATGTCCTTATTGCCTCAACCCAATGATAAAGTCTCCCATCCTGTGATCAACATACCAAAAATAAATCTCGTCCTCCACCAACAAGATTAACTACATCACCTCATCTATATGGTCAACACCATCGCAATCCTCAAGCCACACCTGACACATTCAGATGGAAAAATCTCAATCATATTTAATAAGTTAATTTAATAAATAAACACCATCATCCTAATATGTCCAATGTATGAAGCATCACATTAGCTTGTACCATTTGTAGCCTAGTGAAAGAATGCTCATAGGAATCTATAATTACCACTTATTTAATTTAAAATACGAGTATTAAATTATTGGGGTTTATCATCATAAGACCAACAATACACATAAGAAAACATCCCCAAAACATGACCAAAATAACAGAGAAATGTAGGAACCACCTATCTCATGTTAGTAGAATACCGCCCATTCGATATTATCATCTAAGTATAACTGATTTCCAAGAAATCGCACTCAAGACGAACACCCTAAAAATTGGTTAAAAAGTATCACATGGATTTAGAACACAATTTGAAGAGAGGGTATGAGTAGATATGGAATAGAACCTAAAGCCTTACTGATACTCATCCAATGTCATAGACGGATCAAGAATTGGTGCTCAGATAGAGAATTAGGTTCAACGCCTTCATGGAGGGGGGGGATAGATCCTTAGCTACTACAGGTGGCAATTGTGAAAGATGAACAAAAGAGGGAAAACCCTCTTTAAAATAACAAGGGAAAATGGTAATTTTTAAATTTTTAATAGGCCACATGGTTTCCACATGGTTTGAAAAACCATGAGAAATACTTTTGGTGCCCATTGTCTATGCACCACACCTCACACAATCAGTGTGAACAGTTTAAAAAACAATTTATAGACCATGAAAATACCCTCTACTAAAATTTGTGGAGTATTATTGTACCCTTGAACGCCCTCCTGGACTATTTTTCAAACCACGTTCAGTGCACCTGGAGGTTAGCACAATTTCACATAGGAGGCTGCACGACTTACCCAAACCACATGCCTCAGCCTATACACATTGAAAAGATGTGTTTTCATCCACTAACACATCCAAAACCCATCCCAAGCCACAAGGAACTTTTTAAAAATTAAATCCCTTCTAAATAAAATTCTTTACATCAATGGAACACATAGAAATATGTTTTTAAGATAATGAAATGAATTGGATGACCAAAAAACATTAAAAATTCAATCTGGTTGAGGATTTTGACCCACATAATAAACCAATGATGTTAAAATATCCCCACCCTAACATAGACCTTATCTAGGCTATAAGTCATTAGAATGATATTATACCCAGAATACCAATATTATTAAAAATCACCCACTCTACCATAGTCATAAATTCATAGGTAAACTCTCTCAATGTGTCACTCACATTAGCAGTTACATACCTCAGTCACTTACAAAGCAAATAATCAAATAATTTAATTGTCTACCAAATATTCATAGACTCAAAAGTCATGCCATGATGAATCATCACTATTTATCCTCATCATGTGATCACATCTTACTAATTCCTCATCTGAAACCCATCAAGTACCACAGCTCATCATATTCCCACCTATTTTCTATGTTAAACATGGAACGTATAAGGTCCCATATCCCATAAAATGTTCACTAAAAGTCCTGATTCCCTAATAATCACAAAAATTATACATCACACTGATGCCCTGATTCCCCCACACCTCATTGAAACTCACATCGCATTAATTCTCAGATTCTATCACACATTATGTAATCCTCCATAAAATTGATTTAAATTGATAATCTTACTTCCATACACCCCATATATATATATATGTGTGTGTGTGTGTGTGTGTGTATAAAATTTGAGTCAATTACATCCTACAAACTAGGATTTGATTTGTCCAAAAATTCTATTTTCACCTCATACACCCAATAATCAACACACCTAAAAAGGGTCATGATAATATAAAATGTACGAGGCCACACCCATGTAATTCCTCTAACTATTCGTAAAATCACTATCCTACTCCACACATGAAATATCGACAATGTTCACTTAGACGGAGGAATGACTACCTGAGGTCTGGCATCCTTGTGGTGACATACCAAAATCCTACCACTGAACAAACTATCGGGACAAACTATCATTTCCATGACCTTAACATAGAGCTGAATCTCGATGGCCATATCCTAGTATTGTTCATCATCTGAACTCTGATCCCTATGCCTACCAGGATCCCATTTTGTCAGCAATTCAAGAGGCTTCCTACAATACTAATGAATATTCTCATCATGTCATTGTAAGGACTCGACCCCAGTAATCCGGAACTAGTTGATTATTGGTTACATTGGCATACAAACAAGGTATAATCACCCCAATGGACTGAGTAGTTTATTATTATTGGAAACAAGATATATACATAATTTCTTCATTACAACAAGAAATGAAAAACAATATAGAAAATCCTTATACAACTTCCATAACTCATGGGTTATTTCAGCATGTCATTCATAATAGAATTCTTCATGCCCTATGGAAATGAACCATAATAAAGGTATGAGCTAAATTTTTTAGTAAGGGTAAGAAATATAATGGAAGATAACATAATCGTCACACATGGTGAATAATTGAAAACACAACCCTTTAAAAATAAACATGAACATAATATGGTAGAAATATGAGCTGAGTAAATTTTCCCATAACATAACATAATAATGGGTATTATAGTAGTTGAATTACCACATTAACCATAAATAATAAATTCATAATGAGTGAATTCATAATGTGTGACAATATATTTATATCGTCAAGGCCTCGCACCAAGACCTTAAATAATAAATTTTTCAAGGCCTTGTGCCAAGACTGAACTTTGTCTCAAGAGACCTACCGATGCACCGAGGGGCTATTGCATGAACCACATGAAACTTAATATGTCCAATGAATTTTTCATATGAATGGGGATAAACATAAACAATATTAACATTAATATATTAAATGTAAATAGATTTCCCCAAACATTTAGGCAAACCACTAACCATTCAAAGTAAAATGATGAATGGTTTTAAGATAGCACATATATAGCTAAAATAATCATAAACCATTAAATTTAATATTGTAGATGATAATATGGATTACCACTCCCAATAATACATAATAATCAACAAGTGTGTTGAAATAGAAGAAGATACTTTTACAAAACTTTCAAGTAATTCTTGAAATAAATACTCTTTTACATTGAAAAAAAGAATTATTTTGGAAAAACCCATGTATAAAACCATAAGAGATGTATGATGTTATTTTCATAACAAAATGAGTGATTCTGTAGATATAATAGTTTCTAAAAACATATTAGATATTTCCCTTAAAATAGGTATGAAATTGAGATATTCCCTTGAATTGGGCTTGTATTTCAGAAACAATTTGAAAGATCCTTTTAAAACAAGTAAATAACCATAAAAAATATGGATTCTAGTTTGTGTACATATATAGAACACTCATAAGAAATTATTATGTGTATATAATAGTACATAATAATTTCATTGAGGTATTTTAGACAATGAAAATAACCTGAATGGAAATGAATATTCTAGTGGAAAAACC
This sequence comes from Viscum album, assembly GCA_963277665.1. Lineage (NCBI taxonomy): Eukaryota > Viridiplantae > Streptophyta > Magnoliopsida > Santalales > Viscaceae > Viscum > Viscum album. The sequence goes on along the minus strand of OY728130.1, from coordinate 1,238,024,681 downwards.
CTTACCTTAAATCTGAATGTGTTCCTGTCTTAAAATTAAGGTCCTGTAATATGAAATTATGAATATAAATAACTCATTTAAAAACCTAATAGAAAATTATTTAGTTTATCATAATTATTATTAGTTCATTTATGTTATTATTTCTAAGTTACTATATTGAATTTCGTCGTTCCAGAGTGTTTGTTTTCTTGATTTTCATAATTGGTTCCCTTGTTTTTAAGTAATGAAGTTCATGTGGAATGGTTGTAATTCTCCTGGATTGAAGTTACATATTATTTATTAACATCCAGAATTGTTAACGGTCATTTACATCATTTTTTCCCATGGAATGAGGATGAATCATTAGATGATAACCACTTCGATTATTTGGCAGAATTTGGATTATTATGAACTACTTTTGTCATATGATTTTTTAATATGTACATATACTAGTTCCTGAATATTAATTAGGTTATTATACATGTATTATATTCTGGATCAAAAAAATTAAAATGGTTTCATGACCATTAATGAAGGATAAATTGAAGAACGAAGCATCATCATCCATGAAGGTTTTAAATTGGAACCTCGTGGATGTTGATTTCATTTATAAAAATAAAAGGGAGGGGGTAAAAATATTGATGATGGTTCTTACATTAACATGATATTATATTTAGTATATAATGGATAATGGATTTTATCATGGTAATTTGGAAATCGGATGTGAGGATAGAAAATGAAAAGAGAGGATCTTGAAAATAAGAGAAAAGGTGAAAGATCCCTTACGAAAATTCGGCAGCCTAATGGTGTCACTTAATATTTCATAAAATGAAATGATGAGATAAAAAGGGTACCTCATCATATTGAAATCAAAATTACAGTAAGAACAATAAATAAAATCAAACTACAACATATTATAATGGAAATTCAAATCGATAACATAAAATAAGTGTCGTCTAAAAGAGGAGGGTGAATGATTCCCTTACATTGTAGAGTAACTCCTAGAACATGAAGGTTGAGACCTTGTGGGATTAAGGACACCATGGGAGGACTCTAAGAGAGTTAAAACAAATAGATATTCTAGGATGGGGGATTTGGAATGAATAAAAACGAATGGATGAGTGGGTGTTTATAGAAAGAGAGAGGGAGTTTTTTAATAATTTCAATGGGGCACCTGATTAGTGGTTTTTGCCAAACCATGGGCTTTCCCATGGTATTTGCCAATGGTTCTAGCCACATGGGACACCTCATGTCATATTATACTATACAAAAGTTGACCAGCCATTATTTTAATTATTATCTCATTATCATGTCATTAAACTTCTGAAAACTCAAAATGGTATTTTTTTTACTATTCATAAAAAATTCAAGTATTTTAGAAAAATCCCAAAAATTCAACCCTACCATTTTTTTAAATGTTGAATTGATAAATGAAATCCATTTTTCAAAAATAATTTTCTAATTATTACTAATTTAATTTTTAAATAAAATTAAAGGTAATTCAAAAAATAACATTTTAATGTATAATTGGTTTTATATCACATTGAAAAATCAATTAAGATCTCATTATATTATTATCTTATGAAAATAAAATAATATCATTATTTACTATTCATAAGGGTCATATTAATATTTATAAGGGTATTTTACTATGCACCCAAAATCAATTTTGTTCTAACAGACTCCAAATGAATTACTGGTCACAACTCAATATGACCATTATTTGAAATTCCAAACATAGTAGAGGCAAAGTTGTGTTTAATGGATAGATTATAAAATGAATTAAAAATTATTTTCAAAATCTTGTGGTGTTATATTCTCCCCTCCTTACAAAAATTTCGTTCTCCAAATTTAATTTTACAATCTGGGCCAAAAACAGGTGGGGTACTTTTCCTTAATTACTTCCTCCAGTTCCCATGTTGCCTCTTCTTACTTATGGTTTCACCATAGTTCCTTGACTTGATGATTAGAATTGTTGCGTAGAAATTTGTCTCTACGATCCAAGATTCTCACAGGCTTCTAATCATAGGAAAGATCATTCTCAAAATATACCACATCTGTAGAGTGTACATGTGATGGGTTTGATATGTACTTCTTTAAGAGTAATACATGAAGACATCGTGTACTTTCGACATGGTAAGATAAAGTGCCAGTCGATAGGCCATAGCTCCGACTCGATCAAGGATCTCAAAGGGGTCAATATACTTGGTAAATAGCATTCCTTCCTTCCCAAACCTCATGACCTTCTTCAATGGATATATGCATAGAAAAACCAGGTCTCGAACTTTGAATTCAAGTGCTCATTAATAGTTATCTGTGTAACTATTATGAAGACATTGGGATGCCTTGATATGTTGCTGAATGGTTTTCACCTTTGCCACCATTTATTCAAAAATTTCAGGTCATATCAGCTTACCCTCACTGACTCACTATTGGAATGTATTTCTATACCCACGGTTTTCCAAAACCGTGGGTATAGGGATAGTATGTGAACCTACACCCACGGTTTTCCAAAACTGTGGGTATAGGTCACCTATAGCGATGGTTTTGCCAAAACCTAGGGGTATAGTTTTATTTTAAGACCTATACGCATGGTTTTTGAGAAAACCATGGGTATAGGGTATTTTCTGAAGACCTATACCAAAGGTTCTTGAAAATAGTAGGTATTGCGGTATTCTTATGAAGACCTATACCCATTGTTCTCCAAAACCATGGGTATAACATTCCCTCGTTTTGGTGGGGAATGAAAATGAGGTGGGACACGCAAAAAAGATTTGGTGGGAAGACAATTTTTCATGGTTTAGATTAATATATTAATATACATATAAATGTAAACTTTCGAAAGTTCTTTAGCTCGTTTGGTAAACCCTTCTCCGCGGGTGTTGTAGGTCACCAGTTCAAATCCCCCTGGCCGTGTTTTTTGAATTTAAATACTCCACGTGGATCATATTAATATATATACGTAGATGTATTTATATATAACAAATATAAATCAATGCCCGGTTGGGCTGTTGGAGGTGCGTGGTCGCGAGGCTCAGCGTAAGGTGTGGGTTTGAAACCCCCTGGGTGTTTCTTTTCAATTTAAATACCCCATATTAATATATATATATATATATATATGTATGTATATATAACAAATAAAAAACACAACTTGGTTGGTCCGTTGGTGGGGCGCTGCTGTGAGGTTCAGCGCGAGGTGCAGATTCAAAGCCCCCCCCCCCCCGGCGTTTTTTTTTGAATTTAAATACCCCATATAAATATATATATATATATATATATATATATATATGCATATGTATATATATATAACAAATAAAAAAGCACAACTCGGTTGGTTTGTTGGTGGGGAGCGGTCGTTAGGCTAAGCGCGTGGTGTGGGTTCGAAACCCTTCGGGCATGTTTTTTAAATTTAAATACCCCACATTTTGAAAACTGTGGGGTCTATTGTGTGCCACACTGGAAAAACAGTGTGCCACATTTGACTCCCATATACCCATGGTTCTCCAAACCGTGGGTATAGGCTGAGACCCCTATACCGACACCATTTCATCCCACATTTCCCAAAACCATGTTTATAGGCTATAACTATGGTTTTGGGGGCGATACCTATGGTTTTGAACCATGGGTATAAGTCGTTTTTTCTAGTAGTGACTTCATCTAAACACGCTGTTGTTCTGTACCTTTTCCCATAAAGGGCTTCATATGGTTCCATTTGGATGCTCAAGTAGAAAATGTTGTTGTAGGAAAATTCAACCAGTGGAAGATATTGGTCCCATCCCCCTTTGAATACCAAATAACATGCTCTCAAAATTCTTCCAGTGTCAGAATAGTCCACTCAGATTAGCCATCAGTTTGAGGATGGAAGGTTGTACTGAAGATCAGTTCAGTGCTTAGAGCATGTTATAGACTTTTCCAGAACATTTCAGTGAATCTAGGATCACTTTTGGAAACAATATATAGTGGTACTCCATGCAGCCTTACAACTTCATTGATGTAAATCCTTTCTAGTTGATCCAATGAGAAGTCCTCTCGAATCGCGGTGAAGTGATATGTCTTTGTAAGATGATCCAAAATGGCCTATATAACATTGTTCCCCCTGGATTTCCTTGGATGTATAGTGAAAAAGTCCATGGTATTGTTCTCCCACATCCATGATGGTATGGGTAGTGGTTACATCATCCCCTTAGACAGTTTCCTCTTAGCCTTCCCTTGTTGACATACCAGGCACTTTGATGTATATTCAGCATTATCCCTTTTCATATTGTCCAATAAAAATTTTTCTCGGAGATCTCGATACATAATTGTGAAACTAGGGAGTATAGAAGAAATAGAGATATTTGAATCATCCAATGGTTCCCTCTTTAGATCAGGAATATAGGTAATACAAAGACTCTTCCTGAATTTTAAAATTATGCCTTCACATACGAAGTCTGTCAACTTCCCATCATTTAAAGAATTAATTTTATTTTGAAATTCCTCATCATTAGCCTGATGATTTTTTATCCACTCTAGTAAAGATGGTAGAGAACCTATCTGAAAAAGTAGTTATGTTTTACCTTCCTTGATAATTCCCATATCCATCTTTACTTCATCCATGAACAAAGGATCCCTTTCAACTCACATCTTGTTCATAATTACATGATCCTTTATGCTCAAAGCATCTTCTACCATATTTTCCTACCATGGGTGGAAGTGTATTGTGAAATCATAGTTTTTTAGTAGCTCAATCCATCTACTTTTTTCATGTTGAGTTCTTTCTGTCAGAGTATATATTTCAAACTCTTATGATCTGTATATATCTAACAATTTTCTCCATATAGGTAATGTCTCCAAATATTAAGAGAAAATATTACCACTGCTAAATCAAGATCATGGGTTTGATAGTTTTGTTCTTTAATTATTAGCTATCTAGATGCATAGGCAATCACTCGATCATTCTGAATAAGGACACAACCACGTCCTTTCTTTGATGCATCACTATAGATGACACACCCATCATTCCCCGATGGTAGGGTTAGGATCAGAGCGTTCACTAACCTCATCTTCAATTCTACAAAACATTCTTCACATTCCATGGTCCATATGAACTTAACCCCTTTTCGTGTGATCCTTGTCATTGGGATGGCTAAACGAGTGAAGTTCTGAATGAAACGCCAATAAAAACCTACTAAACTAATAAAACTAGGTACCTCAGTTACATTCGTTGGAGTAGGACATTCTTGCATAGCCTTTTTCATCGCATGATCAACATATATTCCATCCTTAATGACAATCTGTCCTATAATGTCAACTAATTAGATCCAACAATCTTACATTCTAAACTTCCCATATAATTTATTTCGTCTAAGTGTCTTCAGAATAGTGCACATGTGATTTTCATGATCTTCAAAGCTTTTAGTATATACCAGGATATCATCAATAAACCCCACTACAAATTCATCAAGATAATACTTGAAAACTTTTTTCATTAGATCCATGATGACAAATGGTGCATTAGTTAATCCAAAATACATTATTGTAAACTCATAATGCTCATACCTGGTTGAAAATATTGTTTTTGGAATGTCTTCCTTCCACCCAAACAACTGATGATATCCAGATCAAAGATAAATCTTAGAAAAATATTGGACTCCATGAAGTTGATCAAAAAATCATCATTTCGTGGAAGAGGATTCTTATTCTTTATTTTAATAGCATTTATTTCTCTATAATCAATACACGGCCTCATGGGTCCATCTTTCTTCTTGACAAACATGATAGGGGATCCCCATGGAGAAATGATAGGGTGAATAAATCATTTATCCCTAAATTCCTCAAGTTGTTTCTTTATTTTCACTAACTCCACAATGGAAATTCTATAAGGAGTCTTTGATATGGTCCTTGAACTAGAAATTAAGTCAATGGAAAACTCAATTTCCCTCTCTAAAGGATGTACAGGTAAATCTTGTAGAAAGATGTCAACATATTCTTTCACAACAGGTATGTCCTCTATCTGTACATTCTTCTCCTCACCCATATTTATTTCGTTCCCTTACACCCGAATAATTGAATTCAGTAGAGCTATTGGAGGTGGATCTAGATGAGAATCACATTTTGAGATCTCTGCTATAAACATAATTGATTCTACACCATTCTCAAAAATTGTTACTTCCATCTTCTAACAATAGATCTTCGCATAATAATTTTATATCCAATCCATACCAAGAATTTTATCGTAGTAAACCATTGGTACGATGATAAGGATAGAAACTAAATCACCTTTATGTTTTATGAGGGGGACTAATCGACATGACTTTGTTGCAATGATACATCCACTAGGATTTTTGACTGATAAATCCTTTATTAAATCAAATTCAACATATCTAATTTTCATGGAAAATTGGAAATATATAAGTGAATGAAATGATCTATAATCAAATAATGTATTGGCTATATTGGATGGAACAATTAATTTACCTTCCACCACTTTTTTTGGAACTTCAACCCTCGTAGTCGTAACCACATATGCTTGGCCTTGCTCCCTTGACCCTCTTTGAGGAACATTTCCCTGACACTTAGGACACTGATGTGCATAATGTCCCATCTCCCAGAAATTGCAACACAGAACATTGGTAGCTTCTTTCTTCCCCTTACAATCCCGAGATATGTGGCCTTTTTCTCAATACATGTAAAAAACTCTCATTCACTTCATGCAAGTTCCTGGGTGTTTCTTACCACAATTACTACAATATTGAAATTCAACTCTTCCCTTCTTCCCCATTTCTTTATTTCCTTTCCCAGAGTTTTATAATGCCCTCTTCTTCTCATGATTTTTTTTAAAGTCATAAGACTAAGAGAATTCCTTTTCTATCTTGATAGCACTTGAGACTATATCTTTATATGATTCAAATCTTTGGGAGAAAAGAGACCTTTAGTGGAATAGTTTTAAACTATCAATGAATCTATTAATTATTCTCCTTGGATTAAGTATGTAGTCTGCAACATGACTTTCCAGCCTTGTAAACTTGGCTTCATACTTGGAAACATTTTCATCCTACTACTTCCTCAGATTCAAGAATTGCCTCTCCCTATCTGCTTGTTGTTCATGAGGGAAATAGTTTTCTCATAAGATTTCATTCAAATCCCAATATTCCATATCTTCTATTTCTCCTCCTCCTTTTCATTTTGTACTAAAGACCACCACTGATCCGCATCACCCATTAGATGATAAACTGCCTTGACAAAATTTTCCCTTTCATTACATCCCAAAGTGAGAAATATCTTCTCATGGGATCATATCCACTGCTCTTCTACAAACGGGTATGTAGTCTCATTGAATGATGGAGGTTGTTGTCGTATAAAGCGATCTACAATAGCTCCTCCATGTGGTGGATCTGGATACATCATACGAGTATGGTTATTATTCCTAACCTAATTATTTTGTCCCAGTATAATTATGAGTTGCTCATCACCAGAGCCAACATCATTATCCTAAATTGGAGGGAAATCTCTATATGGGACACACGCGTTTGTGTGGTTTCCATTCCTTCCACTTGGCTCCATCTCTAGATAATATAATACACAAGATTAGGTTATTAATCATAATGTATAATCTTAACTTAACAAAATACATAGAAAAAATAGAGATCCTACGGATGGTTAATCCCATATTCCCAAAAATGTTTTCTTTGAGTAAAATTTTACATTTAAACCATTCATAATGTCTTTTAAAGAAAATTTGATTTATCTTAAGAATATCCCCTTGGAGGATCATAACCAAGAGTGCAGTAAGGCCCATTGTTGTGCATCGGTTCCCATTCGCGTCTAGCTCAAAGCGGTGTTTTCAGGTTTTACCCTAAGATACAACTATGGCAGGGCTACCTCTACCTGCTCGTATATATATATATATGAATGTATTGCTTCAAATATCTACATAATCTATTCCTTACTAAAATACAAGGATGTTATTGTACGTATATCCTGAAAGACTAACTTAGGGACTCTCCCCTAATTCTGCATTTTCTAAATCTAGTTTCCAAGTATTTTACTAAGCTTTCTCTTAGACCAACTATAAAGAGATGACCCCAGTTACCCGGAACTGATGCCTTATTGGTTACATTGTCATTAAAACAAGTAATAATTATCCCAAAGTACCGATTATTTTAGTGTTATTGGAAACAAGATACATACATTTGTTCTTCATTACAACTTGAAATAAAAAACAACATAGAAACTCCTTAGACAACTTCCATAACTCCTAGGTTATTTCAGCATGTCATTTATAATATAATTTTTCATTCTATGTGGAGATGATACATAATAATTGGGTGAGATCAAATGCTCAGTAAGGTTAAGCAATATAGCAGAAGATAACATAAACGTCAGACATGGTGAATAATTGAAAACACATGCCTTTAGAAATAAACTTGAACATAGTATTGTAGAAATATGAGCAGAGTAAATATTGCCATAACATAACCTAATAATGGGTATTCTACTAGTAGAATAACCACATGAACCATAAATACTACATTCATAATGAGGGAATGCATAATGCGGGATATCATATCTATACCATCAAGGCCTCATACTAAGACCATAAATAATCATTTTGTCAAGGCATTGTGCCAAGACCATAGTTTGTCTCATTAGACCTACCAATACACCGAGGGGATATAGCGGGCCCTACATGATACATACTATGTCCAATGAATTCCTCATATGAACGGGGATAATCATATACAACATACATATTTATATATTAAATGTAATTAGCTTTCCCCGAACATTAAGTCAAAACACTAACCATTCGAAGTAAACTGATGAATGGTTTAAAGATAGCACATCAAAAGAAAAAATAATCTTAAACCATTAAATTTAATATGGTAGTTGATAATATGTAATACCAATCCCAATAATGCATAATAATCAACATGTGTGTTGAAATAGAGGAAGATACTCTTATAAAATCTTCGAATAATTATTGAAATAAATATTCTTTTACTTTGAAAAGAAGAGTTCTTTTGGAAAACTCTTTTTATTAAAATAGAAGTTAAGTAAGATATTATTTTCATAAAAAATGAGTGATTTTAAAGATATAATGACTTCAAAAAACAGATTATAGGTTTTCATTTAAAATAGGTAAGAAATAGAGATATTCCATTGATTCAGGATTGTATTTCGGAAACAAATTGAAAGATCCTTTTAAAACATGTAAATAACCATAAATTAAAGAAGGATTCTGGGTTGTGTACATATATATAACACTAAAAGAGAATTTATGATGAGTATATTATAATACATAATAATTTCATTGAGGTAATTTAGACAATGAAAATAACCTGAATGGAATGGATGTTTGGGTGGAAAACCCATTACCTTAAATCTAAATGTGTTCCCATCTTGAACTTAAGGTCCTAAAATATAAAATTATAAATATAAATAACTTATTTCAAAACCTAATAGTAATTTATTTAGTTTATCATAATTCTATTTTGTTCATTTATGTTATTATTTATAAGTTAATATATTGAATTCCATCATTTCGGAGATTTTGTTTTCTTGATTTTCATAATTGGTTCACTTGTTTTTAAGTAATGAAGTTCATGTGGAATGGATATAAATCTTCAGAATTGATGTTACATATTATTTATGAACACCCATAATTGTTCACGGTCATTTCCATCTTTTTCTTACATGGAATGAGGATGAATCATTAGATGACAACCACTTCGATTATTTGGCGGTATTTGGATAATTATGAACTAGTTTTGTCATATGATTTAATAATATATACATATACTCGATCTTAGAATATTAATTAGGTTATTATACATGTATTATAGTCTTGTTAAACCATTAAAATTATTTCATGAAATGTAATTAATGATAAAATGAAGAACAAAACTTCGTCATCTATGAAGGTTATAAGATAGAACCTCATGGATGTTGATTTCGTTTATAAAAATAAAAGGGAGGGAGTAAGAATATTGATGATGGTTATTAAATTAACATGATATTATTATATTATATATATGATACTTTCATTTATCATAATCATTTGGACTGATGATGTGAGGAGATAAAAATAAAAGATATGATCTTGAAAAAATAAGAAAAGGTGAGAGATCCCTTATGAAAATTCAACAGCCTAACGACATCTCTTAATATTTCATAAAATGAAACTATGAGAGAAAAAGGGTTCCTAGCCATATTGATATCAAAAGGATAGTAAGAATAATTCTAAAAATTATACCCCAACATATTATAATGAAAATTCCAATAGATAATATAAAATAATTATTGACTAAAAGATGAGGGTGAAGGATTCCCTTACCTTGTAGAGTAACTCCTAAAACATGAAGGTTGGGACCTTGGGGTATTAAGGACACCTTGAGAATACTCTTAGAGTGGTAAAACCACCAGAGATTCATAGATGAGGGATTTTTAATGAATTAAAACGAATGGATGAGTGGGTATTTATTGAAAAAGAGAGGGAGTATTTAATAATTTCAAAGGGACAACTCATTGGTGGTTTTTGCCGAATGATGGGCTTGACCATGTTATTGACACATGGGTTTAGCCACTTAGGACACCAAATGTCATATGTTACTGTAAAAAATTCTACCTGCCTTTTATTTTAATTATTATGTCAATATGATGTCATTAAACTACTGAAAACACAAAATTGTATTTTTTACTATTCAAGAAAAATTCGAGTATTTTAGAAAAATCCCAAAAATTTATCCCTACCATTTTTTGACTTGTATAATTGAAAAATTAAATCCATTTTTCAAAAATAATTGTACAAATATTTAGAATTTAATTTTTTTAAAAAAAATTAGTTAATTCAAAAAAAAACAAATTTAAGGTATAATTAGTTTTAAATCACATTGAAAAACCAATTAGGATCTCATTATCTTATTATCTTTTCAAAATAAAATAATATCATTATTTACTACTCGTAAGGGCCATATTACTATTCACATTTCTATTCATAAGTGTATGTTACTATTCCCGAAAAATCATGTTTGTTCTAACAGACTCCGAATGACTTAATGGTCACAACTCTAGATGACCGCTATTAGAAATTATAAACACAGTAGAGGCAATGTTGTATTTAATGTATAGATTATAAAATTAATTCAATATTTATTTTCAAAATATTGGGGTGTTATAGGCATCATACACAATACTCCTTAGGTGTTTGATCACACTACTTCTACACAAGTCATATCTTTCCACACATGAAGCACACTATTGAAGATACACTCATCTGTGGTCTGCTCGAGTCTATAGCCTTAACAACCTACTAAAACTCCTCTCAGATGGCCTTCCTTCTATCTAAATCATCACCACTATAACCACCTGATGTCATCACCTAGCTTGAATATGGCTATTCTGTAAAATTTTCCTTGGTTATCAATTTCTAATTCACATTCACTAGGAAGATGTGTCACTAAAATATGTTTACCTTCACCAAAATGGCATGTTACACACCATCATCAAAACATATCACCCTCTATGTTTAATCTCCCATGATACCCTATACAAAAAAATATATTTAATTGAAGTTATATTTATAGTCCATGATGTATATCTATCCCTACTGATGGTTCAAGAATTCTTAAACTCTTTCTTACCTCAGTTTCTGCTGGAAGAAGTGCTTGAAGAAACTAGCATTGATGTCCTTCCAAGCTAGTCCCTTGTGTCTGAAAGCTTAAACATGTACATCTCAATAGTTCTTTTATAGTCATTTGAGCATGTAGGTTTCCAGATTCACCCTCCATCTTAGGGGTGTCTAATGTTTCTCGAAGATGGTTGCACTGACACTATTTGGTTCTCTACTACATGTGGGTCATACTCTCCCTGAAATAGAAGTGGGTGTTGAAACTAAAACTTGTGAGTCAATTATTCCATATAATTCTCCACCCCATGAGATCCTCTGTTAATCCCTTGAAGAACTCAAACTAGACTTTCTCTAAGCTTCTCATCAATCCATGACACAAAATTTATCAAATAATGTGACTGAACCACCTATAACAAGGAATGTTCATGTGCATGTACATATATTTCATGATAATACTGACCATATGGTTTTTTATCTTGACCCTCATGGGGCACAACATGTGAATGATCCTGTGGAACCAAATCACTTCCTTCTATATAGTCCATCGTACTCCATATTGGTGGAAACCAACTGAAAAAAAATCATGGTCACAAAAAAAATTACACACACCCACGTATATATATCTATAAAGCATATATTACGAAATATGTAATAGCGGAACAATATCACCACCCTTACTCTCCCCTATAGAAATAATGTCTCAAAATATCCATCCTCACCGCCCCTTACCCTTAATTATTAAATACAAGTATCACATATAAATTAAGCCTCATGACCCCTCACCTACCCACATTTTATTTAAGTGTCACATATCAATATGAGGTAGCTTTGTATGATGCCACTAAATACGATATATAAGTAATTCTTGTTTATATTATTTTTTGAAAATTTAAGTATCCCACCCATGAATTCTCTTAACATGGCCAATCCCACAAACATATCAAATCACATATCACATCACACACATATTTCGTTGGAACCAAATGCCTTGGTTGATAGAGAATAATTTCACCAAATAGATTATAAGATGAAAAATATCATTTAGCATTCTTTTCTAAAATATTGTACAAACCATACCCTCTAAGAAAAATAATGGTTCATAATAATAGTCACTATAAATTTTTCATGGGCACATGAATATATATATATCAATCAACATATGTGCCAAATAGAAATAATTATATAACCCCCCTTTCTATACATGGATATGGGTCCAAAGAATCATACCATATCATACCAGGATAGAGGTCACATATAATAACATATATCAATCACACATATTTGGGCCAATAAATGTGTAATTCATATCAACAGTCCAAATAAAAAAGCAGAACAACAATTTCCCACACTATGGTAGTTGCTTTGTCTCGCATGCATGGGGCTGCAGGCACCTAAAGATGATCTCTAGACCTAGTTCTGACTACATCCTAGTCTCTAGTCTAACATATCTCAAATTTTAAGACCCATATGTATGTATAAGAAACTCATTTGTTCCTATTTCTATCAACCCAAACCGTTTAGCCACCTGAAAAGTTTTACATTCTAGGGGAACACTAGTCCTTCAGTGTGTCTCCCCATACGCCAAATACTAACAAATTCTAGAGATTGTGTAAAAAGGTGATAGTGGGGATATTATACCTGGTGGTGATGATGATAATAATGGTTAGTATAAATATAATACAATGGATGAAAATAACATATGTCAACTTGACAAGTAACCTGCTTTAGTGGAATCATAATAAATGGAATGGACAATAATCAATACTCTCAACATACAAATTGAAGAATAAAATATCGCATGATTCCATTTATATAAATAAATACAATTTTTATCTAATCATGCCTAAAATTTAGGTCAATATTGAAAATAAACAAGAAAGGGTCACCTGTCAAAAACCTCGGTTCTTATATATAAAAATGTCGATTCAAAAGGACAAATAAAAAGAAACTCTAGATAAAGTTATAATATCTATGTTTCATTTTCATCCATCCCATCAAAAATTCTTAAATGATCACTGAGGCCTAACTCATAAACTGAGTCCCTTTATTAATCTAATGATAATAAATTCTACAAGAATCCTAATGGTCCTTCGTTTGGAGTGAGAATAAATCTCTATAGGCCACAACCAATGTGTTCCTTACAAACCTCATTGATAAATAAGGTGTGTACTATCATATATAAAATTTTGAGAATGTATGTATATATTTAAAAAATTATTTAGTCATGTTCAACATTCACTATGATATGATAACCTACTTCATCAAACAATTATATAACTATAGTGGATAAGATCCTTATCATAAAGCCCATGTAATTCTATAAATAAATTCACCCTAGGTGAACCCTCTAGTTCCACATAAAAAAAAAGACACCCATTACCTTGTACAATCAATCATGTAACTATAATCTCAATGGCTTGCTCAAAAAAATACTCGGTCTATTCGACCCCTCCATGTAAGCTCCCATGGGTACAGAGCCTGACGTCCTTAGGAATAGGGATGTTTGTCCTTCAAAATAACAAGCATTGTGGTATCAACAGCTAATGTCCAAAGGAATGATGATGTTGGTCCTCTCAAGTATTCTCATCCTACTGGCTTCAATATATGACATGCCTTATCCACACCATCTAGTATCAACACTATCTATCGGTGGCCCCCCACCATCCATGTTGACTTTTATGGAAATCACCTCCAAAAAAAATAGTAGTAAAAAACATCCTAATATGTATCGAACTAAGTCCTCTAACCACATGAGTGGTTAATACAACCTCATTATTTGAGTCCAATATCTGTTCATGTGACTCCAATGAAGAATCATCCAAACAGAATAAGAGTAAATCCCTAAAAAAGTATGTAAAACAAATCAACCTAACACAATGTGCCCCCATCGACCATGTATCACATCAAAATGGTAAACACTATCCAATATCACATAGGCAATGCTGATATCTTGACGACCATGTAGCCTCAACCCGAAAACCAAGCCTCCCAACCAGTGGTCAATATCACTAATATAATCCAAGTCTCACCCCACCAGATGAACTATTTTTCCTCATCTAGATGTTTTATACCATCTCAATCCTTGGGCCACACCAATCATATTCTCAAGGAACTAACATGAGCATTATAAAATTTTAATTTCATAGATAAATACTTTCAACCTAATATTATCAATGTTCAAATCCTGACATCAGAACATACCATTTTCAGTATTTTGGAAGCATTCTTATAGGAATATCTACTGATATATTTATGAATTTAATATACAATCATTAAATTGTTTTGGTATCTCTTGGAAAACCCAATGGTTCAATAAAGAACACAACCAAAAAACATGATCAAAATCAATGGTAATATTGGGAACAGCCTACCACATGTCTTATGATGCTCACCCATTTGATTTCTTCCACTAAATTGGACATATTTTTAATAAATCATGATTTTGGTTGAACACGCTAATAATAAGGTAAAATTGATCACACCGATTTTTTTACGCAATATGGTGATATAAAAATGTGAAGATTATCAATAGGTATCAAATCATTACTTATATAAATCCATCCTCATAGATAGATCTAGAATTAGAGATCGGACAATTTTTTAGTAATTGAGCCTAGAAGGTAGAGGAAATGGGATCCTATGCTTCTGGATGTGGACCTCATGGGAGGGTAGAAAATAGAGAAAACCCCTATTAGAAAAAATAGGGGAGACTGTTAATTTTAAATATTTATTATGCTTCACGGTTTCCTCACATTTTTTAAGAACATGATCAAATTGTGTGGAACACTCTATCTAGGTACCACACCTCGTACTATCAATTTGAAAATTTTCCCAAACCATGTGCAGACTATGTGAATCCCATCAGTTAAAATTTAATGAGTTTTCACATGGTTGTTCACCAAGTCCTACATATTTTTTCAAATAATTTCAATTTTAATTTGTTAGATTCTCGGTTTCTCATGGGAGGATGAATGGTTTACACAAAATGTGTGCCTCAGCATGCTCCCCTTGAAATTATGGGATTTCAAACTCTGATGCACAAAAAACCCAACTAAAAACCCAAGGAAATTTGTAATCATTAAAATCCATCTCAATATAATTCTTTGGTTCAAATTAAATATTATAATTATGTTCTAAATATCAAGAAAAGAGTTGGTATGACCACTAAACTCCTAAAATTCTAATGGGTTAAGGATCTCAACCCACTCAAAAAACCTAGGATATTCCATATATACTACCTATTTGATATGAAATATCATGAATCTATTCATCCTTAAGATATTATAAGTTCATTTTATATTATTACTTCACGGGGATTATGAATCAATGTAACCAATATTATAATGATTTTATGTTATAATCTCATTGTTTACAGGTATTGTTTATGATTATGTCAAAAATGTTGAAATCCCATAATCTACCTCTCAATAATTCTCATGAATATTATTCTCACATATTTATTCATGCTATATTAATTTAATGGTACCTTTTTCTAATTTTTAGTAATTAGAAATATAAGTAATATGTTTTTAATAAAATTCAACTTTATTTGTCATTTCAATCGGAAATCTGTATTCTTCAAAAACTATGTTTTCAAAAAACAAATCTTTTATCACTATATTGTAATTTATAATATCTATTTTTATACATTATTGAATTAAAATAAAATAAAATTAATATTCATGGTGTTTTCCATAATAATTCTCATTTGGTATTTATCAAAAATATAAATGGAATCATCATTTTAACATGTACCACATGAATGAAATATTATGAAATTATGACTATTAATTTATTCTTAGTATACACCATATAATTTAAAAATTAGATTCAATGATTTTTTTTAAATGTTTAATTTTTTAAAATCAGAATTTTTCATGGAGGAAATGATATTTTTCCCAAGAAATATTTTAATTGGTCATTTAACAAATTGTTATCCATCCAATGTAGAATTTGTTGGTGTTACACATTTGATACTAAGGATATGATCAACGTATACCAATCATATTATCTCCGAAAAATTATCATGTTTTAATGTAATTTTTTTATTAAAACCACTTATTTTAATGGTTTATTATATAATGAAATGACTACGAAACATGCCTCTTCTCTACTGGCTATAAAATTATTTTAATGTTTACAATAACAATTTCATTTCAATGGGTTATGATATTATTAATGTTTATGGACTTTTCCCAAATATAATTATGGTTGTGATTGTGTTATGGGTAGAATATATATCTCCCTCTAATGCATTGGTTAATGATTTGTATCTCATCTGATTGACAATATAGGAATGATGAGTGATCTCTATTCAATAAGGTACTTTTTCTACTCTAATGGTCTTGGGAGTTATCCTTGACTACTATGAGGGTTTTGGTGGTGAACCCATTGCAATATGATAGCCTTGGTTATGATCCTTTACTAATATGTAAATGATTTTCTATTATTATGTGTATACCACAAATGCATGTAGTATGCCAATGTTAATCACTCTAGGATCATATTAATTGATTATCATATTATTCTTGTCTTATAGATCACCAATATTTATTCAATGACTCATGTATATGATATTTAATGTGAAAGGTATGGTTTCAAAATGTTATGAACATATTCCAATTCATTTATGTTCATTTTTTGCTTAAATATCTTACTTTTTCAACTTTACTAAGAATCTGAGGTCACCCTTTCTTATTTTTTCATTTCTCAAGTAATGAAGATATTTAATATGTATGATATGTCTATGAAGGGTGGTAGTGATGAATAACTTACTTGGAGATGATTTATCTCACATATAGATTAGTGTCTATGTTTCTATGATTTCAATGAAACTATAATAAAATAGTCCTCATGTAAGTGTTTCTGAAATTTAAACAATATTCTACAGAAATGAGGTAATTTTCACGTATGTTAAGCCCAGTTCACTATAATTGGTATCAAAGGATAGGTTCAGTTTTCCATATCAACATAGATCAGAAAACCATAGTGAGATTTCAATGTAATGGTCTAAGGATAAGTCTACGAATGTATCTATGTATAGGTAAATGTCCTGGAGTTTTGGAGAATCATGGAGTAACTATTTTTCTATACATACAACCATGTTTGGATAATACAAGTGGATGCTTCTCTGGAATAGATGTTTTTAGGTGTAACAACCCCAAAACACTCTATTGAGATAGAATCATTTGTTAATGGGTGTATGAGAATGGACCTTGCTTCACACCTCATTTGAAACACCTATGGGATATGATTTGAAAATTCATGGACTCTTTACGAACCATCAAGAAGTATTTAAATAAAATATGATTATTAATGAGTTTAGAGAAAACTTATGTTTCATAAAAACATTAACATGTCACAAATTAGTCATCCTATAAGTGGTTTTCCATGATTATGTGTTTCTTACTTTTGAATATAATTTCCTATACAATTCTATATGGTTTAATCAATGTTCATAACCTAAAACCAAATTGATTCTATGTGTGATGGATAAGTCAATGATTTTCCTTCTGAGAATCCAACTATTATGGGATTTATAATAATAAAACTCATTTCTATTCTTAGAAAACATACTAAAAAAATTCATCATCCAAAACATCCAAGTTAGAAAAATGGGGAACAACATTTGGTTTAGTCCATTATGAGGCAGCGTGTAGCCTCCTTTAGTGGGTCTTCTGATCCACTAGTTTTTTAACAATTGATCAGTTCCACTGAAAATATATTTTTCAATATCTGGTGTTTGGAACATGATGAAATCATTTTTGATGTATACTATTTAGATGATGTAGTGGATCAATGGAGGACTATTTTTAAAAATATGAGGCAACATGATAAAACTGAATTAATGGATTGGGATGAGTTCATGATTTTTTTTCATTATATATATTCCTAATGTTTTTTTAAAACAGTTAAGGAGTTTGTTTAGTAAATGAAAAATGATTTTGAGTTAGTTGGTACCTATGAAGAAAATATTACAATAATTGTGAGGTAAACTCTTGGTATTGTCAACCTCCTTGAAAGTAATGTTGATAGATTCATCAGTGGATTAAAACCAAGTATCCAATCAAAGTTATACATAAGGGGATTCAGTATCATCGAATAGATTTTGTGACAATCTGTAAAGGTAGAAATGGATGTTGTATTTACATATCAATTTCATTATTTTGACAATAAAATTAAGATAGTGTTCAATGGAACATCTATGAACCCTAGATGGATTAAGATGATCTTTTTTTACACTAAAATTGGGGAATGAGGCATGTCATAAATTGTTTTAAATGTTATATAAAATTATTTAATTATGGAAGGAAATTTTATTGGGAAATATATTTACTAAGTGATGGGAAGAAGTTAGCTAATGATACGAATAGTGAGAAAGATGTACATAATTCCTCAACCACAATCTAGTATTTCAAATTCAGTAATTATATGAATTATTCAAACTAATTTTGAAATATAATGGTTAATAATTATGATCAATTTCAAAAACCTATTAGGCAGAGATACAAAGGTAAATTTCATTTGATCATTTTTCTAATGAGGGGTGTGATAATGACATGGTGAGAGGTACAACAAAGATATGATCTTGAATTGATAAGGTGATATTTTAGTCTGGATTTACACATTATTTCAAATATTATGAATTTTATATGGGAATAATGAGGCCACCCAAATGACTATATGTATAATTTTCATTGAAATTCCATGATGGTATGATGATAACATCAATATTCAATGATTCCACTCTGTTTGACATTTAGAGGTAATATTATTCATTAAAATATTTTCATTCTTTTTTTTTTGAATTTTAGGTCATCCTACGGATCAATTGGAATTCTCTGCCTAAATATCATATTAATTTTTGTTGTATGTAAATCACGTATCTCATTCAAACTAGTCCTATTAACTTCTATCAATTTTAAAATAAGTAAGAACATTAGATGAAGACCATTTCAACTATATGGGTATTGATTACCATTTAGAAGGTTTTTTTATTTAGATGGTTGGGGAGAAATAAAACATATATCATATAATTTTTTCTATATAATTTTTTTCCTTCATTATATATGAGTTTTTTATTATTCCTAAAAAAGATAATTTTTAGTTCATAGTAGAACACATACAAGGTTCCACGCCAATTTCAATGACTTCATATAGAAACCAATTGATTTTCTGTTATTGAAAAAATAAAGTCTAGGAGAAACTTGACAATTGATTCATTTTTTCAAGTGTGTCACCCTTACCTAGACCTATTTTTTTAAAAATAAAATATGGATCGATGTGACTCTACATTTATTAATGTGAGTTAAACAAGATAATGATCAAGAAAAATTATCATCTTCCACATATTGATGAATTGATTATCCAACTATGCAGAGCTCAATACGTTTTCCAAGATTGACCACCATTATCGATATCATTAATTAATAGTCAAAATAGAGGACATACCCAAGACAAAACTACATACGTGGTGTGGAAACTATGAATATATAATGATTCCTTTTAGTATAAATAATTCCCTTAATATTTTCATGGAAACATTGAATATAGTCATAAGAAATTACATTGAGTAGTTTGTGGTGGTGTTTATAGATGATATTATTATCTATTAAAATAGAAAGATTACTTTGATAATAAATTTTTAATTTTATTAATGATTAAAATGAAATATGAAATGTATTTGAAATTTAAAAATTCTAAATCTTGGATTCAAAAATGTTTATTTTTAGTTCATATAATCTCAACATAGGGTATATCAGTATATCTATCAATGATCAAGGATATTGAATGTTGACCAAGACCAACCATGGTGGATGATATCCATAGTTTTCATAGGTTAACTATATATTATGAACAGTTTGTGAATAATTTATCATCACTATATAATCCTCATACAAAGTTAACTCAAAAGGGATACAAGTTCATCTAGAGATATGTGTGTGGGGAAATACTTTTTGGAAAAAAATAATGGATTAGTTTGCACCAATTTTATTACATTAACTCATAGTGGATAAGGGTTTATAATATATAGTGATGCATACAAAAATATATTGATATTTTTTATGAAGAATAAAATGTTTATATATTATAACTCAATAAAATAAATGATTCATTAGAAAATTTAGTGAAAAAACTATTTGGAGTTAGTTTGGGTAGTTTTTGAATTAATGATATAAAGACATTATCTAAACGGGGAAAAGAGTGATATATATACCAATCATAAAAATTTAATCCACATATTCACATAGAAGTATTTGAAAATACACCCTAGATATGGTAAGAGTTGATTTAGGATTATGACTACTCTATACATTACCACCCTAGGAAAGAAAACAAGGTAGAAAATTCATTGAGTAAAATGGATCATGATACCTTTACCATGATGAGTATCACAAAATATCCAACATTTATGAATTCTCAAAGGATTTATCTAGAAATCACAAATAATGTGGATAAATATTATCTTTATCAATTTAAGGACCAACCATCTATCTATGTGATGATTAAAGAGGTGTAGATGGCAGATAGGGAACTAAAATATAATTACATAAATGTTCATAAATTTAACATTAATCATGATAGAATTATAAGGATAGTGAATTGTGTATCTATTCCTTCTATACCAATTGTGAAGAAGGAGTTCCTAGAGTAATCTCAATGTTATTCACTCTGTATTCATCATATGAATATAAATATTTATATAGATTTGAAATAATTTATTTGGTGGGATGGCATGAATAGAGATATCAAAATGTTTGTATCCTGTTGCATGGTATGTCAAAATATTATGGCTAAAAGTCAATAGTATAATAGAATATTTCATCCATTACTCATTCAATAATGGAAATGGGAGAACAACACCATCGATTATATTATTAGACACCCCAAAATAAATAAATTAAATAATGTTATATGGGTTTTAAATGATCTCCTTACTAATTCATCACACTTCATCACTATTATATAATACCTCTCGCATTTCATTTTTTGAGTGTAATCATTATAGAAGCGGTAATATTTCATGGGGTACCACATCCAATTTTATTTGGTAGCTAATTAAGGTTAAACTAAATTTCCAAGTTATTTCAGTAGTAGGACCATGATAGGAATATGAGTTTCTATACGGTGTATCATCCACAAATAGATCATCAGTCTAAAAGAACAATTCACACCCTAAATTATATTTTGATATCATATTCATTGGATTTCGAAGGTTTTTGTGATCATCCACTTCCTCTAGTAATGTTTTTATACAATAATTGATTTCATCCAAGGATTCATATTAATATTTATTAATGTCTCTATGGAAATAAATGTAGAGGTCTATTGTGATTGAATGAAGTTTGAGAAAGAAATATATTGTGACAGAAGATATATAATGAAATGGCATATAAGGATAGTTGATTTTAGAAGAATAACATGGAATCTCAGAGTAGTCAAAAAAGTTATGCTAATAATCAACAATGTGATCTAGAACTTAATGTTGGTGATAAGGTATTTTTATTAATTTCTACGTGGAATTATTTTATAACATCAAGGAATAAATGGAGACTAGGACCTAGTTATATTGATCTCTTGAAATTATTGATCATATCAATATGTTTGAATATCAATAGGTACTTCTACCAAATGTATCTCGATTCTAGGATGTCTTCTATGTATCTATTGTTTGGAAGTAAATAAATAATCATTAACATGTAGTAAACTAATAGGTTATAACATTAGAGTAAGATATTTCTTATGAGGAACAACCGATAGAGATTCTGGATCTTACATAGAAACTTCTATGAAATAATACCACACACCAGGTAAATTATTTTTGGAAAAAAAACTTATAAAAGGATGATACATGGGAACTTTAAGATATGATAATCCAAAATTATCCTCAATTTTGGTATTAGAGAGACAAATTTCTTAGTTGAAATTCATTTTAAAGGGGTATAATGTAACACCCTTAGTTTTCCTGAATAATTTATTATACTAAATTAAATTTATTTTTTAGATTACGTTACATTGAAAAATAATTAAATATTTCATTATAAAAACCCATGTTTTACATTTCACTACATGGAACACTTGGTTAGCTTGCATCACACTTCACTTTGAGTATTATGAAAATCATGATATATTATAAAATTTTTAATTTACACTTGACTTTTGAAACCTAGAAATTTAAAATTGTTATGTGAATAGTAATAAATACTTTTTAGATATTTTTTATTATTTTCTTATATAATGAAAACATATTTATAATAAAATATAAAATATTTAGTAATGTCTTTATATGTTAAAAAAACTATTTCATCAAAAAAAGCTATTTATGTGTTTATGTGAAAAATTCCTAAAATTAAGTTTGAAAAATATTAGAAAATTAATTGGATAAAATAAAAATCGTTTTTGAATTCATAATGTCAAAATTAACTTACAGATAATTTTTTGGATTTTCTAGATAAGTATCATTTTTTATGAAAACTAAAAAATACATATTTTTTAAAGGAACTTTTCATTTAATTTGTTTATTAAGATAAAAAAAATAATTTTTTTAAAGTTATATTATTTAAATAATACATAGATTTATCGAATTAAGGTCATTGGAATCAATTTGACATTTAAATTTGATATAAAAACTATGTAAACTATTTAACATTTTAACATTAGAAAATCTTTCTTTATCATCATGTATATGGGATTAATTCTAAATTATTTTTATCCACAATATTAAATGGAATTTTTTAATGTTTATTGCAATTATTAAATGATCATATTTTTTTAATTTTTAATAATTTCAAAAAAACCGACCAAAATTGATATTAAATTCAAGAAAAATTATTTTCCATAGTTAATGTACAAATGGGTTTACCATAGGGTAAAATAAGAAGATAAGTATAAAAATTACCTATAAACATCTCTGAAAACTTTTTTATATGCATATTTTTACCATGAATCCTCTAAAGTACTATAATATCTTAATTTTGACCCTTATGACATATAAAACCCCTGGGAGAACTTATTTCATTTTAAAAATACCTTGTGTGTCCTCTCCCCTACTTATAGAAGGCCGCCAATTATGATCTCTTATTAATACATTAAAACATATTTTTTGAGCCAATACCTACAAAAAAAATATCCATATTTCATATAATAATCCTATAAAGAATATTTGGGATATAAATCAATCCAATAAATTATTTTATTGCAAACATAATAAAGATACTTGAAGAAGAGGTAACATTCATCAATGAGGGTTTCTATTTTATATATTCCTACTCCTCATTAAATTATTATTATAAAAATATGATATAATATCCAATTATATAACATGTACTGAGATGTTTTTATAATAATTTTATGACCTAAAACATCACACACTCCATCAAATGGATTACAAAATCATTGTTTTAGTGTATAATAGACTACAGCCTGGCGAACCGATGACGTTCATTTTTATATTATCACCTCTCAAGGTTGTCCTTAATGATGTATTTAGTGATTATATATTAAATTTATGCTTTTATTAATATTATTTAGTTATTAAATCACCCATAAATTTAGTCATTCCATATTTTGGTAATATGATAATGCAGCTTGTCTGTACGACAGACTACTGCTTTAGGAGGTGATGAGATTCATCAATGCATTACATGGAATTTAATAAGGATGGATTTAAAAAAATTGCAATTTTTATTAAATAACCATTATTGTTTATTGAGAATATATTTCGTTCACATTTATTTATTTCAAACCGATATGAAAATGAAAAAAATGTATCACGCATACATAAGGTCTTCCGTCTCCACAAACAGTGTATTTCATTTACTATCACTGATTTTAATGGGTTATAATAAATACTAATATAATAAATATAAAAAATATATATATCATGTATTATATTATGGAGATAATGAAATTATGTTCTATGTAATAGGAAAAAATTACAAGTAAAACATATATAAAAACAAAGCGATAACTACCTAAAACATGTCTTTAAAATAAAATTATTAAGAAAAAAGTTATAAAATGTCAAAATAAAATAATATATGGTATGATATATGTGAATATTTTTCATTAATATATGTATAATAAGGTTATATTTATTATATTTGTTTCTAAACATGTGTGATGTACGTCGACACTTAAAGTAAGGGCTTTTCATCTAACTTATTACTTTTCTGATACAAATATTATATTCACCACCTATTTTTGTGGTGTATATTCTAACTATATGAAATTTTATATAATTAATATCCTTATTTAAATTATATTTAATAATTCATTGGATTTTATTTTTATTGGGTCTTATGATTCAGAATTTCACAAAGAAGTTAATGGATTTTTCTATCAATCTTCCTTATTTTGGATTTTTTTATATATTGTGATCCTATATTATTTTAAATATTGTATATACAACCACTTATACATGTAATATCATGAATATATTCATATTAATGATATTTTATGTTTCATGGTATATTATTCCATCATATTTTTTATGAATCAATGTTATTGAGGTGGTAAATATTTTATGTTACAAATACATTCTTTATCAGGATTGCTTATTATTAGGTATCCACTATTGAAGAATAATGATCTACCAGTTTATTATTATATTTAATTTTTTGTCCCTTATTTATTGATGATATCTTCAGATAATGTACTATTATTACACTCGTTGTTACTTATAATTAATAATAAAATGTTTTTAGAAAAATCTTATTTTATTTTTCCCTTCCATAAAATATTTTTTTTCTTCCTGAACAATTTTTTCTAAAAAGTTATCAAAACAATTACCCAAAATATTTTATTTTTAAAATAAATTTTTACCCCTTATTTGGTATTTACAAATATTTTTCTAAAATAATCTTCATATCGTTTTCCATAACAATGCGTGTTTGTATTTTACTAAAAATGGGAAAGAAATATTCTTTTTAACGTGTATGACATGTTACAAATATTCCAACAGCTTATCCAATCCTTTATTCAAATATTTATTTATGAGTTTTCATCATTATTTTAAATGAAAAATGTTTACAAAATGATTTAGGTATAAAAAATAGATTTTTTCAACGTATACAGGTCATTTTTCTTCAAGATAATTTTTAAATGATCCCTTTCAAACTTATTTTAAATATAATAATATATTCCTTGCTATTACATATACCTCAATATTGCTATAATCCAATTATAACATTAATATTTATATTTTATATGTATTATGTATTGATTGAATGATTTTTAGGAAACTAGATTCTTTTTATGGGTTATTCAATGATCAAATAATAATGAAACATGTCTTTCTTCAATAGGTTTTTATATGATGAAATTGTTATTATGCCAATTTAATTTCATGTTTTAAGATATGATGAATTTTTATGTTCCTATAGAAAACATAAATATATTTTCATTATGTGATCAGTATGATCTATATCCCCCTTCAACGTGTTGGGTAAATATTTATATGTCATGAGATAGACATGATTGGAATAAAAGTTAACTCAGTTCAGTAAGGGACTCTGTCCATAATAATGGCACTGGGATTAAACCATGAATACTACTATAGTTTGGGGAGTGAAACCATTCCAATATAATAACGTTGGTAGTAATACATGACTATTGCGAAAATAATTTTCGATACATTTATATGCCACAAATCATTATATTATGATAATTTTAATTTCGTAAGGCTTATGTTCGTTGATTATCTAATTATTAAGGTGTTATGAAGTTCCATAAATTATTCTATGACTCATTTATATGATCTTTGATGTGATGTGTGTGGTTTTCAATGTTTTTTCTCATCTTCCCATACACTTATGTTCATATTACGATTATGTATACCCCATATATACCCTTACTAAGAATACTATCTCACCATATTTTATGGATACATTCCCTAGTTAATGATGATATTTATTTTAAATGATATATCTAAGAGGGGTTCTAGTTATGATAAATGTAGTGGAAGATTACATAGCTTCTCTATGGAACATTGTTGTAATATTCATGTTTCTAAATATAATAAACTATCAAGACACTCAGGAATGTGTTTGTGTAATATAATAAATATTCATAAAAAATTATGTAATATCTATCTATATTAAACCAGGGGTTACTGTTAGGATACATCTTATTATGGCGATATCGTAATAACACTTGTTTTTTTGTATAGTAAATTTGAGAATAAATTTCAACTTTTAATTTTAGATGATTATGAGGGTTATAATTGTAATTTTAATCTATAATATGATCATGGATAATTTTTTGACCACTACATTGGTACTGTAACATGGATTTTACTCTAGGATAGGAGTTTGGTTGAATTCCTAACCGTTAAAATATTAATGAAATAATTAATAATTAATATTTATTTAAAATACTATTACTTTATTTAATTGAATTTTTTCAAATATAAATTATGAAAAAAGTTTCAAATTGAGATTTTTTCTCTACATTTGAGACCATAATGGGGATTGTTTCCTAGGAGTGGAAATAACACATTTTGGGGTTTGGGCCTGGCTCGGGGCTTTTTTTCTTTTTATTTTCATTTTAATCTTTTCTTTTTTCCTAGATATTTTATTTTCTACCTTTTCTAATCATGTATTGCCCCCTACGGGTATCTTTCACCCTGATCAAGAGAAAAAAGGTATATAAAGAAGAAGAGACATATGAATAAATAGAGGTGCTACAGTAGAGCTCGTTAGAAGTCGGAACATCATGCGGAAGCCACTGATAGTTGTTATAGGTGATGCTTCATCGGATTCCACACAAAGGTATTCCATTTCTAGTTTATGTCATAAATCCCCTTATATATTAAATTTTTTATTTTTAGAGACCTATTATCACAAGATATGACTCCTCAAGGTCCAATCTATAAATTTTGGGAAAAATAATGGGGTCTCAGTCCATTTGAGGGGATTCTATACAAAAATAATTATCACATGGTCTGTAGTTCAGAAACACACACCATGTGTTCTCCCTATTTAGGGAAGATGATATTTTTAGAATAAACACAATATTTTTAACCTTATTCATGTTTTTGTGTACCAATATGGACATCTAGTGTAAGGGAACTTGGTCATTTATTATGTATGGAAAAATAACAGGTGGTTGTAAACCATATATTTGTACACATCTAAGTGAAATGCTTGGCCATCCAATGTGAGGTATCCATAAATGTACCCAAAGTATAGTGCACACCGGTTGTAGGATATAAATTCTATGTACATGGGCATTGCATTTCTGGTCTGGATGAAGTACATGCCTATGTGGGACTTCGAGGGTACGCTCCATGTACTAGGGTATACACACCGTGTACTAGGGTATACATGAAATGTTGTTCTACCTTGTTAAAGTTTTTAGGGTTTTTAGATATTTAAAAAATGAAGTCATAATTTGACCTAATGTAGACCATTTTGAGTATAATTTCACATATATTGCAATGATGAAATCAATGAGGTGATTTGAGGATTCCTAATAGTAGTTTTGTAGAAAATTGAGATTTGATGGAGATGTTCTTCCTTGAGAAATCGAATAATGTTTTCTCTACTGAGATTCATCCATTTAAATGAGATGGTATATGAGACATATCATGTAACCAATGATTTTTTAGATTTTCCCTTAATGTTTTCCCCCTTTCGTGATGTGGTCTTCTATACATGGACACTGTGAGATTAGATGTTTCCATGAATCCCATGTAGGATGCATCATCATATGACTCAACATAGAGTATATCATATAGGATTCCCCTACCAGATTAATACTTTTTCAAAGGGTATCTTATGATATTTCATCTATTAAATGATGTCCCATGGAATAACATATAGTATCTCTCTATGTGTTTACACTTTTTGGGTATCTCATATAGGATTCCTCTTTCTATATATCCCATTATTTAGGTTCTCATTTTTTAAGACTCTTTACATGTGCTGAGTTATAGGATCCAACGAGGGTTAACATTTCTTATGTGTAGAAATAAATGATTTCATATTGGATATCTCTACTATGATTGATATAAGGGACCCAATGGGTGCCCCAGTGTTTGAACAACCCAATTCTAGTAATTTAGGGTTTGGGTAGATTTGGTTGTGGGTGCCATCTTAGATTCTATACTGAACATGCAATAAATGTGTCCATGATAGTAGTGGCTGGTCTATGATGTTTTATAGCCTCAATACTTTCATATAATTTCCATGGTTACTCATGATGCAGTTGTAATTTCTAGAGGCTCTTTTTAGTCCATGGATATAGAGCCTAATGAGATGTGGTATTTGGTTTGGGATTCCCAAGCATACTTTTTGGGGTCTTTATTATGTGCCTATTCATTTCTAGGGATTACCATATATACATTATACTATCCAGATTCTATGCATTTAATTTTTTTCAATGTCATTTATTGGATATTTACCTATCTTTTTCATGGGATTTGGCTTATGAGATGCACTTTTTGATGATTACACTGTCTGGATCAATGATTATGATTATGATCTCCCTAATTTATTGCATGAATATGGTGATGGACAGGAAACTCCACATAATTAATTCAATCAAGGATGATTACGCTCTCCCATGTGATTCCTGGGATACTTCATAAAGTCATTTTTAGGCACCATTACATTTTTTAACTCACTGAACATGACTGGGAGTGGGCTCTTGATCTGTTTATATGAATCCATTTAAATATAATACTTGGCACCAAACTTAATTTTCTATAGATCACCTATGGTGAATCCCTTTAGGGAATATACAAGATTTGATTTCATGAAAAACTATAAACAAGGACCTAGGGATCAGACATTGGATTAGATTTTCATAGATTGAGAGGTATGGTATCCAGCACAGTGACCAATTATAGGATGTCTATATATTTCATGGAATCCTTATTTTTAGTAATTTTAGAAGCGTAAGGGTGAACACAAGAATGGGAAATTTATCCCAATTTTGTGACAATGCTTTCTTATATTCATTTCCATTGTTGGATAATGTCGGTTTTTTTGTCGGGATTATGACACCAATAGCTGACAAATTATGCTAGGCATGAATAGTACAATATCCAACAAAATTTTCTTTTCAAAGTATGTACAAAATATTTGTATTAATTACCCAAGAATCAAATATTATTAAATTATGTTATTTTTTACCTCACTCTAAAATAAATATATATATATATATACATTCATGATGTAATGTTTTCCATATAATTGGGGTCAGAGACCAAATGATCGATTGTGGGCTCAATTATTTTATGACATATGTTTTATTTTTCTTATCGAGTTGTGTCGTGACTACAAAAATCATATTTCTTGAGTATTTATATATAAAGAATGATTTATTAATACATCATCGAGGTGAACTACTAATATTATTTCCCGTTGTTGAGCGTGAACATTAGGTTGTGTGAAATCCTTATGAATTGATTTTAAGTTGATCACAAATAACATATTGGACTTATTTGTGGTCCATGGTCTCACTATAAAGTGATTCATATATTGTGGCTTATTTTAATTTGTCTCAAATAGATCAGTTGTTTCTTGGACATAAATTATCTGGTCCAGATCGGTGTTAATAGGATAGTCATGTACTTTTATTTCAATTTCCTTTATATAATAATAAATGTTTTTAATTCCTAGTGGATAAACAATCAAAAATATATAACATGGTTGTTTGAGATTTTTTGTCATTTATTTTATTATTATACCTATATTTTATTTCATTTTATTTATTTGTACTACACTCTTATCATTTATTGCAAAGGATGATGGTTAGTTTCCTATATTGTATACGTGCTCTACTATGAGGAGATAGTCTCCCCAAAAAGACACCATAAACCCTCACAGCTAGTCAGAATCCTCTACCATATCTGGAGGATCTATAGAACCCTTTTGGTGAATCCTCTTAGAGCATCAGTTCAGTTGAATCTAAATCATGATGTTATAATTATTAATACATGATCAAGATTTGTAACTATTAAAATGGGTATCTAATCTTGCTTGATTTTTACTAAATTCATTTGACACAATGAACCTTTATAAATCAATTTTTACATTTAATATTTATAACTACATTTACAACCAATATGTTTCCACTAGACTCAGTTAAATATCATTAAATTTCACTCTTAAATCTTACTAAACAATATTTTTTTAATATTTTTCCCTATTTTCACTAAAAATTTAAATCAATTCCAAATTTTTCAAAACATCCCATATATTATACATTATAGGAAAAACCCAATATAATTATTTTATAGCCCCTATAAACATTTAGCATCCTCTAGCCATAATAAATTTCCTCATGTACAATTTTTCGAAATGGTACTTCAGGTGAAGATCTAATATATCAACAAAAGTATTACATACTTTATTACTTCTTTTCCTTATCCATTTCATCCACCTACCTATGAAACCATTATAACCATGAGTAAATAATTACATATGTATAAATAATATAATATAATGTTTTCATATTTATGGTTTAACCATTATCTATTCCACTCCCTATCAATATAAAAAATATATAGATTTCCTACATCTTTCTACGGATTACCATGCAAATAAATGGCACGTTTAATTTTTCATAAAACCATTTAGGGATTGAAAAACTACAACCCCTATGAGGTGGTATGTTATCTAATTATCTAAAAAAATGTTGTGTTATGATTCTTTTAGATTATATTTTTCTTTGAAGTGTGGTGGGTGTGAACCATGGGTCCATGTATATATTAAAGGGACAACGGGTTTCTAGTGGATAACTCGTACCCTTATAGAGGATTCTGGGAACATTGTCCATCTAATAGCCCACTATTATAAAAATGGATGAAAATAGATCATTTTTCCACTATTCTCCCTTAAAATTATAAAATTATTTCAACAATAATAACACGTATCATTCCAAATGGTTACCCCTATATATGTCTGCTTCATCTTTGTGATAATCCTTGGATCCATCATTTTGTGGGCTCCTATTTGGTGTGATTAAGGCCTTGCTGTACTGTTGTCCCTATAATATTCTCATTTCTCACATGTATTCATTTTTTGGTTATATTCCATTAGATTTACCTAGTTTAAACATTTTTCATGGAATTTACCTACACCTTTTGTTACTTTCCTTTATAAGATGAATCAATGGACAATATCATATACGTGTCACTTTTTAGACCTAAGTTACCTGGTAAAAAATATTTTTCTAATGTTAAATTATTTTCCGTGACTATTATATAATTTTCTTCATTCTAGTTTCAATGGATGGCCATAAATATTTGTTAATAATTTATTTCAAGTCCTTCGTATGTTATACAACTCTTAAATATCTTTTTATTGTTTGAGGAAAAAGGATCAGATCTTGGGTACCCTTAGTTAGGCTTCTGCCTCTAGGAAAATGCTCGTGGAATTGGGAATGTGAGTAAGATTGAATCATATTAATTGTAATTGAAAATCATAAATGGATTTAGAATCATTCCTTTACTAAATAACTATATCAAAATAAAAAAATGATTTTTTTAATAATTGATTTTTTTATTTTAGTAATAAAGCTAGAAAATTGAAATTAATAACTGATAATTTAAATTGTTTTTTGTCATCATACAAATGATATGAAATATTGGAATCCTCGGGGTTAATATAGACCCTAGGTGGACATATATACTAATTGGTAATATTGGGATGAACATTTCTTCTAGGTGGATGTGGGGGCTTATGGTTAATCTATTGGGTGAGAAAAGACTTCTAGGTGGAGTCTAGCTCCCCATGGATAAACATATTATAGTAGGATATTTTTTTGAACATGTGATGGGTATATCACCCCTAGTCATGAGTGATGGGGTTAGTGAGTTATTCCTAACTTACTCAGTGACATATGGATTTCACAAAAGTATGTGGGGAATACCTTGGGTGTCTTCAAAGATCCCATGTTTATATTTATTTTATTTTTTTCTTCAATTTTAAAAAAAAGTTATTTTTCCACTATGGAATGAACATGGTATTTATAATATATTATATAGGGCCATTTTTTGTGGAAACCTTCTTATTCATAATCACACACTAATCTTTCAACTGTTTTGTACCTAAAATCCATCATGGATGCATATAGGGACAAAGGCTAGTGCTAGATCACTGATGAATTGTATTATTCTAGGGTGGAGTTATAGGATGAGTGGTTGAATGAATATTGAGTTAATTTTGTGTCTTTCTATTTTGTATGTTTCCTTTTTCATTTTTAATCTGTTTTATATGAGTGATGATTTGTTTTTTATTATGAAAATATATAGAACAATTTGGTATATTTCAAGGATAATATTTGAGGTTTTACCTTTTATTGATATTATCTTGTATTATTATGTGATGGGTTTTTTTTCCTTATTTATATTTTTATTTCACTCTTTACATGATGGTATAGTATCCCAAAGGAACTTTATCAGACTCTCATAGATAGTTGGTAGTCTTTAACATATATGGAGGCCTAACTTTGGTACATTAGTGACCATCAATCTAAGCACTGACTAGTGGTCGAGGGTAGAGGATATAAAAAGTAGAATTATAATATCCCATTTATTTTTATTACTATTTGTACCAGTGGATCGTATATTTGGATATGTACGGGATTTTTAATGAGCTCTTTATTGTGTGTAATTAACTAATGTATGAGGAAATATAGTTCACTAAAGGTGTCATTCTTGTTATTTCATTCACTTTTACCATTCCTTCATTTTCCACCATGACTGGTGCACTTGAAATTTTATGTTTTTAATTCATGAGGATTTTATATCTTGGTAATTTAATGAAATATAATTTGTGTGAGTACATGGATTGTTCTTGGAATGTTGGGTTAAACTATCAATTTTTCTAATTTATATTTCATATTATACAATTACATGTGTGTATCTATCTACCGATAAATTGGAGGTTGATCATTTAATGTTTCAAAAGTTCCATGTATTGTGTTTTCCCATATAATAGAAATCTTACTAGGATAACATCCTAGATATTACCTTGATAAAAATGTTTTTATAAAGGTAATATATCCGGATTGATAGTTAAATAACGTGTCTGAAATCCATGTTTAAGTAATTTTTCATATTTAGATTTATAATGGAGATCTAAGTGACCATATATTGTAAAATATGACCATGAGATTAAAATGAAAGAGTTTACATGTAAATATAACATGATAAAAACCTTCATAAATAATATAATAATTACAATGCTAAATTTCTTAAGAAAATGGTTTAATATAATGTTGGGGTATAGCATGAAATGACATGTGTTGTTTTTTTATCTTGAAAGTGATAAATTATTGTTATATTTTTTAGTTTTACATTATTTAATTTATCTTGATTATTTTTTCCACCATAGTGTTCAATGATCATATACATAAAGGGAGAGGTTGATCATGCCACTATAATTGGAGGACCATAATCTCTAAAATATTTGGGTCCCTATGTAGATGTTGGACTCTATGTCATACTCCTACATCAATTATAGGAATTGGAGAGGGGACCACCCAAGAATTATCAAACTTTGTTTGTTACCACCCATGAATTATTGTGTTAATACACTACACTTTTCACTCGTGAGGGTGGTCCATAAATATCATAGTTATGGATGGAGTCTAGATGGACCACTCATGACCACATATAAAATCACAAGGATTGAAAGTTGAGTGTGGTCATATATACATTTCATGGGGATTGTTCATTGATGGTGGGGAGTTCTTATCTTGGGGAAATAGCATGTTGAGCTAACCTGAAAGGATTTTCATACCCTGAAATTTTAAAAACACTTTACAGATAACCTATGACCACAAAGGGATTACTTGTAAATGGTTTTGGAGAATAGGATATATAATTTAATGAATATAAATCTAGATATATTGGGATTCAGTGGTCCTGTCCTAATTTATCATGTGGTAAATTTGGTCGGGATATACAGTTGGATGAATTCATATGCAATGATATTTTGGTTCATGTGAATTTGTTTGGTTTCACATCATTCTCTAATATCTTGTACTAAAAATTGATTAAGGAATTTATTATTAATTTGGGTCAAAATACCTTGTTATTATTATCCTAGGGAGCCATTGGTAGTGCAGATAGATCTTATGAAGTCTAGATGTAGTGATTCCATGACTCATTCCAATGTTGTAAAAATCAGTCCAACAGGATAGTGACTCTTCTTTTCCCTCACAAGGAATCTATGAGATATAGTTCCATCACTATGTTCTCTTGGAAAAAGTTAAATTTAATTTCACATTACCACCAGTGGAGTGAAATATTTATTGTAATGCGGGTCATGTGCATCTTATTTGTTAAGATACGAAATCTTTTAGTGCTAGAAGCTAAGGATTAGCTCTAAGATTAGGGGTCATTGTGACTACCATGACACAATATTCATGAATTAGGGATTCTAATAGTCACTCGGACCATGATGGTGTTTATATATATAAGGGTTTAGCGCCTTCGGGATAGTAGGAATGTATTAAACATGGAATTTAGGTTTTATCATTGTTTTTTTTGTATTATAGATTCATATAATCGATCCCAGTATAAAAGAGAATGATATTCGTCCATCAACCATTCAAGTTATAATTTTGGTTGTTTCTAATATCACTTACTCCTTATTTGACACTATATCCTCATATAGTTTTATCCCTACCTATTTCATTTTGGGGATAGAATTGGTGGTGGATTGTCTATAAATTGTTCTATCAATCAATAAAACTATGGGTCTAATGTCAAAGGATTTTCAATAATGTTATGGTTGTGATTTTATCATTGGTGAAATTTGTTTCCTAAGGAATATACTCATGCCAGAAATTATAGACTTAAATGTAATTATTAGAATATAATATATCATTCCTCATTGAGTTTTGATAGATTGTAACCATTGACAATTTTCCTTTTAATCTCTAGATTTTGTACCATTATGTATGAGTGTTATTAGTATTACTATGAATGTCATATCAGAAATACATTCAGTGACTGTGTTTCATAACATCCCAAGTAACAAGTCCTTTCAAAGATGAGGGATATAAATATCAGCCTATATTTCTGTCTATGTTTGATCTATTTTTATTTTTTATTTGAGAGGACTTCTCCTGGTTACCATCTCACTATGTGATCAAGACAACGATAAATATCATATTGGGTGTAGAACTTATTTTTTATCTCCTTATATAATAGAGATGATGGAGATATTAGAATTGAAAGATCCATGGGAGTATTTAGATGAAAAATTTTGTATCCATTCGAGAATGAC
Organism: Viscum album; assembly: GCA_963277665.1. Taxonomy (NCBI): domain Eukaryota; kingdom Viridiplantae; phylum Streptophyta; class Magnoliopsida; order Santalales; family Viscaceae; genus Viscum; species Viscum album. The sequence continues at coordinate 1,237,988,846 of OY728130.1, read as the reverse complement.
CCCTTGTGGCACCCAAGATTATTTCTATAATAATGAATATTTCATAATGAGACTATATGTATATTATTAGCAGATTAACTTGATAAAAACTATGAACTGGTATCTTCACTCATTAATTTATGATTTATACAACCACCTAAATGGTTCTTGATTATTCTCCATGCTTGATTTAATGTTCAGGTTAAATAATCTTTTATTGCGTATTTCTGGTATTCATAATATAGATATTTAGAGTATGTTCATTATTTTTTAATACCACTTTATTCCATTTGGTATGATGAATACCCACATTCCCTTTATGTATTTGATGAATAGATTTTTCCATATAAATCTAGACTCTTTTGGTTCAAATTTTTTGTGAAATATTGGTGTACTCTATGATTAGAGAGGAAAATTTTAGACATATAAATATAGTTTTAGGAATATGTTATAGTAAACATATTTACACTAAATTATCGAAATTCCAGTTTTGGATGGATCTAGTGAATTTCATATCCATGTATAAGGTGGGGTTTTAGTATATCTGGTTTTTTATATTTTTCAATATATGGTTTCTTATGATAGACCTATGAAATTTTTATAATTTATTCAATCCTGAAACTATTAAACTATAAATATATATTTATTTAGGTATTCACTAACATAGTGGTACCATTAATGGGCCTAACTAAGAGAGGAGTGATATTTTTTTGCTCGGATGCTTTTGAGAAAAACTTTTTAGAGGATAATAATATGTTTTAATTCATAACATCCCTAGAATTTTAATGTTAGAGTAATTATGATGCTATCTATTTTGATAAAATTTGGGTCATCATGGTGTTTTGATTTTGCAAGATGGTGAGTAGTTAGTTCTGATTTTGTGTAGCTGAGAACCCTTGAGAAAAACTTCTGATCCATGATTTTGATAATTTATTTTTGTATTATAATACATTAGTGACATTACCTCATGGGTGACATGTTCATAGTTTATTCAAGTAATAAAATTTTTATAATCCCTTTCTTCCAATGGAACATGAATCTATAGTATAGAAGGTAATTTTGGTAACTATAATAATTTAACTTCGATAAGTATTATACGCCCCAAAATAATATAGTATTGGTATGTTTTTTAAATAAGAAATAAAACTCATAGTTTGATTTTGCTTTCAGTTGTTAGTGTAAGTATATATCTTTTTTACTCAGATACATCTTGATATCGAGTTGTAAAATAGAAATGTGACATTGGATTCTCTATATATTACTTCATTACAACTCAACTAAGTGAAATAGGTCCAGTTATCAAATTCCAAGTATCAGGTGATGAGGAACATCAGGAATAGAGTAGATCATACTCTTTACTTATCTTTATATAGTAATGATATGTTATATATCAGAGGTCTAGTGTAAGTCCTCATGAGTGTGCATGAGTACTTGATTATGGAATTACATTCCCAATATGTGTTGTACATAATGGGATGACCATTCGGTATCCTATTATGCATAGAAAATATTGTTCACCATCAATTGAGAAGAACATATCCAATTTTTTTATGATAGTCAACTTAAAAACATATGAAAGTTGAGCATCAATAGTCTTCATATATTACCAAGCTATTTCCCATTATTAAATGGAATATAGGGGATGTCATGGTGAATTTTATGATAATTTCACAACGGCTTCCTTATTGAAATGATTTTATTTTATTTATTATCTTTTGACTTACAATGGTACAGTAATTCTTACAATTCAAGGATAATACTATTGTGGTTGAGAATAAATGATTGTATGACTATGATATAGTTAACCTAAACATTGTGCTCAGAGAATCGTGTTAGAAAAATATCCCTATTTGAAATCATGATTAAGGTAGGGTCGTTTGACGGTGCAAGGAACGTTGGTCTATCTGAGCATAGTTTGTCAGCCATAGATTGATTAGAAATTAGAGTGTACTATATATGTCCTCTAGGAAAATATCCAAAAATATTTCCATGATTTTTTAAACTCATGGGAGAGTAATCGGGGATTATAAGAGTTCACTTAAAAAAATAACTATTAGGTATCCATTAATATGGCTACATGTGAGTCCTTGTATGGTATTCCTTATCGATCACCCTTATGATAATTAGAATCTATTGAGATATATATTCATGGGTAAATCTACTTATAAGAGACCTTTTAGAAAATATAGTTGATTGAAAAGTATTTGAAAACTACTTAGAGTAGAAAATGATGCAATTTTGACTAAAGGTAACAGCTCATGGGTATTGATTTGGGTGACCATGTATTCTTAGATAGAGACCCACAACATAACCATGCATTATGTCATTATTCTAAACATTATTTTACTATAATATAAACCACATATCAATATATATTGTGTATTTAAAAGAATATGTATAAAAATACATCAATAAAAACATTAATTCAACATATTAATTTAATGCTCTCAATAGTTCAACTATCACTCAATGATCATATAAAAATGAAAGAATATACTTATGAAATTCATTATGAAAATGTCTATCTACAAAACACATTATGGGAGGGAACATCAATATAATGTATATCAAGATTTCAAATGTCAAAACCTGAAATCTTAAGGATGATGATAATAGGAATAATGAATTATCATAAAGAAAGTTATATCATAAGATCATGTATTCGTAATTATTTTTCTACTACATAAAACACAATATTATAAACAAAAGTAAAGGGTAACTCCAAAATTATAACAAAAAAGTGGAAAAAGTCCCAAGGTGGATTGGTTTCACCTCATTACCCATAAATATGTCAGAAAAAGTCTCATAGTTGATTATGTTTCCACTCTAATAATGTACATAATGTATCATTACAAAAAAATTACATAGTGGATTTGTAGGATATATAATTATGTCTCTACCTATCAAATAAATGGAAATAATACATATTCAAGGCACATGAGGAAACACAACCATAAATAAATCATAATAAGGAATATCCCTTGAGGAGAATGTGGGTTTCATAATTCTGATTCAATGCATAATAAAACAATAAATCATAAGGGTTCAAAAGATAATAATGTATTCAATATATTTTTATTAATATTTTTATATGAAACATTGATCTTTATCTTGGAGATCTATTATAGAAAATTCATGAGGTGAGTTAAGAAGAATAATAATGAAAATGAAATGCTTTGATGGTTATTTGATAAATATGTAAAGAAATTTTTTGAATTAGAAAATGTACTTATTTTTTAATTAAAACCATTACAGTTATATAAAAGATAATTAAATATTTTATAAACAATTTTTAGAATAAAAAATCAGTATGCTGCTCATCATGATACAAAAAAAGGAATGTTACCTTCAAGTAGGTAAACATAAAAGTGGATATTTCAAAGTGAACTAAAAAATGTATGAACATAGAAATGAAATATCTATTTGACATGAAATAAATTTATGGTACATATATACTAAATTATATGACGTACCTATATAAAATGAAATTCACAAAGGTGGTATGGAATTTCTATTTATAGGTTTTATAATGCATTGTGAAAAACCAAATCACAAAAGTAAATAAAAAAGGAAATTGAAATTTTGAGAAGGTAAATATGAAGTTAATTTTTGTACAAAAATATTTAGGATGAAAATTTATAATGAAACATTTATAGGATTGGGAATTATGGTCAAAGAAGTGGAAATAGTCATTTAAATGGAAGGGAATTTGTCTTAACATATTTAAATTAAAAAAAGTATTAGAACTCACCGGTAGGAAGGAAATGGAAAAACATTGTTCCCCAAATATATAAAGAGTGAATCCCATATTAAATTAAAGACAGTGTTCAATGAAAACAAATATAACATCGAAAATTATATTGAATCTCTAAAGTTTAAAAATTCTAAATCAAAATTAAATGTCGTCCTAACAACAATACAATTATATAAATATCAGGGATTAAATCAAGGAATATTCCAAAATAAATTATTTGGTAGTATATAAAAAAGTAAAATGAGAAATTTTTGAATAACATGAAAACATGTTTCCATGAAAGAAAAATTGAGACAAAAACCCTTACAGGTTAATATATATTCTAATAAAACCCCATTAAAATGTGAAAAAATATATTTTATGTTAAACAGATAAGAATAAATGTATGTTATGATATTATAATTTAAAGTATAAGTATGCATGACATTTAAATAAAATGAGGTTCATAAAATAACAAGGGTCTCAAATAATGACGTTTGGAGATGAAGCCCTTACCTTGTTCTATATTCATTCTACGCATAAGCCTAATAAACGAAATAATGAAATTATTTTTATTAGATACATTATTAGGAACATTATTCCAATATATTTAATTTAAAAAATATATCTTTATCTAGTTCATGTTTTTTATTAAATATTTTTCTTCCTTTTACCTATTAATTGAGGTTGTTTGGGAAACTTTCTTAAAATTACTTATCTATTTTGACCTTGTTTGAGAGAACTGTATAATATTTCTAAAATATATTGATAATTAAATCTATAATGGAAATATTTTTAATTTTCTTAAAATATTTTTAAATACAATCATTTTGTGTTGCTATTAAAAATGAAACTCAATTTTCATGGGGGTGATCAATCACATTAACACATGATTAATGTTTCCATTTAAGAAATATGGATAATGTAAAAACATAAATAAAAAATTTAAATTTGAGAATATTATTTATATTATTGATATAATATTGACTAATCTATTACAGAATTTTTTCAGATAACAAGGGTGCCGATGGAAAAAAAAGATGTCTTGTTGTGGAGGTGGTAGTTTGTGCGACGCACTAACGATGCTTTTGTGTTTCTAATATTCTATAGAGTAAAAAAATCATATTAAAATAGTATAATAACAAATAATTATAATAATTACTTTAATTTATTATATTATCATATATATATATATATATGATATTTTGAATAGAATTATTAAGGATAAAAGGATAAAATTAAAGTAATATTTATGTTGGAGATTTGACATTCCATTAGAGATTCCCTTGAAAGTGAAGAAATTAAGATAAATTCAATAGAACTTGGCCTTAATGATGATTAAATGGATTTTAATAAATTTATTTCGGTAATGTTTTCAAAGAAAATTTAAATTGGAATTGTTAAAATTGATGTGTGGAGGTTATTCCCTTTATAAGTGAAGGAAAAGTAACTTTTGGTAATACCCTTTACAATTCTGTGGCATCACTAAATTATTTGAAGGTAGATAAATCAAATTGTTCTAAATAATGGATTTTTGGGTGTATTTGGGTATATAAATACTCAAAAAAAGTATTTATACACATGTTTTAAACATGTTATATGTTTTCCTTTTTATATTTTTACATTTTACTATTTTTCTTTTAAACTATGAATTTTTTTTAACTAACTGATATTTTATTTTATAAAAATTTTCAAAAAAAAATATATAATTTTTTGGGTACTATAGATACTTATATTATCTATTTAATAAATTAATTTTATAAATAATATTAAATTTACTTTTGAATTAAAATAAGAAATGTGTAAAAAACATTATTTAGAAGAGAAATATCATATTGACCATTATGGAATATTAATCTTATTTATTATTTATTACATATTAAATGAGTGATAATAAAATAATATATAGATTTCATCCTAATATCAGGATCATAATTTAAATAATTTTGATTTGATTTATAAATTAAAATTATAAGATTTTAATTAAATAATTCTAATAAAATTACAGGATTTCCATTATTGAAGAAAATAACTCTCATAATATTAATATTATCTATATGACTAAAAACTAAATAGAAATTTAATCTATTAATAATATTTTTAACTCAAATATGATTTTTTTTAAATATTTAATTTCCAAAAGTGATGAAATAAATGTTTTTATGCGAGCAAAAATAGTTTATAATTTGAAAATATACTTGAATTTTAAAAACAATAAACATGAAATTTAAAAATTTAACACAATATTTTTAAATTCATTTTATTACTCACTAAACTTATATTTCATATATCATAATGTTTTAAAAATATATTTAACTCATTCTTGTGTTATTAAAAAATTTTAATAAAAGATGGTGTCTTTAATATTCATCAATAAATAGATTATTTCATAAATATATCAAAAATTAATCTTATGATAATATGGATTTTAGGAATTTAAAAATAAATATTATTTTATCAAAATAATATTCTAAAATTTATATATTTATGTTTTAAAAACATATTAATTATTCTTAAAACTAATTTTTTTTTGAAAATAGTGTATTCAAGATATATATTCTCTTAATGTTATTTCATATTGATTTCAAATTTATGTAATTTTAATATATTTTTTCATAAAAAATATTATTCTATTGGTTTCAATTTAATTAATTATAAAAAATATATTAAAAACATAATAAAATAGATCGTTGTGAATAAATATTAATACTATAATAAATCACTTTAACAAATACCATTAAATATTTATTTATATACTAAAATTAACATTTTATAACTCCATTGATATTTAAATATTATACATAAAAATTATCATATTTTAATAATAATAATAATATATACATATAACACATAAATATATATATATAGATATAAAATATTGTAATATCATAAATTTTTTCATTGTTAATTGTATTATTTTAAATTTTCCAATTAACAATAATAACATATGTAAAATAATATAAGATATCCCCATTGACCAAAATTTCAGTGACTATATATTCCACAGACATTTTCTCAACTAACACATATCCAGTATCCTTAAATTAAACGACCATATTTCATTCCAATGTATTGACATAATAAATAATTCATTCATTCCAATCTCACATTTCATGACATGGTTATAATTTCATATTTTTTATAATTATTTCCCCTATCATGGTTCCCGTATTTATTATAGTTTTTATTTCTCTAATAGCGATATTAAATGTTGAAGATGATCCCTGATATTATATAGGCGTGAAGATTTTTTTATTGTACCATATTTATTTTTATATTTTCACTGGATTTAATCATCCATGGTGTTTATTACGTCATTTTATATGATACAAGGTTTCATATACATTCATTGTAATTCAACATTGTAATTTAATAATATTTGTTTGTTTGGTTCATATAACTTATAGACCAATCTCTAATCAATTATTAGTTATTTGGAAATAATATAAAATCATTCATTGTAATTATATATAGATATATGTTTAATAATAAAAAAATAAATATTATTATTAATGTCTCTTAAAATATGGGACATTACATTCTCCCTCACCCCCATATCTACATAAATTGGGAACTTAAAGATAAAATTGTTACTTAATAATGTGGTTAGAAAAGTGTATATATTAGGTCACTATAGATTTTAGTTCTTGTGTGATATCAACGATTAAAGCCTATTAAACATATTTTTTTCCATTATAATAGTATTATACATGATATTGGGATATTTAACACAATTTTATCCAAGATTATATCATTATTCCAAATTGGTACTGACATTTCATTATAATCTTATAAAGGGTCTTCAAAATCACCAAAGAATAAACTATCATAAGATGATATAAAATTTGATATACTTATTCTAAATAATTTTTCCTTTAATTTTTGAAGATCTAATACATTTCGAAAATCACATAATATTTATCACAAAAGCCGAATAATATTTTCATATGCCACTATCCCATTAACCTAATATTTGGATGAAATAATCATACATTAAAATATTTAGTTAATAATTTAATATCATAATATATATATGATGATTTTAGGTTCTTATAAAACATCACAGTAAATTTAATTGGGATAAAAATATACAAATATAATACATGTCATTCATGATAGGATGATTAGTGTTTTTTCAAGACCTGTCCTCGAGGCCTGTGTCGTGACTACCCCAAGCCCACCTTCCATAGGCCAGGCACTGGAAACTAGCACCAAAGGTGTATTACCGATAAAAAGGGAAGGAATTCCCTTTAATGAGTAATAAAAAACAAAAGAGTACGCGAATCGAAGTAAACATTATGAAAAGTTGTATACAAAAGAAAGTGATGAAAGGAAAGGGGGCTGGAAATACAAGCCCAACAGTAATGTAAAAACTACTGAAAAGCTAGTAAAACTATAGAAATGTAAAAAAACAAATACTGAGTCATCTTCTGGGAATCCCAACTAAAGGGTGGGTACAAATGGCCTCCTCAACACCCCAGGTCCATCCGTCTGCTCCGTGTATATCCCACAAAGCAGTCTACCTCTGGGTACCATCCATCTCTACAACTCTCTACCTCGATCAGTGATTCCTTCATCTGCAACCAACACAACGATGTGCGGGCATAGCCTGTGCAGTGGTGAATATAACGATACTTGGTAGGGACCCCAAGACCCCTAAAGGTCTCCAAGAATCCACAAAGGATAAACCACAAAAGAAAGATACAATCCCAAAATATCAACCAACTCTACTTAGGTATATGCCCATACATATACCTATGTTATCAATCACAGTTCATCTCCAACTCTCGTGCCCAACCACAACCCAGTACACACATGAAGTAAAGTCAATCGCATCGATGATAATGATTAAAAGTCAAGACTTAGCTCATATAGGTATACATCATTCGTAGAGTGATAGAGATTATCATATGTAGTCATTGATTCATCTAAGCTGTCGGACCCACATAGGATACAGGACCAGCTAAGCTGTCAAACCCACATAGGATATAGGACCAGCTACTCTTTCGCACCCACAAAGGATACAGGTGCAGAAGTCAGGACTGTCGAACCCACGTAGGATTCTGTTATAGTAGTCATCTTTTTCAAACCCTTGGAGGATTCTGGTACAGTATTCCTCGTTGTCGAACCCACGTAGGATTCCAGTACAATAGTCGTCATAGCCAGCTCTAGGGTTCACACACACAACATGCTCGATTCCGGGAGGGTCTGCTCCCCATGTCAAGTGTTTATAGATCTAATATCACGAAGTCCTGAGTTGATGTATCCCGTAGTTCCCTCTCATCATAAGGAACGCAACATGACAGATGGCGCGTCAAACGGATGCCATGTCTGAGAGTTATTGGCATTTCTCTTCCAGGGGCCCGGTTGGATTTACGCTCGGTCCAAACCCTGCCATTTTCCAAATTGGTCCAAAACTCACTTATAGCATCGCAAAAGGAACCCCTCGTCGTGAGGGTCACAGTTCCGTAGATGGCGCGTCGTTTGGGCGCATGGTCTTGAAGATATTCGCATTCAAGTGAAGTCGGGCATGGCCCGTCAAGCCCAGTGGGCTTGCGGATCGGCCCGACCTGGCTCGGCGCGTCCAACCTGGCTGGGGGGTCGGCCCGGCCTGGTTTGGTGGATCTTACTCTCGTGGAGGGTCGATCTGGCCCGGTGGGGCGTGTCCCACAAGCATATCGGGCTTGCACTGCGTACCGGTCCAGTTCGCCCGGCGACACTAAGCAGTGCCGCCACCTCCTATCCGGCAGGCGGTAGACGGATGATTCTACCCGGTGCACATGGTCCACAAACCGGGCCACAGTTCTCCTCTGCACGGCGCAGGCAGGCGTCGCGGTCCTCCGGCCCGGCCGGCCATCGCCAGCCGGTTCGACCAGCGAAGCGGCCCGCTGTTGGGGACCGCAGTCTTCTCCGCCGCACAGTGCCTTCGGGTGTCGCGGTCCTCTATCTAGGATGGTTTTACCATCAATGTGTCCCAAGGATGAGGGTCGTGGTCTCCCTCCACACGACGCATTCGGGCGCAGTGGTCTTCCAGCGGGTCGACCGGTCGTCCAGCCGGTCATCCTGCTATCCGGCTCTATAGCAGTCGGCTCGGTCGGCTGCCTCCGCACCTCCACTATGGCACGATGGCGTCGTGGTCCTGCTGCCTTCCGCATGGCACGATGGCTCATCGTTTCTCCATCCGCTATAGTTCCTCTCCAGCGTGGTGTGACAACATTGCGCCCTTCCTTCTCTGCCATCGATGTCAACCAAACAAGACTCAACGAAGGGACGTCAGGTCATGATTGTTCGGCCAGCTCCCTCCGCATGAGGTGATAACAATTGGACATTGTCTAAGAACAATAATATACCACATACGTAGAAATAATTCAAATTCCCCCTACATTGTATTTGATGTTTGTACATTCACGAGTTGCGGAAGACATGCGTCACAGAAGACGGGCGTCATGGAAGATGGGCGTTATTCCTTCCAAATTGGTGGGAGAAGAGCTTGGTGAAGTCGAGTCGAGACGAGGCCCTCATTATACTTCATGGGTGGTGGTGATTCCCTTCCTTACTCTGGTTGAAGAAGGTAGAAGGTGATGCTTCACATTTTTCGGAGATGTGGAGCATTCTTCATCGAGAGGTTGATGTTCTTCCAAGAGTTCTCCTCCTCTCCTTAGTTCTCCCCACAATGTTTATGCCAACACAAATAAAAGAATATAATCTCTCATTTTAATGTTACCAAACTGAATTCAAAATAATTCAAACACTCAAATTAATTTATTTTGTTGGTTCATTAATTAAATTCATGGAGTTGGAATGAATTTAAAAGGTTACAATTAATGAAATACAAGAAAGAGATGACACATTAAGAGGGAATTTTAAGAGTTGAAAGGGATAAATGGGAGTTGAGTGGTTTGATATCATGTGGGACCCACCACAAAATATCCACCCATGGGAGGTTATGTGGGGGGGGGCACCTCCAACATCCCATTGGAGGAAATAACCACCACATAAATAAAGATTATGTCATACATAATTTTATTTAATTTATTAAGAATCCCCAAAAATTAACTTCCGATCTCGACCAAACGAAACTGCCGTAAAGGTATCCTAAAGTGAATATCGGCGCTACGAGTTCATTAGTGTCCTCGGATTTCAATTACAAGCACTAGTTAAAATGTTATGAAATGTTGCTCGCACGTTTACTGCACTTACCTGAAAAAAAGATTGAAAAATTATTTACAGCCATCATCGACCCACTGCGGTTGAGGTTAGGCTCTGCCTAGGTGAAACATGCCCCAAATAACACAAAAGTACCCTCATATCTCCAATCTTAGTTGCCATTTAGATGTTTTATATTTTACAATAAAATAATTGTCACTTAATTATTTTATTTGCGGCTAAAAACAAACATTCCCTGGTGGCCCTCGCCAACCCAAGTTAGTATATGCTTAAAAAATACTACCCTCACATGTTCAGTGGTGGTCTCGGATTTTTAATCCAAGTTACCGTTTGTGAGTTATAATAATTTGAAAATAAAATAACTTTATTTAGTTATTTTATTTAAGGTTCTGTCATTATCAGGTTTTCACATAGGAGGACTGTGCCGACTAAACATAAGTCATGCCTTGGGTAAACTCGCCATCCTGAGTGTAACGGTGGCCTCAGATTTCTGATCTGAGTAACCATTTAAGAGTTATTCAAATTTTCTAGGAAAACTACATACGAGCATTAATTTAAGCTTAAAAAACTTCGACGGATCATTCTGGGCACTCCGAGCCTCGGAATCGCGCGCCGTTAGAAACTGAGGACTTGTAAAATTACCCAAGTATTTAAAAAAAATTCATATAAATTCTGTGTCTTTCCATTCTCCACACCATAGGTCTTTACATCCCCATAAGATACAACTCACACTAAGGAAACAAATGGGTGTACTGAGCATGCATCTGAGCCTCCCACTCCCATGTGCTCTCCTGGAGGTTCCTGTGTTGCCAACGAACTTGAACCAGAGGTATCTCTCATCCATATAGGACCCGCTTCTATCGATCTTCAATCTCTACTGGAACCTCTGTGAAATTTTCCCTGTCGTCAATATCAAACACTCCATGGATGATGATGTGGGAAGGGTCATGCACGTATCTCCTCATCCTGGATACGTGGAAGATGTTGTGCACCCTGTGCAACAGAGGTGGAAGAGATAATAAGTAAACCACCTTGCAAACTCTACTAAGGACCTAGAAAGGTCCGAAGAACCTCAGAGATAACATTTCGCCTCGGCCAAAACTCCTTAGACCTCTTCACGGTGAGACCCGTATAAAGATGTGGTCACCATACTTGATTTCTAGATGTCTCTATCTCCAGGATGTACATGGAAGACCCATCACAAATTCCATGGATATCTCATCCCTCTTCCACTTTGGAACCTTTAAAGGATGAACCAAGCTTGCTGGAACTTGATGCTCATACTTCACTTGCTGACAATTGAGGAATAAAGAGAAAAAATGTGATACTGCCTTCTTGATACATGGCCACCATTGCTGACGTTGAAGGTCCTAGTACATCTTCACCACTCATGGATGTACCGCTAAAGAGGATGTGTGAAACTACCTCAACACATCCTCCTTAAGTGACACTGGAACCATAGTATATTCTCTTAGGATGATGGCGTGCTCCCCACCATTAGAAAATCCATCATGTGTCTGTACTGTAGTTATCTGAGCACGTCATGTCTCACTATCAGTGTTTCCACGCTACGCCTCCCAAAATCGCTGAAGAAGTTGGGGAGTGACTATAAGAGACTGAAGAAAGGCTTCTCCATCTCTATCCACAAAGGATATCTTCTATGCGGCTAGCTACTATGTCTCCTCTCCTAACAGTCGAATTCCTGATCTCCTACTAAGAGCATCTACTACAACATTCCCCTTACCAGGAGTATAGACTATCTCTAAGTCATAGTCCTGGAGAAACTTGAGCCATCATCGCTGTCTTAGGTTCAGATCCTTCTATGAGAATATGTACCTGAGACCTAGTGGTCAGTGTAGACTGCAAAATGTTCTCCCATAAGATAGTTCTGCCACATCTTCAAGGTGAATACCAATGTTGCTAACTCCAGGTCATGTGTAGCATAGTTCTGCTCATTTTGTCTCAATTTCTGAGAACCACAAGCGATCACTACTCGTTCCTCTATCAGGACACACCCACTTCTAGCCCCGGATGCATCGCAATAGACTGCGTACCCAACAACTTCATCTAGAAGCCTCAAGATTTGGGGCACTAGTCAGCCTCTACCTCAGCTTCTAAAAGTTATGCTGGTATCTCTCTGACCACCTGGAAGGTTTCCCCTTCTTTGCAAAAGTTGATAGTGGTCTTGCAACTCTGGAGAAGTTTGGCACAAATGTAAGTATGGCTACTTATGAGTGATCAACTGCACCCTCTTATGCATGATTCCATCCTGTGCAGCCTGGGTCCATTTTCACCGACTATAGAATGCATCATCCCAACGTTGTGGATAAACCAAAACCTTTTTTCCTAATACAGTCAATCTATGTATGAAATGTGGTTTCTTAGTCCATACCCAAACTAACATCGTAAGGCCTCAATTCTGCCACCAAGAGTTTCCAACCAAAACACTCACCTCAAGGGTCAGATCACACTTTCGTCGTATATGCGATTATCGAGTCTCCTTCCAAAGGTTTCTCCAAATGTGATGGTCAAGTCAACGGATTAACTGGAAACTCTAGGTGTGGGACAAGATTCATGGAAGAAAGGAATGATTCGTTTCTATGTCTATTGATAAGGCAGCTATTACTAAACAAAGATCGTACCTCAAATCATTCATAGAGCCCTTAGTTCACACTCCTTGATTGCATGCAGCTACTCTCTTCCCCTTCCCTCCAGCTCCCTGAGCCTGATGGGAACAATAAGGTGGGTGGTTGTAACATGTCAAAATGTTCCCCAGCTCATGCTTATCTCCTAGCTCTGCTTCCACATCTACTTCCCTGCAGATTCATTTATCCTTAACACTTCCTCTTCTAAAAATATTTTACATACTCAATTCTCTGAGACTGGTGCCAGTTTAATTCTTTCCAACTGCTAACATTCACTGGTTGTATCCGCTCATCCAAATAACATTCTACCACAAAGGTTCTCTCTAGCAGCCTAATATATGTAAGAATGCATAGTGGAAAAAGTGTTGGCTCAGATATCCTTAAACACACCTTGCTCGGAGGTCTGAGCTATAAAGCACTGATCGTATCATATTCATAAAGTACCAGGAATGATTGGTATGCCTCAATGAATACTCAGATACCAACACGTCGTTCTGCCAAAGCTGTATAAGCTCTAGAAAACTATCAGCCACCTCCCCAAGCCAGTCCTCAGCTGCCTGTGGGTCGGGCTCTCTTCGGAACATAAGGGATATCTACTGCTGAAACACATGTAAGGAACAAATACTACAAGTGTCCTCTACCGGTACCGCCGATAGTGTCTGCTGACCAACATGCAGTGATATAGTTTCCACACTGCTCGAATGTACTATCTCTGAAAACATTCCATGTACTGAAACCTCATCACTATGCAGACCATCCTCATGGTCACTCACTGAAAACGATTAGTAGCTATGATCAAAATATTCTCTACTAGTGTCTCAAATAGGTGGAAAACTCCAGTAATCACCTTCATCCAATCCTCTACTGTCTGGGAATCTATCTCACCTCGAAACCTCGGAGGCCTCTGCCGCTGGAACTCGTGCAACGCGCTCATTCGGCATGCACTGTCCTCCAATGCGGCTAGTGGAATATGCTGCCCAAAGGGTGTTGGTGATGCTGGTACACCACTCGAATGTGACAACATAGTAAGAGGGTCATAAACAGGAGCCTCGTCGCTCGGTGGGCCATCATCGTGTACTCTATCGGAAACCCGAGCTGGCTGTATACGCTGTGGCATCCTGATAAGGAACAGATGCGCCACAGTCAATATGTTATACCTAGAATGCTGTCTCAAAGTGTTCACAAATAAGACTCTTGAAAACACACTTGGAATCAGTGTTTTCGTGCACTAAGTTAGAAATCAGAAGTCAGGGTCCCAGTGTATGGATACGTCGGTCGTCGCACCAACACTGGACTTCATGAACTGAAAACCACACTCAATACTCTTAACATTATTTCTTCACAGTAAGACAGATCAGACTCCTATGTTCTACTATAGAATTGACTCCTTTGATACCAATTTGTCACAACCCATCCTTGGGGCCCATGTCCTGACTATCCCAAGCCCGCCTTCCATAGGCCTGGGGCTGGCGACTAACACCAGAGGCATAATCCCAATAAAAAGGAAAGGCATTGCCATTAATAAGTAAACAAAAACAACATAGTACGTAATTAGAAGTAAACACTAAGAAAAGCTGTATAGAAAATAAAGTGATAAAATTAAAGGGGACCGGAAATACAAGACCAACTGTAAAGTAAAAACTAATGAAAAGCATGTACAACTATAGAAAGGTAAAACAACAACTACTGAGTCGTCCTCTAGGAATCCCACCTGAAGGGAGGGTACAGATGACCTCCTCATCACCCCTAGTTTGTCCGTCTGATCCGTGTACATCTCACCAAGTGGTCCACCTCTGGGTACCATCCAGATCTACAACTCTCTACCTCGATCAGTGTTGTCCGTCGTCTGCAACCAACACAATGAAATGCGGGCATAGCTCGTGCAGGGGTGAGTATAACGATATTTAGTAGGGACCCTGAGACCCTTGAAGGTCTCCTAAAATCCACAAAGGATAAACCACAGAATAAATATACAATCATGAAATATCAACTAACCCTTCTTAGATATATTCCCATATATATACCTAAGTTATAAATCATAGTTCGGCTCTAACTATCGAGCCTAAGCACAACCGAGTCCACACAGGAAGTAAAGTCAATCACATTGATGATAATGATTGAAAGACAAGACTCATATAATATAGGTATACATCATTATTAAAGTGATAGAGATGATCATATGTAGTCACTGATTCATCTAAATTATCAGACCCAAACAGGATACAGGACCTGCTAAGCTGTCATACCCACACAGGATACACGACCAGCTACTCTATCGGACCGACATAGGATACATATACAAAAGTCAAGACTGTCGAACCCATGTAGGATTCTTGTACAATAGTCATTGTTTTTTAACCCACATAGGATTTTGGTACCTTAGTCATCGTTTTCAAACCCAGAAAGGATTCCAATACAATAGTCGTCACAGCCAGCTCTAGGGTCCCTGCACATAGCATGCTCGATTCCGGGAGGCTCTTCTCCTCGATTCAAGTGTCGACAGATCAACTATCACAATGTTCTGATTTGGTTTATCTCGTAGTTCTATCTCATCATAAGGATCCCAACACGATTGACGGTGTGTCAAACGGACGCCCGATCTGAGAGTTATTGGCATTTCTATTCCAAGGGCCCAGTTGGATTTACGCTCGGTCCAAACACGTCCATTTTCTGAAGTTGTCCAAAACTCACATAGAGTAACGCAAAAGGACCACCTCATCAAGAGGGTCCCAGTGCCATAGAATGAGCATCGTTTGGATGGGTGGTCATAATGATATTATCATTTAAGCGAAGTCGGGCCCGGTCTGTCAAGCCTAGTGGGCTGACGAGTCGACCCGACCCGGCTCGGTGGGTTCGACTCGGCTGTGGGGTCGGACAGTCCCAATTTTTCTAGTCCAACCCAGCTGGGGGGATGGACCGGCCAGGTTTGGCGACTCCGACCCGGTTGGGGGTTCGGCCCGACTCGGTTTGGCGGGTCCAACCTGGCCGGGGGGGTTGGCCCGTCTCGGTGGGGCGCAGCACACCTGCGAACCTGGCCCGTGCTTCTGGCCGGTTCAGTTTGCCTAGCAGTGCCAGGGGGCGCTGCCTCCTCCTGTCTGACTGGCCATAGCCAGCCGGTTTTTCCCAGTGCACATGACCCACACAGCGGGCCGCAGTTCCCCTCTTTGTGGAGCCTACAAGAGCCGCATTCCTCTAGAAAGGCTGGCTGTAGCCGGCCGGTTCACCCATCCAAGTGGCCAGCGGTTGCGGGCCGTGTTCTTCTCTGCCGCGCGGCACTTGTGGGCATCACGGTACTCCAGCCCATCTAGTAGGTGGTCGGCCGGTTCGCCCAGCAATGCGGCCCATGAATGCGGGCCGCGGTCTCCCTCCACGTGGCACCTTTGGGCGCCGCCGTCTTCTAGCGGGCCGGCCGGTCGGTCATCCCGTTATCTGATTCTACAGCGGCCAGCTCGGTCTTCCGCCTCCGCATCTCCACCACGGCACGATGATGTCGCCGTCCTGCTGGCTTCCGCGTGGCGTGATGACATCGCGCCCATTCAGCTCAGCCTCCGACATCAACCAAACGAGTCTCAATGGAAGGAAATATGGCCGTGTTTGTTCGGCCCACGTGCTCCGTGTTAGGTGATATCAATTGTCCATCATCAAATAATGAGAATATAATTCATACATAGAAATAATTAAAATTCCCCTACCTCGTATTTGATGTTTTTATGTTGACGAGTCGTTGAAGATGGGCGTCGCGAAAAACGGGCGTCGCGGAAGATGGGCATTGTTCCGTTAATGTTAGTGGAAGAAGAGCTCAGTGAAGTCGAGTCGAGACAACGCCCTCGGTATACATCGTGGGCGACGGTGCTTCCCTTCCATGCTCCGGTTGAAGAAGGTAGTAGGTGTTGCTTCAGGTTCTTAGGTGACGTGGAGCCTTCTTCGTCGAGAGTTTGATGTTCTTCCAAGAGTTCACCTCGCCTCCTTACATCTCCCCACATGGTTTATGCCAACCCAAATAAAAGAATATAATCTCTCATTTTAATGTTGCCAAAATGAATTCAAAATAATTCAAACACTCAAATTAATTAATTAAGTTGGTTCACTTAATTAAATACAAGGAGTTGTCAAGAATTTCAAAGGTCTCTATTAATTAAATACAAGTAAGAGTTGGAACTTTAAGAGGGATGTTCGAGAGTTAAAGGGGTTCAAGGGGAGTTGAGGGGTTTTAGATCATGTGGGCCCCACCACAAAATATCCTCCCATGGGAGGTTATGTGGGGGGTAGGCCCCACCTCTAACTTCACTTGGGATGAAATAATCACCACCTATATAAAGATTATGTCACGCATAATTTTATATAATTTATTAACAATCCCCAAAAATTAAATTCTTCTCTCAACCAAACGCAACTGTAGTAAAGGTCTCCTTAAGATAATATCAGCACTATGAGTTCATCAGGGTCCTCATATTTCAATTCCAAGCACCAGTTCAAAAGTTATAAAATGTCTCTCGCACGTTTACTGAACGTACCCAAAAAAAGGTTTGGAAAATTATTAACAGCCATCCTTAACCTACTACAGTCGAGGTTAGGCTCTACCAAGGTGAAACACTCCCCAAAACACCCAACAATAACCTCAGATTTTCAACCATAGTTTACGTTTAGAAGAAATTAATTTTACAATAAAATAATTGTCACTTAATTATTTTATTTGTGGCTAAAAACAAACTTTCTCTGGTGGACCTCACCGGCCCATGTTAGTATCTGTTTAAAAAAAGCCTACCCTCACATATTCAACGGTGGTCTCGGATTTTTAATCTAAGTTAACATTTGTGAGTTATAAGAATTTGAAAATAAAATAACTTTATCTAATTATTTTATTTAGAGTTATTCCATTTTCAGGTTTTCTCACAGGAGGCCCACACCGACTAAACTAAAGTCACACCTAGGGTAAACCTGTCATCCTGAGCGTAATGGTGGCCTCCGATTTCTTATCTGAGTAACCGTTTAATATTTATTCCATGTTTTTAGGAAAAATTCATACGCCCATTAATTTAAGCTTAACAAAACTTCGGCGGATCATTCGGGACACTCCAAGCATATGAATCATGCGCTGTCAAAAACAGCAGACTCGTAAAATTCCCAAGTATTTAAAGATAAAATTCCACATAAATTACGTGTCTTCACACGTTTCTTTGTCAAAATCATTTTCAAATTAAATTTTTTGTTGAAATTTTATAGGATTTATCATGTTCCCTTTTCAATGGATGTTGTCGATACCAATCAACTTTATATCCTTTAGATTAGGGTATTAATGTGGAAAATTTCCATGTTTTACATATATAAGATAAATAACCATTATTAGTGATTTTTTATGCATGTTTTCCAGCCAAATTATGTTGACTAACAAATTCATATATTTATGAGAGTATGGTGGCCGGTGATCCCCTATTCAAAAAATTAATAATTTTTAGCAATTCATATGAAATTTCCTTGGTTATTTATCCCATATTTTTTGCACAAATAAAATTGAATACTCATTTCTTCATCATCATATTCATCATAACATTCATGTGACTTCATCCTTCTCTTATTCGTTGTTCGGTGGATTTCATCTACTATTATTATATTAATAATGTTTTTGTATATTTGGTTGGAAATAATAAAAATATTTAATTTTACATCTATCATTCCAATGGGTTGATCAATGATGCAACCCTCACATTTTCTCCTTAAATAATGGAAAAATTGGTTTCTTCTTGTTTAAACCATCACTAAAATTATAATCTTTTACATGAGTGATGAACATTTAACATCATAGTAGAGAGCGAACCCGGAGACTCAGGAGCCATTCCCCAGTACCATCTATTAAATTAAAAGTAATCATACATATGCATTCCGATTGATTAAAATAAAAAATAAATTAATTACAATCATGACCAAACCCATGATAGAGAAGTGATTTCTAATTCTGATTCAATGTATCACTTAAGGCTAAATCATTTTCATTCCAAAGAAAATAATGAATTAAATCATTATAATATTGATATTTGAAAATGAAACATATGTATTTATCAAAGATATACAATTTATATATTTTATGATGGGAACTCAAATTATAAATTGTAAGAATGAACCACATGTGTAGATATTTCTAAAAATAATTAAATTATTTTTTGGATGAAACACCTTATTATTGAATCATTAATAAATAAAATTATCATAAACCAGATACACATAAACGTTGAAATTGATAAGGGAACCAAAACATGTATAACCCCATCAATGAAATTTATATTAAACTTGGAATATTTATTTGGAATATATATATAAAAATATAATATTAACCTGATAAAAAATGTCAAAAAATCTATAAAATGAATGATAATTTGTCACCATCATTCAATGAAGTAGGTATGAGCATTCAAATTTTATGTGTTTAAACACCTTGTTAAACCCCGCATCATAAAATAAAATAATACAAAAGTATTCATGCAATGTTTAATTTTAAAAAATTATTAGAACTCCCTATTAATTAAGATTAGAATAAAAAAATTATCCATGTAAATAAATATGGTATATATGAAATGAAATATGCAATTCAAGGAAAAATTTCATAACTCAATAAATCCATTTGAGTTATGAAATACCATTACAGCTTTAGTGATTTTTAAAAAACACTCATTGTTGGAATGGAAATCATATTGTTTTTTAAAATACATTAAATTAAATCTTTCAATACTACAAAAAAATAAATTTACTGATAGTATATATAACATATAATTAATAAATTGGTGCATAACATTAAAACATATCTCAATAAATTAAAATTGAGGCAAAAACACAAATCTATTAAGATAAATTCTAATAAAACCCCATAAAAGGAATAAATAATGAGCTTAAATTTAAATGAACATGATTTACTATAATTCATGATATTAAATAACCAATTGGAATAAGAAAAAAAATTACATTAAATTAAGCTTATAAAATAAATTGTGTCTTGAGGATGGATATTTTGTGAGGAAAATCTTCCCTTGTTATATGTTTATTATATGACTATGGCTAAAATCATAGAAAATAAAATTATTTTTATTATATTCCTTATTAGAAACTATTTTATTAATTATTTAATTGATTTTGGACCATTTAATATCTTGTGATATTTATTTGTTAACATTTTTTCATGCCTATGGTGATAATATGAGCTTTTTCATTGAATTTTTCTATATCTCCTTTTCTATGTTGACCAAGGATGAAATAATTGTAAAATAGTTTGAAAATTTTAAAATATTAATAGTTCTATGAATATATTTATTATATATTGTACGTTTTTAAATCCAATAGTGATGGGTGGTGATTATAAATGAAACTCATAGCTCGTGGGGTGATAGTTCTTAGGTAGGCACGTTACATTTTTCCATTTCATTACAAAACAGATGGAATGAAGGTAAATAAAAAATTTAAATTTCATAATCCTATTAATATTACAAATATTTTATTAATTCATTTTTTTTACCTTTTTTATCATCCATGAATGGACTTGATGAAAAACAGAATACACCACATGTGGAGACAATATACTACATAATGTACTAACAAATCAATTTTTCTTATTTTATGGATAATAATAAATAATGTATTTTAAATTAATATAATAATAGAGAGGGTCACGGCTTTGGTCTCGACTCCTCCTTAGAGGAAAATGCTTTCTATACTTCGGTCAAGGCGACGGTGTAGGCCTGACAGCTTCGTCTTTTGTCTCCTCTTTGAAGCAGCACAAGCATCAATGGAGAAGGTGGAAGAATTAGGTTTTCTACAGGTGTATGGGATACTTCTGCATGGTGGAGGAGTCAATTGATCCTCATTGGTAGTTGGCATCAATAGATCTAGTCCAGACAGACCAAATATAGTCGGATTTGGTGCTTGGAGGGGTGACAGCATCTCGGTTAACCCTCAGTAGTCCTGACGATGCAACAATGTGCATAGATCCACAGTGGCAGAGTGTATTTGTGGATCTATATCATCGGGTTTTCATGGAGACGATGCGGGTGGGATGTGGTTCATGGCAGCGGTGCGGCGGGCATGGGTACTACTCCATTTGTGCAACAATGTGGTGGTGTGATGGCGTGGTGGAGATGATGAAGGGTGTTTAGGCAGGGATCAGTGCGGTGATGCAGCTTTGCGGTGGTTCAATGGGCTGATGGCAGTGTGGCGGTGCTGCATTGGGTGGTGACAGGAGGAGATCGGCAATGGTCTATGATATAAGTGGTGACCTCTGAGCCATCCCATACTAGCACGGAGGGCAGCGGCGGCGACCTTGTGCGGATTTGTGGCGGCGGCGGCGGACCTAGCCGGTGTAAATTTAGGCACTGTTATTAATGATTTCCTAGGTTTTCACATGTGACCGTTGGAAAAATATATTGTATTGGATTGTATCCCTCTTAGGTATCAGATCATTGACTTATCTCTGGGCTTCAGGAATATAATATTTCAGGCCATTATAGTTTTTTTTGTGGTCTAATCCCTCTGTCCCCATGGGCATGTAATGGGTTTTCCTTTACCCAATATAAAAGGGGTTCATGTTGTCTTTTTCTTCTTTTTTTAATAAAGGGGCTTGACGCCAACCCTTTTGATAATTAATATAATTAAACATATTTATAAAAGTTATAAAAATTCAATTATATTTATATTTATATAAATGATTTTTTATAGATAAATATTAAAGAGAAATTTTTATAATAAGTTAGTACATGTGTTGGAGACTAGATCCTCCCTTAGATATTTCCATAGATTCTTGGGCATTAAGATACAATCTTGATACCATTGTATTATGTAAGATACAGTTGATTATATGTGATTTTGTGTATAAAATATTCAGTGGAAATTATAATAGTAAGGGAAACTATTGATGTGTGGAAGTGACCTTGTTTCATAAGTGATAAAATGGGCACATTTTAGAATTCCCTTTACCCTCCCATGTTATTATCACACTAATCAAAGATAAATGGTGACAAAAATTCTTAACAATGGATTTTAGGGTGTATTAGGGACTATTCAGTCTCAAATACGGAATTTAAAACATTATTTAAACATATTATAGAGTTTTTAACATTTTGTTTTCTCATTTTACTTCATTACTTTTAAACTAGGAAACATGTTTTTAACTAAGTGATTTTATGTATTTTTCGAAGTAAAAACCAAATATAAAATAATTTTGGTTTCATAGAAATATATTTAAAATATATTTACTAAAATTTAATTTATAAATAATAAAAATAAATCCATTAAATTAAAATAGGTAATGTGATGAAAAACTATTTAGTAGGAAAATTGTATTTTGTCCATTTTGGATTCACAATTTTATTTAGTATTAATTAAGAATTAAATAAGAGTAAATATAACTATATATATTATAAAAAGTAATATTAAATTCATAATTTAAATCTGATTAATTTGATTGATTTAATAAAAATTATATGGTTTTGACAAAATAATGTTGGAGTTGGTGGCCTAGAACCAACTACTTTGTACTTTATTAATTAATAAATGCCTTATCACATCTTGAATTTTCTTCTTCCTGACAATGCATGTGATAATTTCATATGGAAAACTGTTTCATTAATGGGTCATAGTGTATCCCTACTATTATGAGAACCCGGAAGTGTCATAACAATATTCTTGAATTAATGTTCTATGGTCGGATGATATTATTTGAGGGACACAAATAATACAGGTCATTAGGGGTGAGGAATCATAAACCATTGAGGCACCTTCTCGTGGAGTACGCCCTTGGTAATATCCAGGAGGATATTATGAGAGTAGGAAATTCACATTTCATAGTGTCATTGGATGTTCCTATCTACGGACGTTTGTATTGGTCCTTAGACTTTAAGATTATTATTATTGGGTATTACAACTCGTGCACTAAGATGTATTGACGAAAACTGTGACGACACACTGTTCGCAGCGAGGAAGGATAAGTTGGGTGCGTCACGTGTAATACTACATTAATAGATAATTCGAGAAAGGACTTGTCCCTTCTATTCCATAATGGAAGTAGATATCTCATTCCCTTTGATGGATTTGATATAGCCTAAATACATCCATTGACCTAGTAAGGTATGAGCGAGTTCAATTCGGGAAAGTCAAAGATGGAATAATCGAGAACATGGGTTGATGGAACTAGCAGGAAACCTGTTTGATTGGAGATATCGAGACAAAATGATTATATTACACGGTAAGAGTTCGTCATAGGTGACACATCATTGCGGCGTTAACTTCTTTCTCTATGGGTTCCTTGGCCTATTTCTAGACGCTAACCTTGGACTTTAGGCAGGCTCCACCTAATGCCACTGAGATAGAGGCCTAGAGGGTCACACACTAAGTGTGTCCATGTATCTCAGTTAAATATTAATTTAACATGTTAAATAAATATTATTCCTGACTGTGGTTTAATAATTATTTAAGGATTCCTGATCGCATTTATTTCAACACTTGTTAATTGAGAGAATATATTGTGGGAGAAATAATATATACATTTATTAGTGAGTAATGCAATTACATTTATTTAAGAAATAAATAGCCATTACTCAAGGTCTAAAAAATATGGTGGAGGAAATAAATAAAATGAAAAAATAAAATTACACACCGTGTATATTTATATACACGTTGTGTAGTTTGTTTTTTTGGGATTCATGAGAAAATATTTTTTATTTAATTAAATGATACTAAATGTAATATGTTGGGAGCATGTCATGTAATAATGATAGTCAACTATCATTATTAAGACATGGGGTATTACTAAGAATTAAATGAAATGATTAAATGCTTTCGGGAAATTAATTCATTTTATTATTCTAAGTATTATAATCCCAAATTACATTATTCTCAAAGAAAGAGAGTCATTGTTGTGCACAACGGATTTGGAAATACTATCATGACAAGAGAGAATTCCCTTTCCACCATGAACTCATTCAAGTTACGAGACTAAGATCCTCCACCGGATCAAGGTGGTTGAAGGCGGATATCGCAAGCGAAGGCTCTTCTGCGCTAGCACCCGGAGATCCCTTCGGCAACATCCAGAGATACATGGAGCACGTGTGGATCATCACTAGAGGGATCCTATACTTGGATTCTACAATGCAACGACGGATCACAGGATCCTGACCGGAGGCTCCAAAAAAGAAAGAATTCCATCGAGGTAATTAATATGAATTAATTAAATTAATTATATCCAACAGATGATGATCCCATCTCAAGGGTTTTGGGACTCTTATTTTCTTTTTCATTCTTCATTCTATTCTAAAGATTCGGCGTTTTAAATCATGAAGGATCTCAGATTGAATGTTTTTTAACGTTAAAATTAAATTTGGGTAAACCCACCAACGTGCTTCCACTCCACCCGGAACTTACAAGTGGTATCAGAGCGGTCATATCATTGATTATAATTATTTAGTTTTTTGTTGGTAATTTACACATTTAATAATTTAGTTATTTAAATTCATGTTTAATCATTTTGGAAATTTGAATATCGGTATCTATTCCTCAACCCTCGTTTCTCGTTCACCTCATAGAAAAAAAATTTCTCTTAATTTTGATTAAAATAAAACAGAGGAACTCATCCGGAGGAGCCAAACGTTTCTGGTCGTACAACACCGGAATACATAACTTGTATTCAAAAGTACAGGTTGTGTAGTCTTGGTTCAATGCATTGACTGATCCTCCAAATCAGGCCGTGTATTGGATTCTTTCTAAGAATTTAAGACATTGTGTGTTGTCCAGAAAAATGTGGCACATGGTTTCCGGAATACACGCCATGTGGTCCAATGAACACGGCGTGTAGTCCCTTCGGGTTAGGGTTGGGCCGTGCACTCTATACATGACCTTCTTTTCTAGAAACTGTGTTATGTAGAAACTACATGGCGTGTGTTCCACTGTACATGCCGTGTACTCCGAAAATTTCCGATGTACATTAACACGCCGTGTCCCCAGGCGTGTACTTCGGATGGACGGTGAAGAAAAGTACACGCCGTGTAGTCGGAACTACACACTGTGTACTCACCCAAATTACGCATATTTCTTAAAATTCATTATTATATTATACAAACCCTTGAGACGTGTACCATGGTGAATGCGTAAAGCTGAGGCACAACACGTGATAGGTGTTTTATATATATCTGTTTAATTTAATATCTGTGTAATGAACAGGAATTCACTAGGTTTCCTCCATGGTACAAGTTACGTACAAGGATACTTTTAAATGAATTTAATTTTTTGAAATTATGATAGATGAGAATCTCAAGGAAATTCAGAAAAAGGGTTTAAGATAAAAGGATTGATTAATTAAAGATAATTAATTTATTCGAGCGTGATTTATCTTAAATAAGAACGATTAAAGAATTGAATGCTATTTTTATTTATGCGTAAATATTGTTTCATGTATGGATGATCATGAGCTAGACCGAGACCTTCGTATGTGAATGGTTTCTTTTAATTTAATTATTTAAATTAAATTTGTTGGCCTTTGAGCCATCTCCTCAATAAAATGTAGGGTCTGTGCGCCCAAGGATTCTTTTTGTAAAACCCCTTTTTACCCATCACCTGTGTGTGAGATAAATACATATGTAATGGATGGAGCTCCCAAGCTAGTGGAGGCGACTCAAGTAAGGAGACAAGGTGAAACCAATCCAAGAAGATACAAAGGTGGATAGGTTGAAAGCTGTAAACATGAACCCGAAATGTTCAAGGTGTTTCTCCCCTAGGTCTTGGGTTAGTTTATCAACCTCCAGATAAACTAATCAATAGAAATGCTCATGATCATGCAATTTATTTTATTTCTGCCTGTTGCATGGATTATTTATTGTGGGTGTGTTGTCATAATCACACAATTAATTAAACGAGCATGCAAGATGGAACTAAAATAAAACCGACTTATACATAAATATTATCTTAGACATGGTTAATCACTTAAATATATCCCACTTAATATTAACAAGCATGTAATCAAAGCTAATAAAATGGATATTTATGTATAAGGATAAAATCGATCAAAAGAAATATTATGTAGGCATAGCCTTCCGTAATCTTGGTTAGAATCGAACCATAGTTCAAAGTGCTTGAACAACCCTAGTTGGGGTGATTTCAATTATCGAGGAATTCTAATTCAGGGTTTTGGGTTGACTTGACTTGGTTCGCATCAAGGGTTGACTGCCACAGCAGGACTTGGTGTGACCAAGAGGCAATGGTTGAGGAAATCCAAAATGGATTTCAGGATTGGGGAGTCCACTCAGCGGATCAAGGAGCTATGAGTTAATGTACTTGGCATTTGGAATGCCTACCTAAAACCCTTCATGTTTCTTGACCAACCCTAGTTGGGGTAATGTGAAAGGAAATATGGATCCTTTCCACTAGAATATTCAAGCAATAGAATTTTCCGAAGTCAATGGTGAGGGCTATTGGATTTCGATAAAATAATGGGAGACTAATAAGTATTAATTTATTTATTTGTCTCAATTTTTGTAATAAAGTACTAAACCTTTTCTCATATTAATTTGTAGAAACGACAATAAAATTACTTCAAACATATCATTGCACACCATACTCAAAAAAGAAAACCTTCTCATAGGCACCAATTTCCAAGAGTGGTAGAGGTGTTTACACGTCAACCTTCGCCATGAAAGGAAATTGTATGTGATAGAAGAGCCTCTTCTAGTTTCTCCTGGGAAAGAGGCCAGTGATGAGGAATTATCTCTCTACATGAAACACATTAATGATGCCATAGATGTCCAGTGTTTCATGCTATCGGCCATGTCTAATGAGATGTTGAATTAACATGAAAACATGGACGCATATAGCATGATGTCTCACCTTAAAGATCTCTACTAAGAGAAGGAGAGACATGAGAGGTATGAGATCTCCAATGCTTTGTTTACCATGAATCTTGGAGAGTCTTCGCCAGTTGGGCCTCATGTAGTCAATCTTATTGGCTACATTGAATGCCAGGACATCTTAGGGATTAAATTCCCAGATGAGTTGCCTACAGATCTCATCCTATCATTACTTCCCATGACCTTCTCTGACTTCATTGTCAACTATAACATGAGCAGTAATGAGAAGATTCTATCTAATCTTCTGAGCTTGATTCGCCAGTTAGATAAGGACATGGGGCACGACAAACCCATGCTCATTATGGTGAACAAGAAAAGGAAGGGCAAGGCAAATGGGCCAAATACTTATAAACGGTATGAAGCCCCTAAGAACCGTCCCTCTAAGAAGGGGAAGATCCAGAGGCAGGGCAAGGAATGGGAGGACGTATGTTTTTCATGTGGCAAGCAGGGCCACTGGAAGAGGAACTGCACCCAGAAGAGTGGGAACGCTAATGGTGCATTTGTTATCGAGTGTAATCTTTCTATTTCTACACATTGGGTATTAGATATAGCTTGTGGGGCACACATTTTTTTTTAAATGCAGGAACCAAGTAGATTTAGAAAGATCTCTAGAGGAGAGGTGGATCGTGGAGCTTCCAATGGTGCAAGGCGGGCTGCATTGGCTATTGGTGACTACCACCTCTCATTGTCGACTAGGATGATTTTGGGTTTACATAACTGTTATTGTGTGCCTAGTGTTACCAAGAACATAATTTCTGTATATTGTTTGGATATGGATGGATTTGATTTCAAATTTGGAAATAAGGGTTGTCTCTTTTATAATAACAATGTATGTTATGGTATGGCACATTTAAATAATAGTTTCTATGTTTTGAATTATTAAAACCAAGTGTTGGAAATCGATAATGAAACAAACTCACATGACTCATACATCACCCAGTTATGGCATCACCGCCTTGGTCATGTGAACGAAAATCGCTTGAAAAAGCTCTTCCAAGATGGCTATTTAGACACTACTGAGCTAAAACCACTTGATATATTCCATGCTTGTATACAAGGAAAAATGACCAAGCCGCCTTTTGGTGGAGAAGGTGAAAAGGCCACAGAGCTTCTTGGATTGGTACACATGGATTTGTGTGGACCATTTCTAGTAGAAGCTAGAGGTGGATATTCTTACTTAATTACTTTTACTAATGATTTGAGTATATATGGCTATGTCTACTTAATGAGGTATAAGTCAGAGTCCTTAGAGAAATTTAAGGAATTCAATAATTAATTAGAGAATCGGCTTGGTAAGAAGATAAAGAAACTTCGACCGGATTGAGGTGGAGAATATCTGAACCAAGAGTTCATCAATCTTCTACGGGAGTCTGGGATTCAATTTCAGATCACTCCTCCTTATAAACAACAGTGGAATGGTGTTAGTGAAAGGAGGAACCACACCTTGTTGGACATGGTGAGGTTGATGATGAGTCATGCAGACCATCCATTATCCTTTTGGGGATATGCATTACAAACTGCAGTATACACATTAAACTGAGTACCAACTAAGGTGGAAAATGGAATTCCATCCGAGTTATGGAATGTAAGGAAACCCACTTTTTCTCACAAATGTGTATGGGGATGAAAGGATTTTGTTAAGGCCCTTTCAGGCAATAAACTAGCACCCCAGGGCACGAAGTGTATCTTTATAGGATATCCCAAGGAAACGAAAGGATATTACCTATATAATCATCAAGACAATAAAGTGAATGTCGCCAGACAAGCTGTCTTTATTGAGAGGGAGCACATCCTCACGAAGGATAGTGGGAGCAAGATTGACTTCGACGAAGTTGATGCTCAAGATACACAGGAGTTGGTAAAGGAACATGTTCCAAAGGTCCCCGTGGAAGAGGTTCCAGAAACACAAGTACTACGTAGGATCTCAAGAGAGGTAAGGGAACCAGAGAGATTTGGTTTCCTAGTCACTGAGGATGGTGAATAATTACTGTTGTACAATAATGAACCTCTCTCCTACAAGGATGAAGTAGAAATCTCAGAAGCTGGAATATGGCTAGAAGCAATGAATTCTGAGATGGATTCCATGTATCAGAACCATGTTTGGGTTCTGGTCGATGAGCCAGTTGATGTAAAGCATATTGGATGCAAATGGGTATTCAAAAGAATACTGGACATGGAAGGTGAAGTTAGAACCTATAAAGCAAGGCTGGTTGCTAAAGGATTCAGACAACATCAAGTAATTGACTATGATGAAACATTCTCACCAGTTTCCTTGTTTAAATCCATAAGAATCATACTTTCCATAGCAGCTTACAATGACAATTAGATTTGGAAGATGGATGTCAAAACAACATTCCTTAATGGGAACCTTCAGGAAGATGTCTATATGACACAACCAGAATGGTTTGTGACACCATGTGAAATCAAACAGATTTGAATGTTGCAGAAATCCATTTATGGATTGAAGCACGCATCCAGGTCATGGAACATTCGATTTGATGAAGCCATAAAGGAATTTGGTTTCAATAAAAATGAACGTGAGCCATATGTTTATAAGCGGTTTAATGGGAATGTGGTCTTCATCCTAGTGTTATTTTTTTATGACATATTTCTTATTGGAAATGACGTACCATCCTTACAGTTAGTTTAGGACTGGTTGAACAAGTGTTTCTCCATGAAGGACATGGGAGAAGCAGCCTACATTCTAGGGATCAAGATCATTCTTGATAGATCCAAGAGGCTCCTTGCACTAAGTCAGGGTACATACATTGACTAGATAATAAAGAGATTTAGTATGGAAAAATCCTAGAGGGGATTGGTTCCAGTGTCACATGGCTTACATAATTATTAGAAAATGTGTCCCCAGACACAACAGGAGAATGATAGGATGAGTAAGATCCCATATGCTTCGGCTATAGGATCCATCATGTATGCCATGTTATGTACCAGGCTTGATGTTGTCTATGCACCAAGCATGGTAGGAAGATATCAAGAAGATCCAGGAGAACAGCATTGGACTGCTTTTAAAACTATCCTTAAATGCCTAAGAAGAACTAAGGATATGTTCCTGGTGTATGGAGGAGACAAGGAGCTTGTCATAAGAGGGTATTATGATGCTAGTTTTCAAACAGATCAGAATGATCAGAAGCCGTAGTCTAGATTTGTTTTCTGTCTCAATGGAGGAGCTGTGAGCTGGAAGAGTTTAATGTAGCCAGTTGTTGCCGATTCTACAGCAGAGTCTGAGTATATAGGGGCTTCTGATGTAGCCAAGGAATCCATCTGGATTTGGAACTTTGTCTAGGATCTGGATGTGGTGCCTAGTAGTAAAGATCCCATTACATTGTATTGTGATAATACTACAATGGTGGCTCTTTCGAAAGAACCAAGGTCACATCAACGGAAAAAGCACATACTTCGGAAGTATCACCTCTTGAGGGATTTCTATCAAAGGGGTGATGTTGGAGTGAGAAGAGTGTCCACGGAAGAGAACGTGGTGGACCCCATGACTAAAGGCCTATCTCAGCAGAAGCATGAATATCATGTGAGAGTTAGCGGGTTAATGGTTGTTAGCAGTTGAATCTAGTCCAAGTGGGAGTCTATTGATGTTGGTGGCCTAGAACCAAATACTATGAGCTTTATTCATTAATAAATGCCTTATCACATCTTTATTGTTCTTCTGCGTGACAATTCATGTGATAATGTCCTAAGGACAACTGTTGCATTAATGGGTAATAGAAGATCCCTACTATTATGAGAACCCGGAAGTTCCATAATACTGTTCTTGAATATATGTTCTATGGCCAGATGATATTATTTGAGGGACACAAATAATACAGGTTATTAGGGGTGAGGACTCATAAAACTTTGAGGCACCTTCTCATGGTGTGCTCCCTTGGTAATATCTCAGAGGATATAATGAGAACGAGACCCTCCAGTAGGAAATCCACATTTAATAGTGTAATAGGATGTTCCTATCTGCGGACATCCGTGTTGGTCCTTAGACTCTAAGATTATTATTAATGGGTATTACAACTCACACACGTAGATGTATTGATGAAAACTATGATGACACACTGTTCGCAGCGAGGTAGGATACGTTGGGTGCACCACGAGTAATACTGCATTAATAGATAATGCGAGAAAGGATTTTTCCCTTCTGTTCCATAACAGAAGTAAATATCTCAGGCCCTTTGATGGAATTGATATAGCCTAAATAAATCCATGGCCATGGTAAGGTATGGGAAAGTTTAATTCCAAGAAGTCAAAGAAAGAATAATCGAGCACATGGGTTGATGGCACTAGCATGCAACCCATTTTATTGGAGATATCGAGACAAAGGGATTATATTACACGTTAAGTTTTCGTAGGAGGTGACATGTCATTGTGGCGTTAACTTCTTTCTCTATCAGTGCCTTGGCATGTTTCTAGACGCTAACCTTGAACTTTAGGCAGGCTCCGCCTAATTCTACTGAGAAAGAGGCCTAGAGGGTCACACACTAAGTGTGTCCATGTATCTCAGTTAAATATTAATTTAACAAGTTAAATAAATATTATTCCCGACTGTGGTTTAAATATTATTTAAGGATGCATGATCACATTTATTTCGACACTAGTTATTCGAGAGAATATATTGTGGTTGATATAATATATATATTTATTAGCGAGTAATGCAGTTACATTTATTTAAGAAATAAATAGCCATTACTCAAGGACTAAAAATATGGTGGAGGAAATAAATAAAATGGAAAAATAAATGTACATGCTGTGTATATTTATATACACGCCGTGTAGTTATTTTTTTCGGGATTTGTGAGAAAATATTGTTTATTTCATTAAATGATATTAAATGTAATATGTTGGGTGCATGTCAAGTAATAATGATGTTCAACTATCATTATTAAGACATGGGGTATTTCTAAGAATTAAATGAAATGATTAAATGATTTCCGGAAATTGATTCATTTTATTATTATAAGTATTATAATCCCAAATTACATTATTCTCATAGAAATAGATCCATTTTTGTGCATAACGGATTTGGAAATACTCTCAAGCCAAGAGAGAATTCCCTTTCCACCAAGAACACTTTCCAGTTATGAGAGCGAGATCCTAAACTGGATTAAGGCAGTTGAAGGTGGACATTGCAAGCGAAGACTCTTTCGTACTAGCACCCGGAGATCCCTTTGGCGACGTCTAGAGATAGTGTAACACATGTGGATCACCTCTAGAGGAATCCTATATGTGGATTCTACAACGCAACGACAGATCACTGGATCGTGACTGGAGACTCCAACGAAGAAAGAATTCCATCGAGGTAATTATTATGAATTAATTAAATTATTTATAACCAACATATGATGATCCCAACTCAAGGGTTCTGGGACTCTTATTTTCTTTTTTCATTCTTCATTCTATTCTAAAGATTCATCATTTTAAATCGTGATGGATCTCGGATTGAATGTTGTTTAACGTTAAAATTAAAGTTGGGTAAACCCACCAACGTTCTTCCGCTGCGCCCGGAACATACAAATAATTCATTTAAAAATAAATTTATCATCACTACATTAATTAACTCTAATATTATTATTATTATATTTATACATAATAAATAAATTTAAATTATTATATAATATTTAATTTTTTAGCGCATATAGGAAATAGTTTTTTTATTTTTTAAATTGATAGAGTTTTTTTGTTATAAGTATGTAAGAATTCTATTTTATAGTAAAATATTTATTGAGTTTAGAAATTGTTAAGCATGTATTTTAGAAACACAAAATATTTTCATTAAATGATTTATATTATTTTTTATGTATATTTTTTATATAAAATGATTTTACGGATTATTTAATCCATTAGTCTATTATAAAGGTAGTAGTTTTTAGTAAATGACTATAATTTTATTGTTCCACTAAAATCAATTACTTCAAAAAAACTCAAAAAATGTCATATTACATTAATGTAGGTGTAATAAAATAAAATATGATATATATTTTGTAATATTAAAATTTTAAAATTTAATTGTATATGAATTAAAAATTATATATATAAATAATAAATAAAAATGTTTTTATTAGGAAATAAATTTTTTTAAGCATTATGAGTTCTTTATGTTATTTCATATCGATTTCAAATTTATATGATATTAATATGTTAGATCATATATAATAATATTTTAGTCATTTCAATTTTTTTATTAAGACATAACATATTATATTCAATAAAAAAGTTCTTCGAATAGATATAGTACTTTTATAGTAAATACAGTTTAAATTTCACCATTAATTATTACTTTATATTCTAAAATTTTTGGTTTTCCACTCCACTAATATTAAAATATTTATATTATTTTTATATATAAAACATATGTTTTTTTATATTGATAATAATATTTCTACAGAATATGAATATATTTATTTTTTTTTATAATATTTTATTATCATATTTTCATTTCACTATGAGTTAAATAATTTTAGATTTCTTCCTTAACAATACATCAAATTAGTATACCAATATGATATATGACCAACAACCATAATTTTAAGGACTATATTTGAATCAACTATATTTGAAATGACCATATTTTCAAAAGTTGTTCTCTCAATTAATATATTTTATTCATGTAAATAGACTTACTAAAAAATTAATTCATTCCACTCTCACATCGCAATGAATTGTTCTTATTTTGTATTTTTACTTTTAAGTTCTCCTTTCATGGTTTACTTCCTATTTATAGGATTTTTTGGGAAATTTTTATCATCATGGTTGAAGATTATTTGGGATATTTCCCATACATAATGATTATAAATGTTTTTATCTATTTTTCTTATAGTATTGTAGTTTTAGTGGATATAATTAACCATGATGTGTAATAATCCATTGTAGATGACACATTCACTCATATTACATCATTATTATAATCCATTATAAATAATGAATTTTCCAATATCTAGTTTAATATCATATATGGCCCAATAAATATCAATGTGTAAATTACTTTAATAAATATATTATCATTTTTTATAACTACAGATATAAATAATTATAATGGAAATATATAACAATATTTGCTCATAAAACTTATATCATTATATTCTAAGACATAAATAAATTATATCCTAACAATTTTATTTTTTTCTTAATTGTGAGTTTAATTATGGATACATATAAGGTAACGTGATATTTATTTTCTTGAGTGATATGAAATTATAGGCTTCTAAATCTTATTCCATTTTCTATAGAATATGATTATCTTTACTGTTGAGTTTTCTTCGAATGTTTGAGCCAACAAACTATTGATATTTTTATCAAGAAATATGGGGTATAATTTTCATTTAAAGGGTGTCTATAATCAACCTTACATAGACTATCATATTTTAAAATAAAATTTGATTTCATAATTTTAAATAATATTTTCCTCAAACTGTATAGAACCAATCTATTACCAATATTATCCATGATGGATAATAAGTTATTTGTAAGACACTTTTCCATAAGCATAAACATGGGATACAATAATTGTGTCCCCATAAGTTTTTATTTATAATTAGACATTTTGACATTGATTTAATTATTTTTATTTATTATTAAAAATTCAATGATAAATGGTGATGGTTGAATAAGATAAAAACATGAACTCAAAGTTAATAAGTGGATTATCAGTTTTACTCATGTTGAATAATATTTATTACAATGTAATATAGTTATGATGGAATGGATATTATTTTGTTCCCTTGGAATTGGTGGTTGTTGATGTCTATAGTCTTTTCTAAACATTATATTATGTGATTAACTGGGATAATCCAAATATTTTTGAAATTAAATATAGTAGACCATTAGTGAAGATTTCGAATGAAATCTTTCCACTCCAATCATTGTAACATAACTCATCATTTATTTGGGGAATGTTTCCACTCGATGACCATATATTATATATATAAATTATTTTTGAATCCCCTTAAATCAATTTCCATGGGGATTATTTTGATATTTTCATCATGAAATAAATTTACTATATGTAACCCTTATCAAAATAATCATCAGAAAATTCATCTTGATTCATCATAATATTATTGGTTGTAATGAATATTTTATATTTTGTAATATTTTAATTCATGTTTCATGATTGTTTCCTGGGAATAATCATCAGATTTTCCTATCTGTCTCTCACTCCAATGGGTAGATCATTAATGTAATCTTAAAATTTTCTCTTAACCCCAATGTTAAATCGGTTACCTGTTCTTAAATATATCAATATGACCGATAAGGTTAACATTAATGATGAATATATAACATCATATGGGGGTTATCCCTATCAATCAGATAAAATGTATTTAACATATTAATCTTTTACCCCTTTTCTTCACCACATTCGCTCGTTATTTATATAGTTTAACATAATTAAATATATTTTTTATCATATGTTATATTATGTTGGGATATCAAATAAATATAAACCATGTACATTATAGTATTAGGAAAATGAATCCCTTAAAGAGGTTCATTAAGAGTATATAATTTGACAAAACACATCCACCGTGATTGTGATTATAGTTGTACAATCTTTTTTCCACTGATAACACATTATGTTGACGATCGATTAAATTCCTAACCAACCATTTGGTGTGTGATTATCCCCTGGTGAATTTGTTCCATAGCCTCATCCACTTTCCAGTACCAAAAAAGGATTTATTGATTAAAAAATTTCATAACCTCTACATTACATAAATATTGGCATCTCATTTTGTACATTGTATCATCCCTTATACTTTTTCTATGGTTTTCAATAATTTTATCTAATCTTAATATCCAAATACAACTAAAACATTCACCAATTAAATCTCTGTAAACCTAAGACATAAGAATATATTATTTCAAGATTATTAACCATGTTTTCCAATAATACAAGCTAAAGATATATAGGTCTAGTCACTCAAGAATATTATACGTTCCAATAATTCAACATAAATATAAAAATATCATATTTATCTAGGACTCCACATAGTACTCCAACCTCACAGGGATTATCTAATAATTTATTTGATATCATGGGATATGCAAGTAGAAAATAGTGTTCTAAATACCCAAAAAGGGATTAAAATAGAAATAAGGAATAAAATAAGAGTTAAAAACCATAACATGATATCATAATAAGGATTATCATAAGCATATATGTGTGGAATTTTGAAATTAGAACTTTTGATTATGGAATCATAAAACTGTTAATACGATATAAAACATGATATCACAAACATAACATATTGTTCTCACCCAAGAAAATAATTAAAAAGATTTCAAACTCCCATTGTGTATTTGGCTTACTCCCTATTCCCATAAATTTTGATAATAATGTCCCGTGGTGTATTAGGTTTACTCTCTAATCCATTATATAAAATCCATTGAAATATTAATCATTACCCATTTTACTGGAGGAATGTTTTATTTTTTTCCTATCAATCACATAAAATATAAACCATACATATGTGTGAAATGGGTAGAAAATACGGAACTCATAAATTATAAGTGTTGTAAAACACGAGAGAATGATGTTGATTTCATAATTCAGGTTCATTGCATAACAAATGGCTAAATCATATGGATTTAAAATAGAATAAAGAGATAAATCATTTTTATATTCATATTTTAAAATTAAACATAGTTCTTCATCAATGAGATCTATTGTATATAATTTATGAGATAGATTTATGATAAACAAATAAATAAAATTAAAAACATGGATGAATCTTTGTGAAAATAAGTAAATGATAGCTTTTTGAAGATATAAAACCCTAATAGTTGGCCATTAAATCAGTATTGATCAATCAAGGTTATTTGTAATATATTTTCATCATTTATAGGGTATTCATTGTTTAAAAACCAATTTATTTTTATTTTTCTTGATGGGATATAACAAAAAATGAAATATCTCATTTACAGGGTTTACTTAAAACAAGAGTTTTGAATGGAATAAACATTTATAACTTTAGTAATGATATTTATTTTTAACTAAGTATTTATTTTCGGAAATAATACAAAAAAATTTAAGATGTGTGGGAGATAATAATTCATAAATGCGAGAAAATGAGTGAGATATTGTAACCAATATGTCAGGAAAGAGCTACGAAAGATAACTTTTTTACCTTTCAAAACATCTTCTAAAAAACTACATCATAAAAAAATTTTAACAAATTATTTTGAAAAAATTATATGGTAAATCTAAATTTCACCTGATAAAATACATAATTAGGTTCCAATTAAAAAAAGAACATTTCTGTGTGGGAAATTATGGATGTGGATGGGGAAAGCATAATTTAAGTGGAATGGAATTATTCTTAAAAATGTTTCAATTTCAAAAAGGATTAAAACCCATTATTAATGAATAATTAATTAAAAAATTTGTATCTCAAGATGTAGATGGGGTATAATATATTAAATAAAGGATTAAATTAAAGGAAAAAAATATAACTATAGAAATAATATTGGGTTTTGAAAAACCCTTATGGATTTAGAATGTTGGAAAAAAAAGTTGTTAAAAATTTCAAAACAATATTTTTATATAAATTGAATAAAGTAAATCCTGAAATATGATAAAGACAAATTATTTCATGGTATATACACTATATAAATTATAAATTGGTTTATAACAGTAAATTTTTTCATAATTAAGGAAACTAGGAAGAAAACCCTTGAGACTTAAGATGTATCCTAATAAAACCCCATGAGAGAATGATAGCATGTTGAAAAGATAAAATAACATTAAAAACATAATTTCGAAAAATTATATATCTAATTTTATGTATAAACATCATTTAAATTAAATTTGGTGGATAAAATAATGTGTGTCTCAATGAAAGATGTTTTGAGGCCAAACCCATACCTTGTTCATGATTCATTATAAAATTGCACCAAACACACCAAATAATATTATTATTTATATTATATACATTATTAGATACCTTATTATAATTTATTTAATATAAAATGTACCACTTATTATCATGTTTTTTTATTTATTAA
Source organism: Viscum album (assembly GCA_963277665.1). Classification (NCBI taxonomy): domain Eukaryota; kingdom Viridiplantae; phylum Streptophyta; class Magnoliopsida; order Santalales; family Viscaceae; genus Viscum; species Viscum album. Next base: position 1,237,950,435 of record OY728130.1, on the reverse strand, counting down.
TAGTTTTTTTCTGGCATCGGTTTCATTAGGTAGTTCGATCAATTTTCATATATATTCTTATGTATGTTTACATATGTCAAAAGGATTCAAAAATAGTTCCATAATAAAAAATATATTAATAGTGATATAAAAATAATTTCCTTATATTAAATATGTATTTAAATTCAACCATTATGTATGGGGATGAAAAATGAAAGTCATTTCTCATGGAGGTGATAGTTTTCTGATACATACATTTAATGTTTCAATTTCTCAATTAATGAATGTGAAAGAAGGTAAATGAAAATTTTAATATTAATATTAATATTTAAAATAAAGATATCATTTTTATTCATCTATTAAATTATTATTTTTTTATTAATGGAATTGATGAATAATTGAAGTCATAGTGTTGTGGATAGGGTAGTATGAGAAATGCTATAATGACGCTTTATTTCATACCATATGTAACAGAATAAATAATTGATATTATATTAATATAGTAACTTTATTGTATAACAATGTTACTGATAGGATTATATTTGTATTGATATAAAATATTGTTAAGATAAATATTAATGAAAAAATGTTACTAAGAAAGTAGTTCTTATGTTTGTGACATGACCTTCCCTTAGAGGTTTCCATGGAAGTTAAGGCCTTAAAATTAATTCTATAGACTAGGGTATTATGTATGAGAATAATAAATCACTATGAATTATTTTGGGTATATTTTTAAGGTAAATTATATTGTTAAATGTAACTATATAGGGGTATAGTTGATCAACATTTATAAGTGTAGAATATGGATATGTTGGAATACCCTTAACACTTATTTTGATATGACTACACTATTTAGTGGTATATAACATGAATGCTTCAAAATAATTGATTTTGGGGAGACATTTTATCAATAAATACTCAAAAAATTATATAAATGTTTTTTGACATGTTATTTGGTTTTTAACATTTTGTTTTTATATCCAACACTTTTACTTTTAAATGTCGTGACTAGTTTTTAAATAAGTGATTTTTTGTTTTATTAAAAATATAACATAATCCATTTAACCAAATTTTAGTTTTATAGAACTAAAATTATCATCAATTTAATTAATTAGATTTTTAAACATTGTAAAACAACATTTAACATAAAATATGAAGTATGTAGAAAAACTGTATTAAGAGAAAAATGAAATTTTTAATATTTCGAAATATTATTATTATATTCAATACATTTCCAATTAATTTTTTTAATGTATTTAAATATTTATTATTATATTATACTATATCTAAAATTTTAATTATATTAATTTTATTGATTTAATTAAAAATACCAATTTTCAATAACCTAATTCTTTTATAATATTTAAATTTCCATTATTACGGTATTTAACACTATTCTTTTTAATATTATCTTTATGTGTAGAAATAAAATTGAACCTGTTATATAATATTTAAATGTTCGAATCAAATTGGAACTAAATTTTTTTTATATAATTTCTAAATTTGATAATGTCTATTTTTATTATAAGTGAATGAAAACATCTTTTATTGTGAAACATTTCTTGTGTTTCAAAAATAATAAACATGTGATCTATTAATTCAACATAGTATTTTTAAATATTCTATATTAAAAATTAAATATATATTATTTTATTTTAAATAGTATTCTTAATATTTAAAATCTTTAATCTATTATAAAAGTAATCATTCTTCATAAATGTCGGTATTTTTACTATTCACCTAAAATGCAGTTATTTCAAAAAAAATAAAAAATTCATATTAGGATAATATTTATAGAATTATTTCAAGAAATAAGTCTTCTTTATGAAACAAAAAATGTCAAATTTTTATATTTATCATCAGAAATGATATACATTATAAATAATAATCATTTTATTGGATACTAGTTTTTTATATAAAATGAATTCTAAATGTAATTTCTTATGGATATTTAATTTAATTGATGTTTAAATATTAGTAATATATAATAATATTTTTATGGTGTTTGTTCAATTTAAAATGAAAAATATAAAATACTTAATAAAAATTTCATTTGAAAAAAAATTACTTTTATATTAATGACACATTAAAAAATACCATTAATTCATTATTCATATTCAAAAATTTATTTTTTCCAACTCCATTTATATTTAAATATATACATAAATTATATATATATATTATATAATTTCATAATGTTATTATTATTATTTATAACTAAAGTGTGAATATATATTTTTAATTATTTACAATAATTCAATATCATAATTGTTTATCATTGTGAGTTTTAATACTTTATGTTTACCTGTTAACAAAACACGACATCAATATACTTATAGGATTAATGGAAAATAGCCATAATTACAATGACCATATTTGAAAAGACCATAATTTCAATGGACATATTTTCAATGGCCCTGATTGCAATGAAAATATTTTTATTAATATCATGTAAATGATGGGACTTATGGGTTAACTCGTGTTGAAAATTGTCCATGGGTGTATTTGGGTTCTTATGGGTAATCACAGAGTTAACAATGATCCTAGGTGGACACATAGACATTTAGTTATAATGTGGTGTGAACACTACCCCCCCCCCCTCATTGGGATATTAGGTCCTCATTGATAGCTAAATTACCCTCAAGTGGATATTTTCACATGGGATGGGTAAATTATTACTGGTTAGTAGTATTAGGTTTGGTTTTGTCTTTACAATACACTTCAAGAAATCTATAATTAACTGAATCGGGTGGATTTCAACTCTACTATAACTAGGGAGCCTAGGTTCAAGCTTTATTTAATTATTTATTATTCTTACAGTTATTTAATGTTTTATATATAGAACCATCACATTAAATTAAGTTTTGAATAGATTATTTTGGAACATCATTTTTAGTGACCCACTATGTCTTACTGACACCCTTCTTGAGTAGAAGTTTTTGTATATGAGAAAACATTATGGATGCATTTAGGGATAATATAAACCAACTGATCACCGATGCATGATTCTATATTTGAATATTGCTGGGGGATGGGTTCCAAGCTAGATATTAAGGATCTTTTGAGTCATACCATTTTTCTTTATGTCATTTTTCAAATTTTGTATCTATTTTATATCACAAATGACTTGTTTTGATTTTTCCTATATATATAATCATTTTGTATTTTTTTTAATATTTAGTGTTTTTATATTTTATTGATTTCATCAAATGATTTTTTGTGATGGGTATTTTCTTACTAATTTATGATATCATTTCACTTTGACCACGAGGGTATATTCTCCCCATAGAACTTCGTTGGACCCTCTCTACTAGTCGGCAGCCTATGGTATATTGGGTGGCACATCCGAGGTTCAATATTGACCATCGATCTGGGAACTAGTCATTGGTGTGATTTGGTAGGACTTTTCAGAGATGGTTCTATAAATGGTTTTCATTAATTATTATTCTATTTTGTTGATTATTTATATTCATGAAAAAAAATTAATCATTCTACATGTAATATTACTAATAAATGAAAAATCTAAAACTCACCACCTAAAATTCAATTACCAGGAAAAAAATAGGTTTATTTATATGTTAAAAATCAATTTTCGTTTCCCTAATTCATCTAATTCATCCCAATTCATATTTATCCACATAATGATATCTAAATTATTTAATTACACTTTTATGATAGTGATATTATAACAAAATAATCTCTTCTATAGAAAAAATCGCACATATATTTTTGTATTTTTTGGTTCGATGGGTTTAATCACCACCCTGTAAAATGCTATAATTTTTTTATCCGGTTTGGAATTTTAATTACCACATATATTATATTGATAACTTTAATAATTTTTTTTTCAGGGCTAGTAATTTATGCATTTAACACATTAACTAAGATATTTTTATTCATTTGTTAAAAATCACTAAAAGATGTTTTTGGTCACATCAACTATAAGAAACATAACTAAAACTATCATACAATGAATACTCAAATTTAAAATAAATCCTAAAACATTAATTCTAGTATCATGTATGATCAATGAATGATTAATATTAGCATAATAATGGCAATCAACATAATTATGAATCTAGTTCAACGTGATATAGATTACTGACACCAAATATGGAAAATTGATAATAACTGACTAATGTAAATTTTGAGTATAAATATATTTAATATCTATGAACTATTATAAACAAGGTACTGAAAAAAGTTATTATGCTATTATTTTTCGTTATATGTGAGGGTAGAGTGTGATCAAATTAGTATGAATTCAAGGTAAGTGATTCATATACTCAATTTTCTATTCCTAAGGTATCCTTTATTCGTATTTATAACATGAATATTTTATTTAATCCTATAATTACATTTTCTTGTATGGTATTTTCTCTTTTTATGTAGGGAAATTCATCATTAATAACTTATTTGATTAAATGTTTTCAAAAATAAAAGAATTATGGTGCTATGAATAACACAAATTCATACTAAGGATTATTATATTCAAAGTTCATATTCATTATATCAAAGGTTATTTCTCAAATAAAATAATAATATGTTTCTATTTAATATTGTTTATATTTTAAATTACAAATTTTAGGAATTGAATGTATCTAAATGTTTATCTATGGTGGTTCTTTTTTAAAGCAGCCTAAAAATAGATTAATAATGGCATCAATTTTCATTATTTACCAAAACATATTTATTATACTGATTTTTTATGAATTTAAATTATTTTTAATTTGGAAGAAATTATAAAAATATTAATTAAAACTCTTTTCTTTCCTTCCCAAAAAAATATTTTTTAAATTTCAATTTTCACTTCATCTTTAAAAAAAATATTTTTAGGTAACTTTTTTATTTTCACTTATATTTTTCCATAGGTTTATATCTCATGAATCAAAGTTTCAGTCACCGTCTATATGTTATTATGATATTATTCCGTTTATAAAATTATTTTTTTGATATGGTCAGATTTCAATGTTATAAAGTGTTTCTGAAATATTTAATACACCCATCTTTTTCTAGGGGATCATTAAGATGTGATAATTTATTTTAATTGAAACATATATTTATGGAAAATATTGGTTGGGGTCCTATAAAAAAATTACAATGTATTGGGTAATTTTTATATTCCATGATATTTTCAGTCCTCAATGTAATGGGTTATTTTAAATATGTGTGAGAAAAATAGGTTTTCTAAGATTTATAGGTGTAGACATAATGAGCATGTTCATAAATGTATGTGCATAATGAGTTTTATTATAATGGTTTTTCAATGCGTGGGTATGTGATTCCTTTCATTATTTTTCTTCTAGATATTCAACTTTTAAATTATGTGTTGTATTAAATTAAAATTACAAGTTTTCATTATTACACCTAATTATTAAACTATTTCTCATTTTAATGTTATACTATCTTGTTTTCAAATTGTTTGGATGTATTATGAACTAGGTCCCAAGATTTATGCTTTCTAAATGATACTTTTATTATTATATGATTCTATAAAATGTATTATGATTATCAAAAAATATATTATGATCTTTTAATAAGGAATTTATCATTTTCCACATGTTCTCCTTCATGTTTATGAACTTATACATTATTATATATATTTTCATAATTGAGTATCCAATCTTTCTGATTTCTAATTATTACAATCTACAGCATATGATGATGATTATATCACGTGAATTATCTATCAAAATTTCTAGTAGATAATTATTATTAGGAAATATATTTGATTGTTATAAAATAATTTTTTTTTATATTTAATCCACATTCCACTATAAATTTTTGTCCTTGAGTTGTGTGATTTTTTGTAAAAAGTATTAGTTAAATAATAAAATTAATGTATTATTTAAGATAGGTTTTGGTTGGTTAACATTAGTTGGTATAAAATGCATGTTCTTATTTTTTTTTAAATTAGTTCATCTATTTTATGGATTAATTTAGTAAAAATTATTAAAAACCTTATAAATAATTTTAAGGGAATGGTCTGGGAATAGGATAACATCGAGATGTTTTGATAATATAATAATTTAGTGTTATTCCTATAAATAAAATCCATGTATAGATACTCTAATTGGTTGCCGGAGTGAGAATTGATTTACATAGTGCTTCAAAAAAGGCATAAATACAAACATGGTTTGACACTCCCATGGGATATCATTTGATTAATTCCTATTTTTTTATTCTTAATTTTGAAGGATTTGTATATAAAAAAGGTTATCTAATAAAAACAACCATGTATAAAATATATTGTATCATATACATTTTTAGGATAATGAATTCACAATATTTATGGAAGCCTCCTTCTATATTTTTAGTTTCCTAATATGTGCATGCATATATTTAATTATATGAATTAAAAAAAATTCATTTTTTAAGGTAATGGAAGGGGCCTAGTATAACTGAGTTAAAAGTTTATATAATAGAAAACATATAAATAATACCAATATGAAACATAATGTGATTGTGGTTGTATTTTAAAACATTATGAAAATTCTCAAAAAAATTGTATAAGGTTGAGGGAATTAAAAAATTGTGTTGAGCATCCAAAGACACTAAGGAAGGGGAAAATAGATATCCAGTAGTTTTTAAAGAAACATCCACTATATTTTGATATTTAATCTAATCCACCTGTTTCTCGTAAGTGGGTCAATTCAATAAGAAAGATATTTTTTATTCTTCAGTACTCGGACCATGGGATGTTCATGTAAATTATACCATTAGAGTCACATGTATATTAAAATTTGATCATAGTTTGTCTCATTAAGTGTCTTTATAGTTTTTAGGAGGATATGGATGAAATTTATTAAATTTAGAGCAATCATGACAAACACATAGTCAGTGAACTATTAATAGAAATCATGGGAAGACCATATTGAATAGCCCTTTCAGATCCAGAGGAATTTTCCAAGGCCCGGGCATGGTTTTTCCGACCATGTTGGTTCCATACAAACCATAAATTTGTTTTTTAATTTTTTTAATTGGATATCACATGACTTAATCATAGTTTTTATAATAATGTTCCCATCACTAAAAAAATTTGAAGAATAATTTTACCAGGGGAAATGGATACTGCATGGTTTTCCAAATTATGTGGCCCTATCATTCACCCTATATGAGATTCTTAACATTTTTAATTTATACTCATACCCTTGGTCATTTTTTTTCTAATTCCTCCTTGGTGCCTTATAGTATTGAAATAACATATACCTAAAACTACATGGAGTTATATCCGTAGATATTTATTGATTTCAGTCATTCATTCTGTATCTCTCTAAGGTAAATATCTCTATTTCCACCTATTTTCTCCATTGTATTTCTATATTATCTTGATGTCTTAACATTTTTTTGATAGGACCCTATTGAGATGAAATTTCCAAATCTAGTATTGTTTATAGGGAATTTTTTTTTATATGGTTCAATAATTTTTAGGATTGGATATATCTGTTTCCAATCTCGACTTTTTAAGGAGACCATATTACCATTATTAGCATGGTAGGTGTCCCAATATAATGGTTTTAAGGCAAGAATTAGATAATCTTCTTTTAAATTACTCTTTTTTGTTTGGGAAATTTATTTATTTGATTTAAATGACAATTTTTTTATAATATTATATTCTTGGAAAATTGGTTTTAAATGATATTTGTTTATAAATTTTTTATGGCAATTATGTTTTGAATAAAATTCCCTAAAGACGAATTAGTGTCCAAAATGGATTTTCATGCATGAGGGAGGTGATTCATTGATTTGAAAATGTTTTCTAAAATGTGATCATTGGTTAATTAATGTTTCATAACATATAGCTAATTGGGAACATATATTGTGTTAGGTTATGGACATATGAAAACCATAGTGAGAATATCACTTCTAGGGATTATTCTGCTGATATTGATAGACTATGGTAGGACTCAGTATTAGAAGGATTCATGGTATGCCAGGATAAGTGTTCCTTTGGGTGACTAAGTACATGTTTTCATCTTATATATCCCACTTTTCTAATTTTTTATTCATTATAGTATTTTTTATGGATATCTTACTCAAAATTGTCTCATTAGTTTTTACACTGATACTTATGTTTATTCATTAAATGAACTTTTAAACATGTTTCACATTCCTAGTATATTTGAATATTAAATTCATTATTGGAAACCATAGGATTCTTTAAAAAATGGTTTTTTGGAATTTATTTGTAAATTTGTTTCATTTTAAAGATAAAACTACTAGTTTCAGGTGGATATACATTATATATATTCATAGTGGTATCCTTGTATGAATATTACTCACAACCTATATAATCAATTTTTTATATAAATGTTATTTATTTCATAACATAGGTAAATGAGATGATATTCATGCAGTTCCCCAGCTTTTCATGGGTATTGTTTCTTTTATAATTGATTGGGATGGTGGTAATGATTACACACATGGAGACTTTATTTTTACCTTTTCATTTTTCCTCTCAAGCTTATCTTTTTTCCTTTTCCATGTATTTCTAATGGATATGTGTTATTATTCTACAATCCACTTTATTGTTTATCTAAATTTTGTAACATATGAGACATTTTTTGGATGATTTTTTGAGTTCCACCTACTGTCGAGACATCCTGGATTACATGTCATGGAAAATTGGTTTGGTTCATTGAATAATTATATCATAGTCAGTATATTATAGAATTTATGATAATACATCTATAATATAGATTTGGGTATATATTAAGTAAGAGTTTTGACCATCATGATTCATGTTTTATGTGTGGATATGTTCAAATCTATCTCACTTCCATGAATAAACTCATGTTACCAAGGGTGGTTAGTGATTTCATCAAGATTGATCTTGATTATTTATATTTTGTAAATGATCTTGGTCAGAGGATTACTTATATGAATCTATTCTTTTTAATGATTTAGTTTTATGACCATAAATCCATTATTTCATTACATTCATATTGTGTTAAAGATTTGATATGGATTCATGTTGTTTGGATTTTGATTTGTAGATTTCCACATAATATGATTGAATTTTATCTATTGTATTTTATATAAATTTCCTTAAAGGGATACTCTATAAATCTAGGAGTGTAAAATATGAGTCATGTTTCATAAGTGAATCCTTCTACTGACCATTCATTGGTATAAATAGTTATATGCATCATCCAAACTCTATGATATGTATTTTTTGTAAACTAATGATTGGTGGTGTATCATGACACAAAATATTCCAAAAATAATACAAATATGGTTTTTGGTGATAATGATCCCCCCAAATCCCAAGAGTTCTTTGGGTGTATTGATAGTATCTTTGGCATTTTAAACACTCAATAATACTCTAATGTGGGTTTTATAACTCACATTATTGAAGGTCAATGATGAAAATGGGGGAAATCCATCAGTTAATCCATGTTTCATTAGGATCATACATTAAATTATTTGAAGAAGGATGTTAACAAGTATTATTTTTTCTGAATAGTTGTGTATGGAAAGGAATCAAGAGTTTATTTCCTTAGATTAAGGGGATTATTTGGTCATGGATTAAGCCACTCATATCACTATAGTTTTCCTCTTAAGAATTATTAATTTATATAATAACTAAATTTAATATTGTTGGTTTTAGATGGGTTTTAGGGTTGATATTCAGTCAATGAAAATTATTTTATGACTAAAAATAGTTTTTACAGTGGTTAATATAGAAAATATAGTTAATCATTGTAGAAAACCGACCCTAGAAGCCCAAAGATAGATTCTATTACCATTACATTGTCATGATTATAAGGAATAAATTCCCAAAGAACTAATAGAATAGTATTCTAGGTAAATAAGTCACATATATGAGTCTTGTATTACAAATGAATATAGTAATTACAAAATAAATTTTTTCGTCTAAGGATAACATTATTCCATCAATAATGAAAACATTATAGAATCTCATGGAAATAAAAAAATAAGTGTGATCCCAAATTCTTAGTAAGTGTCTAGTATAGAGGAATCAAATATGAATCAGTGAGAATAGTCAATATGGATTGTTATTAACTGGACACAGATGACATATAATTAATAAATTGAATCAATAAAACATATAGACTGGTAAATAGTTAAATTCACATGAACATTAATAAATAAACTGAAGGTATAAACAATATGTCAATGTAAATAAATAAAAACACATTCTATTTTAATAACTACATATGAAAAAATCAATAAGGAATGCTACTAAACTAAAACAAATTATATTTAATCAATGAAATATAAATTAAATGAATCAATATATATATGTTGATGAGAGATATCATGGAAAAATAATAACTAATCCAAATGAATTCAATGCATAATTTTTGGACATCATATATGAGGTAAATTATAACATATACTATATATACCTTTAAAAATATAGTATAAAACTAATATTAGAAACATGTTCAGTTAATGAAACTAACTTGTCTCATGATAAATTGTCGATTCATTAATGGGATATAAAATTTATAGGCCCCACTCGTCCCATCCTTTCCAAAGCATTACTCATATAGATTAAATGATATATTTAACAAACAATATTCCTTAACAAATATATATATTGAATAATTAATATAGATTTATCAATAATTCCTCCATTAATAAAAACTAATAACAATTGATATTGATGTTGATGAGTGGAAATACCATTGAAATATCATTAAAACATTCTTGAGGAGAATAATCTTTAGTCATTCTAAAGTTTCCTAAACCACTTTGAAACATTTGGATCAAAATTATATATTAAATAAATGAAACTTAGAATATCATTAGAATAAAAAGATTCTTAATATAACATGTCAATTTAGGCACCGTAATTAAAAATTATATATATATATTAGTTAACAAACATAAACAAGATTAATCAAATCGATAATTAATCAAAATTCAATTACAATTTATCATAGGAATTTTAATATTTACAAGGGGGCTAAAAAAGGAATCAAGAAAATTAATTTCCATACTATTATTGGCCAAATAAATCATAAACTATCCACAGTAATAATAATTATGCTATCAATACAAAATATCTCAAATGGTTTTAAATAAATGGGTTTTTTCATCACTGTAATAATACAAAACCACTATAATAATTTTTAGGAAAATATTTTTTTTTGAAAAAACATTTATCTTAAAATAATTTTAAAAACATTAATTTAAAAATAATGTTTTAAACTTGTAACAGAATATTTTAAGAAGTGATGGCTGGTAAATCTCTACATGTCATATATTGTAAAAATAATATTTTTATTACAATGTGAAGATGGATGAAAAGAGCCTTATTTTTAAATTGATATGAATATTTCTATGAAAAAATTTATAAAAGGAAAAAAGGTAAATATGTATTTAATAAATCATTTATTTATTTTTAAAAACAATTAAAAACTATTTTATAAAATAGTGGGTTAAAAAAAGGTTCTCCGAGTAAAGAAGAAACGAAGATAAATTTTCATAAAATCTTTTTATAAATAAATTAATAAAAACATATTGGGAAAATGGTATTATTATATGAAAAAATTCAAGAAAATCTATAGGATAAGTAAATTTAAGGGTTTATTATACAATGATAAAATTATTTTCTCCTTTTGAAAATAATGTGTATACAATCCCGAAGAAAATGTGATTGTGAAGTAACCCCTTGTAAATACAATACATTTAATGAGATCGTCAATAAAAAATTACAATATGTGTGTGAAATGAAAAAACACATAAAAAATTGAAATAGAACAATAAATATAAAACTTTTATTACAAATATAATCATATAATATTAATGACAATGAGGAAGTAATATAAGCTAAAAAAATATAATCGGGTAATGATATTCTGTTCGACTTGGTAAAGCATAATTAAAATACCCATAGATTAAATAATTAAAATTGAACCTCAAAATATCATGAAGGATTAATGGATAATGATATTACAAGTCAAAGTGGTCTTACATCCACCATACCAAAGAAATTGGGTCCACAACCAAAAATATTTCTCTCAAAGAATGGGAATTGAGATGAAGTCCCTTAACACATAGTAAATTTTGAATCATAAGTACTATAAAATTGATAAATTAAAATAGAACTATAAATACCAAGAATATACAATAATTAATGGTATAATATATCAAAAAATTAGTAGATAAACAACAAGAAAATTAAGTAGTGAGTATGATTTGTATCTCACAGATGCAAAATGTTAGATGAAAATTCCATCACTTGAGAATATATTTGATGAACGTCATTTAATTAATTATATAGTGGTTTTAAATATGTCAATAAATTATAAAAACATATAATCAGAATTTTAATTTCATATATTTTATTCTTATGATAAGTTGTTACCTGTTTGATATCATTCATTTTTTATTTTCACTATTTTGTGTTTTAATTACCTAGTTTCTCGAGTAGTTTTTTACTTGTTACATTTTTTGATATTAATTATATCATTATTCCATCATATAAATAATTTAAATCATAAATTAAATATCATATATATCTATTACATATGTATATTTATTAATTTTTTATTTTTTCATATTTAAAAATAGGAAATGTAATGCCTTATTGATGGAGACGGTAGGTTTTATGTAAATTTGAATTCTAATTCCTATTATTTATTATATTAATAGAATTAAAAGTATATGCTAATAATGTATATTATAATAAGGTTATAATTTCAATGATATATATTTTTCATTGTATTATTTAAATATTCTTTATTACATTCTATGTATACTGTGAATGAATCACTTCACTTTGAGAAGCCAGTAGTACACGCTACCAAAAACGATGTTATCATATTTAAACAAAATTTAAAATACAAAGGTAAGTGTAATAAAAGAGTTAAAGAAGAATAAATAAATAATATATTATATTATATATAATTTATAAACCATGTTTCCTTCATAATTTTCAACTATGAAAGGAAGTACTGGAAGAATGGAACATCATCGTTTCGTGAGGTGGTAGTTATCTATACACTAGAACAGTTAGTCTAGTACCCATTAAAAGGAAGTGTGTGTAAGTGTAGGATAAACCATTAAAATAAAAAAATCCAATTATATTTCGGATAATTATTTTATTAAATATTCATTTAATAATAATATTTCAATATATAGATAAGCAAATTAAAATAAATGAGCTTATGGGAAGATATTACCTGTTATCCAGGTAACTCCTTTTGGTTTTCACCATGGGGATTCCATTAACGACATTCTAACCCAGTTGAGGATTCTAGGATTTGTATTGGTATTTTAATGATCCAATTGAGAATACCTTGGTGTATCCAATTATTTTGAGATGTGTGAGGAAGTGGTATGGGTGAGTGTCATTTTATAATAGATGAGGAGTGACAGTCTTGTAAAATTTTGAATGGCATATTAATGAAAGGTTTTTTCTCTAAAAATTGGATCAAATAATAAGAAACATTATATAAAACTGATTATAAGGTATAAATTTATCCACAAAATGTATTTTGAAAACTTTGAAGGTCATTTTGGCACTTATGTGTATTGATTAGTCACTTTTGATGTTAATTAATCTCATAATTGATGTAATTAATGTCAATCACTTTCACTAATACTTTTGTTAAAAAATAAGCTAACCATAATAAAAATTATAAATTAATATGTTTCCAAATATAGAATCCAATTTTCCAAATTATAATAACATAATTTGAAGAAATATATTTATTTAATCTCGTAGATGGGATGACAATGCGGGTTTTTAGAGTAAAATAATTTAAAAGTTTTCTCTATGTTTATGTTCAATTTCAATGTGAAATTTATTCCAATGATCTATATTATATTAATTTATATATAATTCATGTAATTTTACAATAAAACCAATTTATAATATAATTGAACATTATTAACTAATTATATGTAATGGGTCTCCCTCTACACAGTCTAAAGAGGTCATTGCTTTAAAATAATAAATTGAGGGTTCAGCCCCAACCTTTAAAAAAAATAACTAAACATTTATTATCTAATTTATATCTTATTTTATTAAATAATAATTTTTATTAATATATTTTTATGGATAATACTCTGCCAGGAATGTAACGCATGTCGAGAAGAAACTCATTCTTGTGATTGACACATGCTTATATAGTATCACATTCATTTCAATATATATAATGGGATATTATTATTAAAATAATAAATATATTATAAAATATAGGCATTTTATATTCTATTATGTGTTGGGTGTTGTGTGTCATGCATTCTATTGAATATAATGTTATTACTTTAAAATGATGGGTTTTTATATTCTCCCCACCATAATTGAATTGCATAATTGAAATTTATAATCAACATTTATATTAAATTTTTTAATATTTTCAATGTTTAAATCCCATATTGTGATAAGTTTTGTTATAAAAATGATCTAGAAAAGAGGGAATCATAAATACAATGTCCATCTAGACAATCATTTAATATGTTCTCTAAGTAGGAGAACATTAGTTGAAGTGAAGATACATACATTGGGGAAAAGTTTAAAAATTTATAGGGAGTGATTTAGGTAATTAATCAAAAATAATTGAATGATAAATAAATGGCTGAGGGCTTAAAAATCCGTCAATATTTACGGATTTAAAAGACCACCATTTCATTAAAAATGATGGCATTAGGAAAATATTTTGTTTTGAGATTCTTTTCCTAATGTTGAGTAATTATTTTTCTTCCTTCAAATATAAGGAAATATAAATATATGATCTATTTTTATAAAAAAAATTACATCATTTGGTTTTGGTTCAATAAATTTCCAATTTATTAATTACGTTGAGAAGTGGATATCAAAAAATTAACATTGATGCTCGTAGCACTAAAATACACTTTTAATAGATCGTAATTCCCATAAAATAGTGATAAGTCTAAATATTTGTCTCTAACTATCATCCAATGTAAATATGATTAACAAATTAATCTGTAAACCTAAAAATTAATAATATTTAATCATCATTAATATTTATTCGTCAAAATTATTAAATAAAAAGAGAATAAGTAACCCGGACATCGCATAGTCTTGTGGTAGGCATGAAAACTATATTGCCCTTCAATCATGGTTTCAAGTCCCTCATTTTTTATGGAATGATGGGTTTTAACCCATCATACAATTTGTAATTTTATAAAACCATATTGATATAATTACAAAAATAAATATGATAGAATTCCTTGAAATAAGTCTAATCACTAAATAGACTTTTGAGTAAGGTTTTTAGAACATCCTTAATACATAAATATATCATCTATTTATTTCCACATATGTCCTTCATTGATATATATTAGGTGTTATAGTGGAGGGAATTTCAGAATACTAATAACCATTGTGTCACCATCAATTATCATGTTGAAAAAAACATATAATCATTTTTAGGATATCTACATCTTAACATATTATTTTCAATCTATGACTACTCAAGTTTATCACATGTCATTCATTTTCATTATCGATTAAAATACATTATAATGGTTTCTAAAAAATATAAATTATACTAATAATATCCCTTAGTATTTTCAAATAAGGTGCTTATTACGGCATGTTTTTATGTACAGCTTTATGCTCGAATCTAGCTAGATACACCTTGTCATAGTTATTACCCCTAGATACATATTTTCAAGAACCACGCCCCCTATTAGTATCCATACATGGATATATTTCTAGTAAGACCCACATAACATATACCTTACCAAAATTCAAGGATTTTCTTCTACACTTTTCTTTAATGTATACCATAGAGTTATGTTTTCTAATCTATGTTTTCTTAAATCTATTTCCACAGATTGACACTATACTTATTCTAATACCAATATTTGTGACCCGACCTGAGAACCCTTAATCCAGATTCTACCACTATTACATTCATATGGTTACAAGGAATCAAATCCTAAAGAACCACATAGATTGTTAGTATTGGTAAACAAGATACATATATGAGTCTTCTATTAAAAATGAATACACAAATGAAAAAAATAATTTTTTTCATTCAAGTATAAATTTATTCCAACTATAATATCCTTTAATATCATTAATAGTACACTTAATGCAATCCTATGAAATGAAATAAAAATATGGGTGATCTCAAATGCACAATATGGTTCAAGTATAGAGGAAAAATTAATGAATCAATGATAATATTCAATATTGAAAGTTAATAATTAAACACACATTACATGTAATCAATACACATAATAGATAAATTATATATAAAGGTAAATAACTAAACACACTATCAATGAAATCAATCAACTGAATGTATAGACAATATATCAAGGTAAATAAAAGAAAACATGTTCTATTTAAATAACTGGATAATGAAAAATCAATATGTCAAGTTAATAAACTGAAACAAATTAAATTTAATCAATGAACTAATAATCAAATTCACCAATAGATAAGTCGAAGAAAAATCTCATGGATAAATAATAACTGAATCAAAATGGAAGAATTGTTTAATTTTTGGATGCCAAGTATGAGCCACATGAAAACCTATACTATCAATATCATTCAAAATATGGTTTAAAAAATAGATGGAAACCAAATTTAGATGTTTCTAAGTCATTGTGTCTCTTATGATTGAGGTTTTGTCACATGTTAAGCTAATTTTCTTCATAATCATTGTAATTAATTTTAATTAACTTCACTAATTTTTTTGTTCAAAAAATATTGAATTTTTTATAAATAGTAATATATATTTATTCCAAATATGAAATCCATTTTATCATATTGAAATTTAATAAGTGGAAAAAATAATTTATATTCATACTTGTAGTCTGGACATCAAAACTGGTTTTAAAATTTATAATGTTTAAATGTTTGAGAAGTATTTATATAAAATTTCAATGGTAAATTGATTCCAATTATATATTATTATTTAATTTTTTATAATAGATATTTTTTTATAATTTAATAAATTAAAAATATAGCTTATTGATAAAAAAATTAGATGAAAAAGCGATTATGGAGAAAAATTTGTTATTTTTCATTATTCATCATAAAATGAATCTTCTCAGAAAAATACCATAAAATAACCCTAAAATCATTTTTATGTTTATATTTCAAAAATGAAGTTTTTTTTTGACATATATAATTTTTAAAAGATCCAAAAACTTGATTTAAAATAGGTTCCCCATTAAAATTTTGTAAACTTTCCTTTATAAAAATATAGTTGTTTATGTGTAAAATTGGATTTTTTTCTCATCTCATGCATATAAAATATATTGTTGAGATATAAAAAATATTTTATTAAATATATAATATATAAATTATATTATTATAACTTTATAATTTTAATTAATTTAATTTATTAGGATAAAACAGCTTTTTTAGAATAAAAATATTCTCTTTGTATTCACATGGATCATGTATTCATTTATAATTAGATTTTAACCAATAAATTCAACTATATATTTTCATAAGATAGATAATCCTATTCATAAACACAATTTAATTACTAGTTTATATGTTATTATGTTAAGTAATAATGTTTTAATAATATATTTTTGTTCGGTAAAACTCGATATTGCATTTAAGAAAGTCATCAAAGAAATATGTCATTGTGTGTGATGTAAACTAACCCATTATCACATGACTTGATATATATATCATATATTTCATTTATTTAAATTATTAAATATTTTAAAATTTTGATGATATTATTTTTCCATATGCTCTTGGGGTTGCATCTAATACACTCAATCAAATACAATGTTATTACTTTATAATTTCATGGTGTTATATTATCCCAACCATAAATAAATTACATCCTCATAATATAAACATGATTTTGGTAATAGATTGTTTGATATTTTCTATTATGAAATCTCATATTGTGTTATGGGTTCAAGAATCGTCCTTTATAAAAGATAAAAATGGTAATTACAACGGTCCCAAGTACTATCCTGTAATTAGGTCTTCACATAGGAGTACATTAGTGGAAACTATAGATATGTACATGGGGAGAAAGAAAAAATAATTATAGGGAGTGATTGAGGTCATATAAATAAAAAAATGAACAATAAATGGATTATTGAGGCATCAAATCCCTAATTGTCTTATGATTTTAATGACTGTCGATTCAATAAAAATTAATGTTTTAGGACACCATTTTATTTATAGAATATTTTTCCACTGTTTACTAATTATTTTTCTACTTATGAATATCAGTAAATGTAATTAATTTTTTTATTTCTATAAAAACAATTTCATACTTTGGTTGTTCTTATATCTATTTCTAATTCATCCATTACATTAATAAATGGAAATCCAAAAAATTTCATAATCACTAAAATATACTTTCAACAGATATGAATGCCTATAAATGATTGATAAGTCTATATATGGGTCTCTAATTATTATTCAAAAAAAATATGCTTAATAAATTAATCAATAAACTTAAAAAGTAACACTGCATGTTAATCATCAATATTTATTTAACAAATTGTTTAACTAATAACAATGAAATTTTAACTAGTATGTTGCGTACTGAAATGGTAGGCATGAGACCCTTATCGTCCTTTGGTCATTTGTTCAAGTCAACCAGAATTAATGGACTCAATGGTTTGTCACCCTACATATAGTTTTTCATTTTCTAAAATAGAATATAAATAATTTTCCAAATAAATTTGATGTAAATCCTTGAAATATTGTCAATCACTAAATAACATTTAAACTTAATCTTTTAATACTAACTCAGTACATATACTTAATCCATTTTATTTCAACATAGGTCTTTAAATTTACTATGTTTTAACCTAGATCATTCATTATCATTATCTATTAAGATCTGTTATAATGGTTTGTATAGAATATTTGTATTATACTAAAAATATCCTCTAATATTGTCAAAGTAGGTGCACTGTAAGGCCTATTTTTATGCACCACATTTTTCTTGAGTCGTGCCTCATGCACCTTTTTGGAGTTTTTACCGGTTATAAATCTATTCTATAACCATGTCCACTTATATTATCCAGACATGCATGTATTGTACGGTAATCCACATAATCACTATCTAACTAAAACTCTAGGATATTATCCAAAACTTATCTACAAATTATACCTTAATTCTCTTGAAATCTATGTTTTCAAATATATAGTTCCCATGGTTAGAAAAAAACATCCTCTAATACCAACTATAGAGACCCATCCCCTTAAATATTAGAGTCAGTTTCTACTACCATTACATTTTTACGAGGAAAAGTAATCAAATCTTTAAGGATCAAAGAGTTTATTAGTCTTAGTAAACCAGATACATACATAAATCTAATATTAAAAATAAATACACTAATTACAAATAATTTTTTCATTCTTTTATAAATTTATTCCATCTATGATATCCTTACATATGTTTATCATTACACTTGTATTCTTTTTGGGGAAGGAAAAAAAAATAAGGGTGATCTCAAATTCTCATCAATAGTAATGTATAGAGGAAAAAATAATGAATTAATGAGAAATGTCAATCTTGAATAGAAATTACAAAAGAATCATCCCATGTAAAAAATAAACTGGTAAATAAGTAGAAAAATATTATCTCAAGGTAAAAAACGAAAAAATTATATTAACATAAAGAGATGTGGAAAATAATTATAGAAGCGTTTAAAAATGAAAATACATTCTATGTAATTAATTAACCTAGATTAAAAGGCATCCATATACTTCTTCAAAGTGAAAATATTTTGGATAATAAATACCGAGTCAAAATGAAAGAAATTTTTATTTATTGGATGTCATGTGTGAGGCACATGAAAACCACAACAGTGATGAACTTTCATAAGACGGTATGAACTATAGTTATAAACTTGTTTAATTTTTGCAACTATATTTTCTCATGAGAACGTTTTGATGCACAGAAGGGCTATATAATGTCTTGGTCCCACCCATCACTTCTTATGAAACTCATATTTAAATAAATTATATTCATAAAATTCATTCCATTTTTTAATTATTACTTTTTTAAAATGGTTAGGGCCAATTTTTTGGATTTTTCTATATTGTTGACTTTTTGTGAATAGTGAAATTTGGTATTTTATGGTAGGAGAAAAATACATGAATTATTGATTAATGGATGATGTATGGATGATATAGGTCCCATTATTTATAAATCAAAGGCACTAGTTACAATATTCATTCATAAGAACCTACACTATTCATAGTCATTATCCAAAATAACAATAAAATGAATTAAATAATCAAAAACACCCCTATCATCCACAATAAATACCTCCCCTCGCCACTTCTTCCCCTCACAACAACAAAGCATTAGAAATTATCCATTTTATACCCAATATCCCTCCAAAACCTACCCTCCTTGTTTTGGTATTACTGGTATCACCTAAAATTCCATTTCAATGTTTCTTAATGAGGTTTTTAAGGAGAAGAATTCAATAGGTTAAAATCCCTTTCGTTATATTAATTTTCGTTCAATTTCTTTTCTTTTCTGGTAGATTTCTTACATCCTCTATCCAATAATTCATGTTATCTCTATTATCATGTATATATAATTGAATTTTATTATGATAATTGGATATTCACTATAAATTCTTTTCATTTCCCCTTTTTGTTCTAAAAAATAATATGTTTTCAGGGAGGTGTCAATTCACCAACTTTATGGATAATGATTCTTCTTTTTCTAATAACACCATCATAATTTGGTCATAAAATCTATTTTCATGGTGAAAACACATTATAATATGTATATGACAACATATTTAGTGGTCTTTATCTAGTATATATACAAAATATTAATTAATAAAACAAAATAAGGGTGTGATGATCTAATTAATAGTAAAATCATCCAAACGATTGTCATTAACGATTTTTCAAATTATTCAACATCATATCTGGAAAAAAGATGATATATAAGACCTACAAATCATATATAATTTCATTAATGACATATAATTTCAATTCTGGAAAATTTCTCCCATCTCACAGAATCGTTTGTACATGTTTACAAGTGAACTAATAATGAAAATCAAGGAAACGAACACTTACTAATGATGACATTGAATATTATAACTCATCAAAAGAACCATAAATTAAAAGTTATAAAATTATAATCAATAATTTAATTGTTTAATAGGTTCATAGTTGAATTATAAAGTAATGTAATTTCATTATTCATGAAGATATATACATGTGAACAATACATTCATACAAAAGGTAAGGGATTCTCCCAGAACCGTTATTTTCTGTTGGGTTAATCTTTCTATATCATTAACCCCAATTTAATTTTTAATTAATTATATATTCACTTTATAAATTATGTTAATATGTTATAAACATATCTATATATATAATTTCATAATTTTTTATGGGTAAATACATGTTTTATAATGTTCTCATTTCAATTCCTCCTTATATGAAATCCTGATTAAACGGAGTTTCCCAATTTCTTACAAATTTTCATGTACACTCAATAATATTTTATAATTCACCATGAGTTCTCTAAAATCACAATATTTTATCCTGAAAAACAATCTTATATATTTTTTATGTAAACTATTAATTATTTTTTCTTTAAAAGATCTTAAAAACTTTTCCTCAAACCCAAACTAAAATGGCCCATTTAAAAAGTTTCGTAAAAATGCTTTTTAAATATTTTCACTTAATTTGGACATCATTTATGACTCAATAATAAATTTATTTTCAATTATTTTATTTTCATCGATAAATAGTTTTATAATCTTTTTTTAAGAAAAAATCAACTTGTTTTCAAAGGAACTCTTCTTGCCCATGTAAAATGGTGTTTCTCTCATAAATTTCCTAGCGATTTTATTAGAGAGTTTACATCTATTTCAGAACCATATATTTAATATTATTATTTATTTAAAATTTTCTCTTATTTTACCATCTAATATATTTTATAGAATATTTTATGACTACTTATGGAGATATACCAACATGATATACTTATCCATGTTACTCAGGATGAGTTATGATTATTTTAATAGTTTTAAGAAAGTTATTAATTAATTGTCCTTATTATGTGATAGGTGGGGCCCATGATAGCCCTTCAATGCATCAGTAGGTCTCATGAGACAATCTGGAAAAATATTTTAACCACATTTGTATAGTTTCTTGGCCGAATACTTGCAGATATGTTAATGATATCCGAAAATATTCATTTCCTCAATATTATACATGTAATTGATAATCCATCTAATTATTCGACTAGTAGTTTATCCATGGACATGTTTCATTCTCATGTGATTATTTATGGAATTATTGCTTCAAATTTTATTTTAACCATATTATATTCAATATTATGTTTTATTGGTATGTGATTTTAGTTATTCACCATGTGTTTTGATTTATTATTATTTATGATTATATCTCATTGTATTTCATACCCTTACTATGTATTTGATATCACCCTTATCTTATACTTTATGTTTTCCCCAGATTAAAATATTTATATTATGAATTATTTGAAAAGTTGATCTTTGAGTTTATGGGAGTTTCCAATAGATATTATATGTTGTATTTCATTTCAAGTTATAATGTAAAATTTATTTTTGGATGTGGATTTAAAAATCTATTCAACTATTTGGTCTTTAGGGATGTGATTTCCCTGTTCAATATACCAATTTAATAAATTATAAAACAGGATCCGGGATAAAGGGGATTGGGTATTTATAGTTGGAATCAATGTAAGTTTAGCTGAAAATTGGAAAATATATTTAGTAAACAAATATTAATGAAAAATAACCTTAATATAGGCTTTATGAAGAATCATATAATAACATCCTATAATTTTTCTATGGTATAGATTATGTAGGTATTCCAAGCAATACAGCTCTGTCTAGATACTACAAGTGGAACTCGATCATGAACACCTCTATAAAGGTGTAATAACTCTGATAAGGTGCATTGGGACTGAATCTGGTTAACCTAGTACAAGATAACAGGCGTAATGCACACCTAGATTGATACTTCTAAAGGATATCCTTTCGATAATTCAAACTGTATTTAAAAAAACATTAAAAACAACTATAACTTTAATATTCCCCAAAAGAAACAATGTTTACAACAATGATATTATCTATGAATAAAATTCCAATATAGGTTAAGTGTTTTTCGAGATTGAAATTATACATTATTGTTAATAAATTAATTTTTTTTATAAAATATTTTGGAAATTATACTAAGTGGAAATAGTGGATGTCAAATCAACACGTGTATCCCATTTAGAGATTTATCTCCTATGAAAGATAAAGATGTTGGATATGGATCTGAAACAATAGATTAACATCTTATAACTATAATGGGACAACTAACATAGGTTATAAAAAAACCTTACCCATATGGAGCATCATTATCTATAATGTGGAGGAATAATGATTGACTACTTCATTAGACAACATCCTCCATCATTTAATGGGGCTAAAAACTTATTTGTATTAGAGTAATGTATATACTCCTTAGAGAATATATTTTATACATTGGGAAGTAAATAATTGGATAATGTTATCATAGATTTTTATCATCAGTTGGGAGAAGCAGATCAGTGGTTGTCATTAATTTAAAACACAAACGAGGATGGAGAAATTACAAATTTTTAATTGAAGTATTTTAGCGAAACATTATTATAAAAACATTTCCCTTAGGAACAATGAGCGGATATGGAGAGGTAATTATTGAATCAAAGAAAAAATAAATATGAAAACATTTCCAAGTATGATGATGAATTTACAAGGTTATCAATTAATGTTATGGATTAGGTATGCAATACAAAGAGAAATATTGATAGATACTTTGATTGGATAAAACCATTCCCTTGAAGGGCACTAGTATATTAATATTTCACATCATAGAAATATATAGTTTCATGTGTTATCAAGGTAGAGAAATAAATTTCTGTGTATTATGAATTTAATGAAAATAACGAGAAGAATATGACTAATTAACACTCTAAAAAAGGAAATACAAAAAAGGGCAAGTAGGGAAGAGTGGATTTTCCATCCTATAATAAAAGTGTAATGAAACATCATCAAATATGTTTATTGGGGATGGGAGTTCGTTATAAATGTATAGATAAAGGCCATAAATCCCATATTGGTAAGGTAATGAAATAAAAAAACCAATGTTCAATGCTAGAATTATGATGGTATGGGACATAATTAATATTTTTTTCCTAAGGGTCCAAGAAACATCCCCAGAAAAGGACAAGAGAGAAAGGCCAATCCTTTTTTATCTCAAATGATGAGGTTAAAGTTCATAATGATATAGTGGAAGGTACTTTAATCATCTCCAAAAATTTATAACATATTTGTTTTTTGATTCTGGAACATCACATTCATTTATATCTTCATATAATGGATTAAAATTTAGATATTTAGAATTCACCTTAACAAGATAGATTTCAGAAAATACTCATAGTGGAAAACTTATTAAAACAAAGAGGTGTCTTGTAGATCCTATTATGACCCATAAATGTTCTATAATTGCTAATTTTATCATCATAACTATGGTGTATTTTGTTATAATTATTGTTATATACTTAATTTTAAAATATAATTAAAATATTTATTTCAAGGAGAAGAAAATTATGATTCATGATGAAGATATGGAATTTATTATCTTTATAGGGGATAATTCATCGTCTGAGTCATATTTGGATCCTCCTTCAGTAGTTATTCTAAATAGAATTATTGGGGAGGAAAATAAATCAATATCTATAAATAAGGAAAGAAATATTAAAATTGATTTTGTATTAATTGAGCATCGAGGACCATGATTGTTCAATACACTACCACCTATGGAAGGAAAATAAGGTGGTATATGCATTGAGAAAGAAGGATCATGGAGTTCTAAACAAAATGGGAACTGAAAGGGATGTTGTTTTCATGGATCTAGTGAATATAGATATGGTAATTATCAAGTAAAATTAATCATCATTATGTTTTCAATTGGATTACCAACAATATTTAATAGAAAGGATTAAATTTTCTCAATATGATGATTTGAATTTTGACAGGAAAATTAAATATGTAGATTAGGTAAATATGGAAGAATAAATGTATGAGGATGGAATTCTGAAATTTGGGAATAGGATCCGTGTTCCCCCTATACCCAAGCTAAAAAGGGAGTATTGGATGATGTTAATTGCTCGAATTTGACTATACACTCTAGTATCACTATGATTTGTAGATATTTAAAGGAATATTTATCATGGGATAATAGGAAGTGGAAAATTTCATATTGTGTATCATGATGTTTAGTATGTCAATAAGTGAAGGATATAAGATAACAACATAGAGGAGTCATACAACCTATAACTATTACAATATAGAAATGGGATAAAATTAATATGGATTTTTTAATGAATTTACAATAACTCCTAGAAAGACTAATTTAATATAGGAGATTGTTGATCGACCAACAAAATAATCAAAATTACTTTCTATATGTAAGTATTTTTTATTGTATTTCCTTCCAAGACTCTCTATTGATGGAATTTTAAGACTTCATTGATAAAATCATTCAATTATATTTTATTGTGATGCATGATTTACATCAAAATTCTAGAAAAGTTTTTAAAAATCTTTAGACACTGAGCTTCATTTGAATACATCTTATCTCCCTCAAACTGAAGGGCAGTCTGAATAGACTATTCTAATATTAGGAGACATGTTGAGATCATGCTCACCTAACATTCAAGGTATGTGAGATCAGTATTTACCTTTGTTTGAGTTTTCCTAAAATAATAGTTTACATTGCATAATATATATTTCACAATTGAAACCAATTCATGGAAAGACATGTCGTACAACAACTTTTGGGATGTAACTAGTGAAAGGAAGCATGTACACTGAAATCTCATGGAGGAAGAAACATAAAAGTTAATGAATATTTAAACCCAAATCAAAGTAGTTCAAAGGAAATAGAAATATATGCAGATAACTAAATATAGGACTCATAGTTTCAAGTGGGAGAAAATGATTTTCTGAAAGTTTCTTCATGGAATGATTTTATATGGTTTGTTAATAAAGGGAAACTAAGCCCTAGGTACATCAAACCTTTTGAAATTATGGATAAAATAAGAGTTTTGTATTATTATTTGAGGATTCCACCTAGCCAATATAAATTACACAATGTGTTGAACATCTATTTTTTTATGTACATTCCAGAAACAACTCATTTCCTCGCTTCTGATAGAATGTAATTGGAACTCGATTAATCTTACTATGAAGAGCCTATCTAGATTCTGGATGATAGAGAACAAGTGTTGAGGAATTAGATTACTAGGATTATAAATCTACTTTGAAAATCATAAAATGGAAGAGGTGATATGTGAACCAATGGAATTAATGATTAATAACTACACAAATATTTTAATAATGTGACATTTTTCAAATTTCAGGGATGACTGTTTTTTATGGAGGGGAGAATGTAACAACCCAAGAACATAAATTATTTATCTCTACAAATTTAATATCTTTTATAGTTTATTCTTCAAAAAACACCGATTTCAATACCATGATATACTATTAAATATGGATGTTGAAATTATAATATGACCATTAGGAATACTATTATAACCAATAAAACACTAAACTCCCCTATGAAATAATAAATAAAATTTTGGTTTCTTATAATAAAATATATGGTATATTTATATCACAGAATAATAAATATTTTTTTTATAAAAGATCAATTAAGTGTTTATATATTTATGAAACATAAGTGTTTATTTATAATTTCATAACTAAAATAAGAAAATAAAATAATTTTTTTCATAAAAAATAGTTATTAAAAAATATTATATTATCTTATTATTATGTATAATCTTATGATACATTACATAATTTTTGAATGTTTCATAAAAATGGTTGTAATTTTAAAATAAGTATTTTTTTAATAATTTATGCTTTAAATAAAATATTAAATTTATCACATTTAGATAATAATTTTTATAAAATGGAGTTCATTTTTTAATTCTAAACATTGAAAAATGGTTAGGGCCATTTTTTGTATTTTTGTAAAATAGATGATTTTTTTTTTGAGAATAATGACATACAAATGATTAGGGGATTAACTTAATACATGAATTATGGAGTCATGGATCATGTATGAATGATTTAGGAAACATTATTTCAAACTAACAAACACTATATACTATATTTAGCCACAATAACCATAACTATTAATAGTATTCCACTATAATAACAGAAACATTATTTCAATAATCTAAAAAGACTCATCCCCACCATTATAATTACCATCAATTACCACCTCATAACCTCACGCATTGAAATCCTTGAATCTTTTCCAATTTTGGGTCAATACCTCTCCCAAACCTCTAAAACATGATTTTTAATATCTAGTCTCACCCACAATACCATTTCAATATTCTTTAAGGAGATTCTCAAGCAGAAGAATTCAAGAAATAAAACCACATTTCATTCTTTAAATTTTCATTCAATTTATTTTCTTTTCTTGTCTATTCCATATCTAATCTATTGAAACATGCATGAAAATTATAGTGTATTATATATACTAGAATTGTCTTATAATAATGGTATATCAACCATCAATTCTTTTATTTTTTCATTTTTCATTCAAAAAACGAAAATGTCAACCGTGAGGTGTCGATTCAGCACCATCATGAATGATAATTCATTCGTTTTTTAATACAGCCTTCATGTATAGTCATTAAACCATTTTATTGTCAACATGGATAATAATATGTATATTATGACTTATTTAAGGTTTTTTAAAATTTATATATACATAATATTAATTAATGAAACATATCTACCACGTGATGATAAAACACACAAAAATAATCAAAAAGGTTATCATTTAAATTTAATCTAATAAATCACCCTCATATATAGAAAAAAAATTAAAAATATAACCACTAAAAATTATTTCAGTTCATTAATAAAATAAAATTTTAATTTTTGATAACATTTCCAATTTCACATGATCTTTCGTACGTGTATAAAAGTGAATCAATCATGAAAACCATGGAAACAAACACTTTAGAATGAAAAAAATTAAAACTTATAACTCATTAAGAGTCCATAAATGAAATTAATACAATTATAATAATTAAAAAAATTAATTTTTTTTATTAAATTATAAATTATTCTAATTTAATTATCCAAGATTTTAAGTACAAGTGTAGAATAATTTTGATTATAAGGTAGAAGATTTTCCCTAAACCGCAATTTTTCATTTGGGTTATGCATTCTCCCACTTTACCCCAATTTATTTCTACATTATTTTTATTTACATTTTATAAATTCATTTAATATTTTATAAACATATCTATTTATATTAGATTATATTTTGTTTTTGGGAAATACATGTTTTATATGTTTCACTTTTCAATTCCTCTCAATAAGTTAGCCCAATTAATTGGTACTTCCCAATTTCTTACCCATTTACAAGTACACTCCATGTATGTTATAAAAAACAGAAATTTTTATAAAATTACTCGTAATTAATGAAAAAATATATATTCTATTCTCTAGTTTTATTTAAAAAATTAATCCATCATCAGTTTTTAAGACTCTATTTATTATCACTACAACCTCAATAAAATGGTCCATTAGTTTAGTTTCATAAAAACTATTTTTACATGTTGTAACCTAATTTGTAGATCATTATGCCTCAAATAAAATTTTATTAACGTTAAATTTTATTTTCTATGATATATGATTTATAAATTTATTTTATGGAAAATAAAAATTAGTTTCCAAAAATATCTTTTTTCTAAAGTATAAGGGTATTAACCTCAATTACTTCTCAATGATACTATTAAAGAATTTACATATATTTCCACACCCTATATTGAATCTTATGTTTTATTGAATTTTTAATCTTCGGTTACCATATAAAAAATTTTATTTATTTATTTTTTATTATATATGGTGATGTATTATCTTGATAGAATTCTTCATATTTCTATGGATAGTTTATGATTATGTTTATTTGTTTTGGAAAATTTGTTAAGATATCATGAGCCATTTACAATATGGATATATACATTGATCATGTTTTTCCCCTATCATATTAGAAATGGATTTGACTTAGTAAGTGATTTTTGGGGCCCACTATATCCCCTCTATGCATTGGAAGGTCCCATAAGACAAAATAGACCAATTTTTTACCCATTTATATATAATGTCTTTGTTGAAGCCTTGATGGTATGGTTATGATGTATGGAATTATTCATTCTAGTATTATGATAGTAATAATTGATAATAAATGTGATTATTATACTAGTATAATAAACATGGTTATGGTTAATCATCATGTGATTATTTATAGAATTATTAAATATGATTTTATTTGTTCCATATTATTCATGGGATTATGTTTTAATAGAATGTTTTTTAGTTATTCACAATGACAACTATTTATGTTTATTAATGATTATATTCTGATATATTTCTTACTCTTATTTAGTTTCTGGAATTGTCCAATTAGTATGGTTTATTTATCCCTAGGATGTGAAGATGTATAATATGAATGATTTAAAAGGACTATCTAAGATTTTATAGGAAATTAAAATAGAGTAGTTATGTTCTATATCATTTAAAGATGAAATGTAATAATTATGTTTATATCTAATTTTAATAACCCATTAAACTATTCAATCCTTAGGTATGTGATTTCCTTGTTCATTAATCCAATGTAATAATGTAAGGGGCCGACTATGAGCTACTAGGGCCAGGGTATTTAGAAAAACATTTTGATTTTTTTTAAAATTTATTTTATATAAAATCATTAAAAATTAACCACAAACATTTTCAATGTTATATTCAATGAAATTTTGGTAGGTAAATTTGTACATGCTATACATGGTTAAACTAACATTCCCTCTACATGGTAAATGGTTAGAAAAAAGCCTTCTTTGCAAAGTGAGTAGAAGATTCCAATAAAAGAATTTGTTAAAAAAATTTGTAAAAATATCTATAACAAATTAGTTTAAAAATTTTAAAAACATTTTCGAAATTATTTTTTGAAAAATAGGTTTTTATAAGAAAACAGTTTCTCTAACTAACATTTGAAATGAATTCGGGATTTCCCAAAAATATTTATAAAAATATTAATTTTCCAAAGATTAAAAAATTGAACTATTTCTTGATATATTCCATGAATAACAATATGATAATAAAATTAATGGATTTATTAAACAACAATCCAATAATTTCCTATAATGGATATTCCAGTTAAAATAATCCTGAAGAAAATAATATTATGATGTAAACCCTTGAAAACATACTAACATTCATGTGATAATAAATAAATAAATATATTATGTATGTAAAATGTAAATCCAAATAAAAAATTATATAAACATCAATTGATATTTAAAATTGAATACAAACAAAATCTTAAAATATTAATTACAACGATAAGGTAATATAACTTAATGAAAATTAATCTGTTTATGAATTTATTTTCTACTTTGTAATGATTTATTCAAATACCCATATTTAAAATAATTAAAATTTAAAATCCAAATAACATTATTAATGAATAATTTCTGATATAAATTGTCAAAGTGAGATTATGTACACCATATATAAGAAATTACATTCACAAAAATAAAGTATGTCTCAAATAATGGAAATTGAGATAAGTACCTTACTACTTAGTATATTATTAATCATTTTCCTCATGTAAGAGATAATTTCAAACAAAAAATTAATTACTATGATGATAACATAATTAATTTTATAATATAAACAAATTTAGTGTAGATACACCACACAAAATAATGAAGTGGTGAATATGACATTTATCATACCTATCTAAAAATGTGGGATGAAAATTCAATTACAATATTTTTCTTTTTGGGTGAACATCCTTTAACCTCTCTAGTTTTGTGATAGATTAGGAGTGGTAGATGTCTTTTAATGGTGAAAGAGGAGTGTCATTTTTGTAAATTTTTGGAATGAAAATTTCACCATGGTTTTTTCCATCTAATGTGGCTACAATAATATACAAAATTCAAGAAATGGGAGTATAGAGTCTAAATTTGGATAACATTTTGATTTTTCACACGTATATAGGTCATTTTTATCATATTTTTGAGGTTTAGTCACTTGTTAAGATAATTATCCTCTTAATTTCTAAAAATATTTTTAATTAATTTCACAAATGTTTTAGTTTAAAAAATAATTTTAAATTATTAGAAGATATAAATTATTATTATTAAAAATGTTCAATATTTTTTTTAAATTCCATTTACATAAGTGGATGAAATTAATTTAAGTTTAATCCTTTAGCCGGGAGGACAAATCAGGTTTTTAATGTAAAACATTTCAAAAGTCTATGATGTGTTTATAACAAATTTAAAAGAGAATTTGATTCCAATAAACTATATTTGATTAATTATTATATAATTTATATTAATTTACATTAAAACCAATTTATTATATATTATAAAGGAATAAATAAATTAGATGAAAAGTCAGTTCTGAATTAAAATTCAATGTTTTCAATTATTCATCGAAAAAAATAAAATGTTATAGAAAAATACCAAAAATCCACCCTAACCTATTTTTTAATTTTTTTTTCAAATATGAAGTTCATTTTTACATATATTATTTTTAAAAATCCAAAAAATTGGATTTAAAATAGGATTTCTATTAAATGGTGGTGAAACTGTCTTTATGTAAATATGGGTTTCCATGTGTATAATTGGGTTGGTTCCTATATTAGGCCTAAAAATTTTATCATTTGAATATAAAAAATAATTGATTTAATATATATATATAATACATGAATATCACTCCCTAATGGTAATTAATTTAATTTATTGGGATAAAAATCATTGTGATAATAAAATTATTCAACTTCTATTCAATTGGTTATTGTGTTCATTTATAATTAATTAGTAACCAATGAATTCATCTATATATTTTAGTAAGTTAGTAAATTCTATTTATAACCAAAATATAATGTACAGTTCATATATTATTATATTAAATAATATTATTTTAATAATAAATTTTTGTTTGATACAACTCAGTCTTTCATGTAACACATGTAATCAAAAAAATTTATTGTTCTCTGCGATGTAAGATAACTCAGTATCACATGCACATTAATATATATCATAGATTTATTTTAATTTAAATAGTAAATAAATTTTAAACTTTTAGGATATTATATTCCATTATGGACTATGTATTGTGTTTCATACACTCTCTTGAATACAATGCTCTTAATTTAGAATTTCAATGCGTTACATCATAAGTTGTAAAATTAGAACCTGACCTATCATGTGAAGTAAATCATTAGAAAATATTGAATGCAAGATAAATGTTTATAAGAAAGAATTACACCCATATTTTCAATGTT
Source organism: Viscum album (assembly GCA_963277665.1). Classification (NCBI taxonomy): domain Eukaryota; kingdom Viridiplantae; phylum Streptophyta; class Magnoliopsida; order Santalales; family Viscaceae; genus Viscum; species Viscum album. The sequence continues at coordinate 1,237,918,127 of OY728130.1, read as the reverse complement.
CTATGGAAGAATCATTAATGTGAGGAGGCTACATGTGAACGAGAGGATGTGATGAGAGAGTTATACACTCACTTGTTTTCCTCTATGTAAAAAATATTAATTTATGAAATTTTATTAGGCGTTATAATTCAATTACCAGTTATTTTAGTAAATATTTTCCTTATTTAAATTTTGTTTTCTTATATTGTATATCACACAATGCGAAAATAACATCTTAAAAAAATAATGAAACATTAACAAAATCATATAAAATTAACATTTTAATATAGGTTTCAAATTGTCAATGATATTTATAACTAACTACATTATAAATAATATATATCATGTTCTAATTAAAAAATGCCATTTTAAGCTAAGCTGATATAGGTTTCTTAGAATTATTTTTACATGTAACGTTTCCTTATACTAGAATTAGTTTTTATCACTTTTAGATAATAAATCATACAAAATAAATCGCATATATCAATTTAGAATAATCATATCATGTAATGTTTTAAATTTTATTTCTCATCATAAAATTTATTTTTGGTAGAAAATAATAGTTACAATGGTAAAATAGTTATTTTTTAAGGAATTATAATTTTTAAAATATTATGAATGTTTTATTTTAAAGGGATATATTTTAATTTAATACTATGATATGATGTTTAATCATATATAAAAAAGATTTAACACTCATTTAATTCATATTCAATGAAAAATAAAATTATAAACTATTAATGATTAAAATAATATTTTTTCTATACTTTTTTTTAAAATTATATGTTTTATTTAAATATTAACTTATACATATTTAAATTTTTAACTAGATAAAATGGAATCCAATATAAGATTTATCATGTCTAAATTTTGTATGACTTTTTTTCTAATATTTTTAAAGAAAAAATAATAACCCAGATTAAAAATTGATCATGATTAATAAGTGTTAAAACAGGTAACCTATTGTGGCTCATATTTTAGTATATCAGCATGAAATATAGAACTTATAGAATAAATATTATAGGTTTCAAAGTTATACTTATGATCCTCACAAAACATTACCCAACTAACTCACTTAAAGTTCATTCAATTATATTCTTCCCCTTTATCTACCATTTTTTAAAAGATCATCCATTCTTTTCAAATATAAAAGGAGATCACTTCCACCCTTTTAACGACACGTCCACTATTTAAAATGATAATAAAATTTAATCCATTTTACTTAATATGTATACCCCCTACCCTTTTGGTTTCCTCTAGACTAAAAATATTTCTTGAAGACTTTTATTTCCAAAGGATATTTCAAGAGAAGATCCCAATTTTCAACATTAGTCTTACTTTCAATTTAAAAACATTCATTAACCTTCAGATACACCCTCCTACAAACCCATTATAACTATTTTTATATAATTATAGAAATATAAATTATATATTTATAATTTTCTAAATTTATTGTATAAGAATTATCTATTACACAATTGTTCAATTGAAATAATAAAAACATTCCTCATTTGCGTGATTGGTCTACCACCTCCATGAAAAACACGGTTTATTCCTGATTGCCAATTTTGAAGAATTATTATTGAAATATGTTTACTGAATGGATGTCTTATTTAAATAATTATTTATATTATTTTAATATAAATTAGGTATTTTTAAGTAATATTATAATAAAAAATCATTGTAATACAAATTACAAAAAATGATTATACCATGATGTAATGTAGTATATTTATAAGTTAAAACAAAATTTTCATTTAATTTATTGTTATAAAAATATCTTATTCAAACATATAACCTTAATAACATCAATAAATTTCGTAATAAAATTTTTATAGTGAAATATTATCATAAGACTCTCTTTTATACACATACTCACAAATATATAATTGCAAATTCATGTTGGGTCGGTTTCAACACCATCATAAACAAATGATATAAAGTTTTATCACATATAAAATTAGAAACATAATATTGGCTATTAGTAAATAAATAATGATTTTTTGTTCGGTATTGGTAATATAACCATTTAACTCATTAAATAAGTTTCAAAAGTTTATTTTTTGAAAATCACATAAACATGTGTATCAATAATTTGAACTACAAGAATCATAAGAAAAATCTCATAAAATTAAACTATAACATTATATGATATCCTGGAAAATGAATCATAGTAATGTTTATGATTTAGGGATGATGAACTTTGGGAGAATAATGAAGAACTACACTACTCATTATGAGACTGGCCAAACGATCAAGATTATGCACACCCAATATTAAAAATTGAAAATAAGTACATAATATATATATTTATATTTATATTTATATTTATATTAAGAAAAAATATATTTTTTGTTTAAAAATATTTTTAAAAAAGTTCTATAATTAGTGATTAAAATAGATATGTTTTTTATATTTCATTTTAGTGTGCAACCAACTAAAAGATAATTAAAGGTAATCATTTCATTGACATAATTTATGATTAATTGGGTCATAGTGTTTCTTAGTTATCGTATTCATGTTTATATGGTCCTACCATTCCTATATTTTTTATATTATTTCTTGTTGTTATTTTGGGAATATACCCATCCGCACCAATAACCAGTTCTTTGATAAAATGTTTTCTAAAATAATATAATTATGTTCGTATGTTTAACTCTCGTTATTGAAAATGAATTATATCATCCATTTATAGGTATTATCTATATATTTTTTTATTTTAGGAAATATAATTATATTTTCCTTTCAAATTCGTTATATTTTCATTTACATCATTTATGAAATAAATGTATTTGAATGTTTCAATATTTTTATTTCCAAAAAAGTGTCTTAAAAATTTATTCAGTGAATTTGTTTCCATTATTTAGCACTCCATATTTTTAGTTTATTTTTTATTATTTTTAATGATATTTAATTGTTAACAATTAATATGAATGATTTAAAATTTAAATTATTTCCATACCAAAGTTTTTTCATGAATTTAATTTTCAATCAATATTTTGTAATAATTTTTATTTATTTTTGAAAACAATTATATTTTCACTTCTATTATACCCAAAATGTTTATCTCCCATGATGTAATTTTTTGATGACCCTAAAGTTTTTCTTTTGATATTATTGTTTTTTGAAAATTATATTTTTGATATACTATGGTTTCTTAAGGTCATGTTATGTGTTTTTTTGAAAATATTAATAATCCCATTAATTTTTATAAGATCTTTATGATAAAATAAGTCTTTTCATGTCTCACAGATATCTATTAATAATAATGGTTGGAGTACTATATCATTGTGTGATTATTTAGTTTATGCACGCATATCATGAGATATTCAGGAGTATATATGTTGAGTGTGTTCTTATTTCTTTATTCATATTGGGTTTTTTCATATTTTCATGCATGGACATAATGAATTTATTCACATTGATATGGTCATAATGAGTTTCTTCCTAATGGGTTTTTATGGAAATTATTATTCCACATATTCAATATGTTAATAAAGTTATGCCATATTTTAAAAATTCATTTTATTTAAATTAAAGTAAATTTTTCATTGATTTTAATTTATTTTTAAATTATTCTACACCTTTATTAATTGATAACATGTTTTATTATTATTCAAATATCTTTTTTCCATGTTATAACATTTACATTCCTTTGATGATATTTTAATAATATTGTATTTCTATTAATTTATTAATGATTATAATCTATAGATTTATGATCATCTAAAAATATATTTTATCCTTTTACTCATATACTTCTATATGTTTATGATCTCATACATTATGATATTTTATTCCTTACTGAGAATCAAATATCGCCCCATTACTATATTTCTAATCCTCAGGTTTTTGATATTTTTCTAGCTGTTATTAGTTCATAATAATGACTTTTAATGTTTTAAAATGAAAACATGAATCCCATAATCACAGTCACTCCTACAATGCCTTATAGATGACACAAATCCAAAGGTAAAACCCAAAAGATGCATGAACATCCTACCCAGCCCTATTATTAATGATTTTAATTTTTATAGAAATGTCAAAAATTCAATAGAAAAAATGGAAAAAATGGTTCATTAGAATAGATAAAGAATGTTGAAAGAATATATTTTTAATTGGTGAATTGTTTTTTAAAAAGAAACATGGTAGACCATTTTCTAGTGATAATTCCTTGAAAATGATTAAATATTCTAATTAACAAAAGTGGGGATTGGTTACATTTATTCACTATAGAAAAATATTTTTCCATTCAATACAACTAGTTCTATATAAATCTATCATTTTATATTATAGATGTGATCTAATAGATTTAGATGCATTAATAGTAATTCACTGAGAATGGTGTGGAATAAGGTCATTCTTTACTCTAGGATTCCCCTATATTATGATGGGGTTAATTTCTTGATCATCATAAATTTCATTTAATGATTGAGTGATGGTATTGGTAAAGAGGAAATATCTCAGTACTAATCCCTCTCATTTGAGTCACCGTCTTATTGTTCATTTATGCATTTAAATTATTCCCCCATACTCATAATATAGAATCAATAATATTAAAACTCAATCATGTTATATTTATTATCATTCATGATATAAATAAATATGTTCACATAATGTGTTTCCATTATGGAGATAAGAAATAAAATGAATCAAAAAATTAGAAATAAATTCACTCCAATATCAATTGTTGTCTTCAGTCAAAAGGGGAATAAATTTTCCATTTTGTTGAAATGAAATAATCTTCCCTCTTATGAAATGTTCCCACTTCCCCTCTATATTAGTTGATTTATTGCCTCCTATTTTTCTCTCCCGAAATCCCTACTCTCAATGATGACCAAATCATTATTTAAACAAATTAGGCATTTCATAGAAAAAACTCATATTTATGGTGAATAGTGAAAGAAATCCAATTGGATATTTGGAAATATCCAATCCTACAGCACAAAAAAATTAAATCTGAATTCTAAATTAAAAACCCCAATGATAATGGATTGAAAACCACAAAACAATCACATGGTTGGACCACTATTGACTATGAATTAGGTTTCCTAAAATATGTTCATACTGCTATGGGGTTACTTTATAAAGAATTAAATATTATAATTATCTAATGAAATTGATCATTCATGATGTAGGTGTCATGATACAACATATATAAGATCATATGATTACTCATTACAGTATGCATAATTTTACCGTGTGGAATTGTATTCTAATGATTTAACACCATGTTTCTATCCTATATCAAATAGTTTGATAGATGGTCAACAATATTTAAGGGATTTCATTCCTTTACTTGTTCATCAAGTTGGGTTATTTTTGGAGGACACCTAACATTATTTTGTGTTTCTACCCATCAGTGAATCACTCTTTCTAATACCACATACACTCTCCCCACATACACTAGAATTCCTTGGGATATACTTCCTCTACTACCATTACCATGGGTAGTCTCTCACAGATTCTTAGTCAGCTACCCTAATGGGATATCCATGTGGATATTTCCCTTATTCAGGGCCAGCCAAAGGGAATCATCAAATATTTTTTTTTAAATATGTTTAAGTATTTAGAGTGGTAAATACATCTATGGTGAATAATCACATCATAATTTTTATTCATATTAATAAATTATATAGAAAATGAAAGAAGGTTCTAAATTTCCCACAGGAAATCAATGTTCTTATAATAATGTTGTGGATGTGGTGTGGTTTGGTTATTTTTACAAAATCGTTAACATTACTTAATACTCAAAATAACATGATTATTGATCTAAATTAGAAAATATGAGTAATATTTTTATTCATTAAATATGGATAATGAGACTCATAAGAGAATATTAAACCAATTATGAAAAATTCACACACTTGAAAATTTTCTATTCCCTGAGAAAAAACCTGTACATAAGATCACATATGATCGACACTTTATCAAGGGAAATTATGAAAATAATATTCCAATAAAAAGAAATAAAATTATGGCTTAAAATTTTAAATAACCACTAATTAATCCAAGTGTGATGTTTCAAATTATGATTCCTTAATAATTTATTATTTGAAGAAATAATTTATCCTTACACTCACATTTCACAACCTCTCATCAGTATCTATTCCCATTAATTATCTACATTTATTGGATGGAATAATATAATAGTCACATACAATTGTTTAAAAAATTGTTATTCTCATCTCAATATTTGTTTACTATATTTATAACGATGAAATTTAATTCAATATCTACATAGAACTTGAATATAAAAAAAACATGATTGGTTTTTTATTAAGATTCAAAAGTCTCTTAGGTACATGGTGGTGGTTTATAATGTCAAAGTAAATTTCCGAGGCTAGTAAAATGGATTAATTATTTAATCAAATTTCCTCATAATCATGTAATAAAAAATAAAAAATACACCTCCTATAATTCCATTCAAAATAAAATCACCTACTCATATAACATAGTGTTAGGGATTATATGACCAAGAAATCACTAAATAATCATCAATTTATCTTTCAAATTCTAATTTTAATTTATTTTGTAAAAACTTTTCTTCAGGGAAGTCTCATATCCATTACCTAATATCAAATTATTAAGATCAGTGGTTTGTAAATGGTGATTTTTTAACCTTTTAAGACACACCCCATTTATTAAATGAAATAATGGGATGTAATATATCACAATGATAAATAAAAGAAAATAATTAAAGTAAATCAAGACAATCAATCCCCATACCCCATTTTAGCATAAGAATTTCCATGAAAAAACAAATATTACCTTTTTAGAAAAAATGTAAAATCATTTAAATATACTTAAAGATAATGTTTAAAAATTATAAAATGGATTGAAAGGTAGTATTATATTATAGTATTTCATTATTTCTATAGTTTCATTAAATATTAATGTAATGATGATCTCAAGGGAAAATGGCCTAACATTATGTAAAAAAAATTCCGCAATGATTTTTATGTATTTCAAAATTATCATGCTGTGATTATAAATTAATGAAAATTATATTTCAACGAGTTATAAAAATGAATATGAAAAATGGATCAGAATCTTCTTAGGATGGGGAATTAAAAGATAAAAAATCACATCATGAAATAGAAAAAAAAATATTTCTAATAAATAATAGTTTCTAAGAATGAATTTCATGAATTAAAATAAATATCATAATAATTTTATATATTATCTCAACATTTGAAAAAGGACTACTGATTTCAAAATTTCAACCCAAATTCTTAATTATAGTAGTACGATGATTCAAAAAGTTTCCTTATTTCAAAATTGATATCCAATGTGATTTTGTCTCATTGGTAGTTCTGAATGGGGAAAAATTATAATAAGGAATTAAGAGACTCCACCACACATGAGTGGAACATTTTACCTAATATGGTCAACTAAAGAAGAATGAAATGGAATAAAAATAATTAAGGGAGAAAAAGTAAATAATAATTGTAGAATGTTAAAATAGGTGATACCCAAACCCCCAAGGTGTACTCTCTAAAGGATCCCTTGGGGTGCTTTTATAACAAATAGTAAATACCACATTATACCTCAAGTCCAATGTGGGATTTAGACTCAAAAAATCCCCCTCAAGCTTGGTGAACCTAGCTTGGACACATAAAGAAAAAACTATCCAACCAAATCAAGACAAAGCAATCAACAGACTATGAACACACCCCCTCATGCTGGACCTACCCAGCTTGATGAAAAAGAAACATGAAATTAAAAGAAATGATCCAAGACTGATTCTCCACCTCACGATCGCAGTTTCCCCTCAGAATGATGGATGGATGATGTTGCGGGTGTAGTAGAAGAACCACACAACGACTTGATCTGTTGATGGAAAGCCCAGAATGCAGAACTAGTGGATCCGGTCGATGAAACGCCGGGAAATCCAAACTTGCACTGGGAAAACCACACTTGCGGGCTAGTGACGGGAGGTGGGGATTCTGTAGAATTGTTGCGGGGTCTGGCGGCGCCAAATTGCCTGAATCAAAGGTGGTCGAGCTGGTGCTCCATAGTGGAGGAATTGCGAAGTATTTTTCCATCGGACAAGGAGGTGGCTACCGGGGGTCGTCGGGAGATGCCGGTGAGGTGAGGATTCCGTAGGAGGTTCCGGAGATCCGAGACTATAAGTAGGGAAACCACTAGGAGGTGGACGACATGGAGGGATTAGCGGGAGAGACGAGAGACGCTGGACGTTGCAGGGAGGAGCGAAGCCATAGTAGGTCCACAAAGAGGGGAGGTCGTCTGGCAGGGGAGGAGATGCCAGGAGACGAGTCGGGCCGAACTAGCCGGAGAAGGGAGCCTGTCGGGGAAGGGAGGTCGTCGGAGAAGGCCTTGGGCGAGGTTGCGGACGAGCACTCGAGGAGTATGGGTCCAACATTGAGTAAGTGGTTCAGGTACGAGGGAGGGCCACCAGGGGATCAGTGGGAGGTGTTGCGCACACAGGAGGACTGCCTGGGTAGGGCGGTTCGTGCGTAGCGGGAGAGGCGGAGCTGACCGTTTCAGTCGCCTAGAAAAGCAGGCGCTGGTGCCAGAAGTTGTGGGAGCCAGAAAGACCATCGAGGAAGGTGGATCGGTTGATATGAAACATAAGATCACCAAGAAGAATCACCACGGGCACGGCTAGATCTGATCGGGATCAGGAGGCTCATCGGGAGGTCAGTCTTCACACACAACGCGGAGGGGAAAAGATCCCGGAGGGAGCCGCTGGGGATTCCGCCGAGGATGGGATTCTTCCAGGAGTGGGGGAGCTGGCAGAGGTGGAAGGCGCACTAGGGGGAGCCGCGATGGAGATGGCTCACATACAGTATGAGCGGGTGCCGTGAGGGAAGGTGCAATGGGATGCTGCGACAGGATCAGGAGGCACGGGTGAGGGTGAGGCCATCATGCGCAGCGGGGAGAGATGCGAGGAGGGTGGAAGATCTGTTTGGTGTGATATGTTCCAGGGGGTGACGGTAGAGGACCTTCTTCCTTGGACATGGAGTCCACCGTCCCCCAAGTGAAAAACCTAGAAAAATATAGGCCTGGAAAAAAAATATCTAAAGTAGGGATGGTTCGGAATTTTGTTCCCTTTGATACCATGTAGAATGATAAAATAGGTGATACCTGAACCCCCAAGGTGTACTCTCTAAAGGAGACCTTGGGGTGCTTTTATAACAAATATTAAAGACCACACTAGACCTCAAGTCCGATGTGGGTTGTAGACTCTGACAATAATGAACGAGTTCTCCTTAAAAATTAGTGAAGGGGTCAACAATCCAAGAAATTAAATGAGAAAAATATAATTAAAAAAATAAAATGGAAAACATATAATGGAACAAATAGGTGATTAGAAAGTGTAAGAGAAAATTTTTATATTATGTGAGGTAGCCAAAACAAAATATTATAGCCTATCACAAGGATGAAATAATTTGAATATTAGAAGAAAAAACATATAAAAGGGGGAATCATAGTATTTTTTGTATTTTATCCAATGTCTAAAAAATAAGTTTCTCTTGTGTCCCTATAAATTGTAATGGTGGGGTTAGAATAGATGAAATATTATTTGACACATCATAAATCTCACATAAAGATGTTGGAGTATCACTAATTATAAGGACCCGACCATAAACATTACGTAATCTTGAATTAAGTTAATAATTAACATTAAGGATCATTTCAGGTCTAGAGTTTTAGATAATTAGGCTATAACTATTACATTACATGTCAATTTTTACAAAGAAGACACTTCTTCTTAGTATCCATTTTTTCATAAAATAAAAACTGTTCAAAGAAAACTAAAGTACTTTTCATGATAAAAATCTTTTTGTATTCTCATTTTCTTTTACACTTCCTTATATCATGTGAAAACATTTCAAAAACATGGGATGAGCATAAAAACTCAGTAATGGTTATAAAAAAAGGAATGAAAACATTAGTCCATCAATACATAATGATTAAAGAAATCATACTTTTTAATATTTAAAATACCACACAAAATCATAATATTTACAAATAAAAACTGGAAGTCATAAATTATGAAGGTAACTTGTGGCATCCATAGCATACTTGCGTTGCATCTTTCACAGCTACATAGGGAGTTACATTTGGAATACCCATTATAGTAAATTACCTAAATATCCTAGGAGGAACAATAATGTTTACCTCTATCACATTACCGAATGAATTGGAGAGCAATCTTGGGATCACCCACACTAGGTTTATTAAGAACCATCGGTATACGTTAATAATTCCAAATAACTATAACATAATCAAAACACATGAACAATAATAATGAAAAGAAAAAATTTCCACATTACAATCATAATATAAAATTTAAATATATTGGCATACTAAATCCACTCTCCAAACCATTTTCAATACAAAAATACGTGAAAAGAGTATTTAGTATTTGTTTTTTAAACATTGTGTCTTGTTATGGAAGAAAAATATCAAATAATCCTCGCGGTGGCCGAAAGGTCATTATCACCGTGTACATTAAAATTAAAAATTCTCTTTTTTTATTAAAATGCATAGTAAATAAAATATTTCCTTCTAAATAAATTTAAAAGTCAAAAGGGTTTATTAACCATATAAAATAATGTTGTGTATAAATCAAAGGATGCCCCACTAAAAAGATATTGAGACAAAGTCCTATACTTCATGTCTGACTTGACTCATTCGTTCTTTAATCATCTGAATAATAAACTAAAGTTAATTTATAATTTATTAATAACATTTTTCATGTTTATTATTCCATTTATATTACTTATTTCAATTTTTTTAACACTACATAATTATTTACGTTAATGATGGTCATTTTGTCAAAATTTGGTACTTGAGTCAAAAATGTACATCTTATAATTAAAATTTGTCCATGTGGTCAAAATTACATTATCTCCATAGTTATATTCATGAATTAGATATCATATATATCTAGTATATATATGTATTTATAATTGTACAAAACATTTGGACATAAGAAATAAAATGCAGCGTTCATGGAGATGGTAAGTCGTACGTACTCATGGATGCTACATTAATTTATATTTCATATTTAATGGAATGAAAATGTAATAATACATAGGTATATTATAATTCTAGTATAAGATCATTTATAATTTCAGTAACTCCATCCATTATATGTTCCACATATGGAATGAATGTTTCATATCTCTCTGATGGTGTAGTAGTCTGCACTTCCCCAAATGAAATTATCATATTTACCCATTATCGAAACCATAAAAATATGATATAAATAAAAAAAATACGGAAGCATTGAGACAATCAAAATATAATATATATCACATATAAATACCGTTCTATCATAATGGCCACCATGTAAGGCAGTAGAAGATAATTGAATAATCATTTTTTCGTGAGGCAGTAGTTCACCATACAGAGAAACAGTATGTCAATATATATTAGCTAGAGTTGTGCGTAAGTGTAGTTTGAATCCATCTCATAAAAAACTATTATATTGAAAATACTTTTGTTGTTATGTAAACAACAAATAATAAGGTCAAATGTAGTGAATAAGTAAAATAAAATAAGAGGGCTTGAGGGAAGACATTACATTTAAATCGGGTAACTGCCTTTGGTTTAAACCAAAAGGATTCCTTGAATTGACTTATGCCTATGGTATGGATTATAGAAGTAAAAGAGAGATCTTGTGAGATTATTTTTGAATATTTTTTACAAGCCAAGGTGAGTGTTCAATGGGTTATATGTGGTGGCATTTTATATGGGAGAGGAGGGGCACTTCAGAAATGTTTGAAAATATTATTTTATTATAAAATTATATTCGGTTTTAAAGGGTTCAAAACATAATTAATTCTATGATAATGTATATATAATTTGAAATAAAATCAACCAATGAGAAATGGATAGGATTTGGATATTTTGTAATCCTTATATTTATTATTTAATGATTTATTAACTTATTTAACTTTTACTATGTCCTCTAATATATTCATACTATATGCTTAATATATTTAAAATAAAATGCCAAGCGACCAAAAATGAATCATTAATTTCATTTTAAACATAATATATGTCATTTGGAAAAAAAATTATATTGTTAGGACAATTTTATCCTTTAATAATATATTTATTGAATTAAAAACTATATTAAGTCAATTTTGATACTATTCATGCCATGACTTTTTTTAAAAATCCAAACCAACTTGATTATTTCAAAAAAAACTTCATTAATCCAATGATAAAAACTCATACTCATCAATAAAATTCTATTATGTCATAAATAAGTTAAAAATAAATTTATTTAAATATTTATAATATTATTTATTTGAATCCTTTTTTAATGAAGCTATTAATGTATCTCCATTGTGTCATTAATAAATTTATTTATCTATGTCTAAAAAATATAAATATAATAAAATGATGTACAAAAAAATTTTATATTTCTAATGAATATTTATAGTGTATGATATAAATTATATAGCCTCACATTAAAATTGTTTTGAAAAAACAATACATGTTTATGATATTTTTATTTTTACATTAAATAAAAAGTTATTAATGACATTATCTCACCGAAATGGATTTCAAAGGCCAAATGACTTACCCATGGATTTTATTGGTCGATCATGACTCATACAATAAGGTTAGGAAAAGTGTTAATGTAATTATATACTATTATAATATTATTTTTATCTTGAATTACCCTATTTACCTTCACCCGTGGTAAATAAAAAACAAAACCTAATATTCACCAAAAAATATTTTCATCTTATTAAACAAAATTTTACTTACTGATGAAAACCATGTATGCCATATTTTTTAAATTCAATTCCCAGAAGTGGTAAGTTTTCATTTAAATGAAAACGTAGGTTTTTAACTACTATGTAGTGTTTTTTCACCATTCAAAAAAAATTCAACATTTTTCAAAAAATACCAAAAATTCCCCCAAATAAAATTTTGATATTCTACATACAAAAATGTTGTCATTTTAATCAAATTCAAAACATATATTTTTCATTAATTAATTTAAAATTTATTTCTGTTGTCAAAACCAAAAACAGTGTTTTTTAAAAATAATAACTATCAGAAGACTGAAACTTGTTTTTGTCAATTTTAAAAGTGAAATTACTTCCAATGAAAAAAATTATATTAAATTGTAAAAATATAATCCAATTACAATTTTAAACCAGTAAAAATAGAAATCTAACTATATTAAAAAATTATATTAAAAGGCAGCTTTCAATTAAAATGTAGTATTTTTAAATATTCATTAAAAATGAACATTATTATAAAAATACTAAAATTTCAACCAAAGTCAATTTTGATGTCCTTATTCTAAATTGTTTTTCATAAAGAACATCTAAAAGTGAAAAAAACTTGATTTCAAAAGGGTTCTCCAACAAATGGAAGTAAATGGACCTTTTAAAGAGTATTATCGTTTTTATGATTATAATTGGATTCATTCACATTTTAAGCCTAAAATTTTTATTGGATAAATTTAAAAACAATTAAAAACTTGTATAATCATATTTTAGTTTTTTTTCATTACCACAAATACAATGACTAGGCAATAAATACCATTTAAAATAATATTATATTATTATTTTTCAGTATAACTCTACCTTGTGTGCAACATGAGATTTTGTAGAAACCCATTGTTTTTTTAGGTACTCCATCAAAAATAACATCCCATTTAAAGTAAAATTAATATTTAATTCATGTATATTAATAAATATGAAAATATTATATTCATT